>CM034149.1:665170645-666370645 GCA_019776745.2 Taxus chinensis | reverse complement strand
CTTATTCTTCCATATTTCAAGATACCTCCAAAACACGAAATTCTGACTTAAAATGCCCGAATGGACTTATGAATAACCTCACATCATTCTCCTTAGCCTCTAACCATGCTCTAAAACATTCAAAAAATTGATTGAAAACACTTATATTTAGATGTTTTGATCATCTTTTGTACAAAACTTCCAATTTGGATTCTTAAGAAGGATGATGATGGTGGGTTATGAGTTGGAACAATCTACTAAATCACACCAAAAAAACAAGGTAATTTTTTAGTACCATTTTTCAATTATCAAGTGTGGGTAAGAGGGTTTGATTCAATTCTTTAAGTAAAATGCTACTTCCTTCACAAATCTTCTTTATAAGCTTATTTCTCTCTAATAGTCCAGACCACGGGACTAAATCAGGTACGTATCTTTTGATTGAATGGTTCATTTAACTAACAAGATCAGAATTTAAATAAACCAATTTGGATGTTCCTTAATTGTATGCAAAATTTTAGAGTGTCCTTCTTGTAGAAAATCTTCCCCAAAACCCACTCTTTCAGATCTTTATTAGGTCTCTCTAAGTTTGCTGTAGGAAAATTCTCAAGTTGTCATCAAAATCTCCTAGGTATGACCATAACTTTGCAAGATTCCTCTTGAATCTATATTGGGAAACCGTAAGGAATGATTTGTTAGAATTTCTTAGTCTCTGTTCTAAAGATTTTTGGTTCTTCAAAACAACTTATCTCTTTTAACCATAAGATTTTACACAGTTAAGCCACGAGAGCCTAATATTTTGCTCACCACTTTAGTTTGAATTGGTTTCAATGACTCTCAAAGCCTTTGAGATAGGTCTCTACCATCCTCTAAGATCTTCTCTATTTATCATCAATCCATTTACCTTCCCAAAATCACCAGTAGGTGAACCCACCAATCCACCCAATACAATTTACTTTCAAACAAGGGATTCCTCAAGTATATGAGTTTCTTTGTTAAACATAACCTATCAAACAGTTAAGGTTTGATACCAGGTCATTAAATGGAGTACAACCTTACCCAAGGTCTCTCACATGCATATCCAATACTCAAAATGTACTCTAATGATTAACTCCCATTATACACCAATATCTATCCTCTTACCTTGGAAATGCCTATGTCCCATTATGTCTTATTCCTGAATCAACTTGCATAACACCCTGCTCATAGTATTGCTCGAGGTTATTCTAACACTCATTCACAGTCATTGGTACTAATGATCCTTGGTCAACATTTAGTATACAGAGATCAACTATATAAAATAATTTCTTACCCTTACGTCATTCCATCAATTTAGTTCACTTCTAACAGTCACGCATATCATCTAAATACTGGTGTCATGCATAGATTTTTTATTCATCTTCCTAGGTATTTGCAAATTGTGACTTCATTCCAACCAAACTGTGTTTCTTGGAGCTCCAAACTTTGCATTTCCTCGTATTGATCAATGAGGTAATAAAATAGTTACAAGATTTATTTATCCTTCCTTAGATCAAACTGATCCCATAACTGACTTTTAGGATCAATAGAATCAAGAGAAAGATGAGGGAGTTACACACCAAGAAGGGAATTAATGATGACTACGAGTTATACAAGCCCCATGGTACATCATACGGAGGCTTCCAAGACCAAATTAGGAACTATGCACACTAAATCATACTGGAAATACACCTCTAAACGTATACTCCTAACTAGAAAGCCAAAATTGGCTCTACATGATTCAAATTTTCAAATTGTGAAAAATGGAGGGAAACCTCCCTATTTGAATTTTAAACTTCTATAGCTCACCAAACCAAAATGAGTGACACCTAGGACCCCTGAAGACTGACACAAGCTAAAATTGATTACAAAAACCCTATATTAGCCCTTGGAGTGATTTCCCTGCATCATAGGGTCCCCTAAACAATTTTTTCACGTTGTATCAAAAACATTATCCCCTTCATAGGATTGATAAGATCTAAATAAACCATTTTGTAATTATCACAACATCAATGGACATTGTAACAATGATTGTTACACTTTACAATGAAATATAAATAAACTTAAGAATAAGGGTATTATTTATTTCAATATACATTATAATTCATCTACTAAATCTCGAGCACCTCCTCCAACACATCACTCTATAGAGAATAGGAACTCCAATTATACCCATTTAGAAGAGCCACTAGTTTCTCTCCCTCCTAAGATCAATTTTCCTAAGAGATAATTCTCTCATGAGTAGTCATCTCAGTCTCCTAGATCTATATGGGTACCTAAATTTCACACACACACACGCGTGCGCGCATGCACACACACGCACGCACGCACGCACCACACACACACACACACACACACACACCAGATGATAATATCACAATAATAAATGACACAATTATGTTTATAATGAAAATTCAATCTACTTACAAATATGATATTAAATAAATGCATCAATAATAAAAAAACTCTCTCAGTACAAGAATCACATCATGATATTTTGCAAATAAAAAATGAAACAATACAAATGGAATAAAATCAAATTGTAAAGGAAAAATTACAATAGGATAAAGTTAAGAAAAAAATCCTAGAACAAGAGCAATTACACATGGCTATAGAGTAATTAGAGTATACACAAACAAATTTATGGGGAAACATAGAGAATGATTCTAAGGTCATCCTTATTTTACCATTTTTAATAAATTTAGAGGAGAAATATGCTCTGATGAATAATTGACATAACACTAATGATGATGAGAATATATATATATATATATATATATATATATATATATATATATATATATATATCAGATGATCATTTTTTAAAGTCAAAATAAATCCCGATGATGATGATGATTCTATATTGATCTTTGTCGGGCTTGGAGCCTATCAAATCAAATATTACAAGGTTGAGGTTATAAAATCCTCTCTCATTAAGGTGGATATCAGGAAAGACAAGGAAACCCCATTGTCAGACAAAAAAACATTAATTTCAAGATTTTCTCAACAAGGAAGCACCACAATAGGATGTACCAATAGAATACCCTACTTCAATAGAAACATCGTTCTTTTCTCAATGTCTAGATGACAAAAATTATGTTGCATAGAGATCCAAATTTTACATGCAACTAATTTAAAGGGCCTCCTAGTGTAAATTATTACAACCCAAAATGACATTACATAATTTATTCAATGTCTTTCTTATGTCATTTATTAAATCTTTAGAACACATTGAGTAATATTTTAACTAACTTCTTAATCTATTCATGAATCTCTTAAACACATTATTTTCCCCCTTTAACTGGGGGAAACTATGCTATATGCAACTTCATTGGTTTTTTATTATACTTTCAGTACATGTGCACTATTACATTACTCATCTCTTTGGGAAATATTAAGGAACATATCAAATCTAATGCATAATTGCATAATCCATCTATTAGACACATTATTCTCCCTCTTACATTGGGATCCACTATTATGGACACATCGTTCTTGGCTAATAATGATCTTATTACATGTGAGATGCTTCTAGTATGCCATTTGATTCACAAGCTCAGGTATACTATTTATATTATCCATTAATGTGTTGAATACAATTATGGAAATCAGGTTATTAGGTTCAAATTGTCCTTTATGAGGCTCCTTTACCTACTCCTTCTAGGAACACAGTGCTTTATAATATCATTCCTATCATGCCTACTCCTTTTAGATCTACAAGTCCTCTCTTACTCACACATTATTCTAACTCTCATCTTACAAGAAAACAATCTCCTAACTCTGTCCCATAACCTAAGCTTAATATGATACATCTTACTCTTATGATGCACCATACAATTTTGATACCCAAGTCTCCTACATCTTTAGATCCTTCTCCTCACCCTATTGACCATATCATAAGATAGATATTGTACCTACACATATATTTCTAAAAATAAAAAATCATTCAAAAATCATAATAATGTAAAAATATTCAAATATGCTAATAATCCAAAAACATGAAAATATTTCAAAAATAAAAAATCTTGACCTAAACATGGCATGATCTACTAGTTCTCTACTTTACGTGTTGTTTTTCTCATGGTTTTATAGATATCATATTGTTTACTCTTTACACGTGTGTTTCATGAGGTATATGAGCATGATGAAGGACACACGGGACTCTTCATCTATAGGATTTTTCCTCTTAACTAGTGGTCATGCAATATCTGGGGGCATCTCTTATGTTATCATGTGTTATTGTTTCGTTACATGATTTTATTTCACATTCTCATTATTATTATATCATACACTATGATATATGATATTTATTTGTATTTTTAGAACTAATACATGTGGATTATACGAGACTAGTATATCTTGATGTGAGGTCTACTTTTTTATCAACCTGCATTTACTTGTTTATCATATGTATGCATCCTTTGTCCTTATATGTGTATATGATAATTGTGTGTCCCGTATTTATGGTCTTATTTTCCTTTTCTTATGTCTCCATGTGATCATTGATTGTTTGTGACACTATTGTGTCCCTTGTATGTAGTTCTTAGCTTTCTATATGACTAACTACATGACATTTACTGTTATGTGTGTAAGATTATATGCTTTTATTCTTGTGTACTTACACATGTGTTATCTATGATATCTCTTTGTGTCATGTTTTCTACCATGCACTATCTTACATGGTATATTCCTATGTGGTGGAAACCTAAAAACATATTCTATGTGATCCAATGATGACTATTTATTATATTTAATATGGACACGTATTTTTATTGTTTTGAGGCAAGTAATCTACAGGGAGTTTCAATCACCTCAAAAGAGGGGGTATTTAGTGGGTTTATAACACAAAAATAAATGTAATTAAAGAACATATATATAATATAGAATATAAAGGAACAAACAAAAATCATTTACAAAATCTCAACAAGGACAAAACCATCCAACAAATATATAACCATTAGACATTACTATCCAAAATGGGCAGTACTGTTTTGGGCATCTTTTTGGCATTAAAAACATTTTTTTGGAACATACACACTTTTATAGGGACACATTACATAATTTAGAGCAGAGATTACTAAATTTTAGTACATAGTATGGGGGCATGACTACTCCATTCTCCTATCCCTAAATTATAAGCACTTTCACAATGCAAAATTGGGGGTTAAGCATTACTTCATTCCCATTAATCTTGGAATATTTTTTACATCAACAACACGTGGTGGAGGCATGAGATTACTTCTTTCGCTTACAATTTTTATTTGTTTTTAAATGTTAAGACCATCCATTAATAATGGTGTGGTTTTGTATATGGAATATTTAAGGGGAAATTAGAAGCCCTGTGAAACTCTTCCTCTCACTCTCCATGGAATATTTAATGGGTGGCTAGACACCTTATGAAACTCTTCCCCTCTCTTTAGGGAAAGATTTTGGGGGTAAGTAGATTCCTTCCTTGTGACACCCTCCTCTAGTGCATTGGGAACTCATTTCCATTCATGGATATGGTTACTTTTCAAAATTGGAGATTGATCACCCCCAACCCTCTAGTGGATCAGTTCCAATCCCTCTCTCTAAGTTGTTCAATAAGGGATCTTCTCATTTGGTGAGGAAATTAGTTGTATTTCTTCCATGACTTATTATCTTTCAACTTTAAAAATTTGAAATGTAATTTTATTATTACATTGAAGTTGAATATTTTGTATATGGAAATTGACTACATTTGGGATATCACAATCACCTTCAAGCATATCAAGAAATCATGTAGAAAATAAAGTGAAGACAAAGCATGTTTACACAATCAGGTATAATTTTTTTTAATCTAGGAAATTAAGAAACATAAATTTGGAAATGAATCACTTAATAATTCATATATCGGCTTGATCCTTAATGATAATTTGTGCACCCATTCTGAACCTAACTGTTATATTTGTAATATTATTAATATGATTTCTCTCTCCATTTCACTTCTCATTCACTCATAAATTATCTTACATTATTCCAAAGCACTATATTATTTATATTTATCTTGCACACCCTTCCTATCCTTGCACCCCGTTTTAAGACCAAACCGTTAAATATAGACCAAACCGTCAAATGGTTTGGTCCAAAACTGGAAATTTCATCCCAACCCCTCCAATGGTCATTTTCATAATTTGATATCTTTTATGGGTTGTTACTTTCCTCATGAGTTGGACTTAATGTAAAACCATTTCGACATAACCCTATATAAACAATTCAAACACATTCATTTACTCACATAAAACCTTCAAGCACTCCTTAAGAAAATATATCTCAAAAGGAAATTAAATCTCTCATAAAATTTTCCTACAGAAACATCACACATTAGGAGAATCCCCTACGTAGGTCTAGAGCATTCCAAGATAGATTTTATAGTAAATCTTCTCAATCCAAAGAAAATCATATCTAATTCAAGCACTAAGAAAGAAATCCATTACAAACATTATCAACTTATATATTTATCAAATGTAGTTGCACCCATACGTACATAAAATAACTATCTGGATAACTACATGGGAAAAGAGCCCATGTAAGTTGGATCTAAGTGCCTTTCATCATAGAATCAATGACGTCTCACTTAGCTTGGTTTCTTTTTCACCTTCGGATGAGGTGAAACTCTACCCAAGTGATGCTTAGTTTGTTTTCGCATCTTTTGATCTACACCTTTGCATTCTTGCTACCCATTTAGGACAAGAGAAGGCATCTTTCGGGAGTGTTGTCATAGATAGTGTTCGCCACTTTTTTGTCTGTTTACACTCATCCATGTTTGCGACTGAGCTGTTAAATGTATAAAGTGCGTGGATGCGTCCTTATATCTTTGATGGCCACTTGATCTTGATTTCAAGATCATCATCATATTTAGGATTGATTCATAAATTGATCTCCCTTTGACGTGTTACCTTGTTCGCATTGTCTCGACACAATTAAGATACTTATGTCATGTTTTTTATAAATGTGATCTAAGTATCCACATTGTGGCGTTATGATGCACACATTTTAGCACATCCTAAGTATACCTTGACTTGGTTTAAATTCAAACATGCATCCAAATATTGACAGTTGTCGCTCACGTTGTTTGTGTTATTTCGATACCACTTTGACACTAATATCTCACTTATTCACGAAGCTTTCTAGACATGTCCAATTGGTGTGGTTACATGGCTTACAGTTGTAAACCTCACCCTTTAAAATTTAGGCATTGTTGGTTTTTTAACTCGTTGTGGTATCCTTTGATTGGGAGTCAACTCTACCCTTTGTTAATATTTACGCCTTGTTCATTCCGATCTTGATGTAAATATTGACATTATGTTAATCATCTTTGCATTGAATGATCACTTTACACACGCATTTGCATAATGAGTATTTCCTTATTGATTGGCTTTGTGTTTTACACTTGCATGATTATTCATTGTGATCATTCATCTAAAAACTTATTGTTCTAGGAAAATCCTTTTTGATCCTATCGAGATTGTGTCATCACAATGTCTATTTTCCTTATACCTTCTTCAAAAAATCACACACACATCTCCATACCTACAAAATGTCTAGTTGGTTTCCATTATGCTTCCCAAATTCACATGTCACTTCCTTACCTTTGAAGGAGTTCCATCACACTATCTAGGTCTATACATTTGTGCTTAAACGACACTAAAAATGAGTGATTATCACATGGTTTCTCACACTTACTACAATACAGAACATAGGTTTAGGAATTCAAATCAAAATATTCCCATTACAACTAAACCTTGTTTGGTTCTTCGTGCTAGAGAGCCCATTCGGGTACCCTGTTCCCAACCTTCAGCTCACAGTCGGTGGTATGATTTGGATGCTTTTGATCAAAATTATTAATTAGGTTCACCCCACTCTTCTTCTTCTGATTCAAATCCCAACTACCATTCGGATTCCAATTATTCTTCTAAAGACTCAAATCCCAACTATTTTTTGGATACCCCTAGATCAAATCTCGAATCATAGTCCTCCCTTCCTTCGTAGGACCTTTATTCCAAATCACCTCAACGATGTCTTCCTCCTTTAAAGACTTGTGTGACTGAAAGTTTCGTTGATCGAACATCTACTTTGTCTCTTGAGTCACGATCCTCCCTTTCTTTGTAGGACCTCCTTCATCAATCATCTCAACGACCTCTTCCTCCATTGAAGATCTCCATAACTCAGATTCCCTTTATTCAATCATCTAATTCGACTCCTATGTCACAACTTAATGGATGGCTATGTGATCCTATTTTCTCTCCTACATTGCATCATCTTCTAGAAAAGAAATCTAGGTGCAGATCCAAATCATCCATTCATGAGGAACGTACCACCAATCCTACTTCCTCTCTTGAGTCATCTTATTCTATCAATCAATCTTCCCCCCTTATCGGACCTATTTCTTCTATTCAACCTTCTATGGTCAAAGAACAAAAAACTATACTGATTGATTTCTCTCATGCTGATGGAATAATCAAACTACATGATGATATCCCTCTACAAGGATTCTTTCTAGAACTTGATATGCTCGTGTATTTTGGAAAATAATTTTATCCCTTTTATCATAATATAGATAAGGAGCCTAAGGTCATGGAACTTGATTCTTCTTCTATTCCATCTTCACCTTCCTCTGAGCATAATGAGATGTCAAGGTCTAGCATTGATCCATGACCTATATTCTCATTACCCAATCATTCCTTATCTATTGTTATTCCTCAATCAAAATCTCTCCTTGGGTCACCGTTGAGTAGCCCATCATCTTCTTCTATCCTGGGGCCACATCCTAGTAGTCCTCCATTTTCTACTTGTGCGTCACCTCCTAGTAGCCAGTTACCTTCTATTGTTGGGCCACATCCTAGTATCCCTTCATCCTCTGCTATCTATAGGACCCCTCCTAGTAGTCCCTCCTTGTCTATACTTGGGCCACACCCTAGAATCCCTTTGTCATATTATTCTATTCTTGGGCCATGTCCTTGTAGCCCAACTTCTTCCATCTTAGGGCCATATCCTAGTAGACCTTTGTCATCTTCTATTAGTGGCTCACCTCTTGGTATCCCATCCTCTTCAATTCTTGGACCGTATCCTTTTCATCTATCACATCTTTCTTCTATCAATGTTTGTTGCAAGCCCACTAGTCATTTCTCATCATTCCTTTCATCAATCATAAACGCTCATTTTCTTCTCCTTCTCAGGATCAGAAAAATCGCATGTGTCATCTTATAAGAAACCCAAGACAGGTTCATTATCAAGCTTAGGTCAAAACTTCCAAGAGCTCCAAAGCTCCTAATAAAGTCCAATGATCTTAAGGTTAAAAATCAAACGCAATTCAAGAATGCACATCAACGTAACCATCAAGTATGGCATGCAAAGTACATAGACCCCTGGATAGGGAACTCAATCTCCTACATACGAAATCCATGTTTCAGGATAAATCACAGTCATTTATTGAGTATTAGCTCACCACGATCATCGACATGGGAGATAACATGACTGCTTGATAAACAATCATGCTTAGTCTCCCTTATTAAGGAAGTTGTAAACATCGTTGTTGGATCTTACCACACAGAGTGACTTTCTTGGTCCCAACCTTTCCAAAAACTATCAAAAATATAAAAATCAAAACAATTCAAAAATACAAAAAAACCATGAGAAAAAATTTCATAGAAAAATCAAAGGTACAAAGATCAAACATTGCAATCAGGTATTGCGTACATATGGATTTTTATTTATTCCCTTTCTTTCTCTTATTCTGCAAGTCTTCCTATCAATTTTATCCCTTCGGTGATCTTTTGGTTAGCCTATTCGCAAGTATTTTGTGACATTTATCTCTATGGTATCCATTTGAACCTGGTCTTTTATCACCTTGGTAAATTAAAGAACGACTGACCTCTTAGAGATTCTATCACATTCAACATCTAATAAACTTATTGCGAAGAAATTTTGGATATATTTGTTGACACTAGCCAATGTCATCATCACAATCACTTCCACCTCCTTCCATCAATCCATTTGTGGTTCTTAAACCCTTGTCAAACAAGAGAGCTGAAATAATTTTTCAGAAAGAAAAACAATCAAAATCAATCAAAATTCAAAAGATAAAATCTACAAAGATAAAATAAAATTGATATATAACTCTCTATTGGGGTATTTCCAATAATATCTATCGAGGCTATGGATTCCTAACTGGCAGTAGAGAAATGTTGCAATTAGAATCAAATGCATCTCTGTCGGGGCTATGGACGCTTGGCTGGCAAGCGGAGCAATGTATGGTTATCCTTCCACCCTTCAATTCACAAATCACCTATCGCCTTTCAAAATCAAACATTCCTACACATTGGCTAGGGTGTCTTCACTTGTTATTCTATTAAATCTTCCCTTCAAGAGGTAATCTAATTCCACATTCACACACTGGATCTCTATGATTATGCAGGATTAGTACGTTACCAAGTGTCTTTTTTTGGACCTTGTTCAGACTCTTACTCTAGTCTGTATCTCATCTCACGATTTGTGCCTTTGGCTAATCACTTGTTTCATCATAAGCCTTCTTAGCTACATTCATGCCTTTCACATCATTCTTCTGCTTCATTCAGGACATCGATGTGTATAATATTTCCTTTTTTGCCATGTTTTCAGAAACCTTTATCCCCTTTCACAAAATCCAATCTTCTCCTTCCTTTCTATCATGTTCTTTTAGGCAAACTTATGCTGGGGGCATCCTTGCTTCTTCCCAGAAACTTTATTGGTTTTTGTTCATCATCATGTTGAACCTATCCATAATGGCCTTGGGTCCCACTTCTACATGTGAAGAGTTTTCCTTTGAATACCCCCACCTAATTGCTGGGGAAATTTTACATCTTCACCTTCTTACGCATACGCACGTGGCCTTATCACCCTTGTACATCCCATCTATCGCTAAGGGAATCCACACTTCCTCATCTTCCTGTACATAGTTTCAGAAAACTTTCAAAATTAGTAAAAAACATTCAAACATGTTAGAAAAATAAAAAACATTCAAATATGTTAGAAAAATAAAAAAATTCAAATATGTTTTAGAAAACTTCTAAAAATTAAAAATCATCCTATTAAACTTCTCTCTTTAGTTCTCACATGTTCATGTGCATGACTCGTGGATCATCTTGATCTACCTCCATCAACAAAAGCTAGGTTGCTTACTTCATCTGTACTCTAAGGCACAATGAGTCGTTCGGTATTGTTTCGTAGTGCACATTGCTTTATCATTGGACTGAAGTGTCATCCATTATTCCCCTCGCATGTATCCTTTCTTGGGGAACCATCATAACCCTTGTTGTTAATTCACACAGGTCGAAACTGAACCTCAATAACAAAAACATTACATCTTGTTTCTTTGTTAGTTTAGTTTGTTTACTTTCTTGTATTGCATTATATTTTGTATGTTGCATGAAGTTAGGCATATTTTACTTTCTCGTATTGCATTACATTTCGTATGTTGCATGGATTTGGTGTTTTTAGCAATGGACATTTGTTTGTATATGGATTTCCATGTCATACTACACTTTTGTTCATTCTTTTTACTAAGGACCGATGATGAAGATCACTAGCAATATGATGAAAAATAAAGTTGTTTAAAAGGAAGTGGATGGATGTTAGCTCAATCCCCCTTCCTCATACTCCTTTTCTTCTATATCCTCTTTCTTCTTCTCCACACTATTATTTCTTCTGTTCTCTTTCTATCATCGTTTTGATCGTCAATCGAGTTCTTCTATCACCCCATCGACAATCGAGGGGGCATCCTCCATTCTATTCATTTTTCTTATATCCCTTCAAAACATTTCTACTTGTTTATGCTTGTCTACTTTCTTTAAAGTGACGTCACTTACGCCACCTCAAAGAGGGGAAAATATAGACACCAAAAATATGCTTACACTTAGCATTTCATCCAATTCAACCAATTGACAACGCTTTGTTAATTACCCATTCTTCACCCCACTCTCGGATGCCCATTTACGACACCTTCTCGGTCGTATTCTTCCCATAATCAACTTATTTGGCTAATATATCTCTTATTAGCTAAACATTCATCCTTTTGACCATTCAAAACCTCCCTAGTTCTCTCTAGGCCACTTCTATTGGCTTTGTAGGCTATCTATTAGTCACAATTGGTTATCCAGACCCCTCCCAACTCTCAACGAGTCTCTAATCACTTGCTAATCAAGTTTAACTAGCCTAAACCCTAGTTAACTAGCCTAAACCAAGCTTAACTAAGCCTAAAGCATGTTTATCCTAATCTAATATAAAAGAGCTTTAGTCCCACATGCACCCAAATTCCAAATTCATCCAAACCAAAAACTATAAATACAAGGCTAAGCCTACCCATTCAAACTTACAACTTTACATAACACAAAACCAAAACAAGCCTAAAGAAAGCTTTGAGATCTCATTTGTATTAGCTTTAAGCTAATTAGACATTTGATCTTAAGCTTACCTCCTCCATTAGACCTTGAGCTAACACCTCCATTTGCATCCATAATCCAAGTTTTAAGTAATATGGAGAGAACCATTGGCCTTGAAGCCATTAATGGTGAGACTCCATTCTTGAAAGCTTGAAAACCATAAACAACTAATCATCCCTTTGATTGCTAAGTTGATCTTTTTAGGTTCAATTTCTTAATTAAGTAATCTAAAGAGTAGAGAGTAGTATATATGCTAGGTTTTGATGTTTTTTTCAAAGTTATGATGCATGTATAGGATTAACTCATGTTTAGCTCTTATCTCATGGTGCATGGATGAGTTAGCAAAGCTTTGAGGTTCTTTAGCCTCATTCCATAGCTTTTGCAACTTTCCATTGCATATAGAACCAATTAGCATAACTTTTTTATTTTAGCTCCAAATGACTTGCAATTTATACCATAGGAGCATAATATCATTTTACAGATGTTTTTTGAATGGTTTTTGTTTATAATCAGTTTTTTTTAATTTATGAAGTATTTCCCAGATGGACTGAGGATGCACACAAATTATTTTATAGAATGTTTGTGTAGTAAAATGAATGTATGTCATGTGTTCTGAGGATTTAGAATCTGAAATTTTGAGGTTATATTAATGAGAAAATTATGCAAATGGGGTTTTAAGTAAATAGCCATTTGAAATTTATACATGAAGTTATTTATGACATAATTGTGGGGAAAATTAATTGTTTTTTAGGGCACAAAAATGGGAATATGATCCACAGTGCATGGAGAGGGTTAAGTTGATGTTTGAAAACTATTGAAAAGTGAATGTATGTATAGCTATTTAATTTTCTCTCTACATCATTTGGTATCAGATTCTGGTATTAATTTTGAGTAAGATTTGATTGGTGATTGCTAACAAGGCATTGTGAAAGTTTTTTGTGAATGTGAAAGTAATAAGTGAAGACCAAGACAAAAATGGATAAAGAAGAGCTAGTGAAGTTGATAAGCAAGAAGGAGAGAGAGAGAGAGAGAGAGAGGATATAGAAGATCAAAAGAAGAGAGAGGAGAAAATAAAACAAGAGGCATGGATGGAGAGAGATTTGAAAGCATTGAGAGAGGATTTCAAGAAAATAGAAGAATTAATGATGAACAAGAGCTATGGATTTGAGTTTGGGATGAAAAAAAGGGTTAAATGCCCTATAAATTAGATTATAAAGAGGAACTAGGGGTTGAATTTGAAATATTTCATTAGAGAAGAAGAGAAAAATCTAATACAAATGAGGAAGCAAGAAAACAAAGAAGAGAAGGAAGAAGTCAAGGAAGTTGTGCATGAGAGCATTCACGGGATGGATGAAGATAGTGAAGGTGCGAGTAGCAGTATATTAGTCCATGAATAAGATATGTGAACCATTTCTAGTACAAAATGACATTTTTTTATTACAAATATTTAAGAGGATGAAAAGGATAAGTTTGATAATCTTATGAATAGTGAATAAATGTGTGTATTGAATTATGAAAAGGAAGAAATGAGTCTAGGGAATTTGATTTTGATGATGGCACTTAAGATTTTCTTCATGAGATTCAAGCAAGCATGTATGTAGATATAATAAAGTAAGGAAAATTAAGGAGAAGTGACATATTATAGGTATGACACAAGTGAAGAAGAAGATGATGAGGTCTTAGATGAGGTCTTAGCTATGTTTTTGCAGTATGATGACAATAAGAGAGGTATAGTGCATGAGAAATCACTTGAAGATGAATGTGAAGATAAAGAGATGAGATGAAAAGAGATTGCAGCAGCAGTTGAGGAAGAGAAAAAAGAGAAGAGAGAGATGGAAGTGAGAGTGAAGAAGATCATTATGAAGAGATTATGGACCTCGAAAAATGTCTAGTAGAGGAAGAAATAGTTGGTGAATAAGATTAAGGATGGTGAAAAGAAAAGTTAAAGACTACAAGAAATATTTTAGCTCATTTAATAAAATATTATGATGGAATCATGTGGAACATAGGATACGAGGAGATTAATAACATCAAGAATCATGAATAACTATGTATATTTGTTGCTTTTGTGTTTGTTTTTGCAGGTGAAACTGGTGAAGGCTTAAAAATGATAAAGATGGTGAAGAGGCTCAAGAAGGAAAGAAGCCATTTCAATGAGAATGCAAAGCTAAGAACCCAAGTATGTGACCCAGGTGGTATTTAAGGCAACAAGAACATTGAGAGAATAGAGAAAGGACCAAAATCATGCAAATAAGATGAAGACAAGGTTATGCAAGTAATGTAAAGGGACATTTTTCTCCTCCTTTGGAGTATGATGCAGAGGCATCATCATAATTCCATAAAAAATTTGAAATTTTCATTCTCTACATGTCAAAAGGTACTAAAGGAAGGTTTAGATTCATTCTATGGTGTTAGGAAGAGGCAAGCTATTCAAATTTCAAATTCTAAGTTTTCCCTCCTACATAGTAATTCAAATTTTAAAAGCATGTAAAAGGGATAAATGGATTGTAATGAATTTGAATAGTGAATATGAGGGAGTTATAGGGTGTATGTGGACATCTAAACATGTTACAAGTATGTTCTAAAGAAAGTGAATAATGTATCAAATCATTATGTTATGTATAAGGAGAAGGAAGTTGAAAGGTCGCTTAGGGAAGTCCAAGAGTCATAAGCAGGAAAGTATGAGTTAAGGAGTAGATATATCCAAGCTATAATTTGAATATAGTAGAAATGAGAGGTGTTATGAATCATTACTCACATGGAGGAAGAAGAGAAGGTTGAAATGAAGAAGGATAAAATATTTATGCATTAAGATATATAGTTGAATGCATATGTATCTCTATTTTATAAATATCTTGCTCTTTAATGGTGTTTCTAAGTTTAGCATTCAATAATGTTAGTTATTTTTCATTATGTTGAGATGGATCCATTATATGATGGTTAATAAGTCTTTACATGCATTTTCCTAGGTTGGTACAATATACTATTGCTCTATTTTGATGTGCGAAGGAAGTTGACTCTGTGAGAAAATTATATGTCCTATTGCAAAGCAATTAACATAACCTTTTGAGTTTAGCTCCAAATGACTTGAAATTTGGACCATAAGAGTATAATATAATTTTGCAAATATATTTTAATGGTTTTTATTTATAATCAGTATTTTTTATTTATGATGTGTTTCCTAGATGGACTGAGGATGCACACAAATTGTTTTATAGAATGTTACTCTAGTAAAATGAATGTATCTCATGTGTTCTGAGAATTTAGACTCTAAAATTTTGAGGTTATAATAACGAGACAATTTTTCAAATGGTGATTTAAGGAAATAGTTATTTGAAATTTCTACACGAAGTTATTTATGAAAGAATTGTGGGGAAGATTACTTGTTTTTTAGCACACAAAAATGGGAGTATGATCCTCGATATAGGGAGAGGGTTAAGTTGATGTTTGATAACTATTGAAAAGTGAATGTATGTATGGTTGTTTTATTTTCTCTCTGCATCATTTGGTATCAAATTTTGGTTTTAATTTTGAGTACGATCTGATTGTTGATTGCTAACAAGGCATTGTGAAAGTTTCTTGTGAATGTGAAAGTGACAGGTGAAGACCAATACAAAAATGGACAGTGAAGAGCTAGTGTTAGAGCTGGTGAATTTAATAGACAAGAGAGAGAGAGATAGAGAGAGAGGATGTTAAGAAACTATAAGAATTAATGATGAACAAGAGCTATGGATTTTATTTTGTGATGAAAAAGGGTAAAATGGCCTATACATCAGATTGTAAAGAGGAATGCGGGGTTGAAGTTGAAAGATATCATCAAAGAAGAAGAGAAAAATCTAAGAGAAATGAGGAAGAAAGAAAACAAAGAAGAGAAGGAATAAGTCAAGGAAGTTGTTCATGAGAGCATTCACAGGATGGATGAAGACAATGAAGGTGCAACAACAGTTATCTATCCATGAATAAGATATGTCAACAATTTCTAGTACAAAATGATATTTTTTTATTACAAATATTAAAGAGGATGAAAATGGTAAATTTAATAATATTATGAATAGTGAATAAATGTGTGAATTGAATGTTGAAAAGGAAGAAATGAGTTTAGGGAATGTGATTTTGATGATGGCACTTTAGAGGTTCTTCATGAGAGTCAAGAAATCAAGTATGTAGATAGAAAAAATTGAGGAAAAAAAATGAGAAGTGACATATGAGAGGTGTGAAATAGGTGAAGAAGAAGATGACGAGGTCTTATATGAGGCCTTCGCTATGTTTTTGCAATATGAAGACAATAAGAGAGGTATAGTGCATGATAAATCACTTGAAGATGAAATTGAAGAGAAAGAGATGAGAGGAAAATAGATTGCAGCAGAAGTTGAGTAAGAGAATCAAGAGAAAAGTGAAGATAGTGAATAAAGTGAAGAGAGAGATGGAAGTGGGAGTGAAGAAGCTCATGATGAAGAGCTTGTGGAACTAAAAAAGGGTCTAGTAGAGGAAGAAATAGTTGGTGAATAAGATAAGGACGGTGAAAAGAAAAACATGAAGAGTATGGGAATATTTTAGCTCATTTAAGAAAATAAGATGATGGAGTCATGTGGAACAAAGGATATGAGGAGTTGAATAACATCAAGAATCGTGAAGAACTATGTATATTTTTTGCTTTTGTGTTTGTTTTTGCAGGTGAATCTTGTGAAGGCTTGAAAATGATAAATGTAATGAAGAAGCTCAAGAAGGAAAGAAGTCATTTCAAGGAGAATGCAAAGCTAAGGAACCAAGTGTGGGACCCAAGTGGTATTAAAGGCAGAAAGAACAGTGAGAGAATGGAGAAAGGAGAAAAATCATGCAAAGAATATGAAGATAAGGTTATGCAAGAAAAGTACAGGGACATTTTTCTCCTTCTTGGGAGTATGATGCAGAGGCATCACCATAATTCCATCAAAAATGTGAATTTTTCATTCTCTACATAGTCAAAAGGTCTTGAAGGAAGGTCTAGGTTCATTCTATGGTGTTATGAATAGGCAAGACTATTCAAATTTCAAATTCTAAGTTTTCCCTCCTAAATAGTAATTCAAAATTTGAAAGCATGTAAAAGGGATAAATAGCTTGTAATGAATTTGAATAAGTGAATATGAGTGAGTCATAGGGTGTATGTGTGAACATCTAAAAATGTTACAAGTGTGTTCTAAAGGATATGAGTGAATAATGTATCAAATAATCATGTTATGTATAAGGAGAAGGAAGTTAAAAGGTTGCCTAGGGAAGTCCAAAATTCATAAAAGGGCAAGTAGGAGTTAAGAAGTAGATATATGGAAGCTAAAATTCAAATATAGTAGAGAGGAGAGGTGTTAGGAATAATTACTCACATGGAGGAAGAATATAAGGTTGAAATGAAGAAGGATAGAATACTTTTGCATGTGTGTGTGTATGTATGTATGTGTTGTGTGTGTGTAATGTATGTATGTATGTATCTTGTATGTATGTATGTATGTATATGTAAATACACACACACACACACACACACACACACACACACACACACACACACATATATATAGCTCTTTAATGGTGTTTCTGAGTTTAGCATTCAAGAATGTTAGTTGTTTTTCATTATGTTAAGATGGATCCATTATATTATTGTTAATTAGTCTTTACATGCATTTTCATAAGGTTGGTGTAATATACTAGTGCTATGTTTTGATGTGTGAAGGAAGGTGACTTTGTGTGTGAAAATTAGATGGCCTATGTCCTGAACCAGTTAGAAAAACTTTTTACACTTTAGCTCCAAATGACTTGAAATTTGTAAAACTAGGAGTCATAATATAATTTTCCAGACGGGTTTTGAATGGTTTTCCTTTATGATTCAGTATTTTTTGAGTTATGACGCATGTTTCATAGCTAGACATGAGGATGCACTCAAATTGTTTGATAAAATGTTTATATGATTTAGTGATTATATATCTCATTGTGTTCTGAGGAATTAGAGTCTATACAATTTGGAGGGTATAAGTAATGACATAAATTTTCATAGTGTGAATTTTAAGGATTTTTGTGATTTGAAACTTATATGACAAAGTTATTCATCACAAAATCTCAGGGCAGACTATTCTTAGGCTTAGGTTTAGCATCACTCAAATAGCAGTATGATCTTCGGTGCAAGTGAGAGGGTTAAGTTGAATATTTAAGCCTCATTGATTAGTTAGATGTGTGAATGGTTTATTTATATTATCTCTACATAATTTATTATTAGATTCTGGTATTTATTTTTTAATGAGATTTGATTGTTGATTGCTAACAATGCATTGTTGAAGTTGTGTGTGAATGTGAAAGTGTTAGGTGAAAAGACAAAGACAAAGGATGGATAGAGAAGAGATAGTGGTAGATTTTGTGAACTCTGACATTAAATAAGGAGAAAGAAATAAAAAAAATATAAGCTATGAGAAGAAGAGAGAGGAGAAAAGAAATACAAGAGGTACATGGATGGAGCAGAGATTTGAAAGCATTGAGAGAGGATGTAAAGAAACTAGAAGAAGTTAATAATGATGATAGAGAGATATGAGAAGTGGGATATGTGACATGAGAAAAATAGTAAAATGGCCTATAGACTCAGATTTTCAAGAGGTATCAAAGGCTGACACTTGAAATAGGATCATTGGTGAAGAAGAAAATAAAGCTAAAGACAAATGAAGAAACATGTAAACAAAGCAGAGGAAGGAAGAAGTCAAAGAAGTTGTGTATGAAGAGCATTCAGAGGTTGGATGAGGAAAATGAAGGTCCATAAACAATTATATCAGTCCATGAATGAGGTATACGAATCATTTCAAGTACAAAATGAATTATATTTTTAATTGTAAATACTCAAGAGGGATGAAGAAGGACTAAGTTTCATAGTCTTGTAAATAGATGAAGAAATGTGTGACTTGAATGTTGAAAAGAAAGAAATGAGTCTAGGAAATATGATTTTGATGTTGACACTTAAGAGGTTCTTTATTGAAATTAAAGAAAACATGTATGTAAGTGATAGAAATTGAATAAAATATGTGATACGATAGATAAGAACTATGAGGCATGTAAATAAAGTGATGATAAGGTCTTAGATGAGGCCTTGGAAATGTTTTTGTAGTTTGAAGACAATAAGAGAGGTATAGTGCACAAAAAATCACTTGAGAAAGAAGATGAAGAGAAGAAATAGATGAGAGGAAAATATATTAAAACAACATTTTAGGGAGAAAAACAAGAGAAAAGTGAAGAGTGTGAAGAAAGATAAGAGAGAGGTGGAAGTGAGAATGAATAATATCATGATGAAGAGCTTGTGGACCTAGAAAGGGGTCTAATGGAGGAAACATTAGTTGATGAGGATGGTGAAAAGATAAAAAATTGAGAGTATGGGCATATTTTAGATCATTAAAGAAAATAATATGGTGGAATAATGTGGGACAAATAATATGAGGAGATGAATAACATCAAAAATCATGAAGAACGATGTATATTTGTTGCTTTTGTTTTTGTTTTTGTAGGTGTAGTTGATGAAAGCTTGAAAATGAAAAATATGGTGAAGAATCTCAAGAAGGAAAGCAGCCATTTAAAGGAGAATACAAAGATAAGGAACTAAGTATGGGACCCAGGTGGTCTTAAGGTCAACAAGGATAGTGAGAGAATGGAGAAAGAACCAAAATCATGCAAAGAAGATGAATACAAGCTTATGAAAGAAAATTACATGGACCTTTTGTTCTCCCCCTTTGGAGAATGATGTAGGGAAATCACCATAAGTCCATAAAAATGTGAAATTCTCATTCTCTTCATATTAAAACGTCCTAAGGGAAGGTTCAGGTTCATTCTATGGTGTTAGGAAGAGGCAAACTATTCAAATTTCAAATGCTAAGTTTTCCCTCCTAGATAGTAATTCAAATTTTGAAAGCATGTAAAAGAGACAAATAACTTGTAATGAATTTGAATAGTGAATATGAGTGAGTCATAGGGTGTATATGTGGATATATAAACATGTTACAAGTGTTTTTTAAGTGATATGAGTGAATAATGTAGCAAACCATCATGTTATGTATAAGGAGAAGGAAGTTGAAAGGTCACTTAGGGAAGCCTAAGAGACATAATAGGAAAAGTAGGAGTTAAGGACGAGATTTTTGCAAGAAAAAATTACAATATAGTGGATAGAAGAGGTGTTAGGATTCATTCCTTATATGGAGGAAGAATATAAGGTTGAAATTAAGAAGGATCAAATAGTTTTTCATGAAGATATCTAATCGAATACATATACATCTTTGTTTTATATATATCTCTCTTTAATGGTTTTTTTTAGTTAAGAATAAAATAATGTTAGTTATTTTTCATTATGTTTAGATGGATCCATTATATTATTGTTAACAAGTCTGTACGTGCATTTCCCAGGTTGGTGCAATATAATAGTGCTCTGTTTGGATGTGTGAAGGAAGGTGACCGTATGTAAGTAAATTAGATGGCATGTCCCAAACCAGTTGGAATAAATTTTTAAGTTTAGCTCCAAATGACTTGAAATTATAACCATATGAAAATAATATCATTTTTCATATGTGTTTTTAATGGTTTTCCTTGATGATTAGTATTTTGTATTTATGACGTATTTCCCAGATGGACTAAGGATGTACACAAATTGTTTTACAAAATGTTTGTTTGGTAAAATGATTGTCTCTTTTGTGTTCTGAGGAGTTAGTGTCTAAAATTTTGAGGTTATAATAATGAGACCATTTTTCAAATGGAATTTTAAGTAAATAGTTATTTGACATTTTTACATGAAGTTATTCATGACAAAATTTTGGATCAGATTACTTGTTTTTTAGCGCACAAAAATGGGAGTATGATCCTCGATACAGGGAGAGGGTTAAGTTGATGTTTGAAAAATATTAAAAATTGAATGTATGAATGGTTGTTTTATTTTCTCTCTTCATCAAACTACTAGTTAGGGACAAAAGTGCTTAATGGGATTTGGCAATCCTCATTATTAAATAATGTCAATCTAGGGCATGTGTCCATGACAGTCTGTAATAAGATATATATCTCTGGAAAATGTTCCTTTATACAAAATTCACACTTGTAGGAATTGAAAAGCAAACTTACATGAATTGAAAGGCACACTTGCATGAAATTAAATGTCACACTTGTAGGAAAGGAAAATATTGAATTAAAAAGAAATAATAAACACATAAAACACTTGCAGGTTCACAACAAATTGTATACCAAAGGAATAATTACATGGTACAAAGAAAAATACAACAAAAATATAATTATGTAACGAAGAAACAAACATAAACACATAGATCCATCTCTATTGGAATGAGTGGCCAGCTCATTCCTTGAAAGATTATTTTAATTAACACTTGTTTATAAATTAGATGCAACAAAACTTCAGAATGAATTAATCAAAATAATGGAGGTTACATTCCTCAATATGGGAGGTTGCGTTTATATTTTTATGCTTTTAACCAACTCATTATTTTAAGGCATACATTTCAATAAAATCTTATCAACTAATATTTTAATCTATTAACAAATAACATCAATCTCCACAAAATATAGAGAGAGCTTATCTAGGTCTAACTACTAATCTGAATCTCTTATTTTGTTTTTGAAAATCAAAATGAATATTGATTCTTCCTTATTTTACAAATAATAAAACACTTGTGGAAATATATATTTTTATAATGATTTTAAAAAATCAATGCAGTTCAAACTACCCTTTAGAAGAAAAATTTCTAAAACTATTATGCTCATCTTCGTAGCTCTAGTATTCATCTCTGGAGCTTTAATATCCATATTTATAGCTCTAATGTTTGAATCCAAAGCTCTAATTTTTAACTCTGAAGTTCTAATGTTAAACTCTAGAGCCAGTGAAGGAACCTCTAGATCTAATGAAGGAACCAATAGAGCTACATAAAACGGCCATAACTTTTGCATATGAACTATGGTCAAGATGATTCGTTTTTTAACATGTAAAATTTTTAAAGAGGAATTAAAATATTTAATTAGATTTGAGTTTGGGAATATTCTTGATAACTATTTTTCACTTTTCTTGAAACATGTACTAAGGAGTTGCTCATATAACTATTGAACATTTCCGGAGCTGGTGCAATGTTGAAATAACAATCTCTATATATGATATGAGAGATGTTGAAGATCCTATAATGCTTTTTGTAGCTGGTGTTTAGTGCTCAAAATCCTTTATTAAAAAATTAAAGAAAATTATGGACTTTATATGCACAAATTGACATATTTTTCCTAATAATCATTAGAAATAGCTAACAAAAAGATAACAATAAATTCTAAATAAATAATCATGATATATACTCTCTATTTTATTCTAAATAGACCATAAGTTCAAAAATTAAACTTATATCCTCTTGTATGTAATTGATGTAGAGAACCCTGAAATTCTCCTTATACAACACTAAATTTATCAAAAAACAAAAAGTTAGAATGATCAACTTGCCAAAATGCACCAAAACCCACAAGATTGTCCCAAATTTATTATTTATGTTAGAAGCTTATGTCATGCATAACTTTGTGTAAATTTGTCAAATAAAAATCTACTTCAAACCCAACTTGAATATTATTCTCATTATTCTACCTTTAAAATTTCATAACCTATATCCATAAAACACTTTAGTTATACTCATTTTACCATGTATGATCCTGATTTTGTGTTCTCATAACAAGATCTGATATAATTTTTCATAACAAATCTAGATAAACATAAAATAATGAAAAATTGTTACCAACCCATTTGAAAAAGGTCATAATCCTTCTACTCTCCAAATTTCAGATCAGTTGGATTTTAAAATAAGAAGTTATCACTACTGTATCGAATCATTGTTTTAAGGGTTTTAAAGACATACACTTGTTTATGACTGCTCTTTCTTCAATATCTCTTCTTCTTGCTTCAATATAAGCCCTCGTAATGGTTTTACCTTCATTTTGTACTTGTAGAAAACCTTTCAAAAACCCTATACACCATAAATAATTCACAAACAAGTAAGTGTTCCACACACACAAGTACTCAAATATGCATTCAAACACAATTTTATACAAAAAATGAAGTTTTTATTAGATATAATTGAGAAATTTGCAGAGCTTCAAGATCCATGTGGCTCAATAACATAGTTATTCTCCCTCTCTACTTCCTCCACCAACTTCAACAACCTCTCATCCCCTTTTTCATTTGAATACATTTGTCTTTTATGAGAAGACTAGGTAGTTACGTTGAGAAACCAACTAACCTAACCATGCTTAGCCTAACCTAGTGAATAGGGCCTAGTTAAGTCATGAATTAGGTGCACACACACTTTATGACTCTAATACATCATTTACTCCTCCTATAGTAACAATTAGACCTAATAACTCACTAACACAACATAAAGACAATTCAAATATTCAAATGAGCCATTTGGAGGAAAAAATCCATATGAGCTCTTATTACAAATTCATGGGTCCAAACAGACTAAAACACTTCCTAAACATCCTAAGACACCATAAAAAGAATACTCAAGCCAAAATTGAATATATACAATATCCTCATGCATCATTAATTTATGCAAGGAAAAAGAATATCATATTTTAAATATAATAGGCCATTTTTTAGGACTCATAAGTGTCACCTAAAGCTGGATGGTTTGGTTCTTGTATAGTCTACACTTCTATAAATAGATATGAAGCATCCATAAGAAATTTATAGAATATTCATCATTATTTCATACCCATATAATCTAAATAGATAATTGCACTTATTTTTCTCATGTTTTACTATATTGAGAAAAGGTTTCAATCAATCAATCTTACAAATTGATTTATATGTATATTCTAGTCGAAATGCTTGATAAACTATATATACATCTTATTTCTAACCATAATATGATATCAAATTAAGTAAAAGTAATTAACCTCATTTCTTACAAATTAAATTCATTTTTAGGTAAATCACTCATAACACATTGCTTATTACATGCTTTCTTCTAGCACATTAATTGGTATGTCTCTTGATTTAAAATTTTCTCATGTCACCTTGATTTTTACATTCCTAACTCTAATACCATTACTTGATTCATTTTTATGACTATATCACTGCTTACTACATAATTTTTTAGCACCTCAATTGTTACATCTCTTGTTTTAGGCACAATGTTTGTACACATTTTCGCACACACAAGCTAACGACTAACAACTACTAACATTAGTCAAGTCATCATGTATTTTTATTTATGTTTGTTAATGATGGGCTTATCATATTGTATTGTGATTTGTTATATCATAGGTCGATTTAGATCCATTATGACTTGACTCATGTGGTTATCCTATTATTGTATTGATCACTACTATGTTATTTTATAAACTAATAGATAATCTCGTGATATGCTTCACATTTTCATGATAAATGGTACTTGATTCAAAAATGTTTATATATAATTCACATTACTCCTTTTACCATGTAATTTGATAAACTAGATATGGTCTACATCATTGATGTTATGTTTATGTAATTTATATGACTAATAGTTTCTCTTTTGAGCTAAGTGATCCTATACAACATCCCTCATATAAAAAAGGGGAGCATATTATGTGAATTTTCTAATAATTTCATGCATATTATAGCTATAGGGCTTCATTTAATACCGTATGATGATATTGACAAAAAAAATTGAATGACTCGATTATTCCAAACACATTGTAAAGTGTTTAATTGTGACATTTAAACCACATTATGGATTATATGTCAAGATCACAAAATAAATTGGACCTATAACAGGCTCAAGTTATACTTTTTGTATAAACCCAAATGTGAACATGTGTTAGCTGATAATGTTGGTTTTGACTTATATCCCAAACACATCAATCATGTAAATAAATTGATCTCATACACACTATCTTATGATGTTTTAACACTTGCAAAATCTCATTTCATTAATTAAACATCTATATAAATACATTTTTCAATAAAAACAATATAATATCATGTGCAAACCCTTCTCCATCATCAACTAATATTTTTTCCCCACCGTTCAAATTTTAAATGGTCAACTCTTTAATGGTCAAATTTTCAAATGGTCATCTTTATATGAGTTATTATTTTCCCTTCAAGTTTTCCCTAGTAAGAAATATTACCCTTGGATTCATATAAAGTCATATAAATATAAATCAAATCCACACATTTACATACTTGGAACCTACTTGGTCATTACCTAACATTTATCAAAAACTCATCAAGAAAATATCTATGAAGCATAAAAAATTATCCCTATTCTTTCCTATGTCAAGAGCATATATTAGGAGTATCCCCTATGCAAGTTTGAATCACTCTAAAAAATTTATAGAGAAATAAAAACTAAGCCAAGATCATTCAAACTAAAATCAAAGTAAGTATTACTGAGTGTTCAAGAACCAAATTTGTGTTGCATACGTATAGATGAAAAGAGAAAAATTACATTTATAATAGGTGGAGAACTACATGGATTTGAAGCCTCTTTAGATTACTACTATGTAGGAATTGTAAGGGTTCCTTGACCTAATATTAACCCATTTTTATAGTACTTTCAAGGAAGTGATTTTACCTTTTGGGTGATTTCACCCTTTTTAATTTAATAATGTCTTAATTAACATACTTTTCTTACTTGTAGGATGATAATGAGGACTCCCAAACCTAGAAGGATAATTTAGAATAATATAGGGTGTTTTCATAATGTATGTGCATGAGTTATTTTATTGTTTAGGGAGATTTGTGTGCCTTTAGTGTTTGCTTTTACATGAGAAGTTCATAAAGTGTTTGGTCTCTTAAATGAGGTATGATTTACTTGCTTAAACATGCTTCCAAATGTTGTTATGACATGAAAGGATAACTTAAGGGGTATACATGTCCGTATGAAGATGATAGATTTGAAATAATTAATGCAAGACATATCAGTTAAAAATTGTATAGTAGGGTCAGTATTGTAATTTTACAAACCGGCTAAAACTGACACTTTTGGACCAGAGAAAGAAAATCATATTTTGACTTTATGGGCCTAAGCATGATTTTTTTAGGTGTACTTTAGGTAATTAAATTCTAGAAATTGGTGATAAAGAGGTGTGCAAAGATAAGTACATTAACTGCTATAAGGGTGTGTTAAGAAAGAGTGAGGACAGTGTATTTGTTCATGCATGTGTATAATGTCAAGATCAACAATGTCAAAGGATAGATTTCCAAATTTGATTTTCTACATTTACCCCCCTTTAATTATGAAATTGAAAATTACATGCTTAAAAGTAAAACATACCTGAGTGTGTAGACACACTTTGTCTTTGCTCATAGTAACTTTTTTTGTGATGCCTCATTGTATTGGTGTTGTCATGCTCCAAGATGAAACATGGAGCATAGTGTAGTCAATTCTCAAGATAGGAAATTTAACTATAACTCAAAATGTAACAAAAATAATGTAAAGATATGTGTAATAAAATATGTCAAAAGAGATGTAAAACATGGAAGGAATACACGTGTTTTTTTTGTGAAGGTAATGTGCTCTTGTTCTTATATCTTGGATATTATGGATTTAGTGAACTCTGATGAAGAATTTTTAGTGATCAGTACCCAAATTTTCTGAAGATATGTTGATGCATTAGGTGTACCAAATATAACACATGAATGTCAAAGAGAAGAACCAAAAAAATGAGGATTTGAAGCACCCTGCCAAGGAAGAATATTGTGTATCAAAATTCCTAAACAACTCTTATATATTCCCCTTAAGTACAAGAGGATGATGATAACTACCTATGAAGAAATTATTCACTTTAATACCTTTTATATCCCCACGAATCATACTATTATAGATGGATATAATAATTTTTTTTACAAATTACGACACATAATACAAAAGAGAATAAATGCCCCCGTGCACTTCCCATGTGCCACACAACTGAGTAAAAATTAAGTAGAAGTGATACATGTTGATATCTGACTATTGAAATGAGACTCATGCCCTAAATATGTAGAAATCCAGAAACAAATTGAGAAACATGGAGAGAGAGAGAGAGAGAGAGAGAGAGATGGTGTTTTAAATTTGAAGGAGAATGGGATTCCTAAAGATATGATATCTCTTGAAAGAATGTTTTATTCTGATCAAAAAAATTGGAGTACTGCTAGACCCAAGTAAAATGATAAAAATTATGATCAGATCATCCTAGGCACTAGAGATAATCCTAAATTGGTGAATGTTGGCCCAACATGTTTAGATGCAGAGAAATATAAGGTGAAAATGTTGTTATAGAATTACACAAATGTTATATCATGGTCCTACGATGACTTGAAGATATTTGATCCTGGAGTTATCACCCATACCATACCATTGATAGAATATTACAAACCTTTTAGGAAAAGGAAAAAACTGGTAAACCCAATTTTATAGCCTCTAATTTACAAAGAGGTAAACAAATTGTTGGTTGTTGGAATAATCTTTCCCATAGACTCACAATTTGGGTGGCTAACCCGGTTCATGTATAGAAAATACTGGAGCAATAAGACTGTGAAGATTTCAAGAACCTAAATAAATCCTAAAAAAAGGACAACTATCCCTTTCCTTCTCTTGATTATGTTATATATATGGTAAGTGGATCTAAAATTACTTCTTTTCGTGATGAATTTTCAAGATAAAAACAAATGCTAGTAAATGAAGATGATAGGATAAAAAAATTCTTCACCACAAAGTGGGGAAAATTTACATATAGGAGGATTCCCTTTGGTTTAATCAATGTTGGTGTAATGTTTTAAAGATCAATAGATCAATATTTTCAGGGTCTTAATGGTAAATGTGTTATCATTTATACAGTTGACCTAACCGTGTTCTTTATCAGGTGACATTTGGGGCACTACAAGGTTTTAATATGCAAAGGTTGTCAATCCTTTAAATCCAAAACATTTTTTGCATTGCAAAGGTAAATTCTGGCCATGTTCTCAAAAAAGAAGGTATATCAATACCCGATAAGTAATTATTTCAAAACCGTCCACCTACGAAAGAAAGATTGAATTCCTATGTTTGGGCACTAGTTAATTGTACTTTAGGTAATTAAATTCTAGAAATTGGTGATAAAGAGTGTGCAAAGAAAGTACATTAACGGCTATAAAGGGTGTTTAGAAAGAGTGAGGACAGTGTATTTGTTCCTGCATGTGTATAATGTCAAGATCAAACAATGTCAAAGGATAGATTTCCAATTTGATTTTCTACATGTACCCCTTTAATTATGAAATGAAAATTACATGCTTCTTAAAAGTAAAACATACTGAGTGTGTAGACACACTGTGTCTTGGTCATAGTAACTTTTTTTGTGATGCCTCATTGTATGGTGTGTCATGCCCAAGATGAAACATGCGAGCATAGTGTAGTCAAATTCTCAAGATAGGAAATTAACATATAACTCAAAATGTAACCAAAATAATGTAAAGATATGTGTAATAAAATATGTCAAAAGAGATGTAAAACATGGAAGGAATACACGTGTTTTTTTTGTGAAGGTAATGTGCTCTTGTTCTTATATCTTGGATATTATGGATTTAGTGAACTCTTGATGAAGAATTTTTAGTGCTCAGTACCCAAATTTTCTGAAGATATGTTGATGCATTAGGTTGTACCAAATATAAACACATGAATGTCAAAGAGAAGAACCAAAAAAATGAGGATTTGAAGCAACCCTGCCAAGGAGAATATTGTGTATCAAAATTCCTAAACAACTACTTATATATTCCCCTTAAGTACAAGAGGATGATGATAACTACCTATGAAGAAATTATTCACTTTAATACCTTTTATATCCCCACGAATCAACTATTATAGATGGATATACTAATTTTTTTTACAAATTACGACACATAATACAAAAGAGAATAAATGCCCCCGTTGCACTTCCCATGTGCCACACAACTGAGTAAAAATTAAGTAGAAGTGATACCATGTTGATATCTGACTATTGAAATGAGACTCATGCCCTAAATATGTAGAAATCCAGAAACAAATTGAGAAACATGGAGAGAGAGAGAGAGAGAGAGAGAGAGATGGTGTTTTAAATTTGAAGGAGAATGGGATTCCTAAAGATATGATATCTCTTGAAAGAATGTTTTATTCTGATCAAAAAAATTGGAGTACTGCTAGACCCAAGTAAAATGATAAAAATTATGATCAGATCATCCTAGGCCACTAGAAGATAATCCTTAAATTGGTGAATTTTGGCCCAACATGTTAGATGCAGAGAAATATAAGGTGAAAATGTTGTTATAGAATTACACAAATGTTATATCATGGTCCTACGATGACTTGAAGATATTTGATCCTGGAGTTCTCACCCATACATACCATGATAGAATTATTACAAACCTTTTAGGAAAAGGAAAAAAAATGGGTATGTTGGGTAAAACCAATTTATAGCCTCTAATTTACAAAGAGGTAAACAAATTGTTGGTTGTTGGGAATACTCTTTCCCATAGACTCAACAATTGGGTGGCTAACCCGGTTCAATGTATAGAAAATTACTGGAAGCCAAAAAAGAGCAATAAGACTGTGAAGATTTAAAGAACCTAATAAATACTAAAAAAAAGGACAATATACCATTTACTCTCTTGATTATGTTATATATATGGTAAGTGGATTCTAAAATTACTTCTTTGTGATGAATTTAAAGATAGAGGCAAGAGGAAAGGAGGAGAATGTGGGATAAAAACAATTCACTTCATTCGAAAATGGGAGTCCTCTCTAGAAGAACTATAAGGGTTGTTTATATTTGCGGGTGTTCTCCCAAGAAGAAGTGGTTGATATCATGTGCAATTTCATAGAAGGTGGAAGTGTCATCTAGCAGGTAGAGAAACTGCTCATAATATTTTGAAGGATGGTTATTATTGGTCAATCATATTAAAATATTATCATGCACATGTTAGGGGTTACCATCAATGCCAATTTTTTACAAATAGAGAAACATATGTATCCATGCCATTGTAACCAATGATTGAGAGCATACCTTTTGTGCAATGGGGATTGGATTTCATTGGGGACATAACCCAAATTCATCAACTGCACATAAGTTTTTTCTAACTACCACATATTATTACACAAGGTGGACTAAATCTATTACTACTAAAAAATTACACGACATTGGATGTTATCGAATTCCTTGAAAAGAACCTCATAACTAGATTTGGTTATTATTTTTCCCTCATTTATGACAATGGGCCAAAATTCTCCTCTGTAGATATAAATGAGTGGGCCTATGATAATAATATAGTCATAAATTTTGCATCAAATTATTATCCTCAATGAAATGGAGTGGTTGAATCAAGAAATAAAAATATAATCAATGTCATCAAGAAATCAGTAGACAAGAGCTTAAGGGAATGTCATGTTTTCTAAAGTATGCACTATGGGATGATAGGATAAGGTATAAGCAATCTCTAAAGTATTCTCCATTTTTATCGGTGTATGGACAACAACATTTTTTTCCAATCACCCTTAGTTCGTCAACCTATGAGTTTATGCAGGAGTACATGGATGGAGAAGACAAAATTAGAGCAAGAATTTTAAACATTCCCCAAATGGAAGATGCAAGAGACTCGACCCTGAAAAACTTCAATATGCATCAAGATATTTTCAAGATGTGGCCTGATAAGAGGTCTAAAATGAAAACATTTAGAATATCGTATTTTGTGCTTTTATGGGACAAAGCTCGTGAGAAAAAAGGGCAGAACAACAAATTCTCACCATTGTGGATTGGGCCTTATCAAATAGCTGATATTTTGGGCCAAAATACTTTAAGTTAAAATATTTACAAGGGAAATAAGTAATGCTGACAGTAAATAATAAATTCCTATAACATTACTTCTCTTCTACCCCATCGCAAGTCTCAATGGAATGATCAAATCAGGGAAGTATTTTAGTTTCCCTTTATGCATGTCTTACTTTTAAGTTTAGTTTCCCTTCATGTATTTCTTTTTTTCTTAGTTTGGAGGTTTATTTTCAGTTTTTTTTGTTTGTTTATTCTGTTTGGGCTGCCTTGCATTGATGTAAAATGAGTTGGGCACTTACTTGTTGGAAGATATGACTATGTTTAGAAGTGTGAAAAGTAGCCAACATGAAATGTTGATAGAAGAATATGAAAGTGAAACTTAGTATCTCTGAATCAAGATATCCTTGAGAAAATTGAATCACCCAAAGTTTTGAGTGAATTTTAGAAAGGTTCTAACCATTAAAAAAGATGAGCTTCACAAGGAAATAAAGAAAAAACTAAAGTTGATCTTCTTTATCTTGTTTTTTTTCAAAGGGGGAGTTCCTAAATGATCTTGTTTGACAAAACCCTTATCCTGCTAACTTGGTTTCTAAACCTCCAAAGGAATACATTTAAAACTTACAAATCAACGAAAAAATAAAAGGAATTCTTTGAAATATGATTCTGGAAACCTCCATCAAGGCCATAGATGCTTGATTGGAAATGGAGCAAGGTCATTAAAGGGACCAAAGGCATCTATTTCGGGGCTATGAAGATCTGGTTGGTAGCAGAGAAATACACAATCATTCACCCCTTTGAACCATCCCAATAAAAATAAAAATAAGATTAAAACTAGTCATTGAGCTACCAAATGAGCTTCCCATCCCAAAAGGACTACATTTTCAAGAAAAAACATGGTTAATTAACCCATTACACACACACATCTCTCTTTATTAATTTTTAGAGTTCAGTATGCCACTGAATATGATTAAGTTTTTCACTTTTAAAAGGTACACTTGTATTAGAGATACTAAAATTTGAATTCATAATATTGCATTAACATTGTTTGAAATCCAATGATCTAAGTTCTAAATACGCAATGGTATTTTCCTCATTGAGTCACCATTTGTTATCGCATAACTCCCCCTACTCATTTTAAATGATTAAATCCAAATGGGGACCCTTGTGATATTTGTACATATTTATAGCATCTAAATTTCTTCCTTTAAAATGGATTTGATTGGTATTATACAGGTTGTTTTATCAAACTGGGTGGATTTTGCATTAAACTTGGGTTAAACATTGATACCTAATCAAATTTTCAAGTTTGTTAACTAATGGAAAGTTTTTCTTCTTCTTACAGTTCAAAAGGAAAAGCATGAACACCTGCATAATTGTAAAAACTTATTCTTTGGTGGAATGGGTGCTCAAAACTTAGTCTTTTGCAGGTTTCTGGAGACTCAGTGTTCCGCAAGTTAACTTAGCCTGTAGAACAAAGGAAACATGCTCAAAGGCTAAAGCGGAGGAAATATGACTTTCACGGAATGAAAGGAAGTAATGGCTAAGATAAATGGCATGAAAATACTATGTTTGTATGAAAGTTGAATTTGTGGAACACTAGAGGATAGTCTAATGCAGAGTACAAAAACTTAGTGTTTTGCGGGTTCTCCTAAACCACGGAACAAAAGGAGCATCAGTTTGGACTTGGGTAGATTTTAAAAATGGTCCCGAGTTGGGCTTGTATTTTGTCTGGAACTAGAGGGTAGGAACTTAGTTTTCTGTGGGTTCTCCTTATTTTCATGAAAAAAAAAATAGCATGAAAAATTCAAAAAAATTGCCATGATAACTTATACCACCTTTTAAAATCCTTCTCCCAGTCAATGTAAATATGCCCTTCGGCCAACTCATTCATTATGTTACCCTCATTATGGAAATGATGGGTGTGCTAGTATGATTTTAAAGTTTGTTTTATGTGAAATTTATTTTATTTAATTTGGTTCATGAATGCATCTGGATCCAAGCAAAGACGAGTGCTTCTGAAGTCCTTGAAAGGCCTATTTTAAGGCTTTTTTGCACCTAGTGAGCACCCTTTGGGAATGAACAAATAAGATCCAATTCATCCAATAAATGTGTGAAAAATCCTTCTAATCACCCGAGGTAGTTTAGGAAACTTTTTCAAGAAAAATAATGTTTAGGAACAAGTTATGTAACACTAGGCTACTTATAGTATGGTTTAAAGAAATGAAAGCAGTGAAAAAACTAGTTAACTTGTTCTAAAGGTTTCAAGAGCATCAAGATGAATTAGAAGGAAAATGTATACCCATCATGAATATAAGGAGGGTTAATTCACATTTCAAAATATTTCATGAGATTCTATGTACATATGTTGAGATATGGGCCCGAAATTGCATATGAAGATCCCTGATCCCGGTAGAGATTCAACGGAAGGTTTTGGAAGTTCTTGTAAGAATTAGGACCTGATTCACAATCTAAAATTACATATGTGATCCCATAATCACTCCCAATTGGTTGGTCATATTTTTCATCATCATAAATTCTTATGGTAGTTCCTTTCATTGGCACACAGGTTTGAATAAAATTGAAAAAGGGGGAAAATTTCAAATTTAAGGAAGAATCAGCTCCTGAAAAACTGTGGGAAGTTCTCATCAATATTTTTGACTCAAAATCATATAATTTTTTCCTATGTAACTCCTAGGGAATCTCTTGGGGCAAGAAAACCTTCTTATGTGGCTATTTCTGGTAGTGTTTAGTGAAGGTAGGATTCCAAAAATGGAAAGACCGCACTTGGAGACCCCTGATGTCCCAAAATCCCTTTAACCAAATTCAAAAGTGACATGAGGGACACTATAATGTTCCAATACATGAATCATAATATTACGTCACTCAAAAGGTGACTTGATTGGTTAGAAAGTGTTATAAACTCACATTGAGTTTTGGCCACCTTCTCGTGATAGTTGGACCCATGAAACATTTTGAAGAGGTCTATTGGCTAGATTTTATGCATATCTTAAAACCTAGGTAGTCATGAGATGAATCTCCCTCATTTAATGGTGAGGATCCCATGTAATATGTTTATCAATTTGGTAAGGGTGAATCCTAATAACTATTTTAGGGGTTTTACTTTAATTCCCACAGCCCGTGAACCACAGCTGGGCAATTTTGCAGCAAGTAAGCAGTTGTGATTGGAATATTTATAGAAGGGGTAAAAATAGAAGTAAGTAAAGAATAAAGGAAGATGTGTTGAATCAACCAATAGTTAACATAGTTGGTCACATCCACATAAATTAAATAAATAGATAAATCATAACATTCAACAGAACGGGAAAGAAATGACTTCTAACCTAGATTTGAGATAACACAAAGTTTATCTAAAACCTTAAATAGAATTGATCTACAAAGCATCGTAGAAAAAAGCTCTCTAGAAAATCCACCTTTTATTCAATCCTAAGCCTTCATAGCAATCACACCAAGGGTTCCAGTATAAAGTCTGAAAACTCAAGAATGCTCTAATTATAAAATCTCTTGCTAAAGTAAGTTATGATAAAACAATTTGTGATGATTTAACCTGTAGGATCTTCCTCTATTTATAGTGAATAGAGGGAAATTACAAATAAGAATCTTTCAATGAATTACCGCATGTGGAAGCTATGAAAAAGGGAAGCAGCTAGCAGTCTTTTCCCCTAGACTTTTTCATTACATGATATGCATGATTTACAACTGAAAATAGATGCTTCTATTTGCATGTCTGCCACATATTTCTAAGTAATTGAATTCTTCCAGTAACTTAAAGTAACGAATTTTAAAGCAAGTTACCGAAGTTTTACAATTTTAATTGATTACTCAATTACTTTGGTGAAGAAAATAAGAGAAAGAAGAAGAAAGAAAAGAAGTTATTTCAGATCCAACACTCTCCATTGTATTCTTATTCAACCTCTACATGTTGATCCAACATGCATTGTACTTTTGCTTCATCTACTTTAGCAATGAATGATATCTTTGTCTTGAACCTGAGAAGCTCTTTCTCCCATATGTTGTTGACTCTTTTCCTTTGATTCTCACCAAACTAGATCTGGGAGTAATCGACCATGATTTCCTTGGGGGTGTTGCCTATGACCTATCTTCTCCTCTTATCCTTGAAGCTTTTGTAGTTCTTCTCAAGTATGTGCACCAGTGAAATGCTTGTCATAAGAAATTCAGAAAAACTCATCACCCTTTCATTTTTAATTGCATAGGGGCAATTTTGAATTATGGAAATCACTCTGGGTGAAGACAAATATAAGTAAACTCAATGTAGGCTTCAAATGTAAGATTGGGAACACATGCACAATTTTCTGAAAGAGATTTTTCATGCAATGAATTCCACATGGGCAGCAGACAACTAATATTCACACTTTGCCTTTTTGCAAACTTATAATTTTTGTGTGAAAATTATGAAGGAAGGGAAATGTGAAAAATAGAGATGGAAGACAGCTAATATTCACGCTTCAATTTTGTAAAATCCTTTTTAAAATTGCGTGAAACTGCATAAGTCACAGCAGCATGAAAAATAGACTTGGAGGGCAGTTTTGAAAATCACACTTTTCACTTAAGTTTTGGAGTTAAATTTCAACCTAGAGGGAAGCTTCAAAAAGTGTGACTTGCATAAGTGAATTGGGTAACATTAGCGTGGAAAACATGAAGGAAAGGCAGTGTTAAAATTCAACCTATGGGGCAACTCTAATTTCAACATTTTTCACTTAAGTTTTGGTGTTAAACTCCAACCTAGAAGGAAGCTTCAAAAAGTGCGAGGCAGTTCTAATTTCCACATTTTTCACTTAAGTTTTGGCGTTAAAATCCAACCTAGAAGGAAGGTTTAAAACTTGTGACTTTCACTTGGAATTAACCTACCAGAATTGGCATGGAAAACCATGACTTCTGCTTTTAAAATTTGCATGAAAGTTGAGAGGAAGGAGCAACTTTTATTTGCGTGAAAAATAAACATGGAAGGCAGCTTCAATTTCCACGACTTGCACTTTTACCTTTTGGTCTAAGAAGAATTTTGTTTCCATTTTTGGATTTTCAGTGAAGAAAACACAAGCATAGAATAAAACTTTCCATTTTTGGAAAGGGTTTGAGAAGATTTAGCAGCAAAAACTTGCAAGTGCCATAACTTTCACTCCGTGGCTCCGTTTTAGGTGTCATTTTTTCTAAAAGTGCATATTTTCTCGAGCTCCATGCATTGGTGGTAGTATTTTTCTTATTTTCATAAAATCAATTATAGCACCTTTTTGGACCAAGAAACCTCTTGCAATCTCTTAAAGGAATATTGAGATTTGGTTACCTTTAGACAAATTAATTAGTAATTAAAGACACTGGATAGTTTTTCAAAACCCTGGGCTTGGGAAAAGTTCTGGAAAGAAGAATGAATAGGCTACGGGGATTATCGGATGAAAAATGGAGAAAAACCAAAACACAGACAAAAAGAAATAAAAAAGAAACCCGAAAGAAGTTGCGGGCAATTACTCAAAAAAATTCTCCAATAAGTTGGTCTGCAAAACAATTTCCCCCCGAGTGAAGGTTTTACAGTAATAATGATGGGATGAAGTGCTTTATATAACCTAAATCCTCCTATTTTAGCTGAATCTATTTTTAAAAGAAATTTATTTATTTAATATAAAAATAAATAAAACACTTTCAAAAAAACCCTGTCGAAGGAATTGAGTGAGCTTTTGCATGTGGGTTTTTTACAAATGAGACTCTATGACTTCCTGAAGGTATCTTTGAGCAATGTGAGTAACCGCAGGTAAAAAAACACAAAAACATGACCCGTCACTTAAAAAGAATGAAAACATTAAAAAGGTGGAGTCCCAGATTTCAGGGTGAAATCATGGGGACACCAAGGTCAATATCCCTTTGTAACCTTTCTCAAAGATACAATAGGGACATGAAAGTGTGCCACCATATGGAGGATGATGTTGTGTCACTTAAGTCACCACTTCAAGTGTTAGAAGAATTTTTTTCAACTCACTCTCACCTCTGGCCCCTTTCTCATGGAGATATGACCCATGACGCATTTTCAAGAGGCTTATATCAATTTTTATCCTTTCCCAAAGGTACATAGGGGACATCAAATTACACCACCGCATGGAGGAGGATATTTCGTCACTTAAGACGTTTGATCTTGTCCACTAGGTTATTATGTTCAACTTCTCAACTAATGTGTTTTGGCCCCCTCCTCATGAATCCTTCACTCTTGGTGCATTTTTCATAGCCTAATGTCCCTTTTTCCCTTACTAAATGTGGTAAGGTACATGGGGAAATCTCATACCCATTTGGAAATTTTTAACCCACCCTCACTTATCAATTAACCTAGGTTAAGATAGGATAGTCAAGAGTGAGGTTAAAGGTAAGTTCACTAGGTTAGTGTTGTGAGGTGAGTATGAATAAAAAATTATCCATTTTAAACATCATTTTGTATATTTTTTATTCCCTCCATTTTTTATTTTCTATTATTATGGTGCCCATTTTTTTTTTCAGAAACCCCATTGCTAAAACAAGTTTTTTGCTCATATCTCCCTCATTTTGGCTCTTTTTTCCCTAAACATTTTCTCGTAGATCCTACTCTTCAACACATTGAATATGATATAAACATTATTTCCATTTATGATCTACTTTTTTCACAAAATCCCCTTAAATATTTGATATAAAAACTTTCCTTTTTAGATCCTGAAAAACCTGGAGATCAAAAACACTTGAAAATTGGAACATGAAATCACAAAAAAAAACTAATCTAATGAAACAATTTTCAACTCAATCAGACGTCTAGAAGGAACCTTTCCATTTTTAATAATTCAACACCTGATACCTTTATAAAAATATTAATTGGTGGTGACAAGAATAAACAATTTTGAAACTTCTTTGCAATCCCCAAGTCTAGAACACAAAAAATTGTAAAAATTGAAAATTGTGAAAATTGGCTATAAATAGTAAGTGTGAGGTGTGACTTACTAAAACCAGTAAGTTCTTTTTTCACATCCAAATTTCACCCGCACTTTCATCCCCTCATTTCTTCATTTTTTCTAGACACATTTAAGATCACGTATACAGGATTTGAGCCAATTTCCACTTTGGCTACCAAGTACCCATTTGTCAGAAACAATGATGTGGCACATCTAGATTTGGATGATATGAAGTAAAAAAATATGAAAGAATGTCAAGGAAATTTTGAGTAAAATATATTCACCAGAGGACTCTAAAAATTAGGATGACACCCACTTTCTATGAAGATCACTAAGTTAGTCATAGCTTGTGTGAGGCATTATGATCTTGCAACAAGGATTATCTCCGTCGATGAAAAATATCTACTGACAGTTCTAATAACAAAGGGAATCTCTCAATGCCTAAAAATTCCTAATTGAATTAATATGGTCATCATCACATGGTATTTTTCATTCCAATAATGGTCAAAGACATATTCCTATCTTCAAGGGGTTGCAATTGGCTTATGGCTCAAGCAAGGGAGAACGCCTTCTCAGATGCCCAAGACATTATCCCAGAATGAATTGCACGAGGCATATTCAGATGCAATTATGCTCCTAAAGAAAGTAATGGGTGAAGAGAAAACTAGGTACTTTCATGAATGGATGACACAATTTATATTGGTGATCACTGAAGGGGATCAAATGATTTATTGGTGTCAGATAATCAGTGACAACATTCACATACAATTGGAGTATTTTTTCATCACTAAGAGGTTCACTATGACCTCTTACTTGGTGTATTCCCTTACATACACAAGGCCCTTTTGTGTTCTCTCTCTTTCCAAATAATGTACCTCAGAGGGCTCTTGCATCTGAAAAATATTGACAACTCACTTTCAGGTAGAGAAACTCACATTTCACAAGAGTGGATGATGCATTCACTATATAACTTGTTTGGTTGCTTGAAGCGGATCTTGAACGAATAATTTCACCTCAAGTAGTGGATTTGATCAAAAGGTATGGAATATTCTTCACAAAATTCTCCACATTCACTTATCTTAGGGTAAGAAGACTCAACCTTGATCTTCTCCGGTTTCCGAGGTACCTGAGCCATAAGATCCTCCTAATTGAGTTATGTCGACAAATTTCCCAAGTTCATTTGAAATACAAAGCTTTGAAGAAGAAGGGTGTTTCCTTTCCCATCTCCTTAGGAATTAATTTGTGCAAGAGTTTGGTTGATGCTTCAAACATTGAGACCTCTATTGATGCTTTTAATATGTACCCCTATGTGTGTAGGGCTAGTTTTGATATCATAAAAGACCCTGATTCCTTCATTCTTCCCACCTTACATCACATTCCTAAAATTAAGGACTTTTGGGTGAATTGTGTTGATGATTTGGAGGTTAAAAATAGGGACTACATGAGGATGATAGTTGAACATATGAGCTCCTCCAACTTTTAAAGATTTTACTAAAATTTTCCTAATGATGACTCCAACCTATTTGACCCAAAATATGAGACAGTGAAATCTTCACCTCTCTATCCTATCCCATGGTACATCATAGAATTAGGTGATATAAAGGAGAGGAAAATGGACATGATTTAAAGGTCTAAAAATTGGTATATGAAGAGAAGAGCATCTTGCATTGAAATAGGAATAATGGGTTCTTTTCCTAGGCAATCGTCTCACTCTACATCATGCAAAGTATTTGATTAAGGTTTGGGCTCATCTCACCCCAAGAAGAGGAAACTTGCAGAGATTGGTGAATCATACCCCTTAGTGGAAGTACATAAGAGGTCAAAGGTTAGTGAAGATCATGTTGAGGAATTTGAGCCAAGTGAGATAGACCCTTCACATTCTCTAGAGCATCCAGTAGATCCCCTTGTTCCTACTAAGGAGGATCAACCAACCCTTTCCATTCATGTTTTTGTTCCTTACCAAGCTCCCAAAATGTCTAATATTATTTTCACTCTACCTGAACCATTCTAATGTGTCAATGACTTACTTGGAGAGGAGTCAATAATCATGCAACATTTTGTGGCACCAAAATTTGAGGCCATCTCGAAGTACATTAAGAAGTAAGAAAGCATAGAAAACCTCTAGGTTCTTTGCTAAGGCTTCCAGATCTCAGTTTTTAGAGGTTGAATTCCTAAAAGTAATCAATCATGTGGAAGAAATGACATATAATGATTACGAAATGACCAGAGTCTCTTTGGGTCAAGCTTCCCATGAGTTTGATACTCACATGTTCAAGGAATTTTTCACACATATACTTGTAAGGAATGAGGATTACAAGCAAACAATTGATCAGTTGGAGGAGCATAAGACATTTTCTTCATATGTGTAGTCATTTCTTGAAATAGGTACATCATCCTTGCCTCCAATTGAAGCAATTTATCCTGTTTGTAGCTTTGATCCTCAATCCCTAAAGCAAGCTCAAGAATTCACTATTCGGGGAAGGGAGAGTGATCATTAGGTGAACATGATAATATAAAAGGCAAATTCTCTCTTCCCCGATATCACCTCCTTGTACACATTCCTCTTGTAAACTGAAATGAAAATCAATAATACTAGGGTAGAGATCAAGAAATAAAAGGCCCTTTGGGAAAGTATTCCTCCATTGGTATTGGAGATGAATGATCTTTATTCTCTTCCTTTAGTAAGTTCGAATGTGTTCTCATCTACCTTAGAGAACTCATCACCCATTTTATCCCACACCATAACTTGGAGGTATGATGCACTAAAGAAGCTAATTCTGATTTAGAGTCTTGCGAGGAAATTACATCAAGAGTTATAGATGATCTTGACACTAGCATGTGTTATATTTTGGAGTCGGTTTTCATGTGTGGAAGTGTTCTTCTCATATGGGTGGGATTTTTGACCCATAGGTATATGGGGTGGTTTTATCCCATGGTTTTGGTACCCATGGTATTGTAAAACTACTTATGTAGTTGCCTATTGGTGTGCTTTTGGTGCATGTAGTAGGGAAATATACATTGTAGATGTGTGTGAGTTCAAGTGTGAATTCGGGAGAGTTTTTTGAGTATAGCTCCAAATAGATCTGGGTATTGTATTGAGAGAAGAGGTGGCTTGTAATAAAATTTGAGCAAGTGATTCTTGGTGGACGTAGTCCAAATTGGGTGAACCATGTTAAATATTATCTGTGTTTTGTTCTTTTATTTTTCTACACTTTTATTTCAGATATGTAATATATTTTTGCATATTAGTTTCTACTATTGTGATTCTGAGTGGGATTGTTCTGCATATTGTATCCATTATTTCATAATAGCATGTAGGATCTTAGCACTCCTCTCGCTAATAATATTTCTTTGAAGGATCTCCAGGATTGATTTCAAGCACTTATTTAGGAAAGGATTGGTGATCCCATTTCATTCAGTGGCGACACTTTTGAGTCCCTTATGGAAATTCAAGGTTTCATCTCTAATACTGTGAGGAGTCATGAAAGATGGTACAAACAATGTACAAATATCAATGCCATCCCTGAGACTTAGCTCAGCACACTAAAGCATGCGAACATTCTAGAAGCCTAGAAATTGTCATTTTCGGTTTCCTTATTCAGCAAGATGGTCAAAGGAGAAAGCTTTATTATTGGAGATATTCCACAGAGCACAGCGTGAGTTATTTCTTCCTCAGAAGAGGATTATTCATCAAACAATTAGTCAAATACCTTCTCCCTTCTCTTTCTCCATCTTCCTTCTCTCCCCTTTCTAATTCTTCATTGTGCACAATCATGAATTTTTTTCTTTTTCACTTAAGTAAATTTCTAATGTTGCATTGTAAAAGTACCTTTTGATTTATAAATAGGGGACTTATTTAATAACTTCCTAAGAAGATAGAAATTCATGATTGGAATAAAAACATGAGTATTTATGTGGGGGTAGATGAAGGGTTGTAATGTAAATATATACATAGGGGTGACCTCCTCATTTTAAAAAAAGGTTATTGTTATTTTATAGCTCCTTTTTCTCTCTAGAAGCAAGATAGTTAATCTCTTCCTTTTCCTACTCTCATGTTTTCTTCTCCACCTCAACTATACTCCATGATCATGTAATTGTTGAATATAATGTAATGAAACTTTGGGATTCTTGTGTTTTGTTCCTTATTATATGTGAATGGTGTCTTCTCTTTGAATCCTTGGATGTATTCTAGTTTTGATGCAATAAACTTTGTGGTGTTATTTATTGTATAAAACTATTATTATTATTATTTTCACATCTCTCACTCTCTCAAACTACCTTTTTCTTCCCTTGTAGTTGTTACAAGAACTTTTCCACATGTGTAGAGAAGTACTCTTGTGTGATCCCTAGTCAAAATATCACCTTCAAGAAATTAGGATAATGTAAATATTTATTGTTTTCAAAAAATGGAGCTTCCTCATTCAAGTAGAGGGACTTGGTCCTACACACTGTTGATGATAGTTCACTAATTTTCCCACTCGACAAATTATTTTGTGAACATTTTTTAGCACCCACCATGGGGCATATTTTATTGTTTTTGCACCGCTTCATAGACCACAAAAATCATAAAAAATCAAATATCTACAAAAATCAAAAAGAAAAATTAGAATTTGAGAATCATAAAGAACCTAATGTGTACTTTGTACTTTGCTAACCATGAAAATTCCTCAAAATTCCTTCTTATTAGATCTTGATCTCTTTTTCCTCTAAGATACTCAAGAAGACATCACATCTGATCTGAGGAACTGCATCTAAAATAATAGAGAAATCTTTGATTACTTTCGTGTAGCCTCAATATTTTTAGAATTGGAAGAAGAACATGCACAAGATTTTTAAATTGTAATACAAGCCCAAAATCATAAAAGGATAGCTTAGAGGAATTTTGTTTTGAAATTCACATTCATCCAACAAACTAGCAGAAAGAAGGTAAAAAAATTCCTCCATAGGTAGTGGTGTGACTGACCATGCTTTTGAAGAGAAATTGCAATATGATTTTAGAATTCCTATCAATCAAATTACAAGGAGATCAAGTCAACAATTTTTCTATGAATTTGATCCTACATTTTCTATTATGTACCCCAATCAAAGGATCAATAGTTCAACCATTGAATTGCACTCCTGTTGAAGAAGAATTTGAAGAATAAGTTGTATTAAGATTCATAGAAGAAGAAGAAGAAGAAGAAGAAGTACCAAAGATGGCTCAACAAGCACCATTTCCTTAGGGGAAAAACACATTCCCAATGACTCTCAATCCTCCTTTGCATGAATTACTTAAAGGGTCACGAAATAACTTTCCTAAGTTCTACGGAGATGGGAAGAAAAACCTAGATGATCACATTGTACCTTTCGTCACTACTTGTGGAGTTCTAAGAGTAGGATATGAAGATGTGTCAATTCATCTATTTGTAGAATATTTGTGAGATGTGGCCATAGACTGGTTCTATCATTTACCAAGGAGGTCTATAACCAACTAAAATGACATAAAAACCAAATTTGAATCTAGGTTCAAACATGTAAAATATTCTCATTCCCTTTTGGCACAACGGTCTCAGCTAAAGAAATATACATATGAACCAATGAGGTATTTTGTCGCTAAACTCAATAGAGAGCTTTAGAATATTCCCAAATCTACCCAGCCCATTTATGAAAATCAATTAATATTCTTCACCAATACACATATTTCAGAAGTAAGCTTATTCCTTAGAAGGGATCAATCAGATGATTTGGAAGAAGCACAAAATCTTGTAGTTGAGGTGGAAGATGACCCTATAATTTCCAAGAAGATCAAGATAGGTCTGAGAAAAGATAAGGGTCAAAGTTCAAGTTCTGGACCCATGGATTCATTGGTGCATTTTCAGAAAAATTGGCCAATGATGTTCTTGCCTTAAAGAAAAAACTTTCCCAAGCTTTTATTTATAAAGATATTCCCAGGAATAATTTTTCAGAATAAGAAAAGAATTGGTATTCCACCTCAAAGGCTTGTTATCCCAATTTTAAAATTGGTTAGCCATGACCCCACATAGAAGAAACTAGATAAATCACATTCAAATCCTACAATCGGGTAATAAAGGGACTCTACAATGGACTGGTAGGGCCTGCGAAAGATCAACCACCCCGTGTAAGAAGAAATTCAAGAAATGGCCACGTTGAACGAATCATGCTTCAAATCCAATAGAAAAGTTACATGCGGGCTCTAAAAATGGAATAGCAGGGTCAGGGAGAAGAAATAATGTCAAAGAACTAGAGGCTCAAAGGAAAAGAAACGGCTAAGGCTCGAAGTCTTTGGGCTCTGCAAATGACTCAGAACGAGCCTGAAATTGGCTAAGTATAAAGAGTCAACAGAGGTTGCCAAGTTTCCAAATGGTGCATCTCTAAAGGCAGATCCAAAAGCAAAGACCCAAATGAGTGTAGGCTCACCACATAGTTCAAGTTGAAAAAAATGGGACAGAGTTGGCCCAAAATTGACTAAGTATAGAGAACCAACAGACAGTGCCACGTGTTGCACTAGCGTAATTTCAAGGCACTATGTAAAAGGTGATTCTCAAATGAGCACTGGATCGCCAAGTATTTAGGGCCCAAAAAAGAGGTCGGCCGTTGAAAATTATTTGACTCAACGGAAGGTGCCACGTGTCTTAACGACGCTCCTTCAAAGGTAAAGTCCTGAGCGGTTTTTCAAATGAGCACAAACTCGCTGCATGTCCCAAGTCCAAAAAGGGATAGATTCGAGGGGTTAAATAGTTAAAGTAGAGGCAGGCTAGTGGAGGGAGCCAAGCGTCAGCACAACACTATTTCAAAATTAAAATTTGGGGTGGGTTTCTAGACATGCGTCAGGCCTCCACATGTCTAGGGTCAGACTTTTGGCCCTGCCAAGCAAAGAACCTAAGGAAGAATACAAAGGAACATTGTAGAGCCCACGGAAGCCACCATGTCTCAGTACAGTGCTATTCAAGAAGCAAAAGGCAAGGGGTCAAATCTTCAAGGTGCACAGGGCCACCACGTGGACCCGGTATGGACAAAATCTTTCAAATATTGCGCGCCCACAACCCTAATATTCAAATGGCCATATCTTTTCACTGGAAAATTAGATTTGGGTGGGAGAAGACTTTTTGGAAATGTCTCAAAACCCTCTATGCCATGGAAAAATAAAATTTCATTCTTAACATGCTTTCGTAGGTGAAAAATGGGAAAATTTCTTCCAGGACATTAATACAGAATCTAATTTCTTCAACTACCAGATCTGATTCGATTCGATTCGTCATTTTCCTTCTTCAACACACCAAGAAGACAAAGGGAAATAGAATTGATAGATTGTAAGTGGATTTGAGAGGGGCATTGATTGATGGTGGTTGAGCTCTCAAAGTAGGATTCAATGCATATCTCAAGTTGGTTGAAGCAGGATTCAAATTCTTCCCTCCTCTCTCTCCTATTCTTCCCATATATTGTAATGAGGGGGAATATTGATGGGGGTTGATATTTTTTCTCTGGCCCCCCCTCTCTTTCTTCCTTAGGGTAGAATGTGGAGTATAATCCTCCTCTCATGGCTCTGTAATGGCATTTTCTTGTCTCTTGCCCACTGATGATGTACCATGTAACATTTTGGAGCAATAAAATTTGTTTCATGATGCATCTGTCCATCCTTGGCTTATTTTTTTGTCTCTTCTTACCTCTCATCATTGAAAGGTATACTATTCCTACTATGATGTTTGTTGCAGGTTCTGGGGGTTGTGCTTAATGGGTTTTTATGTGGTGTTCTATGTGAAATCTATCTCTGGTCCATAGTGCATTCTGTCCACCCTCTCCTCTGCTCACCTCTCTCCACTTCAGGAAGTCAGATTTTTGATTTAACCACTTCCTTTTCTGGTGTATCACCACTTAGTGTAGGCTCTTTCACCCTCTCTCTCTCTCTCTCTATCCCCTTGGAATGGTTAGATTAGAATAGAATAGTTTCTTCCTGCATTGGAGTAGCTTGTGGTAGGTAGATTAGGAAGTAAGAACCAACTTTCTCCGAAGGTCCATCTCAAGTTTTACAAGTCCCACAGCTTCAAATATGGTCCCATGTTGTGTAATCACACCAAATGCCCCACTTCACACTCAAGCTATTCGGGGGTGTTGTGATTCTGCACTAACAATTTTTTGAATCACCTTACCACTTCATCTTAGCATGTCGGTGTGTTCCTGTTAAGGTTCAACCTTTGAGTCTATGCAAGCACATCTGGTGACTTGATCTGGTCAAATAACCCATCCTCTGAGATATAGACCTTTTCCATCCATTTCCATCCATTTTTTATTCATCTTTCTTTCCACATCTTTCATTTTCTTCCATTTCATGAAGTTGTAAAATCATGACTTCATTTCCTTCTTGGAACTCACACTTACAGCAACAATGCAATCCACCTCCAACGGATTTCCCAACTCCTCTAGATCAGCATTATCATCTAATCCAAAATAATCATGCTTACCCATATGAGCATTTCCAAAACCAGTTTGGCTATGGAGCTTCTCAAGAACAAGGGTATGCATGCAATGACAACATTCAAATGGAAGAGGTCAATCTACTAGAGAAGATTCAAAAAATGGAGGCTAGAATGGTTCATTCAAGAGCCATAGCATAGATGAAGGCATTCAAGATTGGTTATAGGGCACCTTGGCCATCGGGAAGCCCTTTTCCAAGACATTACAGCCCTCAAGAGAAGCTTGACCTCATGGTTGAAGTGCTACCTCAACTTACACAGTGTATTGAGGACATTGAGGCTTATGAGAAAAGCACGAGATGTCCTTATCAATGGGTAAGTCAATCACCAAATCCATTCAATTCATTTTCTCTTTCTCAATCTTTATCATTTCAGCAATGTCAAGAGTCAAGCCCCTCATTTGCTGCCCCAAGTGTTGATTTCTCTTTTTTATCTCCTGATCTTCCACCCCATTTCAATTCTTCCCCCCTTTTCTTTCCCAAGCATTCATCCCCTCCAAACAAACAAGAAGTTCCACCTCCCTCCCCACCAAAAAAAATTCAAATCTAGTTGAACCCCAACATGTCACTCCTCTTGCTTTCCCAAGCTCATGTTGGGAAGAGACTTAAGAATACAGTCAAGGAAAAAAACAAGAGGTGGAGCCCAACAGAGGAGAAATGATAGACAATCTAAAGAGTTGGGCTGCAAAATTTTGATTTACAAAGATCCTCTTGATGGTCAAGCCAATAGAGGAGGTTAGGGTTGAGGAGCCAATGGTGGATGAGGGTGAGTTTGTAGCAGAAGAAGAACAAGAACAAGAAGATCAACAGTCTGTTTATTGTGAATGCAATGTCCCTAATGGAACTTTGTCTGAAGAATATGTTGATCTGATCCAAGATGCACAGCCAATTGAGGAGGAGGAATAATCATCTCCAAATCCCATTGAAGAGGAGCCAATGGGAGAGATCAAATCAGAGTTGAAGTCACTCAATGAAGAAAGCATCATTGAAGATTTTTCACTTTCATTCCAAGGGTATGATTTGATTGATAAACCCATGATGGAGGAGGACCATACAGTTTCAGAGGCTCCAAGTGCGGAGTAGGCCATAGAAGAACCTTCAATTCTTCCTCCCACTTCATCCCCTTCAAGCTATAATGTTGAATAAGAGTTTGAACTTTCAAACGTCATGTTTGAGGAAGAGGGAAACCATGGTGAGCAATTTTCAGATCAGGAGGACACCATGGAGGAGGTAGAGCACCTGCAGTAGGACAACAAGGAGATAAATTATTTGTCTGACTTGGAGGATTGCTTTGATAAAGAGGATCCTGAGAAAATTACATTATTTACTCCAGTATCGCCCACCTTCCAAACATATGAGCTTGTTGCCATAAAGGAGGGAATTCAAGAACAACAACCTACGTCTCACAACATCCCTTTGGAACCAAGGTTGGAAGATATGAGTATTCCATGTTCTTCACAAGAGAAGGAAGAGAAAAGGAAAGAGGATTTCATCATCTCTCTAACACCATCCACCAAGGAAGGTCAACAGAAAGACTTCATTTTTGGAGTTGAAGTTCAGAGTAATGGGCACATCCAAAGGATCAGACTATGCCCAATCAGGTACTTGGCTTCATTAGAGCCAAGGGAGAAGCCAAAACCAGTCATGCCTACTTCAGGGCATGAGGATGAGTATCAAAGTACCAAGGGTCATCATCAACACCTCCAGGAGTCCAATGCCAATTAGATTGAGGAGGTATTTTTGGTTTATGTTGATACCTTGATGATTTGGGTGGAGGACCGGCTTATTGTCAGTTTTTCACTCATACAAGCAGCCATATTCAATGTCAAATCATTTTCATGGCTGCCCCTCTTAAGAAAGGGAAGCTACTTCTCCCTGCTAGTTGCAAGAATTTTTTGAGTCCCTCTTCTCTCTAGTTATTGTAGGAGTAGGTTTAGGTTTGCTTTCAGTAGAACAAGTGCTTGTACACACTCTGCATGTCTCATTTAAGGCATGTTTGATTTTTTCTTTGTACATAAGTTTTGTTCGTATTGCTATGAAGGTGCATGAGGTCAGGCCCTTCAGTATTCATACCAGAAGACCCATAGTTTCCTATAACAATTGCAAATTTCAAAATAAAAAAAATACAGAGCAACTAAATCCGTCTTCAAAGGATTCCATTCAGGGACAGATGAAAGCCCCTGGTCAAAACAATTTTCTACTCTTAGAAGCCTTGTTTCAAGATTTCTTATGAAAATTAAGAGTGCAAATGGTCGAGCTCATATATCAGAGGTAGGATCAGTATCAGTCCATCATTCTTGACTCCATGCCCAATGGATAAGGGTACTAGTCCCTTCATCTAGTAAGAAAATGCCCCTATGAGTCATCAAATTGTTATCCCAATTTTTCCCCTAGGGTAAAATTGGTTAGCCACAACCCCACATAGAAGAAACCAGAGAAATCACTTTCAAATCCTACAATCAGGAAATATAGGGACTCTACAATGGACTGGCAGGGCCTGCAAAAGATCAAACAACCTCGTGAAAGAAGAAATTCAAGAAACAGCCTTGTCGAATGAACCGTGCTTCAAATCCAACATACAAGTTACAGGTGGGCTCTAAAAATGGAATAACATGGTTGGGGAGAAGAAACAATGTCAAAGAACCAGAGGCTCAAAGGAAAAGAAACGGTGAAGGCTTGAAGTCTTCGGGCTCTGCAAATGAATCATAATGAGCTCGAAATTTTCTAAGTATAAAGAGTCTGTGGAGGCTTCCAAGTGTCCAAACGGTGCATCTCGAAAGGAAGATCCAAAATAAAAGACCCCAATGATTTTAGGCTCACCACATAGTTTAAGATAAAAAAATGGGACAGAGTGGGCCCAAAATCAACTAAGTATAGAGAACCAGAGGACGGCGCCACGTGTCTTAATGACACTCCTTCAAAGGTAAAGTCTTCAGCGGGTTTTCAAATGAGTGCGGGCTCGCCGCGTGTCCCAAGTCCAAAAACAAACAGATTCGAGGGGTTAAATAGTCAAAGCAGAGGTAGGCTAGTAGAGGGAGCCAAGTTTTAGCATGGCACTATTTAAAAATTAAAATTTGGGGTGGGATTCCAAACAAGTGCCAGGCCTCCACGTGTCCAGGGTCAGACTTTTCACCCCGCCGAGCAAAGAAACTCAGGAAGAATATAAAGGAACACTGTGGAGCCCACAGAATCTACCACGTGTTATTCTAGCACTATTTTAGAAGAAAAAGGAAAGGGGACAAATCTTCAAGGTGTGCAAGGTCGCCACGTGGACCCGGTACGGACAAACTCTTTCAAATATTATGCGCCCGCAACCCTAATATTCAAATGGCCATATCTTTTCACTAGAAACTCAGATTTGGGTGGGAGAAGACTTTTTGGAAATTTCTTGACACCCTCTATGCCATGGAAACATAAAATATCATTCTTAATAGGATTTTCTAGGTGAAAAATGGGAAAACGTCTTCCAAGCCATTAATATAGAATTTGATTTCTTCAACTACTAGATCTGATTCGATTTGATCCGTCGTTTTCCTTCTTTAACATGCTGAGAAGATAGAGGGAACCAGAATTGATAGATTGTAGGTGGATTTGAGAGGGCCATTGATTGATGGTGGTTGAGATCTCAAAGTAGGATTCAATGCATATCTCAAGGTGGTTGAAGTAGGATTTGAATTCTTCCCTCCTCTCTCTCCTATTCTTCCCATATATTGTAATGAGGGGGCATATTGATGGGGGTTGATCTTTTCTCTCCAACCCCCCTCTCTTTCTTCCTTAGGGTAGAATTTAGAGTCTAAGCATCCTCCCATGGCTTTGTAATGGCGTTTTCTTGCCTCTTTCCCACTGATGATGTACCGTGTAACATTTTGGAGCAATAAAATATGTTTCATGATGCATCTGTCCATCCTTGGCTTATTTTGTTGTCTCTTCTTACCTCTCATCATTGCAAGGTATACTATACATACTATGATGTTTGTTGCAGGTTCTGGGGGTTGTGCTTAATGGGTTTTTATGTGGTTTTCTATGTGAAATCTATCTCTGGTCCATAGTGTATTCTATCCACCCTCTCCTTTGCTCACCTCTCTCCACTTCAGGCAGTCAGATTTGTGATTCAACCACTTCCTTTTTTGGTGTATCACCACTTAGCGTAGCTCTCTCTCTCTCTCTCTCTCTCTCTCTCTCTCTCTCTCTCTCTCTCTCTCTCTCTCTCTCTCTCTCTCTCTCCCCCCCCCCCCTTGGAATGGTTAGATTAGGATAGAATAGGTTCCACCTGCACTGGAGTAGCTTGAGGCAGGTAGATTAGGAAGAAAGAACCGGATTTCTCCGGAGGTCCATCTCAATTTTTGTAAGTCCCATAGCTTGAGAGATGTTCCCATGTTGTGTAATCACACCTAATTCCCCACTTCACACCCAGGCTATTCGGGGGTGCTGTGATTATGCACTAACAAGGCTCACCCTTGAATAAGCTCCTATGAATGCAGTATGTGGGACTCTATCAAACTAAGAAAGTGAAGGAGAAGTGGCCTCTGAAGGTGAATATTAAGAGTTTGAATTGATGGTTCAAGAAGTTGGATCAGCATAGGTTAGTTTCTGTGAATGTGTTTCCTCATCAGACAATGGATATAAACATTAAATGGCAGACATGGACAGCCATACTTGTGTTGTCTTTTCCAGATCTTAAAATATTGAGAAGGAAATTTTCTCAAATCACAAAGATAAGGAGAAATAAGATCCTAAACTAAAGACTCTAATTCTTGAAAATATAATAACAAAGATAGGGTCTCCTCTTCCTCCTTCCATGGAGTCAGCTAAGAAAAATCTTGAAGTTGTGTCTCCTTGAAATACTTCTTGTAAATAAGATACATCCAACTCTGCGAAAGGTGATTTTCTTATTTTGCAAAGTATAAGAATAATGATAAATCATCAAGCACTTCCTATAAATAAAATCAAGCTAATTCTTCAATTACCATGAGAACATACTTCCAATTTTGGTATCATAGATCATGTTAAGAAATCCAAAGTTCAGTTTGTTAAATCTAAATATCTCCAAACTCACCCTAAGCAATTTTAAATGTTATTTAAGTTCATTAAAAGTGTTAGTGCTAAGTCCAAATAATCATATACTTCAAAGGTCCTATTCCCTAGTCCTAGGCCTAACCCAAGCCAAAATCTCATGGCCTCCACTCCTTCCTCTATTGGAAAAAATGAACAATTTTATGTCTCCTTGTTGATAAATGGGTGCTGATTGAATAATTACATCATTGACTCGGGTGCCTTAGACAATGTCATGCCTTCCAAAGTTTCTCAATAAAAAATTTTGAGTCTCTCGTGGACATTTGGCTATTTTTACTTTGTGGAGGAAAATGAAATTCCACTCGTGTGAAGAATTAAAGATGTAGTGATGGCTCTTGTAGCTTATCCAAAAAAGGGATTCAATGCAACGAATCTTGTAGCTAATATGTCACATGTGTATGGAATGTTTCTCAATAGAATATTCTACTAAGAGATGGGGGATAAATTCAGATGGATTTCTCCTTGGATTTGATACTAGTAAAGGGAGAGATGAAGAATCTTATTCTAGAGCTGAAAATAAAATACACCATGAAAAGATCAGATGATCCTATAGCCAATTTCCTCTTTTAGAGAAAAGATATTGGAATAAGTTCATTTATAGAATTAGGGATAATCCCATATAAATAAAGTGGAAATGGAAATTATTTCATGAGCTCATAAATAAGTGAGGATATTCCCATCTTGGAAGAGAATTCAACCAGCGTAGCTGATGAAGTTTGGAAAATGGAGCTAGATGACAGTTATTCTACAACTGGTTTTGGAGTAGGCGTTATTTTATCTTCTCTGCACAGATATTTGTTCCCATTTGCTTACAAGTTACAATTCTTAAATACCAATAATATGGCCAAATATGAAGCTTTTTTGTTTGGGTTGAGAGTAGCTGAGTAAATGGGATAAAGAAGATTTTTGTATAAGATGATGTCAAATTGATCATAAAGCATGTGAGAAACATCTTTCAGGTGAATAAATGTCATCTTTACCATTACAAAAACAAATTTTGGGATTTCATTGAAGCTTTTGATGCCTTTGACATAAAGGAAATCCCAAGAGATCAAAATGCTAGAGTTAATTCGTTAGTTATGTCTGCATCTCTCATGATTACACATCCTGACTTTAAGGGAGAGAAATTTTTAATGGAGATGGTCTTCCTACCTAGTGTGCCAGACAATTAAGAGATATGAATTTTTTTTGAAGATGACAATCACATTTTGTCCTTCCTACAACAAACTAGGGACTTCGTGTCCATGTATTTTAAAGGAAGAAACTCACTCCCACGTCATATTTCTTATAACAATAGTGACAATGAATCAAGTGATCAAGCTTATGGAGGTGGAGTCATTTACTTAAAAGGAAATATAATTCCAAAAAGGATGGTGTCTTTGTAACAATAGTTTGATAAACATGATTGATTCATCCATAGAAAATTAAAGGACCAACCAAGGACCTCCGCAAAGTATAAATAAGTTAATATTGGAACCAAGGAACAACCAAGGATGGTGAACATTGGGAGATTTTTTTCACCTGATAAATGGAGGAATTTGTCATCCTTGTTGAAGAGATACACTAATTTGATCACATATTCGTATGATGATTTGAATTCATTTTAACCTCATTCAATGTAACATTCTATTCCTTTGAATCCTAATATAAAGGCCTTCCGGTAGAAACAAAGACAGTACAATCCAAAGATTGTTGGAAGCATCAAAGTGGAAGTTGAAAAGTTGCTCAATGCTTGCATCATCTTCCCCATCCACCATTTTACATGGATTGCAAGTATTTTTCCAATAAGGAAGAAAATAAATGAGATTCATATCTATGTAAACTTCCAAAATCTCAATCAATCCTATCTAAAATATAATTACCATTTTCCATTCATGGATCACATCTTACAAGTGGTTAATGGTTCTAAAATGATGTCTATGTTGGATGGATTTTAATGGTATGATCAAATTGATAATTCTAACGAGAATCAATTCAATACTACCTTTACTACCCCATGGGGCACTTTTTCCTACCATCGCATGTCATTTGGCCTGATCAATGCAGGGGAAACATTTCAGTGGGCTATGGATCTGACATTCAAATAATTGATGGGGAAGTGCATCATAGTATACCTAGATGATCTAGTTGTGTATTCCAATAAGAGAAGTGAACATCTGCAATAACTTGAATGGGTATTGATTCATTGCAAAAAGCATCATATATCCTTGAATATGAAGAATTCTATATTTAGAGTTAGTGAAGGAAAGCTCCATGGTCACACCGTGAGCAAGGAGGGAAAAAAAATTGACCCGAAAAGGGTAAAAGCTATCCAAAGACTCTCCTTTCCTACTAGTAAGCCAGGAGTGCATTCTTTCTTCAGCAAAGTCAATTTCCTAAGGATATTTGTACCAAATTTTACATAGCTGATAAAGGACGTTATAAATATGATGAAGCATAAAGAGTCCTTTAAATGGAGCAAATAAGGAAAATAAGTTTTTGATTATATCAAATTTTTCATTACCAAGGCACCTACTTTCATGTGCCCAAACATTGGTAAGGATTTCATTCTTTAATGTTATGCATCTGAACATACCATTTCCATTGTGCTAGTTTAAGAAAATGAGGATAAGGTTCAATCACCAATTCCATTCACATGATCTTAACTACTCTCAACAAGAGAAACACACTTATGCGGTAGTGAATGAACTGAAAATTTTCAGATTCTAATTGTTGAGTTCTCATGTTGTAGTCATAGTTCCAAGTTCAATGGTTAATTCAATATTGATGCAGCAAGATCCCGTGGAAAAAAGAGGAAATTAGGTTTCAAAAGTTCAGGAGTATTATCTAGAGATAAAACCTTCCAAGCTAGTGTGTGGTAATGGATTATGCGAGTTTCTTTCCAAATAAGTATTGGAAGGTTGTTTAAATTTTTATAACCACTTGATTAAGGGCCTCCCTCTTGTGCTTTTTATGAGTATAACTAATCTATGGTATGCTAATATAGCTTACTTTTTGACCTATGAATATTGTCCCCCTAGCCTCGACCAAAATTAAATAAGGACTCTACGCCTTGGGGCTCAAAATTATGTCATCTAGGGGAATGTCTTGTATAAAAAAGGATTAGATGGTACATTCTTTATATGTGTGGAGGAAGAGAAATAAAAGAATATCTTCAAATCATCTCATGACCACGCTTGGAGGGGTCATTTCTTGGCTATGTTTAGTGCTCATAAGATTCTAAGAGGAGGAGATTATTGGTCTACTCTATTCAAAGATGCATATAGGTGTGTTAGAAAGTGTGACCCATGTTAGAAATTTGTAGGAAGACCAAGGCTCACTATGCTATCCCTCATGCCCGTAGTCATTGAAGAGCCTTTTCAAAAGTGGGGTCTTGATTTCATTGGTGTTTTGAATCCTCACTTGATTGTGGGTCACATGTATGTGTTCACTACCATATATTACTTCACAAAGTGGATAGAGTCCATTCCCACGAAGCATGAAAATTATGAAATGGTATGTAATTTCTTGAAAGAAAATATCATTGTCAGGTTTGGAATACCTAACAAGATTGTTACAGATAATGCCACCTATTTCTCTTTGGGTGAACTAATGGATTAAACTATTACAACCATGAAATTTCCTTCTCTCACTCATCTGAATAATACCTACAAGGAAATGGCCAACTAGAGTCAAGTAACAAAAATATTGTCATAATTATTTGTAAACTAGTGGATGTTAATCAAAGAGATTAGCATAAGAAGTTGTATGATTCCATTTGGGTTGATCAAATCACTCAGAAGAAATATATTTGAACCTCTCCTTTCCAGTTGTTATATCAAGTTGAAGCTCAAATTCCCATTACTCAAGAGTTGTCTATCTTGCAACTTGTAAAAGTCATAGAAGATGGAGAATATACAAATTGTCTTGATAAATGAATTTGTTACTTGGAAAAATTGAATGAAGACATATTGGTAGCAGTGGACACATTGAGAAATAATCATTCCATTGTGAAAATTATATTTGATCAAAAGACACGTGACAAAAGCTTCCAGATCAAAGACCTTGTTATGTTATGGGATAAGAGAAGGGAACCCAAAGGTAGCCACGGAATTTTTTTTCTCTGGCTTGGTCCATTCAAAGTGAAACACTTATACAGAGAGAATACTTATTATTTGGCATACTTGGATGTAACCCCATTGGATTTTTCATGTAGTGGGAAACATCTCAAAATTTATAAGCAATGAAAGAGGGTTTCCCCCCACCTATACCATATATGAATTTAGGTTGTGTCTTTCCCTTTGTTGTCAGTGTGTTTGTTTCTTGTTGTGTGTGTGTTCAATAATGGAATTATTATTGTATATCTCTATAGTGACTCTATAGACTAATGAATAAGGAAATCATCCTCATATCATCTTGAGATTCTAGAGTTCATGCTTTCCATGTGCTCACTCCATTCGATTTAGAATAGTTCCTCAAAAATAAATATTTTTTGTCATGTAAACTTTTTAGCATGAAAAATTTAAAAAAATTGCCATGACAACCTATGCCACCCTTGAAAATCCTTCTCCTAGTTAATGTAAACCTACCCTCCATCCAACTCAGTCAATGTGTTACCCTTATTATGGATATGAGGGATGTGATAATATTATTTTCAATTGTAATTCATATGCAGGGGATGATATTCAAGTTTATTCATGAAGGCATCTGGATCCAAGAAAATACAAGTGCTTTTGGAGTCCTTGAAAGTGCTTTCAGGAATGAAAGGATAAGATATAACACATCTAATAAATGTGTGGAAGGTCCTTGTAATCACCGAGGTTTAGGAATAATTTATGTAACACCGGGCTACTTATAGCATGGTATAAGGAGATGAAAGCAGTGAAAAAGCTATTTAACTTGTTTCAAAGGTTTCAGGAGCTTCAAGATGAATTGGAAAGAAACCAGATACTCTTTATAAATATAAGGAGGTCTAATTCTCATTGAAAAAGGTTTTAATATATTCTCTGTTTCAGATTGTGTGATATGGGCCCAATAGTGTAGATGAAGATCCTTGATCCTAGTAGAGATTCAACACAAGGTTTTGGGAGTTCTTGGAAGAATTGGGATCTGATTAAAAATCCAAAATGAAATATGTGATCCCCTTTTCACTCCCAATATATTGGTTATCCTTTTCATCATCATAAATTCTTATAACAATTCCTATCACCGGCACATAGGCTTGAGTAGAATTGAAAAAGGGGGGTAAATTTCAAATTTTAGGAAGAATAGGATCCTTAAAATGGTTTAAATGTTCTCATCATCCATTTTTGAGTTAAAATCATATAATTTTTTCCTATGAAACTCCTTTGGAAGCTCTTATGGAAATAAAACCTTCTCTAGTGGCTATTTTTGTCAGTCTTTAGTGAAGGAAGGCTTCCAAAAGTGGCAAAACCGCACTTGGAGACCCCTGATGCCCCTTTTTCTGCTTAAACAAAATCAAAATGGACATGAGGTACACTATAATGCACCACCACATGAATCATAATCATGTGTCACTCAAAAGGTAACTTTATGGGTTAGAAAAGTGTTATAAACTTACATTAGGTTTTGACCCCCTTCTCGTGATAGCTGGACCCATGGGTCATTTTGAATAGGTTGGTGTACCTTTGTCCCCTTTCCTAAAGGGAAGAGAGTTACATGAAAAGGTGTCACCACATAGATGATGATGTTGCGTCACTTAAGTCACCACTTCAAGTGTTAGAAGAATGTTTTCAACTCACCCTCACCTCTGACCCCTTTCTCATGGAGATTTGACCCGTGGTGAATTTTCAAGAGGTTGATTTCCCTTTGTACCCTTTCCCAAAGTTACATGGGGGACATTAAGGTGAACCACCACATGGAGGAGGATATTTCAATACTTAAAACCTTCAAACTTGTCCACTAGGTTTTCATTTTCAACTTCTCAACTAATGTGTTTGCCCCCCTCCTCATGAATCCTTCACCCTTGCCCAATTTTCCATAGCATGATGTTCCTTTTTTCCCTTAGTAAATTTGGTAAGGAATATGGGGGCATCTCATACCCATTTGGAAATTTTCGACCCGCCCTCACTTATCAGTTAACCCGAGTTATGCTAGGATGGTCAATGGTGAGTTTGAAGGTGAGTTAGCTAGGTCAGTGTTGCGAGGTGAGTATGAAAAGACACTTAACCATTTTAAACATAATTTTTCATATTTTACTTCCCTCCATTGCTGGTGTGCTACTATTATTCTACCCTTTTTTTCAGAAACCTCATTGCCCAAACAATTTTTTTGCTCATATCTCCCTCTTTTTGGCTCCCTTTTCCCTGAAGAAATTTTTTTGAAACCTCTGTGTAATCCCCAATTCTAGAACTCCAAAAATTGTAAAAATTGAAAATTGTGAAAATTGAAAATTGTGAAAAATTGCTATTAAAAATAAGTAAGGGTGAGGTGTGACTTACTAAGAATACTAAGTGCTCTATTCACATCCAAATTTCACCCACACTTTCATCCCCACATTTCCTCACTATTTCAAGACACCATGAAGATCAAGTACAATGGATTTGAGCCAACTTCCACTTTGACTACCGAGTACCTAAATGTTAGAGAGAATAATGTGGCACATCTAGATTTGGATGATTTGAAGGCTAGAATGATGAGAGAACCATGGGGACCTGTTGATGAAAATATATTCACTGGAGGAATCTAAAAAGTAGGAGGACACCCACTTTCTCTATAGAGAACTGAGATAGTCATAGTTTGTGTGAGGCATTATGATCTTGCAATAAGGACTATCTCTGTCGATGACAACTCTCTACTGCCAGTTCTAACACCAAAGGGAATATCTTAATTACTACAAATTAATAACCAAATAAATATAGTCATCATCAAAATGGATTTTTAATCCCAAGAATAGTTAAATATTGATTCCTATCTTCAAGGGGTTTCAATTGGCTCATGGCTCAAGCATGGGAGAAATACTTCTTGGATGGTTAAGACATTGTCCTGGAATGAATTGCATGAGGCATATTCAGATGCAATTGTGATCCTAAAGAGAGTAATGGGTTAAGAAATAACCAAGAAATTTTATGAATAGATGGCAAACTTCATATTGGTGATTACTGAAGAGGATAAAATGTTTGATTGGGGTCAGATCATCAGTGACAAAATTCACAGGAAATTGGAGCGGATTTTCTTCACTAAGAGGTTCATTATGACCTCTTACTTGGTTTATTCCCTCACATACTTAATTCCCTTTCATGGTCTCTCTCTTTCCCAAAATGTACCTTAGAAGGCTCTAAGATTTGAAAAATATTGGCAGCTCACTTTTAAGTAGAGCAACTCACATTTCACAAGAGTGAATAATGCATTCACTATGTACATTGTTATGTTTCTTGAAAGGGATATTGAATGAACAATTTCACTTGAAACAATGTATTTGATCACAAGGTATGGAATATTCTTCAAAAAATTCTCTACATTCACTTATATTAGGGTAAGAAAATTCAACCTTGCTCCTCTCTAGTTGTTGAGGTACCCAAGCCACAAGATCATGTTGATTGAGTTGTGTCGGAAACTTGCCCAATTTCATATAAAATGAAAATATTTCAAGAAGAATGGTGTTTCCTTTCCCATATCCTTAGTCATTTATTCATTCAAGAGTTTGAAATATCCCCACCTAAATCTGATCGAAAACTTGATGGACAAGAAAGAAACCCCATATGCAATAACACAAAATATAATGACAATTGTTGCAAATCTGATTTATCACAGAAATTGTGACTAGGGTTTGAGTGGGAACCCAACCCAATTAGCACCCAAAAATTAATATTTCATTCACAAACTGATTGTAGTATTTTAAAATCCCAAATATATCAAAAATCATATTTTTAGAGGTTACTAATGACTGAAAATCAGATCTGAAATATGCATATAAAACTGACTGAAAATACCATTGAAAACCCTCAAAACATTTCTGAAATTTCTTTTCTTTGATTCCCAAAAATCATCAGATGATATGGCAATAATATTCAGATCATAAATACCTTAAATAAAATTCCAACCAACCAAGGAATGAGTCACTCCACTAGAAGAAATTATGATGACACTACTGTAATTTTATTCTCTAAAGAAACACTGGTGGAAATGACTGAAAATCTGGTTAAACCAATGATAATTATTGAGTGGAAATCCCTCACAATACTCTTAGTGTTTTTGTCCACAAGAGATAAAATCCTAAGGGTTTTCTTCCTTGGATTATTTGCAAAATCTCAGAGCTCAAATGCAAGAGGAAATATCATATAAAAATCTGGAATGACCTACAAGCAAGTCGACCTCTCATTATATAGGAAAAGGGGCCCAAAATGACCTCTAAAGCATCCAATAAGCTTCATTGTTCCTCCCTAGGCCAAGTCACATTTTTTAGTGAGGCATTTGACACACTCTTCTATTTTTCCACCTCATGGGGCAGGTCGCATTTTCCCCTAGATAAATACAAATAATTACTTTTCACTTTTGCACCCTCTAATTTCTATTTTAATGTTAAGCTCTATTAATTTATTATATGTGCATTTTATAATGGTATATTTTAATTTTACACATTATAATAAAATTAATAAAACTTAAGTCACCCTTGACTCACCCTTTGGCAATCAGATAGACAAAAATGGGCCAAAGGTCTTCAATAAAATTATCCTAGAAAGAGGGAGATTATAGTCCTCCCTTCCCGAGATTGCTTGTCCTTAAGCAACTACAGAGATGGGTGTTGAAGTATAGACTCTTCTTCCCACGTATAATACTCCAATGACAACTCCCTCCACCTAACTAGGTACTCCTGAATAACTCTTCTCCTCAATCTCCTCTCTCTCTTGTCCAGGATCTCCTCAGGAACTAGATCTAATCTCCCTTCCTCATCTAAGGGTGGTAATTCAACAAAAGACACCATGTGTTGCCCCAATGCCTTCTTCAAGAAAAAAACATGAAAAACATTGTGTATCTTACTTTCAGAAGGTAACTCCAACTCATAATCTACCTCACCAACTCTCCTCAACACTCTGTATGGGCTATAAAACCAAGGCTTAAGATTTTCTGCACCACTCTTCTTGAGAGTACTCTATCTATATGGCTGCAAGCGCAAAAATACCATGTCTCCTACCTCAAATGACCTCTCAGTCCTTTTCCAATTTGCATACATCTTCTGTTAATTTTGGGCATGTTGAATATTATCCTTAAGAGCTCTAAGGATATCTTGACTATCCTATAAGCACTCCTAAGCATTTAGATCTCTACTATCCCCAAAATCAAAATCAACAAAGGATGTCGGATCATACCCATACAATTCCCATAAGGGGGTCATACCAATAGACATGTGGTAAGTAGTATTATAGCAATACTCACACAAATACAACCATCTCACCCATGACTTATGTTACCTCGAAACAGAGTTACAAAGATACCCCTCTATGCACTTGTTTCAAAATATTCATATGTCCATCTTTCTGAGGGTCATAACTCGTACTCAGAGTCAACTTTGTACCTTCTAATAAAAAATATCCTATCTAAAGGTGCTTAAAAACATGATATCCCGATCACTAACAATGTTCTTCAGAAGTCCATGTAATCTTAATACTTCAGGAAAGAACAAATCAACCACATTTGGTGCCTTAAAGCTGGCAGGAATATAGAAGAAGTGTGTATACTTTGTCAACCTGTCAACCACCACATAAATGTGATCATTCCCTTGCACTAGGGGAAGACCTGTAATAAAATACATCTAAATAATCTCCCATTTTTTCTCTAGAATGGGCAAGGGTTACAACAAACCTACTAGAAAATTATGGTCTGAATTGTTTTGTTGACAAGTCACACACTACCGAACATGGAGTAGAACATCCTCCTTGAGACACTTCTAAGAGAATCTCTTTCTAACCCACATGTATGTCTTGAAATACCCTGGATGTACTACAAGTGGTGCATCATGGAGGGCATGTAGAATATTCCCTTTAATCTTAGATTCAAGAACTAGATAAATTATGCCCTTATAATAAATCAAATTATCTATTACCTTGTATTTCTCATCCTAAATATTACCATCCATAATCTCGCATGCCAATGAAATTTTGGAATACTCAACTAATAGTTAAGATTTCCAATCTGCTGAAATCTCACTCAAGGAACATAGGGCAGTAAGATGTGGCTTCCTGAAAAGTGCATCAGCCACTACATTCTTCTTCCCTTTAACATATTCAATGTCAAAATCATATGCCTAGATCCTTCTTACCCACTCGTGTTTCCTCTCATTGATCTCCTTCTGTTCTAAGGAGTACTTCAGGCTATTGTGGTTGGTCCTCACCACAAACATCCCACCTACCAAATATTGGTTGAACTTCACCAAGGCATGCATAATGATGAGCATATCTTTATCATAGGTGGATTATAACCTATCATTATCCCTGAAATTCCTACTCTCATAGGAAATAGGATGAAGGTCCTGCATCAAAACTACACCAATACCCTAAACAGAAGCATCACACTCCAAGATGAAGGGCTGAGAGAAATCTAGAAGAGCCAACACTAGAAAAGTGCTCATAACCACCTTGAGCCTATCAAATGTTTCATGTGCCTCATCTTTCCATATAAATTATCCCTTCTGTGTAAGATCTGTCAATGGATCTGCAAGATAAGAGTACCCCTAAAAAAACCTCCTATAGTAACCACATAATCCTAGGAATCCACGCAAGTCTGAAATGTTCCTAGGTGGCGGCCAATCCTGCATAGCATGTATCTTATCCTAATGAACTTTGACCTCATTGGCCTCAATGACATGCCTAGGATACATAATCTCTGTAAGTCCAAATTTGCATTTGGAAATCTTAGCAAATAGAGACTGTGTCCCCATGATGCTAAGTACCCCATCAAGATGCCTCAAATTCTCCTCCCATGTCGTGTTGTAAATCAAAATGTCATCAAAAAACACCACCACAAAATTTCTCAACTATATGTTGAAGAGATGGTTCATGCACGACTTGAATATAGTAGGTGCATTAGTGAGACTAAATGACATCTCCAAAAACTCATAGTGCTCGTAGTGACATCTGAATGTTTTCTTGTATATGTCCTCCTCACGAACACAAATATGATGGTATCCCAATCAAATATCATTATTTTAAAAATAGATAGCTCCATGCAACTCATCTAATAGCTCATCTATGCAAGGAATAGGATACATGTTCTTGATTTTCTTCTTGTTGAGAACACGGTAATCAATACACATCCTCATGGCCCCATCCTTATTCTTCACCAACACAACTAGAGAATCAAAGGAACTAGAACTAGGGTGGATATGTCCCATATCCAAGAGCTCTCTAATGGCCTTCTCAATCTCATCCTTTAATTTCTTAGGATGGTGATAAGGCATATTAATCACGGGCTTGGAACCCTTCTCTAGCTATTTGACATGCTCAAATCCTCTATCTGGTGATCTACCTAGAGGAACATCACCAAAAATTGTGTCGTGGTTATCCTGTACTACCTAGATATCAACATGAAAAGACTTCCCACTATCTGAAGAAGATTTGGATAAAATGAAGCATTGGTCTGCCCATGTAACCTATCCATGTCTGACAATGGACTCTATCCTATGTGCTGAAACAATTCTAGGCCCACCAGCTGAAAGATCCCTAAGCACAATCTTCTTCCCATCCACCATGAACTCAAACTCCATCTGCCTGAAATCCTACACATACCTATCAAGGGAATGAAGCTACTGAATTCCCAACACTATATCAATCTCACCAAGACCAACTACATAAAAATCATCGATCAATGTGTAGTCCCCCAACTAGATGCTAAACTGAGGAATCCTCCTAGTGCAACTCATAGTAAAGTCATATGTAACTTGTACACTAAAACCCTCAAAATCCTCAACCTATAATCCATGATTCACCAAAAACCCCTAATCTATGAAGTTTTGCATAACTCCACTATCAATCAAACAAACAACTTGCATCCCCTTAAGTACTCCTTTCAGCCAAAAAAGATGGTACCTAGGGACTCCTGAAAGTGTGACAATAGTGACATTAGATGAGTATGATGCCTCATCCTCTCCAAGCTCTACCTAGGGTTTCTCCTCATCATGACCTTTATCATTGCTCCCTAAATTTTTATCATAATCATCAGAAACCACCTTAATGTAGTGTACCTTACCTTTACTAAGGTAGTGATGTCCAAGCTCCCAATGAACATTGTAATGAAAGAAAAGCTTCTTCCTCCTCAACTCATTACGAGACTCATGATCCATCCCAAGAGGTGGTGCACTCTTCCACTGAATAGTAGAGCACTGGAAAGGTCTAGAGCTCATGGAAGGATTCTTATTAGGCTAATAAGAAGTGGGGGCTATGTCCAAATCTAATGTCGTCTTAATGGCATCAGGTAATGTCCTAGGCTTAAGATCCTTGATCAAACATCTCATCATATCATGAATCCCCTTTATGAAAAGAATCACTACCCTCTTCTCGGGCATCTCTGAAACCATCACTTTTATACGCTAAAATTATTTGATGTAGGCATCAACATGTCTAACCTGACGAAGGTGTGCCAAATATCTATAGTATAGCTCCACATCCTTATGATCAAACCACGAAATCAATCTCTCGATGAACTCCCTGTAAGACCATACAATATCATGGTTCTGTGTGACCAAGCCATGATGTCATCAATCATATGCTACTCCCTTTAGATGTAGAGTGGAAAAATGAATAGCCTCTTACTCCTACATAGGCTAGAGGGTAAGATATGTTTCAAGGTTTTGACTCTAAGATCTGGAACTAATCTTTCCACTACTATCAAAGGTGGAAAGATTCACCTTGTTGGTAGTCTGCTTCAGCTCCCTATTTTGATGTGCTCCAGGCCTCTGATCCTATCTGGTCCTATCTCTTGGCCTATCCAATACTAATGTTGAGTGCATGAAATGTAGCTCAAGTAGAAGAGTGAATAAGGATTGGGCGCACAGGAACCAGACATGCAAGAAGGTGCATATTCAGGGAGGAACATGAGCACGCCAGAACCGTTTGAATTCAGGACTCAACCACTTTTGTGGGTCAAGGCTATTTTTGGAGATGGAGTTTTGAGCATGTAATAAACATGAAGACTTGCAGCTCACACAAGGCCATTTTCAGACATGCGGTAGTTTAAGGGCCATGTAGGGTCTTGATCTAATAATAGGATTTCTACTTAGATTTAACTATAGGAAATATATTATTAGCGCATTTGCACGCTTTTGTATTCCTTTGTAAAGGTTCATGGCTATTATTATCATGTAGCCTATTTTTGAAAGGTGCATGGGCGGTGAAGGGAAAGTCCCCACCCCTATATATATATATATATATATATATATATATATATATATATATATATATATATATATTGTGTGTGTATTGATTTACACGGCTTAGAAGAGACCGATTATCAGATAGTTATGTTGCGGATTTGTTAGCGCACATAACCATGGGAGCTGGATCTTGAATGTATGAAGCTTCTATGTTTTTCAATATTTAATATAATGGATCATATTGGCTGGATATTGGTGTTAGATGTGACTGAATTTGGTTCTTACATAGTAAATCTCATTATAATCATTGTTTGGTCAATATTTCATATGGTTTAGATCTAGATCCGGTTCATGTACTATGGTTTACTTGATCATCTATTATGGATATAAATATCTACATCCACAATCATGCTAACAATCTATACAAACAACTCTAAATAGGGACCTAGTACCCTTACGCACTTCAAATGAGTGCTTAGTTCTCGATGAGTGATGTGTCAATGTGCCTTGGTATTTTTGGGTATATTCTAGGCTACATCATTGGTTTTGTTGTCAGGACATATTTCTCATCTTTTTTCAGGATGTTGTGTGATGAAGACATATTGAATGACCTTAGCCAGTATTGATGAATGGTTAGTAGATCTAGAAGAAGAATATGTTCACAGATTCAGCACTAGACCTGAGTTTAACGCATGTAGGTGGGTCAATCAGATTATGTATGACTACTCATATGAGATCTTCTTTTCTATCTTCCTAATAGAATTGTACGAATGGCTGATTGCTTATGCATCAAAGAGGAATTGGAAGTTTCACACGCTTGTTTGGACATAGGAATAATTTTAGGCCTTGTATGATGTAGATATAACTTGGACGTGCTCTATGGATATTTGGTTCTATGGTGTTTTGAATAGCTATAATTTGGAGTACACAATTTTGAATTACTCTTACCCATAAGTTTCTGAGTTTTAATTTTTACACGAGCCTAGAGGATCGTATTTGTGCGGTATTTCACTGGTGATTAAGATCATGATTGTAAACCTGGATTTGGAAAATAAGTCGATGGATAACTAAACCCCACCACATGTGGGGACAAGAGTAGGTTTGGTAAGGATGGAAGACCTAGTGGCATACAGACAGAGGGAGGAAAGGTGGCTTAAGTTCAATGAGGTGCATGAGATGGATCTAAATAAGTAGCGTGAAGTTACAAAACAAATGATGTTGTGGAAAGAGATGACTCATGAAGGATTCGAGACTCACGTAGAAGACATGGAGCCAGAGCATCTGGATCTCCCCCATATATGGAAGCATGGTAGGGAACCCTCTTTAGCCTCAGATAAGATCATTCCGGTAGAGATGACATGGGCCATGGGTGTGCATCTGAATCTACCTGGCAACCTAGCTCTTGCAGTTGGTTTTTAAGTTTCTACGATATTTAGTAATTAGAAATCTAGTGTGAGCAGTAGAGTTGAAGTAGATAGAGTTATTTTACAATCAAGTTTAGGAATTAATCAAGGAGATTATTCATCTATGGTGCATTCATCATCTACTTTATTTGGAGGAACAGTTGGAGGTATATTTTCTGGCACATCCTTGGCATAGAACATACATGCGTAGAACCTTGGCATCACATCTAGAAGTAGTGCAACTTCATAGACTGTGGGCGTTCAATTTAGCACAACCATCGGAACACAAGCTAGTGTATCCTCTAGTCCATTACTTGGTACAAGAGGAGGATCATCAAGATTGGGAGGATCGGGTGCTTCGGGTGCTGGAGGATCTAGTGGATCTAGAGGTGGTGGAAATACAGGAGGAAACACAGGAGGCTCTGGATCTGGTGGGCAAGGTCTGCACCAATCTCAGAAAATTTATATGGATATGTCTCTCCATCTACCAAAGTATAGAGCTATTGAAGATGCAGCTGAGCACGTGCATATGTGTGAGATATTGTGGCACGTAAAAGGGATTACAACTCCAGAGCGTAAGAAAACCTAGTTCACAACTACGTTGCATGGACGCGCAACAGTTGGTACAGAAATTTTGATCCTGATCATACTTGTGTGGATTATATAGTGTTGTGAGATGCTTTCTTAAAGGAATTTAATATCCCTGAGTTTGAGAAAAAGAACATAAGTGCATTTAAAGACATTAAGTAAGGCATTATTGAAAGTGTTCGGGAATATGATGCATAGTTCAAGACTCTTCTGTCTAAGTTATCTTATGATATACATACGAGTCAACATGCATAGTGGTTCATTAGAGGATTGATCACACATTTTAGAAGGGTACTTTTGCATAACACTTACATAGATTTGCAAGAAAAACTTGAAGCAGTTGTTATCCAAAATAATCCCATGCTTATTTTTGGCTAACTCTTCCTCCTTTTCCTTTGCTGGTACTTAAAATGAATTTTTTGCATGCTTCAGGAACTCAAAATTTTCTGGGTATGTTTTCATCAGATAGATGATTTTCTCACCTTTCTAGAAAGGTAAAGAAGTCCTCCTAACTCCTTGTATTTTTTTATTTATGGCTCAACGAAGTTTGGAGGGAAAATTTACCTTGGGCGAACCCGCGGAGGTAAGGAGAAAAATTTTTCAAGGAGTCTCAGGCTGGCGGAGTGGAGTTGGAAAATTTTCCAGGGAGTCTCGAGCCCACGAAGGTAAGGAGGAAAATTTGCCAGGAGTCTCAGGCCAGCGGAGCGGAGTTGGAAATTTTCCAAGGAAACTGGTGGGTCAGCAAAGACAGGGAGAAAAATTGGCACTTAGCCCTTTTTGGGGAAAAAAGGCACAAAAGAAAATTTTAGCCCATAGGCCCGAAGAAGGAATAAAGTGCACTCGTAGGGCCAGGGAGAAAATTTTCACTTAACATTTTTTGGGAAAAAAGGTTAACGTAAAAAATTGGCCCACAGATCCGAAAAAGGGAAATGGTCAAGGCTCCACTCGAAACAAAGGCCGACACGTGTCATACAGGAGTGCAAGGACGTGGAGTTGTTTGATAATTTTCACAAAAATTTTAAAAAGGGAAAAAGGTGAAGTTTGAGGCCGCAGGCCCGTGAAGGAAGAAAATGAAGCACACCTATGCACCCATAAGAAACTGACACGTGTCATGCAAACCTAAGGGGCCATAGAGAATTTTGGGAAATTTTTCCATAAGGGAAAAATTTAAAGTTTGACCTCGCCGACCCCAATTTTGACTCTATTTTTTACCAGTTTTACCATAAATATTTAGAGGGCCATATCTTTTGAACCAGAGCTCAGTTTTTCATAATTTTGGTGTCATTGGAAAGATGTTGAAATTATCTACATGATAGACCCCTTAATTTTGAATTTTGATTGAGTTTTGTGGGATAAAAATGAAAAAAATTCTCTAGCATGGGAAAAAATGCAGAACCGACCCCCAACCACCAAAATTGATGAAGCATGGCATTTGTTTCTTCTCCAACACAGCCGAATGCATTGAAAAATAGATTTGTGAGGGTACCCTTGCTGTTTTAATGAATCTTGTTGGTAGTTGGAGATATCAAATCAATTTTCCCGTGTTTTACACCTTTCTTTGTTCTGTTTGATCGATAAAAGCCAATTTTGGCTCATTTTGTAATGGTTGGACGCTCTTGCTCTTGCAAGCCCTTCTTTTCTCCTTAGCAGGAAGATTTGAAGGAGTTTCAAACCTCCAATGAATACTGTAGAACATTTTTTTCCTTCTTGCTATTGCAATGTATTGTATCAAACTTGAAAATGATAATGTATGTTCTGTGATCAATTTTCAATCCTCTCATGCATTTATTATTGTCTTATGATCCTTCATTGCATTCTGGTAATCTGTGCATGTTTTGGTGTTGCATCTCCATGATCTGTGTCTATTTTATAAAACAAGAAGTTCATCACTCCTTTGGTGTATCACCATTTGTTTTTTTTACTTAGTTTTGTTTCTATTTCCATGTTTTCTCTCAACTCTGTCTCCTTGGTAGTGTTAGAGTATGATTTTGAATCATAACGTCTACAAAAATTACATGCATACACCTAAATAGAGGAGTAGGAACCATCCTCAATCTGGAGATTTTTCCCAATTTGCAAGGTCCCCACACTTAGGGAAAACTCCATGTTCTGCATTCACACCAAATTGACCATTTCCCAACTTGCAGATCTAAAGGTCGAATTGGGGGTGCTTTGAATTTGCACTAACATTTTTGGCACGCCTGGTGGGAGGTTAGAGGTCTTCCACTTCATCTTTTATAGGTTGGTGTGTTCATGTGAAGATTTTAGCCTTTAGAGGCATTCTCAAGCACATCTGGTGAGACCATCTGATCAACAACCCTTCTCAGAAGTTGCAAACTCTCTTTCCATTCATTTTCATTCATTTTTCATCCATTCTTCCTTCCATATCTTTCATCTTCTTCCATTCCATGAAGTTGGGAAATCATGACTTCATTTCCATCATGGAATTCACATTTGTAGCAGTAGTGCCATTCAAATCCATCTCTAATATGTTTTACAACTCCTCCAAATCAGAATTTTAAGCAGATTCAAGATTAGCATGCATACCCATATGAGCAGCAGTGCCAAAATCAATTTTTCTATGGATCTTTCCAAGAGCAGGGGTATGCATACAATGAAGACAATCAAATACAAGATGCTGGTCTGCTGGAAAAAATCTAAAAAATGGAGATTTGCATGGTGGAATCTAGGGCTCAAGCACAAATGAAGGCATTTCATATTGGTTTTAAAGCACCTTTTCCATGGGGAAGCCCTTTTCCAAGACATTACAACCCTCGGGAGAAGCTGGACTTCATGGTTGAAATGCTGCCCCAACTTGCACAATGGACTGAGGAGATCAAGGCTTATGAGTTGGAGTCAAGACAACCTTGTCAATGGGTAAGTCCACCATCTCATAGCTTTTCTTTTTCTCTTTCTCAAGCAGGACCATCTCAACCCAAGCTCCACTATCCAAGCTTCCCAGTTGTTGCCCCAAGTGTTGATTTCATTTCTCCATTCCCTAGTCTTCCACCCCATTTCAATTCATCTTCCATTTTCCCTTCCAAATAGCCATTCCCTCCAAAGAAACAAGAAGTTCTACCTCCTCCACCACCAAAAATAATTACAAAAAAAGTTGAATCACAACCCACCCCTCCTCTTGCATTCCCAAGTCCATGTTGGGAAGAGACCCAAGAAACCAATCAAGGAGAACAGCAAGAAGAGGAGCCCAATAGAAAATAAATGATAGACAATCTAAAGAGTTGGGCTCTCAAATTCAGGATTACAAAAATACCCTTGATGGTGAAGCCAAAAGAGGAAGTTGGAGTTGGAGAACAAGTGGTGGACAAGGCTGATTTTTAAACATCAGTTGAGGAAGAAAAACCAGCTCCAAACCCCATTGAAGAGGAACAAATGGATGAGATCAAGTCAAATTTTGCAACAGAAGAAGAAGGAAGCATTATTGATACATTTTTTATTTTGTTTGAAGGGGCTGATTTTATTAATGAAGCCATTATGGAGGCAAACAAAACAGGTCCAAATTATGAACAAGAGGCACAAGAAATTTCATGTTTCTCTCCCACTTTATCTCTCCAAAAATCTGATTTTTTGGATTAGTTCGAATTGACAAGTTTCATGTTTGAAAATGAAGTTACACATGGTGAAGAAAATGCAAATTTTAAAGTCACCATGCAAGGGGAAGAGACGTTGTTGCAACAAGACATTGAAGAGTTTGATTGCCTATCAAACTTAGAAGAATGTTTGGATGAGGATCCAACTAAAATTACAACATTTTCTTCTTCACCATTCATTCTCCAACATCAAGAGCCTGTTGCCACAAAGAAGAACATTGAAAAATAGTAGCCTGTGTTTTGTAACAGCCTTTTAAAAACCAAGATTGGAATATTTAAATCTTCCATGTTCTTCATGGGAAGAGGGAGGGAAAGAGCAAGATATTTTTACCACTTCTTCCACACCATCCACCCAAGAAGGTCCACAAGAAGACTCTATTCTTAGAGCTATATTTCAGAGAAATGGGCACATCCAAAGGATCAAACCATGTCCAATCAGGTACTTGGCTTCATTAGAGCCAAAGGAGAAACCAAAACCAGTCATACCTACTTCAGGGCATGAGGATGAGCATCAAAGTACCAAGGGTCACCATCAATACCTCCAGGAGTCCAATGCAGGTCAGCTTGAGGAGGTATTTTCCATTTATGTTGATACCTTGATGATTTGGGTGGAGGACCGGATTATGGTCAGTTTTTCACTCATAAAACCAGCCATGTTCAGTGCCAAATCAGTTGCATGGCTGCCATTTTTGAGGAAGGGAAGCTATTTCTCCCTGCCAATTGTAGGCTTTGTTTAAGCTCCCTTTGCTCTTGGTTCAAGTAGAGAAAAATTTTCCACTTAATCTTTTTTGGGTAAAAAGGTTAAATTTAAAAATTGGCCCATGGATCCGGCAAAGGGAAATGGTCAAGGCTCTGCTTGAAAAAAAAGCTGACGCATGTCATGCGGGAGCACAGGGATGCGGAGCTGTTTGATAATTTTCACAAAAAAACTAAAAATGGCAAACGGTGAAGTTTGCAGCCGCGGGACCGTGAAGGAAGAAAATGAAGCACACCTCCATACCAATAATGGTTGGATGCTCTTACTCTTTCAAGCCCTTCTTTTCTCCTTAGCAGGAAGATTTGAAGGAGTTTCAAACCTCCAATGAATACTATAGCACATTTTTTTCCTTCTTGCTATTGCAATGTATTATATCAAACTTGGAAATGATAATGTATGTTCTGTGATCAATTTTCAATCCTCTCATGCATTTATTATTGTCTTATGATTCTTCATTGCATTCTGGTAATCTGTGCATGTTTTGGTGTTGCATCTCCATGATCTGTGTCTATTTTATAAAACAATAAGTTCATCACTCCTTTGGTGTATCACCATTTGTTTTTTTTTACTTAGTTTTGTTTCTATTTCCATGTTTTCTCTCAACTCTGTCTCCTTGGTAGTGTTAGAGTATGATTTTGAATCATAACGTCTACAAAAATTACATGCATACACCTAAACAGAGGAGTAGGAACCATCCTCAATCTGGAGATTTTTCCCAATTTGCAAGGTCCCACACTTAGGGAAAACTCCATGTTGTGCATTCACACCAAAGTGACCATTTCCCAACTTGCAAATCTGAAGGTCAATTTGGGGGTGTTGTGAATTTACACTCACAGCAGTTTTGCACGCTAAGGTAATAGGAAGTGTGGACACAGGAGTGAGCCCATTCTTGGAAGTACAGATTGCATAAATGGCAAAATAGTTGGAGAAATTATCTGCTAATTCAGCACATGAGACATGCAGTGGAATCTAGTGTACAAATTGTGAAGTGGAGGGGCATACTAAGGATAACTTCCCTTAGAAATTGGTGTGTGCTCCTTATTACTGGATTGTGAGATATGTCACTTGGACCATAGTTCAATTTGGTGCCCATTATTGCAACATACGATAAGAAAGAATGTGTCTAGTTACTGTAAGATTTGTAGGTCCTCGACTCATTATACTCAAGATTATAGGTTAATGGATTAGATTCATGATGTTATTGATGTTGGCATATGATAGACTTATGTTGCAAATAATTCCAAGGAAAAGTGTGAACATCGTGACTATGATCATAATGAGGGGCATTCTGATGGTGTCTTTGGTAGAGGTTGAGGTTACATAGGTGGATTTTGAGGTCGAGGTCATGGGGGAGGAAGGAGTGATTTCCCTCGTGGAACTTGCTATACATGGGGATCTCCTTACCACTACAGGCATGAATTTCCACTAAATATTGTGTATTCTTTTTATGGAAAGAATCATAATTATCAAGAGTGCCCCGACTTGTATAAACACTTAAGTAAGAAACACAAATAGGAAAATAAGGGCACAAGAATGGCTAGAGTACAGCACGTCGTGGAAGATCAATGGGTGTCAAAGTTAGTGTCGGATTATGAGTTAGTGCCTATGAAGATTACTACATGCGTTGAGGTAGTGTACACCAGGAAAACTCTGTGGTAAAAACCTACCATTACTAAGGAGGAACTCCTACATGCCAAGTATCCAGACCCTATGCATCATAAGGATTTTTTATCAAGAAACTATGGAAGTAATTCAGAATTTACAAGGTGAGGTACAGTGTTTAAAGGAATAGTCATGGAATTTGGAACAAAAGAAAGCATCTGATCTCCATCAGATAGATGTTGATGACTTGAAAAAAGTTTGCAAGATGTTGCACCAAGAAAGCATTATTCCTTTGTTGGGAATCTGGTTGAAGGGAAACACTCCACGTGTTGGGACTGAACATGAGAGACAACTTTTGCATGTTAATCTTCCTCTGGACAGTTTTTATTATGATAAGGAGATTACTCTAAATGTTGTTGTTGATGGTTGGATTTTGAGTAACATTTTGATTGACATAGGTGCGGAAGGGATTGTGCTCACTTTGGATGCATGGTTTTAGATGGGAAGACCTCCATTACAACCATCTTATAGTGTGTTGTTCATGGAAATCTAAACAAAGGCAACGCACATTAGAGTTTTAAAAGATGCATCCATTACTATACAGGGGGCCAAGTTCAATGGGGACTTCGAGGTCTTAGCGCTTACAGAAGTAGAAAACTTTCTCGCATTACTTGGGTGCCCTTAGTGCTATGCAAACAACATTGAATTACATTTCAATAAGGGGTATATCAGCTTTGAGAAGAAGGAAGAGCGTGTCATCATACCTCTGACAGATGGGAAATTTGTGTCTTATGTAGAGCCCTTAAGTGAAGAAGACTTTAACAAAATTTATGTGCACACCATCTGAGATCCAGAAGTTATTAAGCCAACAAAGGAAGGAGTTCTCCAGTGGGATGATAAGTAGTCCATGAGTGATACTACAAGTGTTGTATGTGAAAATTGGGTGCACAAAACTTATGAAATGGTTGGGTGCGAAGTACAGAGTGCAGTTGATCATGTCAGTAAGCCAATCAGTTCAAGCATTTGGGCATCAGCCATATACCAAAGTACACAAGTTAAGATAATCCAGAAGTATTCATGCTTGTTATGGAGGATATTCATAATATGGCAAAAATTTCATTTTAGGAAAATTTGAAAAGGTGATTTTTTCGGAGCGGGTCGGTGTCCTGTTCGCCTAAAATATACAGTATATATTTTTTGGGGGGGTCGGCTTTGCCTTCATTTGAAAACATCTCCTATAAAAACCTAGGTGATTCGTTGGGTAGTATACCTCAAGTAGCTTACCAAATTACCAATACTGTGAAGTTTGAACTCGCATACTCTTAAGCACCAGAGATTGTTGTTAGCCTGTTAGGGTTAGTTGTTGACGCGTGACAGGGATATAGTTGACGCGCGACAAAGAGTTATTACAGACGCATGACAAGGAGATATTTAGACGCGTGAAAAAGGAATAGGTTTGACGCGCACATGGAGAGAGTTGACGCGTGACAGGGCATAGGCAGTTGACGTGCGACAAGGGAGTTTGACGTGCGATAGTGACCTCAGACAGTGGACACCTTCAAAGACGTGCAGACAGTGTCAGTTGATTCCTTGCTGACGCCTTGTTGATGCGCAACAGACAGTGGATCACTACTTGGTTCTTTTGTTGACGCAGGACTCTCTTCAGAATAATGGAAGGTGCTAGTTCTAAGAATGCGAAGACCCTAAAAGTAACTAAGAAATCTCAAAATTGCTCTTCAAGTATTTTGGAAACTCTGTGGATACAGATATTGAAAATACCAACCAAATAGATGCCACCACAAAGAATCAAAATACTGACTGTGTGGAAGGTATTATTGAGGTGGACATGCATTCTGCACAGTATCAAAGTCAAACAAATGACACCTACGATAATATGCCAGATCTTGAAGATATTGTTCCTGTTGGGGTGCAACCAGAAGTGCATCAAGATATCACACATACAAATACTCAGCAAAATGGAACACAGAAATCAAATTCAAATTCTGGTCCAAGAAAGAGGAAACCAGGTGATTGTGATATTGCTCAAAATTCTACTCAAAAAAGTAAAACATTGAAAACGAACAAGAATATGTGGACCATTGGCAGGACATACAGGTTTGATTGGGCTACCAAATTTCCATTTATCGAACCTGTACAATCATCTAATTCTGAAGAGATCCCATCTGAATGTACATGTACAATATGTACGTGGAAATTGGGAAAGCAACAAAAAATGCAAATGAAGTTGGACACTATAGAAAAACATTGTGGAAAACAATATTTGACTGTAACGGGGGCGGATGGCCAGAAAATCAAAACACACAGGTGGAAAACTGAAAAAGAATGCATGCATGTTAGATACGCAGCAGAATATGAGGCAGAGCAGAAAAAACACAGACATCTCTTGGAAAAGGGAGGAACGATCACATCGCATATTGGTAAGATGAAACAAACAAATCTACATGCAAAATTCATACAATTCTCTACTCTATTTCACATACTAAAAAAAGGAAGACCGATTTTAGATTTCCTTGATTTCAAAGTTTTGTATCAATTTAATGGAATGCTGAATGTACCTCAGTCTCATTGGTCTGAAAGTAGTGGATGGGAAATGGAAAAATGCCTTTCGATGATAGAGAAGGAAGATTTGAAAGAGAATGTAAAAAAAGAAAAGTTTATCTCTCTTTCAATTGATGAAGTGACAGACAGTCGACAACACTGCATGGGTATGTATCCACGTCTATACTTTAGAAAATCATATAAGGACACCTCATCTGTTGGGTGTTATGAAAATGGTTGAAAACTGCAATGCCAAAAACCTACATAAAATAGTTGTTTCTCATTTGAAAGATATTGCTGGAATGACTGATTATGAAATTGCTATGAAGTTGGTATGTGTTGGAGCAGATGGTGCATCTGTCATGCAGGGTCACCGAACAGGGTTGTGTGTTAGATTACAAACAACAGTGGCCCCATATATGCTACCAATTCACTGTATGGCTCACAGAATGAATTTAGCGTATAAAATGGTAAGCAACCACGAAAATGTTGCTAAATTAGAAGACCTTATAAGAGAACTTCATGCCTATATGTCAAGCAGCCCAAAGTGATTTCTTGAGTTCCAGAAATTTGCAATTGGAATTACAGATGGCAAAAAACTTCTGAAGGATGTCGAGACTAGATGGATCTCTTTGTATGAACCTGCATGCAGAGTTCGTGAGGAGTATCCTTCATTGGTTGGTTTCATGCACAAATATCATCATGAAGTTGATAGGGCGAGGGACTTGTTGTTCCGTTTAACTGATTTGGAGACATTGCTTACATTGGTTGGTATTCTTCCAATGTTAAAGGAGATCAATACACTGATGAAGCATGCACATGGACAGATTAATCTATATTGTGGATTTTATATCGGATGAGAAAAATGGTATGTCAAAGTCTTGATATATTGTATTGTTCCCAAGATAGTTTTGATGCACCTGTTTTTGAGAATTGGAAAGCTTTATTAGATCTTAAAAATCCCAGCACCTTTTTGAGATTTAATATCCACGATCACCTCTGCATCACTGTTAATGGGAGGGAAATACCACTGCACATTTTGCAAAAACGTCAAGATATTACAGGATCGGAACGAGAAGATGTTCCCGTGACACGTAATCTCTTTGAGTCTGTTATAGTTGAAACAAGAATAAAGCTTAAAAAAAATTCAGAATCCTTGTCATCAGAAATTAGGGAACGTTTCTACAAAGATAAAATTCTGGAAGCCATGGGTGTGATGAATCCTAATTTTTGGAATACTGAAGGTGGCCGTGCAGACTTTGTCAGAAAGCATTTCCATAAATCCATGGGTACAATAATGGAACAATTCACAAAGACTTCAGAGCTCAAGGGTATGGAAATCAAAGGTATACTGAATGCTGATTTATTAAAGTTTCAATCAACAAATTTTGCAACAACAATGAGGAACCAATATAAAATTTTAGACGAACCTTCTGAAAGTGGTGCTATTACAAGGCTGTGGCGAGGAATCTATCAAAGTTCTATCTTACAAGAAGATATCAGTGAATATTTCAGATTATATGAGTTATGCCAAACAATGATTTTGGGGTCTGTGGAGGATGAAAGGGTTTTCAGTGCATTATCATTTATAAAATCAAAACTGAGAAACAGTTGGATAAAAATCTAGAAAGTTGCATGAGGTGTTATGTTTCTCGATACTCCATCGAAACCTTTCCGTTTGACAGAGCAATTGCGCATTGGAATTCCCTTTGCGAAAGAAGAGGTGTGAATAATACAGCTACAAGTACCACTGTTCCCAACGTTGAGAGTGTAATTGGCGCATCGTCACATTCTACAGAAGAGAACATCGAGTTTGAAGAAGCTATTGATAATGGATTGTTTCAACTTTAAATAGGTATCTTCTTCACCTTAATCTTATTGTTTGTCACTTTACATTTTTTTCAGCTCTTGTTATCATTAAAGATGTTACAGGTCTATACATTTAAATTTATTTAACTACAATCTTTTTATTTTTTTGAAAATGTGGGTTGACATCCATCCGAGGAAGCTGGTACTTCTCGGGACTGACAATGTCAGGCAACTCACCCATCTATCTACTAATCCATTTCTCGTGTTGAGTTTTCTTAAAACACAGATCTAGCACATTACCAGTGGCAGTGATGATTTCAACTTTAAATAGGTATCTTCTTCACCTTAATCTTATTGTTTGTTACTTTACATTTTTTTCAGCTCTTGTTATCATTAAAGATGTTACAGGTCTATATATTTACATTTATTTAAATACAATCTTTTTATTTTTTTGAAAACGTGGGTTGACATCCATCCGAGGAAGCTGTTACTTCTCGGGACTGACAATGTCAGGCAACTCACCCATCTATCTACTAATCCATTTCTCGTGTTGAGTTTTTTAAAACAAAGATCTAGCACATTACCAGTGGCAGTGATGATTTCAACTTTAAATAGGTATCTTCTTCACCTCACCTTAATCTTATTGTTTGTTACTTTACATTTTTTCAGCTCTTGACACTTGTTATCATTAAAAAACAAAGATGCACATTACAGTGTGATTTCAACTATATATTTCTTCACCTTAATCTTATTGTTTGTTACATTTATTTAAATACAATATTTACATTTTTTAAATTTTTTTATGAAAACGTGGGTTGACATCCATCCGAGGAAGCTGGAACTTCTCGGGACTGACAATGTCAGGCAACTCACCCATCTATCTACTAATCCATTTCTCGTGTTGAGTTTTCTTAAAACAAAGATCTAGCACATTACCAGTGATGATTTCACAGCAATCTAATACACTAGAGGTAAGTTAAACCCTATCATATCATCTTTCTTGATTTCTTACAATTATGTTTAATTTATTTTTTATATTTGCAAAATGCTTTGATATATTTTTTAACTGTGGGATAAAATGACACAATTGAATTTTACAGAGGAAGATATTTCTATACTATACAATTCATAATCCACGATACATTATACAATTTATAATATACGTCCACATAAAATTCATAATCATCCATATATATCATATCATCACCATATCATTATCATAATCCTGAGTCCTGACACTACAATTATTATTAAAACAATTATTTATCTAATTTAAATTTATTAAAACAATTCCATTTTTTTAAAACAATTCATAATCATATCATTACAAGTATATCCGTTCTAATTTCATATCCATTCTAATGTCATATATCCATTTTAACACATTCCATTTATTTATCATCTATATCCATTCTAATGACATCATGATCATATCATTACAAGTATAGAGAAGAAGAATTATCTTAAAACAAGTTTAAATGTCTAGAGAAGAAGAATTATCGTGCTTGAAGCTAAATCTACGTCCACATTAAATTGATCATCATCCATATATATCCATATCATATCATATCATCTATCATCATCATCTATCATCATTCCATGTTTCATCAATTATCCATCTATCATCATTCATCATCTACGTCCACATACAATTCATGATAATCCAAGTAAACAAGAAACATACGTCATCATGATTCATCCCTATCTAATGCAATCACCATTAAGAGTAAACCAAAAAGCATAAACTCCATATACAATCTAAAAATTCTATCAAATCCATATGCAATCAAAATTAAAGATTATATAGTATTTCAAATTTTAAAAGGCTATCAAATCCATATAATTAAATTCAAATACCATGACCACAACATTCAATGTTACAAATTTTCAAATATAGACTCAATATTTAAAGTTTCCACACTCAATAATAAAAGTTTCAACCCTCTTTTTCTGTATCCATTTCAACTCCTGTGCTCCTTTCCCCAATGGTTTCTTCCCCTGTGGCTGTACCCCTTTCCCCAACAGCAGAAATAACCCCAGAACTTATAAGATCTTCCACAGCACTGTCCAGATTTTTTAAAATTCTTTCTTCTTGATTTGTCGCATCTCCATGCGACAACAAATTTGGATCAGCTGTTGCCTTAGCTTTGAATAATATTTCAGGGTCGAAGTCGTGCTCTTTAATTATCCGCTTTAGTGTATTGTTTTGTTTGTTAACCAAAACAATATTTTCCTTCAAATTCTTAGCTGCGGATAAACTGTTCTTCGTTGTTTCCAAGTGAACTTGGAATACCTTTGCTTAACTCTTCAAATTTTCATATTTCAACTGCACAAAAAGAGTAATGTCAATTCAACATATTACTAAAAAATGAAAATTTCAAATTAACAAGAATGATTGTTTGAAAGTGATAGTACTTACAACCGCTCTATCTCTCTCGGCATTTGCAATTGCTACCAGATCCTTGTCCTTAGACCATTTGTTAAAATATGCCTGGGCCTCAGCACTAATATTTTCCAATTTTTTAATGTCTTATCCAAAATGTCATCTTTATAGTTGTTGTTATACGTGACAGTCCCACTTCTTACTTGGGTAAGTAAGGAATCCATCTTCGCAGGTTGATTCTGGACTGCAGCGTATAAACTATCTCTTTGCCAATAATTTTCAAAATGACTAATAATCTCATTAATAAGAACTTTAGCCCTTCTCTCCCATTCTATGAGTTGATTGATATGAGGTAGAATAAACTCACTGACATGGGATTGACAATCATAACCAATTAAGTTCTCCAAAGGAAAAGGTAGCAACTGTTCACTATCTGTATCTGATGAAGATGATCTTGCTGGAGAAGTATGGGGGCTTTCGGCTAGATCAACTGCTACTTGTTTCTGCCTTTGGGTGGCTTGATCCTGTTTGTGATAAAATTAATCAAGATTCAGATAAATAAATTTAAATTGAAATGTAATTCAATATTGTAAAGCATGTTGAAATTGAAGTATACCTGCTGGCCTTGAATCATCTCACGGGTATTGAAAAAACCAGTTGGGTCATTGCTATCAATGCCCAAATAATCTTCATCTAAATTTATATTGTTCAAAACTGATATGCCCGTTGCACTGGGCAAGCCACCAAGTGAGAGCATTGGAATTCGAAAGGAGGAGGCAATGTTTAGTGTCCCGCTAGGGGCCGGAGCAATTGGCATGCGTTTACCAATGTTCTTTTTCACTGTTCCTCTGGTTGGCATTTTAAAAATTATTGGTTGAGGGGGGGTCGGTGCCGCTGTTTGAACAGAAGGACTGTAATGTGCTGAAAAGTTCAAGAAAAAACATGAAAAACTAGAAAACAATCCAAAAAGGCAAAAACTACGAAATTAAACATAGTATTGAAAAGTTGTACCTTGTTGTCGAGGGGTAGTTTTTCACGGTGCTAAGGGTGGCCGTGTAGGAGTAGTATTTGGTGGTTGTTCAGAAGATATGAATGCATGCGACTGTATGGAGTGAGTTGGGGAAGAAGGTTGAGTTTCTGAAACATGAGTATGGTCCAAAGTCCCTGCAATGTCATCAACATTAAATGTTATGTCAATTCAATTGGTTAAAATTTAAATTGGAAAATAAAAATACAAATTTGGAATTTGTAAATAATATATGAGAAGGTATTACTTCTCTGGCGTTTAACGAGTTCAAACTGTTGAGGGTTCAGAGAGGAGTGAGCTTCCATTTCAGATTGGGAGTCTCCCAAAGCCTCAGCGTGTTGTTGGCCTCTTCCTCTTGATAACGCCTTTTTTCAGGGAAGGGCTTCAATAAATCTTCTCTGCAAACCGTAAATTGTTAATAACTGTGCAGTGTAATGTCAAAAATTGAAATACAAACTAAATAGTTTATACCTGTTGTTCTTCAAATGGAATTGACAACTTCATCAACTCCTCGTCAGTGCAAGTAGGAATTTGTTTGTCTTTTAAATTTAAAAGTGCCTCGTAATAAAGGCCGAGGAGATAGTTTGTGGAATAAATGATAGGTTTTTCTGAAAGCTTTGAATTTGTTATGTCAGTTCTTATTTTTTTTATAGATAGGTGCACCAATCAAATTTTTGTTTTGAGATAGTGGCAACTATGTATGCAATGGCCCAGTTTGGTATATCTATTTGGTGACCCTGCAAAACTATTCTGGATTGAAAAAATGAAATCACTGCAGCAAGAAAGTGGTGTGCAATTGATTGCGTATCCACACCACGCTTGGATTTATTGACATGAGCTGCAAATGCCAAATAGTGGGAATTAATATAAATTTATAACACCAAATTGTATCAAAATAAAAAACAGAATAAAAATGATGAATGAAAACGAATTATACTTACAATCAACATGGAAACCGAACTTTGATTCGAGATATTTCTTGTCTTCTTCCAGGAGTGTTGCCTTCATTGTAACAGTTGGTAAATTTCTGAACGGAAGGCCCGTAAACCGATGGATGTCATTTGCTTTGATACTGAATTGAAACATTCGGCCGTCGTTCAGAGTCACATAAAAAAGGTCATCCTCTGTATTGTAGGATGAGAGAAGGTAATTCAAAATATCTAGATCTGTTTCGAAATGGGGCATGTCAATGAGCCCAGTAAACTCACACGCATCCATCAAATCTTTATATTCGGAAGACATCTTTAAAACAATATGGATGTGGGGGCACAAGGGATTCCTGTAGATGATCTTGCCCGTGGATTGGACTGGATTCTCTTCTTGATTTTTTTCCTGAGCTTGCGGTTGGGAAGCATTTGAAGTCGCCATTGTAGTTGTGCTTGCGTCTTTGACAATGAGGGATTCCTGCAAAAAAAATTGAGAGCCAGAAAGTGTAAACGAGAAAATGACCGGGAGGGTATTTATAGGCCAAATAAAAAAGCGTCAATGGGCTCTATTGACATGCATCAATGGCCTCTGTTGACATGCGTCAATGGCATCTGTTGACGCGCGTCAACAGGCCCATTGATGTGCTATTGACGCGCGTCAACAGAGGCCATTGACGTGCGTCAACAGAGCCCATTGACGCACATCAATAGAGCCCATTGATGTGCATCAACAGAGGCCATTGACGTGCGTCAACAGAGGCCATTGATGCACGTCACTTACCCTTGTTGACGCGCGTCAAAGCCCCTGCTGACGTGCGTCAAAGGGCTCTGTTGACGTTGTGTTGACGCGCGTCAAGGATGGTTATTGATGTCGTATTGTCACGCGTCAAAGGTGCATCGATGTCTGGAACTCTGATTTCTCTGGCTCGAAAAACCTGGCAAAAATTTGGTTTTGGAATACTGTCAAATTCACCTTTCGCTGAAACTGGTTCCGGGGATATTCGCCAGGTATTTTCCACCTACAATTTTATAGAGGTGTCTTAAGGATTTGTTAGGATAATAAAATTTGGGGGCATGTTTTGAAGAGGAATAAACAAATGTTGAGCAACTTGGGTGCCCTTGCCTAGAAAGAGAAAAGGGTAAGCTGATTTACATGGTTGATGATGAAGAGATAGAAAACCTAGACATTGAGCACATAGAGGGTACGCGTGAAGTCTTTGATAGTGCAGATGAGAAGGCACACACCTATCATGATCCTATGAGTACTAAGAAATTGAACATTAGCACGAATGTTGAACCTAAGGAGGCTATTATAGGAGATTACCAGTATGAATTTGAGGTTGTTAAGATCATTGAGTTGTTACACAGCTTCCAGGATTTGTTCCCTAGAGGCTATCATGAATTGAAATGAATACATCAATCATTGGGAGAAATGAAAATAAAGCTAAAATAAGGCGCACGCTCGGTCCGGAAGAGGCCTTACAGGATTAATCTAAACTTGCACGTCAATGTAAAGGAAGAAATTGACAAAATGTTAATCTCTAGAATTATTGTGCCAATTGAGGATTCAGAGTGGGTAAGCCCTATGTAGATCAACATCAAGAAAGATGGCAGAATAAGAATTTGTGTGCATTACAGGGAGTTAAATGCAACATGTGTGATTGATCCCTTTCTCACACCATTTACTAAGGAAATCTTGGAAGGAATTTCAGGGCGTGAAATCTACTCCTTTATTGATGGGTTCTTTGGATATCATCAAGTGAGGATAGCTATTGAGGATCAAGAGAAGATGAATTTTACCACTAAATGGGGAAGTTTTTCATACACGGTTATGCCCTTTGGATTAAAGAATGTGCCTGCAGTATTTTCGTGCATAGTGGTGCAAGCATTCCAAGATTTTATTCACAAATTCTTACAGGTGTATCTAGATGATTGGACAATCTATGGGCTCGTGAAAGATCACTGTGATAACTTGAGGCTGATCTTTGAGAGATGTAGGCAGTTGAGCATCTCCTTGAACATTAAGAAGTGCATATTTACCACCCCTTTTGGAATTTTTTTGGGACACATCATCTATAAAGAAGGTTTTCTAGTGGATCTTGCTAAGGTAGCTATGATTTTGGGCTTGGAGGAACCTACTAGCCAAAGTGAGGTGCACAGATTCTTAGGAAAGATAGGTTATTATAGAAATTTTATTAAGGGATATGCCAAGATCACCATGCCCTTAGAATAATTACTGAAGGGAAAAGGAAATTTCTATTGGGGTGAGGCACATCAACGTGCGTTTGAAACACTAAAGGAAAGGATAACTACAACACCCATTTTGTGCTTTCCTTTATGGTAAAATCCCTTTCATATTCATGTAGAAACCTCTGAAAAGGCCATTGGTGCCGTATTAGCTCATCCTAGAGAGGGGGTTGTTGATCGTCCTATTTATTTTGCTAGATGAAAGTTGACTCCAACAAAACATAATTATAAACCAATAGAGCATGAGGCCTTATCTATGATCTACATGCTCCATAAGTTTTGAAAGTATTTTCTGGCTACACCGTTTATCTTTCATATAGACCACATGGCATTGAAGTACTTAGTGAATAAGTTGGTTTTGCAAGGGCACATATGGCGTTGGGTACTTTTATTTTAGGAGTTCAATTTTATGGTGGTGGTTAAGCCCGGTAAGAGAAATTTTGGTGTAGACCATTTATCAAGGATTCAATCTGGAGAGGACATGCAGAGCATTGAATATACAATACCAGATGCATAACTATTCAGGTTGAACTATGCGCCCTCAGACTTGGAATATATTTTTATCTTTTTACGTAAAGGTGTGGTGCCTGAAGGGATGAAGGCTTTAGAGAAGAAACAACTTGTAATTCATGCTATACCTTACATGTTGATTAGTGGAGACTTATACAAATTGGGTTGTAATGACGTTTTACACTGGTGTGTGCTTGAGTGTGAGCACAAAAAAATTATGGTAGAGGCTCATAGTGGTATTACATTTGGACAATATGCATGGGATGTCATTACAAGCTAGATTATACTAGCTGGAATATGGTGGGAAATACTGTACAAGGATTGTAAAGCATATTGTAAGGCTCGTGACCATTTCTAGTGCCTTGGAAATCCTAATCAACATGATGAAATGCCTTTGAGTCCTATTGCTAGTGCATAAACTTTTGAGAAATGGGTAATTGAATTTGTGGGTCCCATTTCCCTAGCCACAGACAGGACAAGATCACTCTACATTATAACTTGTACAGATTATCTTACAAGGTGGATAGAAGTGGTACCTACAAAGGATTACACAACAACAAGGTTTATGCGGGAAAATATTATTAACAGGTATGGTTGCCCTTTAAGTTTAACAAGTGATAGGGGTACTCATTTCTTTAATGAGACTATCTAGATATTTTTGGATGAATTCATGGTTGCACACCATCGGAAAACCCCTTATCACCCTCAAGAAAATAGAATTGCTGAGACATTTAACAAGATATTGAGCCATACCTTGACACAAATTTGTGATGTTGGAAGGTGAGATTGGGATGAAAAGTTTTCTACGGTACTCTAGGCATACAAAATAACCTACAAGAGGTTGAATAAAGAAACACCATTTCAGTTGGTGTTTAGTCCAAAAGCAGTTATCCCCATGGAACTCATGTTACCTTCTTTACATATTATGTGCATAGGAGGTCTAGCTTATGAGAAAGCATTGGAATAACGTATTGAAAAATTGATGTAGTTGGATGAAAGGCATGCCATTGCAAGATGGAGTTAGAAGAAATAAAAAGCCAGGAAAAAGACATGGCATGAAAGACACATCAAGGATAAAAAGCTTGAGGTTGGGAAAATGGTACTTCTGTATGACTCAAAGTTTTTACAGCATCCTAGAAAGCTTAAAGTGCATTGGTTAGGACCGTATGTTATCACTCATATACTTGATTCAAAAACTTTCTAGTTAGAGGCATTGGATAGAACATGGTTGCCCAATTACTTCAACAGGAGTAGGCTGAATCCCCACTATAAATAAGTCTTCTTGGTGTTTGTAATAAGGTAGTCTTTCAATTTAGACTAGGTTCCCTTTAATGCATTTCCTTTGTATGTGTTTCCTTCATCATTGTTATGCTTTGTCAATTTAGTTCATTGTTTTGTGTAATAAGTGCACTTACACGCTAGAAGCTGATTACTATCTTAAATGTTTTCATGCACAGAGGACTACACATAACCTTAGTGTGGGGTGATTAACATAAAGGGTTCATTACCAAGTTGGATATAGTGGATTATAGGTATGCATAAGGAAACTTTAGCGAAGGTTATTTTTGGAAGGGTGTAGCTAGGGAACAAAAAAATCACTCCTAATGAAGACAACAAATAGAAAAATGGATGCACAGTGTAACGTGAGGTAAGTTGTATTAGGGGAAACTACTTATAAGAAGACATAGTGGTGAAGTACTTTTGTGCATATGAGCACACGAAAGGAGGTTTGTGGCTAAGAAGTAGAAAGGCACGCTGGAAGGTTATGACTGCAGCATGAAGATGTACAGAGTGGGAAAGTTGGCAAACAAGGACTTAATGATAGGTGATGGTAGGTGGAGGGACAATAAATGCTACAAATTTTTCATAATCTATATAAAGATGCAATGTGGGTTCATTTTTACCTTTGATATTATGAATTTTTGAGTGAGCTATTTGCGAATGAGATAGCGAGACATTGTTGAAGTGTGAAGATTTGAGAAACTAGGTGTTATGATCAGATTAATGTATAAGATTGACTTGTGCGTTCTCATTAAAGAAGGGTTTGAGAAAAGAAGAGGTTTGTGTGGAGGAGAAATCAAGCACCAGGGTTTTAATTGAAGCTAGGGAACATAGTTTCTTGCTATGGCACATGAATCAGAGTTACAAAGCTAAAAAAAGGTACAAAGAACACATCTTTCTAGATATTATGGAACCCAAATGAGTACTAGGAGCAGGTACAAGGGGAAATAAACATAAGGATGTTGAGATTGAGATTGAGGATGCTCCCAAAAGTAGGTTTTCTAACATGTAGTACCTAGAGGACATAATCATGGGCCATGATTGGGATTCTCATGTCCACTGAAGCAAAGTAAGTAATTACAACAATAGGAAAAATGATAACAAAGAGGAGTTGGATGCATTGCTGAATAGAAATACAAAAAAATGAACAGTAGATGACATGCCTATCTACAACGATGCTGAGGAGAAGTCTTGAGAAAGGTAGGAGTTTTACAATTGTATGAGATACCATATTTTAACAAATATGAAAAGCTTTACTAGTGGCTTATGAGAAGATTCCATGAGGACATTTTTCTATTTTGCTGGGCGGTGGATGAGGATCATAATGTCCTTGATTGGAACTTTGACGGGTCTAAAAATTACATGCACAGAGGTGAGTAGCGACCTAAGTTATAAGGAAATAGTTATAGCTACCAAAAAGGAGCTGGGTTATGTAAAATTTTTGTGCTACATGGATATTTATAAGGCGAGGAAGTATCCAGTTGTACAGGAAACCACACACTTGTTGAAAAAATTGAATGACCATGAGATATGGTCAGAAGTGAGAACTATGTGGCCACATATTGTGAAGAAATTATCAAAAGGGGAGACCTACAACCTGGCAGGATACATTGCTGAAAAAATCATTGAGGAGGAGTGAAAAGGTGAGAAGATAAGATTTGGCACTATTTTGTTGTCAGTTGTATTTATAGAGATTGGATTGCCCGATGGACTAAAGAATAAATTTTGGGAGTACCCTATAGAGAAGAAATATTTTGTAGAGAGATTTGGAAAGTATCTATGTGAAGGATCCATGAGTGGCCAATTCAAACAAAGGGAAAAGATGTGGTACGAGTGACTCCACACAACGTTTGAAGAAGAGGATAATACCTAAGGAGTTTCCTGTGATGGTAGGAAAGTTGGCACAATTTTTAGTGTACCAACATTTTTACATCACACATTTTGGGATGAAGAACTTAACATGGAGTCCATGGTGTAAACTAACCTATGAATTACCTAAGGAGTTTCCTGTGATGGTAGGAAAGTTGGCACAATTTTCAGTGTACCAACATTTTTACATCACACATTTTGGGATGAAGAACTTAACATGGAGTCCATGGTGTAAACTAACCTATGAATTCATATCCCAATTATTTTAGGCATCAGTTCATAGATTTACAATGCACACTGGCTAATATACAATGTCGATAAGGTAGATTGTGACTACCACACTCTGCAAAAGAATTACGCTTATCTAGGTAAGTCTATATACATTAAAAGATTAATTTCTGATGACATAACTATGAATCCTATAAGCTTGGTGTTAGGTGATAGTGGAGCAGGATTGATATACCTTTAGCTTAAGCCCAGGTTGGAGAACAACAAGTATGTGGAAAATGAATTCAAAATACTAGGCCCACCTAAGGGGAAGCACAAAGTTGGCACTCTGGCAGAAGAACATCCTACTTCACCCATTCAAGAAGAGGAGGAAGAAGAAGAATTATATGAGGAAAATGGTGGTTTGGAGCACAAGGGTTGTAAATAGTCAACTGATGAAAAGGAAAGAAAACACGTAAATAATCCTCCACTGTAGAAAGAAGAAGAGGAAGTATTGGAGACATGCACACTAGAAATTGATACAGAGAAAGTCTCTAAAGAGCACCAATTCAAGAGGGTGTTTAGGAGAACAAGGACTCAGGGTACAGGTGTGTGACAACCTCCAAGAAGGTCACCTAGACTTTCACCATAGAAGGAAGCACCTAAGAAAAATAAAAGGTGTAAGCTGAAGCTTAAGGATGAAGAGGAGGAGTCTAGAGAAAGAACACCGGGGACCCCAGTAAAGCCAAAGGATGTAGAGGAAACCCATGATGAGGAGATAAAGAATGATGAGGAGGAGCATAAGGGCACAAAAAAATAAGTAGAAGAAGGTGAAGGCCCGATTCTAGATTCAGGCACCCGGGTTCATAAGGGCAAGAAAACAAAAAAGAAGAAGGAGAGTGATAACTATGTGAATCCTGTAGTAAGGTATGTTGATGAAACCAACAAGATCATACACACATGCTTCCAGAGTACTATGGAAGCTAAGGAATTACATGGTTAGGAGTTGATGAACATAGATATGGCCAACGCGTGCACCAGGAAATAATTATTTTGGTACATGTAAATTCAAATGGATGAGCCATATTTTTATGTATGCGAAGAAGCATGCATCTCACATAAAATGAAGTAGGAACCACGTGTCTGACACATCAATGCCAAGCCAACTATTATATCATAAGAACATGCAAGCAATGACTTAGTAAATATTTCTATAGAGGTTGCACGTGGGAACATAGACGAAGCAAAAAACATTAGGGTATTGATGGATGAAAATAAGGGTAGGGATGCAAAGATCAAACACCTTACAGAAGAGAAGGAAAGGGACAAGGCCAAGAAAAAATATTTGATTAGTATGACCAATGAGATCGGGTGATGATATTCTTAAGGTGAGGCCACATCTTGAATCCCAAGTTCTAGAAAAATTTCCTTTTGTCATGTACTATTTGCGCACACTTATAAAACTAGTCATCAATGAAGGGCCCGTGTGTATGCCTGTGCTAATAGATATTATTGAGGAAGTAGAAAGAGACAAGGTCATCATTTCCCATAAAATTACAAGATATGAATCTTTGCTGCGATGAAGAAGGGAAATCAAGCTCTAAACATATGCATAGCTCTAGATGCAATAATTAGGACAAGGACCCTTGAAGAAGATAATGCAATCTTGAAGGCTATAAGGATGAGACACTTAGGAATGCAAATAGACTTGCTCTAGTGAAAAAAAGTGTGAAGCCCTCACAACAATTCATGGTCTGCACAAGGATAGAATAAATGAAATTGGGAATTTTATAGCACAGAAAATGGACTCCATGGAGGGAATAATGTCAAACATAGCTAACATTGTAAGGGTTCAATAGAATGAGAAATAAAATATGACTCAAGATGAACTGGATGCCATTATAATAAACATATTGGACAAAACAAGTCAGGTGCTGAGTGATTGATAGACATTGGAGGCATAAATTAAGAATGAATATCTAGAGTTGATACTGCTAGTAGAGGAGAAAAGCGCTAAGTGATGAATCACTCTTTTTACTGAACAAGTCTTTATTCTTTCATTCATTCTTCTTTTCTTTGGAGATATAAGTGGGATTTCCCATTTTTGGGGATGGAAATATAGTTAGTGTGGGGTAATGTTGTAGCTCAAGTAAAAGAGAACATAACGATTGGGTGCGTAGGAACCAGATGCGTGGGAAGGTGTAGATTCAGGTAGGAACATGAGCGCGCCAAAACAGTTTGAATTCAAGACTTAGTGAATTTTACGGGTTAAGGCTATTTTTGGAGATGGAGTGTTGAGCATGTGATAAACATGAAGACTTGCATCTCACACAAGGCTATTTTGGGATATGCAGTAGTTTGAGCACCATGCAGGGTATCGATCTAATAATAGGATTTCTACTTAAAATTAACTATAGGAAATATATTATTAGAGCACTTTCATGCTTTTGTATTCCTTTGTAAAGGCAAATGGATATTATTAGCATGTAGCCTATTTTTGAAAAGTAACATGGGTGGTGAAGGGAAATTCCCCACCCTTATATATATGTATTGATTGACATGGCTTAAGAGAGACCGATTATTGTAGAGTTATGCTGTAGATTTATTAGTGCGCATAACCATTGGAACTAGATCTTGAATGTATGAAGCTTCTATGTTTTGTTAGTATTTAATATAGTGGATCATATTGGCTGGATAATGGTGTTGGATGTGACTGAATCTAGTTCTTGCATGGTAAATCTTATTATGATCATTTTTTAGTCAATCTTTCATATGGTTTAGATCTAGATATGGTTCATGTATTGTCGTTTAATTGATTATCTGTTATGGATCTGAATATATACATGCACAATCATGCTAATATTATAGAAAATAAACTCTAAAGAGGGACTTGGTACCATTACACACTTCAAGTGAGTGCTCAATTATAGTTGAGTCATATGCCATCGTGCCTTGGGATTTGTGGGTATATTCTAGGATGCATCAGCCAACCCGTCAAGAGTAGAGCCCATATGTTCCACGGACTGAATCAGCCGCTGATGGAAGTCTACCATAGCCCTAAGAATATATCTATCTGGATCCATTTTCTCATCATGGGGAGGGCTATGAGATCCTTCCCATCAATCACCCATAGTGTCCGATCCAACACCTACTCCAAAATCAACTACAAGTCATGATTATCTCCTTGTGTGATATCTATGTGGGCCAACCTCCCATGGTTGCATCCAATCAAAAATCCTCTAGGTAGGAGGAACATTGCTTTGATACCATTGAAATATACCTGCCTATAACTGATCTAAAACTTGATGGACAAGAATGAAACCCCATATGCAATAACACAAAATCTAAAGACAACTGCTGCAAGTCTAATTTATTACAAGAATTGTGACTAGATTTTGAGAGGGAACCCAATCCAATTAGCATCAAAAAATTAATATTTTGATCACAAAGTGATTATAGTATTTTTAAAATCCCAAATATATCAAAAGCTATATTTTTAGAGGTTACTAATGACTAAAAATCAGATCTGAAATCTGCATATAAAACTGACTGAAAATACCACTAAAAACCCTAAAAAAAATTAAATTGCTTTGCTTTGATTTCTAAAAATCAGTAGATGATATAGAAATAATATTCAGATCAGAAATACCTGAAATATAATGCCAACCAACCAAGGAATGAGTCACTCCACTAGAAGAAAGTATGATGACACTATTGCAATTTTATTCTCCAAAGAAACACTGTTGGAAATGACTGAAAATCTGGTTAAACCAATGAGAATTCCTGAGTGGAAATCCCTCACAATACTCTTGGGGTTTTCTTCCACGAGAGAGAAAATCCTAAGGGTTTTTGTCCTTGGATTATTTGCAAAATCTCAAAGCTCAAATGCAAGAGGAAATATCATATAAAAATTTGGAATGACCTACAAGCAAGTCGACCTCTCCTTATATAAGAAAGGGGCCCAAAATGACCTCTAAAGCATCCAATAAGCTTCATTGCTCCTCCCTAGGCCAAGTCACATTTTTTAGTGAGGTATTTGACATACTTTTATATTCTTTAACCTCATGGGGCAAGTCACATTTTTCCTTATATAAATACAAATAATTACTTTTCACTTTTGCACTTTCTATTTTAATGTTAAGCTCTATTAATTTATTATATGTGCATTTTATAATATTATATTTTAATTTTGCACAATATAATAAAATTAATAAAACTTAATTCACCCTTGACTCACCCTTTGGTCATCGGGTAGAAAAATATTGGCCAAAGGTCTTTAATAAAATTATTCAAGAAAGAGGGACATTACATAGTGTAGTTGATGCTTACAACATTTAGACCTCTAGTATTGCTTTCAATATGCACCCCTATGTGGCTAAGGCTAATTTTGATATCAGAACGGACCCTGATTCCTTCATTCTTCCCACCTTGCATCACATTCCTAAAATTAAGGACTTTTGGGTCAACTTTGTTGTAAATTTGGAGGTCAGAAAAAGGACTACATGAGGATGATAGTTGAGCAGATGAGCTCCTTCAAGTTTAAAAGGTTTGACCAAAATGTTCCTGTCGGTTACTCTCACCTATTTAACCCTGAATATGAGGTAGTGAAATCTTCATCTCTCTCTCTCCTATCCCATGGCACGTCATAAAATCAGGTGATATTAAGGAGAATACAATGCACATAATTTAAAGGTCCAAAAATTGGTATAAAAAGATAAGAGAATTTTGCATTGAAAGAGGCATAATTGGTACTTTCCTTAGGTAACCTTCTCTCTCCTCACCCTGCAAAGTATTTTATGAAGGTTCAGACTCATCTCACCCCAAGAAGAGGAAATTTTTAGAGATTAGTGAATCATCCCCCTCATTGGAAGTGCATAAGAGGTCCAAGGTCATTGAAGATCATATTGACGAACTTGAGTCAGGTGAGGTAGACCCTTCACGATCTCTAGAGCACCCAATAGATCCACTTTTTCATGTAGAGGAGGATGAACTGGCCCTTTCTAGTCATGCTTTGGTTCCTTACCAAGATCTCAAAGTGTCTGATCTTATTTCCACTCCGTCTTAACCATTCTTTTGGGTCATTGAATTGGTTGGAGAGGAGTCAAGAACCATGCAGAAGGTTGTGGCACCAAAATTTGAGGCCATCTCGAAGTACATCAAGAATAAGAGGGTTAAGAAAGCATAAAAAACCTATAGGTTCTTCACTAAGGCTTCTGGATCTCAGTCTGTAGAGGTTGTAAATCTAAAAGAAATCAAGCATGTGGAGGAAATGACACTTGATGATTAAAAAATTACCAAAGTATCTTTAGGTAAATCTTTGCACAAGGTTGGTACTCACATGTTCAAGGAAAATTCAACAGAGATCCTCGCAAGGAATGAGGAGTACAAGAAAAAAATTGATCAGTTGGAGGAGCATGTGAGGACCTTGTCTTTATATGTGCAGTCATTTCTTGAACCAGGTACATCATCCTTGCATCTAGTTGAAGCAATTTCTCCTATTTGTAGTTTCAATCCTTAGTCCCTAAATCAAACTCAAGAATTCACAATTTGGGGAAGGGCGAGTGACCAATGGGTAAAAATGATAATGGAAAAGGGAAATTATCTCTTCCCTGATATCATCTCCTTGTACACATTCCTCTTGGAAAATGAAATGAAGATCAATAATACTAGGGTACATATCAAGAAATAAAAATCCCTTTCGAAAAGTATTCTTCCATTGGTATTGGAGATGAATGATCTTTATTCTCATTCTCTAGTAAGTCAAAATGTGTTCTCATCTGCCTTAAAGAACTTTTCACCCATTTGTTCCCATACCATAACTTGGAGGTGTGATGCATGGAAAGAAGCTATTGTTGATTTAGAGTCTTGAAAGGAAATTACATCAAGAATTCTGGATGATCTTGGCACTAGCATACAAGAGCTTAGCACTCCTTCTCTCAATGAGAATATTTCTTTAAAGGATCTCTAGGATTCATTTCAAGCACAAATTCAGGAAAGGATTAGTGATATCCTTTCATTCAGTGGTGACACTTTGGAGTCCCATGTGGATATTAGAGGTTCCATTTCTAATACTATAAGGAATCATGAAAGATGGTACAAACAATGTACAAATATTAATGTCACCCCTAAGACTTGACTCAGCACACTAAAGCATGAGAACATTCCAAAAGCCTAGAAATTTTAATTTGTAGTTTCTTGATTTAGTGATATGTTCAAAGGAGATAACTTTATCATTGGATATCTTCCATGGAGACAAACAAGAGTTGTTTCTTTCTCAAAAGAGGATTCTTCATTGAACAGTTAGTCAACTCCATTTTCCCTTCTCTTTCTCCCTCTTCCTTTTCTCCCCTTTCTAATTATTCATTGTGCATAATCATGAATTTTTTCTTTTTCACTTAAGTGATTTTCTAATGTTGCATTGTAAAAGTCCCTTTTGATTTATAAAAAAGGGGACTTATTTTATCACTTCCTAGGAAGATAGAAATTCACAAGTGGAATAGAAACATGAAGATTCATCTGTGGGTATATTAAGGGTTGCAATCTAAATATATAAATAGGGGTGGCCTCCTCATTTTAAAAAAGGTTATTTTTGTTTTCTATATCTTTTTTCTCTCTAGAAGCAAGATATTTGATCTCTTCCTTTTCTTAGTCTCGTGTTTTCTCCTCACCTCAATCGTACTCCATGATCATGTACTTCTTAAATATAATGCAATGAGACTTTGGGATTCTTGTTTCTTGTTCCTTCTTATATGTGAATAGTATCTTCTATTTGAATTCATGGATGTATTCTTTTTTTGAGGAAATAAATTCTACATTGTTATTTATTGTGTAAAAACCTTCTTGTTATTCTTTTCACATCTCCCTCTCTCTCAAACTACCTTTTTATTCCCTTGTTTTTGCTACAAGAAATTTTCCACAGGCGTATGGAAGTATAACTTGTGTGATCTCGGCCAAAAATATTCCCCCAAGAAACTTGAATAGTGGAAATATTTCTTATTTTCAATAAATGCAGTTGCCACGTTCAAGAAGAGGAACTTATTCATGTACATTGTTTGTGATAGTTCACTAATTTTCTCACCCACCAAATTATTTCACCAACAATCCTAACCCATGGAATGAGGGAGCATGCAAATGGACTTGGGAAGATTTTAACAGGCCATGAAGCATGGGGAAGAATGTTGCAATGTTGCACAGAAATGAAAATAAAAGGTTTAATGTGGCTAAGGTTTAAAAGTTGTAGAACATTATCTTAGTGTTATGCGGGATTCTAGTAGGAACATTGTTTTTTGGACTTCAAAAGTCCAAAAAATAAAGGAAATAGGATCGGGGGAATTTAGAAAACCACAATACATGGTGAAGACCCCCGCGGTATGTGGAAAATCTGTCAACTCGTGGAAATCCACAATACAAATAAATGAGGTCGTGTAACATGGAGAATGTTGTGGGACAAGGTGATAGTCTTCCGTGGGTATCAAGAGACATCAAAATTTTGGATAATATGGAGAAATATACGGAATAATCAAAAAGTTCAAAAGCTAATAAAAAAAACAAAATTTCATGAGACATTGTCAAATTCATGCAACACTAAAAGCCATATAACAAAGAAAATGAACACCTAGCCCGCGGAATAAAGAAAACACATAACACAAATTTGAGAGAAGGAAAGGTGGATTTCTTTACACTTCTCTCTATGAATTTTGGCTTATTCTCTTCCAAAGGGATTTAACAATTTGGATGTGTATAAACAACCATGGCTAAGTTATAAAAAGGATGAGAATGACGGTTGCAGAAGAGACAAAATAGTTTGTTAGCCCATAAAAAAAATTATCTATTCCCCCTCACATTTTCATCATCATGGAGCATTAAAAGAGCATATTTTCAATTGGAACATGTTTTCCCACCGGTTCACACTCAATTATGTCTTCTCCCATTCTAAAAATGGGGGAGGCATTTTTTATTAATAGATAAAATCTAGTTTGAATACTAACTCATGCAAGTTAATAATTTCACGGTACTATTTCCCTCTTCTGTTGCAAATTTGTGTTTTGAGAGTTCTTGATTTTTGGATGTATTTTTCATTTCTTCCTAGGTGATACCTTCAAATTGTGTTATGAAAATTTGAATTGAAGCACCATAGCATGTTGCAAATTGGATTAATCAAATAAATGTACAGTTTAGCAATTTGGTTTGTAAATATAACTTCAAATTTGACTAGGCTTTAAATCTCATTTGAATTTCTACATTAGTAGCATTCATATTTTAGTCTAAACCATATTTGGTGCTCCTGGTTTATAAGGAAATCATGTTATTTCTAAAAATCAGGCATCAAGCATTTAAAACACATCTATTTTAGAAAAAAAAAATCTTTTCTCTTTTTTTTCCTTTCCTTTTTTGTTTCTTTGAGAAAAAACCTTAGATTAAATTAGTTTAGGAGGTCTTTAAATATAAATAAGGTGAATAAATTATAGGAGTGGCACTAGAAGGATTAATAATATAACAAACCCCTTTATTATTAGTCTAAATAACTAATTCCATACAACTCATGCACTGTTTCACACTTGTTGTGGTTCTAAAATGAGTAGGACATAAGAGCTTATCATTCCCCTTTTTTGTGTTATTTTTGTGCATCAACGGGAGAGAAGGAAAATATATCTCTAGAGGGAAGTTCATGAACCAATTTATTGGATAATCATTCAATAACACACTTCAATTCTAAAAATCACAGTTTACATGTTTTAATCTTTGAAATTTCCTTGAATTTAGTTGTGTAATTTGAGTGTATAAATTGGATTTACCTAGAATTGTGTCCAGGTTTAGCTTTAACAAATTTTTATCTCATGTTTCTTTGATAGAAAGTAGTAAAACACATTCATACAAGATAAAATCAAAGATCCCAAAGGCCCATTTAGGTACTCTTAAATCTACTAAGACACCTAGCCCATCCAAGACAACAAACCCCTCTTATTCATTATCTCCTACAATGTCTTGGCTATTAAGATCTCACATTAATATACTTGGTGTTTTCCATGACCATCCAAGGAACCCAAAGAGGTATCTTCATATATTTGACCCATCTAGCAACACCTCTATTAAGGAACACATTAGGGCATTCAAATCATCTCTGAGATTAATAAATGTGACATATGAATATGTGGTCTGTAGGATCTTCCCCTTCTCTCTGAATAATGTATCTTTTGACCGGTTTTTAAACATACTAGTAGACGTAATCACCAGTTAGAAATACTTCAATGACATCTTTGTTTCCCATTTTGGTAGGATCACTAGTCTAGCTAGCATATATCGAAGGTTCGCCACCCTATAAAAGGATGTCCAAGAACATATCAAAACTTTCAATTCTAGATTCTAGAGGATGTATAGCCTAACCACCTAGCAATTCAAGCCCATAGATGACTTAATAATTGAAATTTACAAAACTTTATTGGACGCTGTAACATTAGTTTCTTGAGAATGTCCCAAAATATCACTACATTGACTATTGTGTATGATGAAACCATCCAAATTGATGAGAAAATACACCCTCAAGTGCATGTTACCACTTCCTTCCAAAATTTACATCTTACCTATTTTCCCCATGCCAATAAAAATGTGTCAAATCCTTTATAGACATTGTTCTAAATGCACTACCTATTAGTTATATAGCTCCAAATCAACAACATGGCCTAGCTATTCCTACACCCTTGATTGAGTCTCAAACAAATTATAATCAGGCCATGGTCCTTATTAACAATAGCTCCTCCCAAGAAGTAAATCATTAGAATGTTAAAGGGGAATTTTATTATATACAAAATATGATAAGAAATTTAGGCCAAGATTTCATAAGTCTAGAAAGAAAAGTAGGAAATGTAAATGAAGTTAAGCCACAAAGAAATTTTAGTTATCAAAGATATAACAATGGCCCCCCAATAAGAATAGCAAAAAAAAAGTAGATTTGTCTCAAAACAAAATGCCATAAATAATTGTAAGTGAAATTGCATTACCAAATTGGTGTAGGATGTATAATACTACTAAACATGGTGAATTAGATAGTATAGAGTTATGTCATGCATTTAAAGTTTTTCAAGGTGAATTCGATAGCTATGAAATAATTACAAATAAAAAATGATATGTCTAACCCATCTAATGATACAAAATCACCTAGATCTAGTATGATGTTTGAGACATTTTCTTTTCCATTGCAGGAGGACAATAAACTAGAGGAGAATATGGATGAGATCCATGTATTTCAACAATACCAGAAGAGTAGCTATGCATTGAGGAATAGAGATAATGAAACTACATCTGCACCTCCAAATGTTAGAATAAGTCCACCATATCCAAATGTGAATAATGACCCTCCTCCTTCAAAGGGGGATGATTCTAATCTACAAAAAAGTAGCTCAAGTATGCCTAAAATCAGTTACAATATTTTGGAGGACATGAAAAATATTAAAGAAAACATAACTTTACATGAGTTGGTTCAAATCACATGACAAATAGATTTATTGTCGAAATCTTTAGACAAAAAGACCCTTAGGGGACCCCAAAAAACTTCATATGCAAATGTTGCATTGTAAAAAAACAAAATCAAAGTTCCTCCTTTCCTTTTGACTATTATAATATTTGGGAAAAACTTTCAAAACTACCTAGTTGATTTAGGAGTATTTGTAAACATTATGCCCTCTAGCATTTACAAGAAACTTGGCCTTATCCGAACCAAATATAATAGGGTAGTGGTCCAACAAGACAAGGCTAAGGTAGAAGTAATTGGTGAAATTTTGAATGTTCATATGCAATTAGCATGTAAGCCTAGAATTCAAAATTTCATGGACATTCAGGTTATAGAGATCCTTGAGGCATATGGAATGTTGTTGAGTAGGGACTGGTCAAAATTTTTGAATGGTTATACATAAAGTAATTGTTCTCGCATGTGGCTACCTTAGAGAGGAATTTCAAACTAGATTATGATAGAGAGGGAACCTAAAAAGAATCATATGATCATTCAGTATAATCCCAATAATGAAGAAGTTAAGTTTTTCTCAGTTAATGTTGGAATATAAACATTGCATGTGGAGAACATGGTTCAATTTAAGACCCCCCTCCAAAAATTTACTATAGAATGGGTGGAAAATCTGACAAAAATGCAATTCACATTGTTGGTGAATGTAGGAAAGGAGTGTTTTGTGATGGCAGTGAATCTAGCATTTTTTATTATTGTCACCTTAGGTTTAAATATTAGTTGTCGTCTAGTAAGAGCCTTTAGTTTTTAGCTGGTAACAACCTTTGGTTGTCGACCAGTGACATTATTTAGTTGTCGATCGTGACAACCTTTTGTTGTCAGTTGGTAATAATCTTTGGTTTTCGGCCGATAAAAACATTTGGTTGTCAGTCGGTATCATCCTTTGAATGTCGAACAGTAATGCATATTGGTTTTTTCCCGATTACAGTTGTATACTTTCTTATTACAAAACGACAACACAAATCAAAGTCACCATCTGGTAACAGGTTCTTGCTACCATTTGACATTACATAATCACCTTACCTTCAGATTATAATGGTATATTGTATTACTATATTATGGTGAATTAATCCTATATATAATAGAATATTATAACATGAAGGTGAATATACTAACATTGGTCGACCCTTAGTGGAAACACTAAGGCAAAATTATGGTCAAATTTATTTAGGACCCGTAAAATTTTGATGAACATGATACCGTACAGTAGTAAAAAAAATATCCAATTTCAAAATTCAAAAATCCTAATATTTTCCATTTCACAAATATTCAGCCCTAAAATGAACCCTAGTGGAGAAACCAAAATTGCTAGAAGAAAACCAAGATAATTCAAGTGTATGGTATTTGTATTTTGATCATGTTTGTTCTAAATGAGGAATTGGTGTTGGAATAATCTTGAAAGGCCCAAAGTAATAACAATACTCTGCCTCATATAAATTACAATCTCCTTGCACTAACAACTTGGTTGAATATAATAATATGGATATTTTTAGTGCAATTGAGGACTTTATTGAGCAGCATGTCCGTAGTATCTCTACTCTCAGTGACATCCCAACAACTCTTTGGGGCACAGAAAAAGAAAGCAAACAGACCATTCAATAGCTGGATACTTCTGACCCTACTCACATGATGACTTTGGCTATGTTCACCTCTTAGCAAACTATTAAATCTAGAATCGCCAAAGCCGCCAAGAAGTAAATGTGGAGTTGCGCTGCTATTGTTATCTCCCTTCGTGTTTTTTTCTGTTTTTCTGCTGTGTTTTGGCTGCTTTTCTGCAGTGTTCGAACTGGTTTGCTATTTTGTGGTAACTTCTCTTTGGTTACCTTGGGTTCTTATGACTTATCTGGATCTTGATCCTTTTTGTGTTGCTCTTCATTCCTATTCTGGCTTCTAGGCCCTCTTTGTATACAAGGGTATAGTCCCTTTCAAAAAACTATTTACCAATAATAAAAAAAACAACTTGGTTGAATATGAAGCTTTAGTGTTAGGATTACAATTTTACATTAAATATAAGATCAAAATGCTAAATGTTTTTGGTGATTTTGAGGTTGTTTTCAAGAAAGTTAGAAGAAAGTATCATTGCAAGTAGTCTTATCTTAAAAGGTATAAACATGGAGTTTTGATTTGATTGAATATTTTAATGCATTGAACATTTTGTTTGTACCTAGGAAACAAAATCAAGAGGTAGATTCATTGGCTACATATGTTTCTTCTTTTATGCCTACTCAAGAGTTGGAGAAGAATATAATGGTGGCAGAAATGGCTCACATTCATTTTGTAGTAGATAACATAGAGCAATTTTAGGTATTTAATGATGATCAACAAATAATTCAGTTTTTGAATAGCTCTTTTTTTTTCATCTCAGATTATAAATGAGAAGGACATGGATGATTTAAATGATGATGGTGTTTTAAATTTGAAGGAGAATAAGATTTCCAAAGGTATGATCTCACTTGAAAGAATGTTTTATTTTGATCAACAAAATTGGAGTGTTTTTATACCCAAGGGAAATGATAAATACTGTCACACTCCGCAATTAACGGACTTTTGTCATTGTAAATGTTTGATAATAACTGAATTAATTACGAATGATAAATTGATAAGTGTGTATATATAACTATATATACATATATATACATGTGAAAACATGTACATATATGTATATAGGTGTATACATAAGCATATGTATATGTATTTATCTTCTAACATTTATTGGGATTGTTTGTGACCACCTTCTGGTTGCATCATTATATGATGATTGATTAGTTGAGCTCCACCATTGTTTACATTAATTAATAATGTTTGTGATTGTTATGATCATTTTTTGTTTCATAAAGTTATATTGCAATAACTATGGTATAAAATGAATTGGTCTTGTACCATGTTTCTTTGTTTAAAGTTGACCGCGTTTCTCAAAAATGGTTTAAAGTTGAATTTTATTGTGAATGGGTCTTAAATCACTTTGCAAAGTAATAAATTAATTGTTATTGTTGGATGTTTTACTAACTTGGTCATTGACCCCTCCTTGGCATTGAGAATGATGGTCTTCGATCTTTGGCAAGGTAAATGTAATGTTTAAATTTCATTAAAATAGCCATAGAACATGGGAGCAATTAAATTTTTTAAATGTGAATAATGGTCTTAGACCATATGCATTGGTATTGTTTAAAACTTGTATATGAATTGGTCTTATACCACAAGGTAATTAAATTTTTTAACGATTTGTATTGAACAATGGGTCATTGACCACCTTGCAAGTATAAAGTTTAATGGTTAAATTTCATTTAAAATTGTCACAGACCATATGGGTGAATAACAAGTAATTAATGTTATTTAAGTTTTTAAATTGGTCATAGACCATTTGCATTGTATGCAAGTTTAATTGGAATTTTTGGTTGGAAGAATATTTTGGGTTTTGTGATGGCCACAAGTGGCACTGGCAACATTAATGAAAATTAAATTTATACAGTTCTTGGGAGCTGAAAGCTTGCTTAGAAAAACAAAAGACATGCAAAATCCCACTCTCTCCTCCATACTCATTTTTTTGGGCTTTGTTTTTGGTTTTGGTCTATTGAAACTTTGTATGGAGGATGTAGGAGATAATTCTAGAAAGTTTTTTATCGGCATCCTCATGCAAGATTGAAGTTCTATTTAATGGAAAAAAAGTTGTATTCATTATTATTGTTTGGATTTGGAATTTTCTGGGAATTGGAGGTTTCAAGATTACAAAAGAAATTTGAAAGAGAAACATACAAAACCACACTTGGTTATTTTCACTCAAGTTCTTGTTGATTTTAATTCAATCTGGAATATGTTTTTTGTTTCAATTAATTTACAAATCTGGAAATGATGGGTATGTTGTTAAAATTTGTTGTTGGGTTTAATGGAAACATGGGCATAGAAAATTTAATGAGTTTGTCTAGTCTATTTCCTTGCTTGGAAAATATGCATTCAGATTTTATTTTTTTATATTTTACCATCTCGATTTGAGCTTGTTGGAAATTGATTTGACACTAAAATAATGGTTTGATTTTTTTGTTAAAACCCATAGATTCTATTTGATTTCAATATGGAAATTTTAGTAAAAAATAAGGAAAAAGAATGAAAACATTGTGGGTTTGTTGGAAAATAACAGATCTATAGTTTTTCTTATTTTGGGCATTCTGGGTATGATTTTTAATGGAAATATATGGGATTTTTAGAAATGGGTTTTATTGGATTCAAAGGATAATGGTTAAGTTCGTGCTTTTGATTTATCATTTTAGCATGTGTTATCACTTATTATTATAAATGTTTATATCCATTCACTATCAACTTGGGATTCGTGCTTGGTCGGAAACTTGTTGATTATAATTTTCAAACCATTTTTGGCTTAGCAGTCTAAGTTTGTTCCATCTCGTATGAGCTCGCCATTGTTGGTTTTAAAAATCATTTTTACTATCGAGAACTCACATGAAGTTGGGTTGTCTTAACTTGTTTGATTTTAAGTCCTCCTTGGACTTGCAAGCATGACGTGCTTGTAGTTTTTGGATGGAATTGACAGTTGGATGAACCTTGTGGGTATTTCCAGTAAAAAAATTTGAGTTAGTTCTTATGTCTTCTTAAATCATTTTTTGTCTATTCTTAATTCTTCATATTTCTTGGAGACCTCCATCGCAATTCCTTTTCAGTTATTACATAACATAATTATTAGAGGATATATATATATATATATATATATATATATATATATATATATATATAGACACGTACAAATATTAAACGAAATGATTGTTAGCTTGATCCATAGTGAGGTAGATGAAATGGTATGTTAAAACGTTGGATAACAACTTATCATTGAACTTTTGTGTAGCAATTATTATGTTCTCATAACTATAACTGTTTGACTCCTTAACTCATAAAATGATAGTGGGATAGTTATTTGGTATTATATGATTTACTTGTAAAAGAGTAATGTTGATTTATTTCCTTGATAATCAATTCAATAATATATTTCATGGGAATGAATGGGTGTGCATATTTGGTATTAACCTTTAACTAAAATAAATAGTGATTTAGATTATTCTCTCTTTGATTGAATAATTCAATAATATATAGCTTAAAGATACAGTGTTAATATTGTTTTTGTGGATTGTTGATTGGATTTTATAGATACTAATATAAATCTTATTCATGACTATTGTAACTAATATTTACGACAGTATGTTACCTTTATTACTTAAAGGTGGTTGAATACATGTGATGTTGGAAACCATAACATTCTTATGAAGTAACAATTCATTTGAACATATCATAGCTAATTTAATTAATGAATTAAAATTTTATTAGCTACCAGTTAATTCAAACTTAACTTATTCTTTTGTTTCAATTAAACATAATAGGAATATGAATTAGATAACTCATGCCAGTTCTTTGAACTTACCCATGTATACATTTTCTCTCTCCTATAATGTGTAGGATGGAGTGACATTATGAAGTGATTATATAGATTTTATACACTTGATTTCTTCTTGTATATTATTTAAAAATATGATAAGGATTATTGTATTTAATTTTAACGTGAAAGTATTATCTTCGCGAGATAATTTAAGGCATTTTGCTTATTGTTCTATCTTGATTAAATGTATGTCATTATTTCAAAAAATAAGGACCTATCCTTATTGAATTTAATATAGATAGTTATTATCTTGTATCACATTTTATGAGATATGAAAGTGTTTATCTGTTGTTTTAACAGTAGAGTATGAACAAAATGTATTGCTATTATGATTGCAATTATATTTGATTTTATTGATTCAATTTTAATGAATGAATAAGTGAATATGGAACATAGAAAGATAAGGAAAACAATACAATAAAGATATCGTTAAAATATTATTGTACTTAATTAAATAAATTGAACTATTCATATTAAATGACAAAAAATGAGATTAAAGGATTGTTTCAACAAATATTGAATGGATTAACTTTATGCAAGACATGGTTAACTTAGCCTATATTTTACAACCAACATTATATTGCAATACACCAATATGAGGCACCCATAAAGGATAATAACTCATTGAGTTACTATATTCCTCTATCGAGAAAACGGATAACGTGTTACAATACCTAATAATCTATCGTTAAGATAAACTTATTTACTTATCTTAATTGGATAGCTGAAATTGTAAATGAAGAGTAGGCACTAAGACTCGTCATCCTTTCATCAATATCATACATGTACCATCTTAGGATGGCTATGGTAAGGGTAGTGAGGATGTAATGACGAAATCATTACGTGGTCACTATCTTTCCTAGAGGGGTCCTAAGGTGGCATTGATAGGATTCTTTCATTAGAATGATGAGTCATCGTTCCTACTTTGAAATAGAATCTTAATTTCTTAAACACCAAAATGAGATCCAGATAAATCTATAGAGATGGTCATGTAGTGATAGAGACAAGTTTCACTAACTAGTGTGCAGTCACAAAACTAAACATGCATTACGCACTTGAATCTTTGGCCAAAGTAGTGTAACTAGTTGATTACACTATATGTTCACCATAGCCCTAAATTATTGTGTCAGATACCATATGGATTACATGTGTATCTTTTCCAGGTTGACACTTAGGAGTTGCACATAGTTCTCAAAACTTGATAAAAATGTATAACCAAAAGTATACAAGCTATACTCACTCAGTTAGAGTGAAGTTAAGGTAGATAAGGTAGATCTAATTGACCCTTACAAGTGCACATTGTTATAATCTGCTATCATATGGATTGTAAACATTTAATTATGTTCGATTTAATTGTTGTAAGATGAAAATCATTGAAGGCATTAATTATAATTAATAGGTTTTTTTAAATCTCTTAATTTGGATGAATCATAAAATGGGTGTTACATTTTGTTATCAGAGTTGAATGTTATCAGATCTTGGACTTAATGGGTTCATAATGCTAAAATAACATCTTATTCTTATCTAACAGAATACGATGGTTAGAAGGAGATCAAACAATGTAGCTAAGGTACAATAGCCCAGAAACTAGATGAAATTCTAGAAGTTCTTCACGATACCTGAAACCAGATAGTTTTCTTAGAGAATCGGGTGATGGGTGAGGAGGAAGAAGAAGAAATTGAAGTTGAATAACATGTTCAGCCTAATGCTGGAATTCCTAATGCTAAAAATCCTACTGTTAGAAATCATCCAAAAAAACAGAAGAGCTCGCTTGACAGCATAATTGTCAAGATATATCAAATGAATTATTAGCCCACCCAAGTTCAATGGAAAAACCTTGGGAGATGGACCTAAAAATTGGCTGAGTGAAATGGAAAAGTATTTTGAGATAAAAGACTTTTATAAAGAAACAAAGGAAATTTGAGGTGTTTTTTTAGCTCTCCAATAAAACATCTTCATGATGGGACAACCACCAGATGAAGTTAGGAGTTGATACTGCTAGTATCACTTGGGAACAATTTAAATTTTACTTCCATCAATGCTAGTTACCACAACTATACTTTGACCAGAAAATGTCTGAGTTTCAAAACCTATCATAAGGAACACTAAGTGTCGTTGAATACTAGGAACAATTCACCAAGTTGCTAAAATATGTACCACGAAATTAAAAACATGAAAATTTCAGAATATGTAAGCTCACTATGGTTCTGAACCCAAATATAGGAGGATAAGTAGATGTGCATTTGCCTTCTACTATGGAAGTTGTATTTTAAAAATCCATTAGACAAGAGAAAAAGTTGCAAGCAATTTTTGCTCATAGAGAAGGAAAATGAAATAAGAGTGTCAGCTCATCTTCGCCATTAGCTCCTAGAAAAACATGGTGGAAGAATGTAGGAAACAAAACAAATATTTCCATAAATACTATAGCAGGTAAACCTACTACAAATACAAGGAGAAATGGGTAGAATAATGTTGCAGCAAATGACAACAAAATTGAAAAGAAATGACCTTTTTATTGGATGTTTAAAATGTGGTGGTGACCACTATGCTAATAATTGTCCCCAAAATAATCAGGGGAACAATTAGTAGCAAAGGATACATTCTACAATGGCTAACTACTAGACTAAGAAATAGGCAACTCCTATTGAAGTGTCAGGTAAGTTGTATGGACTTCATGTTACTATTTTATTTGATACCGGTGTAACCAAGTGCTTCATTTCTAGTAAATTACATGGAAAACTGAATAAGAAAGCTGGTTATATAAAAATACATTAACCGTACAATATGGGAATGATGTAATGCATATTGTGGAATAATGTCTGTTTGATGCATCATTGGAGTTACCTAGTTTTACAACTAAAATTGACCTCTACGTAGTGATTTAATCTAAATTTGAATTAAATATTATTTCACAGTAACTTACTGTAACAAATGATATTTTAATAATTAAGTACATTAATGTGCAAGTAATAAGCATTAAAAATGTAACACCCTAAGCAAATGAAGTGAGAAAGATGACTTGGCTGATTTTGTGCAACTTGGGAATGATCGGGACTTTATATCTACTGGAACATGCTAGAAATAGGGTCAAAATGGCTCATCAAGGGTTCATAAATCACATAATGTTTAGGATAGAAGCCCCTATAGGAGGGTAATAACACCCCAAGTGATAATGACTAATTTGGGCACATGTGTTTCTTTTCTGGGTCGGAATACCTTCATTATTAGTCGTCCTTTGTCTTCAATTTCTCTATTAGGTAGTTGATCACACCTGTAACATGAAAAACAAATGGCTCGCTACACATGACCACAAACCACATCAAATCTAATAAAAATATGGAGAATGAGGAGTCATATTGACCCCAACAATCACTCGAAGAGTGAACTTACAACCAAACATTGCACTACATCTCAAACTCCATGCACTTCTCTATGTTTGTGTGTGTGTGCATATGTGTCTTGTACCCTAGGTTTCCCTTTTTAAAGTTACATGATGATAGTAGGTTAGATCTATATTTGTTCTGAGTATGCAAAATGTGTGTGATGGAATAGAATGAACTCCCCTCCTGTGCATTGTATACAAACCAATGCGGCCCTTTTCCCTTGTATGAATATGCTAGATATGTACTTTATAGTGCCCTTGTGCCTTTTTACAACCTTAGGTGATGATAGATAATTTTCATAGTGTTTGGCCCCTTATTTAAAAGAAGTAACTACGTATATATATATATGATTCCCTTGTTTGAATTTCATTATTGACAGCTGAAAGGTTGACCCCAAGTGTTAAAAGGTGACCAAGAAGAGAAAAGGACCCAAAAGAGTAAGAATAAGAAAGAGAGGGACATGAGCACCTAGGAGGGATAGGAGCACCTGGGTGCTTATATCCTAACTTGGTGCTAGTGTCTGAGGCCATCAAAAAGTAAATCATTCTAGTGCCGATAGAACTGTAAGATGTGTAAATCCAATAAAGTGTAAGATATAAAGAAACTAAAAGGAAAAAAGGAGGTTTTAACCAATATTTTTCTTTCTTAAGACTCATGTATACATTAGTATGCTTTCAAACCTAGAAATGTACCCAAGTGTATAGATTTTGTGTCTATATTTTCCCCCACTTTATACTATTGAGTGAATACTTGGTAGCATAAAGTAGATATAAGATGTGTACCTTGTAATCCAGAGAGAAGTGTAGTCAATTACATGCTGAATAGACAAGTATCCAAGTGAAGCATGACATGATTACAATGTGAAGTGTCGTAACTAGGAAAATGAGGTAGACCCTCATGGTGAATTATATGCATAGCAACATGTTGTTAGAACTTGAGCTTGTTGATGGGAGATGCTTCTTGTTGCTTATAAGGATGGACCTAAAAAATAAGAGCAAGAGAGTATTCAAATTAATGTATATGAAAAATCAGAGTAACCTATTTATAAGTAAGTAAAAGTGTGTAGAAAGTAGTAACTAAGGAAAGAGTGCACCTGATGTAGGAGAGATTATAGGATAGAAATTTGTCCTATTTGTCTTGGAGATGTTGCTTGATGGGGTTGTGAGTGATCAATTCTCAACCAAGAAAGTGTCGAGCCACGAATATGAGCATCTTGTCATCAAGGATGATGTTTTTGGGTGATCTCACGCCAAGGAGTTTTTTGGGTGATCTCATGCCAAGGATGAGTTTTTTTGGTGATCTCACATCAAGAGAAGAGTGTTGGGGAGAGAAACATTATTTTCTCTCCTTTCATGATGCTTCTCAAATGATAAGTGTCACTACATATTGGCACATCTCGATTTGTAACTGATTTGTAATAGAATTGTAACTAAATTGTAGCTGAATTGTAACTAAATTATAAATAAATTATAGCCAAATTGTAACCAAATTGTAACTGAATTGTAGGTGAATTATAACTGAATTATAGCCAAATGAATGAATTTTTTAACTGAATCCAAGTGTCTAATAATTTAGATACATATTGTAAATTGTTGGAAACTATGTTAAACTGAGAAACTACTTGATTTTTCCCCCAGGATACTAGCGCCTATGCAAGACACAAGTTCCCACTATTCCTTTCTGATATTGGGTGCTAGTGTTTGATCTATGTTTGTGATCCAAGTTAGATTCTAGACCACTCTATAACTATGTTCCTTTTCCAATTATGTATTTTTTTGTTCTGTTATGGAGTTATGTGCTTTTGGAAGGGTGATTTGTTCACTCAATAGTTACCTCCCTTGTTTGGGGTCCATGCGACGGATGTAGGAGGAGGTGGCCCAAATGAGAGGACCTGAAACTTAAATACATATCATAGAAAGGATACCTACAGGAGGTAGGGGATGTGTATGGTATAAACCAAGGCACATCCTAAGAAGATAGACTAGAAAATAATTTTTTGTGTAATAGAGCTAGGATGTAATATAATACAATGTAGTAAGAAACTACGAAGATAAGAGATACCACAAAAATTAGGTTACATACATAGGACATTGCTCATAATGTCACAATAAAATCAGGTTTGAAGTCGCCATAAGCAAACAATGATCAAGCAATACGTGGGGCATAGCCTACAAATAGTGGAAAACAATAGCATATAACAAGTAACAGATAACCCTGGTTGTATAAAATCATGCAAGGAAAATGTTACACATGAAGTGCACATCAACATGTTAGAAAGATCAATATTATATCAAAATATGTATAGGGCAGAAAAAATTAAGTGATAAGAATTAGTAAATATTATAACAATAGGTTATATGATGTGTAAGAGGAGAGTAACAAAGGTAGATGCCTCCAGGAGCCTCGGTGGGACTAGTAAAGAGATGTTTCGAGCATCATGCATCATGTAAGAAGTTATAAAGGTACTGCATTCACCTTAAGATACCATGTGAACATGCATATGTGTATATAAAAAGGTAATGATGTACCAAGTATCCAACTAGCATAGGAAACAAATTACAACATGTAAATAATGTAAGCTAACAAGAGTAAATACAACCAAGATGTGCAGATGTTGTGTGAAAGTGATGGTGTGTTGTGATATGCAAGATGTGCAGATGAGAGCGGTCACATTTCCCCCCAGTGGATGTGTGTGATTTGAGGTTCATTTAGGAATTTTTCCCTTAATAGTCAATTATGAACCGTAGAACAAGAGTGCATCATCAGGTAGTAAAGGTATTGTATGTGATTGAGATTAGATGCTAGGAAATATTTACTGTGAAGCACAAAGCATGGATTATAGCAAATAAGCTATGAGTAGATGATAAAGAAAATCAAAAGTGATGGGGGGGAAGGTATGATTTCCCCCCAAGTGTGCGAGTGATGGAGATCTATCCGATGATAGTAGAGAGACCATGGCATAGACATTATCTAGATTGAAAGTAAGAATTGTACATTTAATATTAGGAGGTTAGTGAGGGATCTCAGCTTATGGTGAGGGAATTTGTTGTTTTTCCTTTGATGGTTTGGCCTTATATGGGACTTGTGGTGACTCTTGCATTACTAGAGAAGGAACAAGAGTGATTATTGTGTGATGCTTGCTAGACATAGAAGGATCATATTTGGGAACCCATTGGGGTTTGGTAATTGGAGTTGAGCGTGTAGCAAAATGTTGTGTGTCAAATGAAATAAATTCTTAGTGTTCAATTTTCTCAATTATTTGTTCTAAATCATAGTCATTGTCATGATTTCCATTAATTCTATGATAATTATAAAATGGATTACCTTTGTATTTGGTAAGTCGATAAGGAGGGTAGTAATGAGTATGTGGAGAGGTGATTAACTATTGATTGAGGAGATTATAGAGAATATTGTGTTGCCTAACATTTAGATCAAACTTTAGAGGTGATTTTTATCGTAAAACCTTAACCTCAACTATATGAGTATATGTAGTAAACATGGGATCAAGATGAGGTGTAGAAGAAGAACTAGGATGGGAGTGAGAATCATCCTTGATATGTTGGATTTCAGCTGTGAGGGATGTAATTGTAGTTTTCATAGCTTGAAATTTATCTTGAAAACAAAGGTGTAAAGCTTGAATTGACTTGAAGATGGATTGATTGGTTGTGTTATCGTGACTAATAGGGGGTTCGAAGATACGATTGAAAATTACACTTACTTGTGAAGGTGGTGTATCATGTGGGAGGTACATTGTGTGTATGGATTTTTAAGAGCATATTTATAAACTAGGTGTTTTTGAAATAATTGATATAAGGAGACCTGAGGAACTTTAGGTGCCATGATATGAAAGAAAATGTAATTTGTGAAATAAGAGCCTTAGAAAGTGATAGAGAGAACAGGAGCAATGATTAAGCCCTTGGAATAACTATGCAGATCAAATGTATGATATATAATAGATGGAAATATGAACCCTAATCCAACTAGGTTTTAGGGTTAGGGAAAGAAAATATGATAGAATAGGAAAAATAAGGTTCCGAGTATTTAATCACGAGTTGGGGTTCACAAAATTATTTAATCTAATTAGAATTAAATTTTATTTCAAAGTAACTTACTGTAAAAAAATGATATTCAAATAATTAAGTACAGTAACGTGCAAGTAATAAGCATTCAAAGATGTAACATCCTAACAAAATGAAGCAAGAAAGATGACTTAGTTTATTTTATGCAACCTAGGAATGATCATGATTGTGTATCTACTAGAACGGGCTGGAAAAAATGTCAAAATGGCTTGCCAATGGTTCAGAAACATAGGAATGTGTAGGATAGAAGTGCACGCATGAGGGCAGGAATGCCCCAGGAACTAATGACTAATCTTAGTGCATGTGTCTACTTAGATGCTCAAAACCTGGTCTTTTCTTGGGTCAAAATACCTCTAGTGTTAGTCACCATTTATCACTCTGGTTTCTTTGTTAGGTTGTCAATCACACCTATAACCTATAAAACAAATGACTAGATGCAAATTCCCATAAACCATATCAAATATAATAAAAAAATGTAGAATGTGGATCGTACTGACCCCGACATTCACCCAAAGAGTGAACTTACGACTGAGTGTTGTGCTACATCTCAGACTCCATGAAATTCTTTATGTGTGTGTGTATGTGTCTTGTGCCTTAGGTTTCCCTTGTGTAAGTTACATGATGATAGCAGACTAGATCTATATTTTTCCTGAGTATGCAAAATGTGTATGATGCAATAGAATGAAGTCCCCTCTTATGCAATGTATGCATATCAATGTAGCCCTTGACCCTTGTATGAATGTGCTATATATGTAATTTTTAGTGCCCTTGTGCCTTTGTGCAAGCTTAGGTGATGATAGCTAATGCTTATAGTGTTTGGAACCTTATTTAGAAGAAGTAACTAAGTATATATATGATTCTCTTGTTTATATTTTGTAATTGACAACTGAAAGGAAAACCCAAAGAGTTAAAAGGTGTCCAATAAGTGAAAAGTACCCAAAAAAGAAAGAATAAGAAAGAGAGGTATATGAGTGCATAATAGGGAAAAAAATGCTTAGGTGCTTTTGTCCTAACTGGGCGCTAGTATTCGAGGATATAAAAAAATAAATCAGTCAACTACCAGTAGAACTATAAGATGTGTAATTTCAGTAAATTTCTAGATATGTAATTTTTAGTGCCCTTGTGCCTTTGTAAGCTTAGGTGGTGATAGATAATTTTTATAGTGTTTGGAACCTTATTTAGAAGAAGTAACTAAGTATATATATGATTCTCGTGTTTGAATTTTGTAATTGACAACTGAAAGGCTGACCCAAAGTATTAAAATGTGACAGAGAAGTGAAAAGGACCCAAAATATTAAGAATAAGAAAGAGAGGGACATGAATGCCTAATAGGGACAAGAATGCTTGGGTGTTTCTATCCTAACTGGGCACTAGTGTCTGAGGATATTAAAAAGTAAATCAGTTAACTGCCAGTAGAACTATAAGATGTGTAAAGCCAGTAAATTGTAAGAGATAAAGAAACCAAAAGGACAAAAGGATTTTTCAACCACTAGTTTTCTCTTAGGAATCATGTATACATTAGTATGTTTTTGGACCTAGAAATGTACCCAAGTGCATAGATTTTATGTTTATACGTAGCTCCTTTAGGGTCCTATGACATTATTATAAGTGTAAATTGGTTTTCCCAACATAAAGAAATTGTTGACTATTTCAAAAAATGAATAGAATGCCTGGATGACATGTAGAAAACAAATAGCATTTGAGGCATAAAAATTAATTTTGTAGTAAGTCAAATTTATGTAATGAAACTAAAGAAAGCAAAGAATGAAGGTTATATGCTTTATGCAATCATAATTTATGATTTTAGTGAGGAAGGTAAGACTTCCTTGAAGGATTATCTGATGTTACAATAGTATAGGGATGTCTTTCTAGAGGAATTATCTGGAATTCCTCCTAGACGTTAATTTTATTTTACCATTGATATCAAACGAGGAACTGAACTGATATCTAAGGCACTATACATAATGACAACAACAAATTTAGTAGAATTAAAAATTCAACTTCACGAACTACTATCTAAAGGAATTCTTATATCAAGTGTGTCTCCTTGGGGAGCATCATTCATTTTCGTTAGGAAGAAGGATTGAACGTTTAAGACTATGCATCGATTATCTCATGCTTAACAAGGCCACAGTAAAGAATAGGTATCCTTTACTAAGGATTGATGACTTTTTTGACTAGGTCAGAGATGCATCTATTTATTCAAAGATTGATTTACGATCTAGTTATCATCAACTGAGGATGAAGACATTCACAAGATAGCGTTTAGAACAAGATACTGGCATTATAAGTTTACAGTGTTACCTTTTGGACTTACTTATCCACCAATTGCATTCATGAACCTCATGAACAATATTTTTTAGGAATATCTAGATCAATTTGTGCTAGTTTTCTTAGACGATATTATGATTTATTTTAAGAACATGGAAGAACACAACAAACACTTGAGAATAGTGTTAGATGTTCTTAGAAAAAGAAAATTGTGCGTTAAAATTTCAAAGTGTTCTTTTTATCAAAACAAAGTGTAGTACCTTGGGTACATCATAAACAAAGATGGGATTTAGGTTGACCCATCAAAAATCAAATCCATTACGGAGTGGCTAGTACCTAAGAACTTACCTGAAGTAAGAAGCTTCATGGGGTTAGCTGATTATTATAGAAAATTTAAGAAAGATTTCTCAAGAGTGACTGGACCTATAACCTCTTTGTACAAAAAGGACAAGAAATTTGTGTGGATTAAAAGTGTGAAAATGCATTCAGTTTATTGAAGGAAAAATTTACAACGTCACATGTTTTGAAGGTTCTAGATCCCAATGGAAGATTCACCAGGGTAACTAATGCCTCTAGTGAAGGTTTGGGCAGAATACTTCTACAAAATGATCATGCAATTGCTTATGAGAGCATAAAATTGAAGTTCCATGATCATAATTATGCTCCCCATGACCTAATTTTTTTTTCCATGGTTTACACCTTACAAATTTGGAGGCATTACCTACTAGGAAAACCTTTCAAATTGAAAACAGACCACTTAGGGTTGAAATGTATCTTTACACATCCTAACTTGAATGCAATATAGTGTAGGTGGCTAGACTTTTTGTCTCAATACAATTTTGACATTAGTTATATTAAAGTAAAAGAGAACTATGTGGTTGATGTGTTGAGTTGTAGGAAGCATGTTTCCCCTATTGTAACCATTAGAACAAAATTTATGGAGTAAAAAACAAATGTAAACCAATCTATTTTATTAGCATGTGAAAACTGCATTAGTAACAGATCTAAATGATAGGAGATATGAAGGTTTTGAGTTTGATAATGAAGGATTTTTGTGATACGAAAATAGATTTTATGTACCATTAGGTAATGACCTTAGAATGAAATTCATGAAGGAATTTCACTATGCTCCATATTCCAGACATCCTGGAGTGACAAAAAATTTGGCTGATGTAAAACAACAATATTTCTAGAAATAAATGAAGAAATACATCATGAATTGTGTTGTTCATTGTCTTGTGTCAACGTGTTCAGGAAGAGCACATGCATCTTGTTGGTCTATTGTATCCTTGTAGTATTCTATATTACAAATGGCAAGTAATTAGTATGGATTTTGTGCAAGGATTGTCATTGTCTAAAAACAAGCATGACATGATTTTAGTAATGGTTAAAAAATTGACTAAATTAGCTCACTTCATATCGAGTAATCTAAAATATGATTCACCCGTACTTGCAAAATGATTTTTGCATGAAATTTTTAGATTGCACGGAGTTCTGGAATTGATTATTTCTGATAGGGATCCTAGAATGACCTCTTAATTTTGGAAAACTTCAAACTCAACTTTGGGAATAAAATTGAAATTTAGTTCAGCAAACCATCTTGAAACAAATGGTAAAAAAAAAAGAGTTAACCAAGTTATGGAGGATATTCTTAGAATGTATTACATGGATCAACAATACAAATTGAAGGAATATCTATCATTGGTTAAATTTTCCTATAACAACACTTATCATTCTTCACTGAAAATTTCACCATTTGAATCGTTGTATGGGAGGTGTATAATTCATATAAGTTGGAATAGCATGGAGGATAGCGAGGTAGTGGGCCTGGAAATGTTAACAGAAATGGAAAATCAAATAAATTTCATTCATGAGTGGTTGAAATAAGAAGCCGATAGGCAAAAGAGCTATGTAGATTTTAAAAGACTTTACAAGAAATTTGATAAGGGAGAGAGTCTTTTTTAGGGTAAAACCCAAACAAATTTTTGTTATATTTGGCAAGGCTTCCAAATTATCACCTAGATATGTGGGACCTTTCAAAATCCTTGAATTCATAATTCCGGTGGCATACCGATTAGCATTACCTACCGCATTGTCTAGAATACATGATGTTTTCCATATTTCATTGCTTAAAAAGTATGTTTCCAATATAACAAATGTCCTAAATTAGAACTCTTTACAAGTTCAGGACCCGAGAATTGTCATGGTTGAACTTATTAGAGTGTTGGAAACACACAAGTTCCATATCATAAATCGATATATTGCACAATGCAAGGTCCAATGGGACCAATATTCTGAAGATAGTGCAACTTGGGATAATCTAAAAGAAATGAAAATCGCATATCCATATTTATTTAAGTGATTAAAACTGTTATTTGACTATCTATTATGGATATATTATACATTATTTGATAATAGTGTTGAGTGCAATGGAAACATTTTGTGATATTACCGACTAGAAATTATTTGTTGTTATAAGGTTGTTTACAACTAAAATTTATGAATTATGAATGACTGAAATTCTAGAAAATTTTCAAGATTTTAAGAAAATATCAACTATTTTTCTTTTACATTGATGTATGGACTATTTTTTATTGATATGTTTAATAACATTAAGTTAAATCATCAGAACGATGATTCTTTAAGGGGGGAAGTATAACACACTGCAATTAATGGACTTTTTGTCATTGCAAATGTTTGATAATAACTTAATTAATTATGAACGCAGAATTGATAAGTGTGTATGTATAATTATACACAAATACACACACACACACACACACACACACACACACACACACACACGCAAAAACATGTACATATATGTATATAGGTGTATACATAAGCATATATATGTATTTATCTTCTAACATTTATTGGGTTTGTTTGTGACCACCTTTTAGTTTGAATCGTTGTATGTTGATTGATTATTTGAGCTCCATCATTGTTTACATTAATTAATATTTTTTGTGATTTTTATGGTTACTTTCCATTGTTTAAAGTTATATTGTAATAACTATGGCATCGAATGAATCGGTCTTATACCGCAATGCTTTGTTCAAAATTGACTACATTTCTTGGAAATGGATTAAAGTTTAATTTTATTGTGAACGGGTCTTAGACCACTTTGCAAAGTAATAAATTAATTGTTATTGTTTGATGTTTTACTAACTTGGTCATTGACCCATCCTTGATAGTGAGAATGATGGTCTTGGATCTTTGACAAGGTAAATGTAATGTTTAAATTTCATTAAAACAATCATAGACCATGGGAGCAATTAAATTGTTTAAATGTGAATAATGGTCTTAGACCATATTACATTGTTATTGTTTAATATGAATCGTTATTAGACCACAAGGTAATTAAATTGTTTAATGATTTGTATTGAACAATGGGTCATTGACCACCTTGAAAGTATAAAGTTTAATGGCTAAATTTTATTTTGAATGTTCACATACCATATGTGTGAATAATAAGGAATTAATGTTATTTAAGTTTTTAAAATGGTCATAGATTATTCGCATTGTATGCAAGTTTAATTGGAAATTTTTGTGGGAAGAAGATTTTGGGTTTTGTGATGGCCACAAGTGGCACTAGCAACATTAATGAAAATTAAATTTATACTGTTCTTGGGAACTCAAAGCTTTCTTAGCAAGCCAAAAGACATGTAAAATCCCACTCTCTCCTCCATACACATTTTTTGGGGGCTTTGTTTCTGGTTTTAATCTGCTAAAAGTTTGCATAGAGGATGAAGGAGATAATTCTTGAAAGTCTATTTTTGGCACCCACGTGCAAGATTGAAGCTCCATTTAATGAAAAAAAATTTATTCATTATTTCTGTTTGGATTTGGAGACTTTTGGGCATTGGAGGTTTCAATATTGCAAAATAAATTTGGAAGAGAAGCATACAAAACCAGGCATGGGTTATTTTCACTCAAGTTCTTGTTATTTTTAATTCAAAATCTAGAATATGTTTTTAGTTTCAATTAATTTACAAATATGGAAATGATGGGTGTGTAGTTAAAATCTGTTGTTGGGTTTAATGGAAATCTGGGCATAGAAATTTTAATGCGTTTGTCTGGTATGTTTCCTTACACAGAAAATATGCATTTAGATTTTATTTTTTACTAGCTCGATTTGAGTTTGCTGGAAGTCGATTTGACATTAAAATAATGGTTTGATTTTTTTTGTTAAAACCTGGAGATTCTATTCGAATTCAATATGGAAATTTTAGTGAAAAATAAGGAAAAAGAATGAAAACATTGTGGGTTTGTTGGAAAATAACAGATCTATGGTTTTTTTTTATTTTGGGAATTCTAGGTCTGATTTTTAATACAAATATATGTGATTCTTAAATATGGGTTTTGTTGAATTCAAAGGCTAATGGTTAAGTTCATAGTTTTGATTGATCATTTTATCATGCCTATCAGTTATTATTATAAATGTTTATATCCATTCACTATCAATATAGGATTTATGCTTGGTCAGAAATTTGTTCATTATAATTTTCAACCCATTTTGGGTTTAGCAGTTTAAGTTTGTTCCAGCTCATATGAGCTTGCCATTATTGGTTTTAAAAATCTTTTTTACTATTAATAACTCACGTGGATCTAAGTTATCTTAACTTGTTTGATTTTAATTCCTTCTTGGACTCACAAGCGCGACGTGCTAGTAGTTTTTGTATGGAATTGATTATTGGGTGAACCTTGTGGGTATTGTCAGTAAAGTTTGTTGAGTTAGTCTGTATGTAATATTAAAGCATGGTGTTTTCTATTATTAATTCTTCACATTTCTTGGAGACCTCCATCATTATTCCTTTTCAGTTATTACAGAACAATCATTTCATTTAAGATTTGTGCGCGTGTGTGTGTGTGTGTGTTGTATATATATACGCACAAAGCTTAAATGAAATGATTGTTAGCTTGATCCATAGTGAGGTAGATGAAATGGTATGTTAACATGTTGGATAACAACTTATCATTGAATTTTTTTGTAGGAATGATTATGTTCTCCTAACTATAATTGTTTGACTCCTTGATTCATGAAATGATAGTGGGATACTTATGTGGTATTATATGATTTACATGTAAAAGAGTAATGTTAATTTATTTCCTTCATAATCAATTCGGGAATAGATTTTATGGGAAATAATGGGTGTGCATATTTGGTATTAACCTTTGACTAAAATAAATAGTGATTTAGATTATTCTCTCTTTGATTGAATAAGTCAATAATATCTAGCTTAAAGATACATTGTTGATATTTTTATTGTGGATTGTTGATTGGATTTGATAGATACTAATATAAATCTTATTCATGACTATTGTAACTAATATTTACAACAATATGTCACCTTTATTACTTAAAGGTTATGATTTTGGTTGAATACATATGATATTAGAAACCATATCATTCTTATGAAGTAATAATTTAGTTGAACATGTCATAGATAATTCAATTAATGACCTAAAATTTTATTAGATTCCAGTTAAGTCAAACTTAACTTATTCTTTTATTTCAATTAAACACAATAGGAATATGAGTTAGATAACTCATGCCAATTCTTTGAACTAACCCATGTAAACATTTTATCTCTCCTATAGTGTGCAAGATGGGGCGACATTATGAAGTGATTAAATAGATTTTATAATCATGATTTCTTCATGTATATTGTTTAAAAATCTTATAAGGATTATTGTATTTAATTGTAACGCGAAAGTATTATCTTCATGAGATAATTTAAATCATTTTTCTTATTGTTCTATCCTGATTAAATGTATGTCACTACTTCAAAAAAATAAGGCCCTATCCTTATTGAATGTGAATAAAGATTCTTGTTTTGCATCACATTTTTGAGATATGAAAGCGTTTAAGTGTTGTTTTAACAGTAGAGTATGAATAAAATTTATTGATATTACGATTACAATTATATTTGATTTTATTGAGTCACTTTAAGTGAATGAATAAATGAATGTGGAACATAGCATGATAAGGAAAACAATACAATGGAAATATCGTTAAAATATTATTGTACTTAATTAAATAAAGTGAACTATTCATATTAAATGACGATAAATGAGATTAAAGGATTGTTTCAACAAATATTGAATAGATTAAATTTATGAGAGACATGGTTAACTTACTTATATTTTACAACCAACACTATGTTGCAATAAACCGATATGAGGTACCCATAAAGGATATTAACTTATTGAGTTACTATATTCCTCTATCAAGAAACAAATAACGTGTTACAATACCTAATAATATATCATTAAGATAAAATTATTTACTTATCTTAATTGGATAACTAAAATTGTAAATGAAGAGTATACACTATGACTCATCGTCATTTCAACAATATCCTACCCATACCAACTTAGGATGGCTATGGGAAGGGTAGCGAGGACGTAATGATGAAATCCATTACATGGTCACTATCTTTCCCATAGAGATCCTAAGGTGGCATTGAGAGGATTATTTCATTAGAAGGATGAGTCATAGTTCCTTCTTATTCAAAAGAGGAACTTAATTTCTTAAACAACAAATTGAGATCTAAAAACTGTGTAGAGATGGTTGTGTCATGATGGAGACAAGTTTCGTTGACTAGTGTGCAATCACGAAACTAAGTCTGTATTGTATGCTTGGATCTTTATCCAAAGTAGTGTAACTATTTGATTACACTGTTTTCTCACCATACTTCTAACATGTTGTGTCAGATACCAAATGGGTTACAATTGTATGTTTTTCAGGTTGACACTTAGGAGTTGCACATAGTTCTCAAGACATGATAAAAAGGTTTAACCAAAAGTATACAAATTATACTCGCTCGAGTAGAGTGGAGTTAAAGGAAATCGGGTACATCTAATTGACCCTTACAGCTGCACATGGTTATCATTTTTTATCACATGGATTGAAAACATTTAATTATGTTGTATTTATTACTGCAAGTTGAATATCATTGAAGGCATTAATTGTAATTAAGGTTTTTTTTTAAATCCCTTAATTTAGATGAATCATAGTGTGGGTGTTATAAATATTATGATTAGATTAACCTACACACTAGAGAGAAGCATAAATTGGTAAATGTTGGCCTAGCATGTTTAGATATAGATAAGGATAAGGTGAAAAGGTTGCTAAAGAATTACATAGATTTCATACCATGGTCCTATGATGATTAAAGATATTTGATCATAGAGTTTCACCCATACCATACCATTGATGGAAGATCACAAACCTTTTATTCCAAAGCAAATACCGATAAACCCAATTTTAAAACCTCTGATTTACAAAAAGGTAAAGAAATTACTGATTTCAGTAATAATATTTCCCATTAGATACTTAACTTGGGTGGCTAACCTAGTTCCCGTCCAAAAAAAGACTGGAGAAATAAGACTATGTGTAGATTTTAGGAAACTAAATAATGCCTCAAAAAAGGACAACTATCCCCTTCCTTCTCTTGATGAGGTTATACAGATGGCAAGTGGATCAAAAATTATGTCTTTTCTTGACAATTTTTTAGGATACAACCAAGTGTTGGTAAATAAAGATGATATAATAAAAACAACCTTCACCACCAAGTGGGTAGGATTTGCATATAGGAGTATGCCCTTTGGTTTAATCAATGTTGGTGCAGCATTTATATGATCAATGGATCAAGATTTTCAGGGTCTTAATGGAAAATGTATTATCATTTATATGGATGAGCTAACCATGTTCTCTAAAAATAGGTTGGACCACGTGGGGAACTTACAAAAGGGTTATGAAATATATAGAAGGTATGGAATCTCTTTAAATCCAAAAAAGAACATTTCATGTGTTATAGAAGGTAAATTACTTGGCCATGTTCTCATAAAATAAGGTATATCTATTGACCTTGATAGAGTTAATAAAATTTCAAAAATCAATCCACCTAATATCAAGAAAGAATTGAAATCCTGTTTTGGAAAGATTAATTTTGTGAAGAAATTCATTTATGGTTTTGCTAAAATTATCAAGTCGTTGAATGTCATTCTAAATAAGGATGTTAAAATTGGGTGGACAACTGATGCTAAGAAGTATTTCATTTATATATTAAGGAAGCAATAACCTAGGACCATGTTCTAATACACCCAAACTTCACAAATAACTTCTAATTTTATTCATGTGCTTCTGATCACACCATTATTGTTGTGCTAACTCATAAATCAAAAGACAATGAACATCTAATTGCATTCATGAGCACAAACTTGAAGAATCCCTAACTCAATTATTCTATGATGGACAAACAAGTCTTTTCTTTAGTAAAATCAGTAAACCAAATTCATACATTATATACTTAGAAGCAAATTGCATGATTTTTTTGCAAACTTGGCCATTAATTTGATGTTAGGATAAAACAAGTTAGGAGAAAGAATAGGAAAATGGATGATAAATTTGAAAGAATTTGATTTGAAAATTAAACTTGCTAAGCTAGTTAGAGGTCAAGGCTTGGTACAACTCATAGCCAATGTTGATCTAAGAATTAATATCATGTAATTAGATGAGGAAGATGTACTAAAATATGAATGATACAATCCTTTCATTCATTATCTGTTATATGGCACATGTCCACTTGAATTAAAGACAAAAGAAATTGAAAGGAGAGAATTGAGTCTGAAGGCATCTCACTTCATGATTAAAAGGGGATTCCTCTATGAGGTGTGTCTCCCAAGAAGAAGTTGTTGATATCATGTGCAATTTTCATGAGAAGAATTTAGGTGGTCATCCATCAGGTAGAGAAACTAATCATAATATTTTAAAGGATGGTTATTATTGGCCAACCATATTAAAATATTCTCATGCACATGTTAGGAGTTGTCATCAATGCCAAAAAATTTCTAGTAGATACACGCATGCAACCATTGATTGAGAGAAGACATTTTACACAATGGGGCTTAGATTTCATTGGGTTCCTCAACTCAAATTCATTAGCTAGATGTAATTTTATCCTAACTGCCACAGATAAATGCATAAGGTGGACTAAAGCTATGACTACTAAAAACTACATGACATTGGATGTTATCCAATTCCTTGAAGAGAATATCAAAACCATATTTGGTTATCCTTTTTCCCTCATTTGTTACAATGGGCCAACATTTGCCTCTATAAATTTTAGTGAGTGGACCTGTGATAATAAGATAATCATCAATTTTTCATTAAATTATTATCCTCAAGGCAATGGAGTGGTTGAATCAAAAAACCAAAATTTGATCAATGTCATTAAGAAAATAGCAGACAAGAGGCCAAGGGAATGACAAGATATAAGCAAGCTCAAAATTCTTCTCCGTTTTTTTTGGTGTAGGACAACAACTTGTTTTCACAATCACCCTTCGGTTGTCAACCTATGATTTTATGCAAAAGTACATGGAAGGAGAAGACAAAATTAGAGAAAAAATTTTAGATATTACCCAGATGGAATATGCGAGAGAATCAATTATGCAAAACTTCAGTATGCATCAAGATATTGTCAATAGGTGGTTTGATAAGAGGGCTAAAATGAAACCATTAAAAATATCATATTTTGTCCTTCTATGGGACAAAATTCATGAGAAGAAAGGGTGGAATAACAAATTCTCGCCATTGTGGATTAGGCCCTATCAAATAGCTGATATTTTGGGCCAAAATACTTTAAGATTAAAATATTTATAAAGGAAAGAAGTAATGCTAATAGTCAATGGTCAATTCCTAAAACATTGCTTCTTCGTTTCCCCATCACAAGTCCCAATGGAATTACCAAATCAGGGAAGTATTTTAATTTCCATTTATGCATTTCTTACTTTCTAGTTTAGTTTCCCTTCATGTATTTCTTTTTTTCTTAGTTTAGCGGTTTGTTTTAAGTTTTTTGTGTTTGTTTTTTCTATTTATCTTGCCTTGTATTGATGCAAAATGAGTTGGGAACTTACTTATTGGAAGATATGACTGTGTTTAGAAGTGTGAAAAGTGGCCAACATGAAATGTTGATAGAAGAATCTAAAAGTGAAACTTAGTACATCTGAATCAAGCTAGACTTGAGAAAATTGAATCAGCCAAAGTATTGAGTGAATTTTAGAAAGTTTTTAACCATTGAAAAAGATGAGCTTCACAAGGAAATAAAGAAAAAACTAAAGTTGTACTTTTTAATCTTGTATGTTTTCAAAGGGGGTTCCTAAATGATCTCATTTGACAAAACCCTTAACTTGTTAACTTGGTTTCTAAACCTCTAAAGGAATACATTGAAAACTTGTTAATTGATAAATAAATAAATAAAAGGAATTCTTTGAAAGTGGATTCTGGAAACCTCCATCAAGGCTATGGATACTTGATTGGAAATGGAGCAAGGTCATGAAAGGGACCAAAGGCATCTTTATCAAGGATATGAACATATGGCTAGAAAAAGATCAATTCCCAAACATTCCCCCTTTTGAACCATCCCAATAAAAAGAAAAATAAGAGAAAAACCAGTCACTGAGATATCAAATGAGCCTCTCATCCCAAAAGTGTTAGTGTAGGATTTATTTTCCTCGCTTTATTTTTATTATCTTACTAAAAATATTCCACCTCACTTGGAGTTTCCCTATACTTATGGGATATGTTTTCTTAGGTATACACTTGACTACATCATTTTAGGTGTTGGTTACCACTAGTCTAGGTGGATATTTCCATGATTCTAGGAGAAGGTTACACATTCACCTCCTATATGTACATATTTTGCATTATTCTATTTGATAGTATTGAGTTGGAGATACTTTTGCGTTATTACAATTATCTCTTTTGTATTTTCATAATTTATAGTTGTGTATGCTTTCTTTGTTTTATATTGGAACAATTCACATCTTGCATCATCCACATTGTATTCTTCAAACCAACATATCTATAGCGCTTCTCTGATATGGTATCAGAGCCGAGATGGTATTGATTTTGTTTGGCTATTATTCTACAAATTTATTTTCATTTGAGATCAATATTTGTAAAGTACTTGGGTATTTTCTGGTGTTGGGTGTCTTGTATTTGTTGGGTTTTGCTGATTTGTGGAGCATATAACCTATTTACATGTTTCTAAGGTTTGTAGGTCCGCATAGTGCATATATAGTCTTAGAGATTTTTTTTGTAGGCTTTTGAGGTTTTTACAGGACCTATAGCATTATTGTTGGCTCTTTAAAAGAGTTAGATGGCTCTCATAGGTTGTTGAATGGCATTCACATCCCACTCAGACTCCAGTGAAACTTTCAAATGGCCCATACACACATTTGAGATCTAGCTTTAGCTTTTATTTTGAGTCTCGCAACAGATTTGTTCACTGCACTCAGATTTATGTTCATTTAAGGGTTAGTGGTGAAGACCTCCTTCATCTAAGATGGCCACATCTTGTGTATAGATGCAGATTTTTTTTTGTCTCAGTCTAATGGCCTCACTAGAATAGTCTTCGATTGTGGCAAGGGGATGCATCCAACCCCCCTACAATCCCCTAACGTTTAGGCCTTTGGCCACACCCACCACATATTATATTCATTTATCCCCACCTCTTTTAATTTTTAATACTAGATTTTAGTAAAAAGTACATTTCAAGTTTTAGTGCCAATTCATTTAAAATAGGGCTTATTTATGGGAAATAATCATTGTAATAACTTTTGATCAGTAGCTCAAAATTGAGTGCCGCTTTTTATAAAATTTAATTATTTTTCACTTCCCATGCATTGGACCTATTCATTTTGTAAAACACAATAAGTTATAAAGTTCCAAATTTGGTGTGCTACCTAATATAGTGTCAGGGGGTGTATTGTGTGTTTGACACTTCTTTCTTTCCACACATTTCATTGTTTTATGCAGCAACTACCACAAATTTACTTTCTGGAAAATATGTCTAAGCTTGGTTAATGCCCTTACACCTTTTAACTACCAAGAATGGAAATCAAAAATGACCATTGTGCTTAGGAGTAAAGGGTTTTACTGCATCACTATGGGGTTAGAGACTGAGCCTAGTGTAGACCCAAACAAACTCAATTGGTTCAACAAGTGTGATGAAGCTTTTGGTATTTTATGTCTTTCAATACCACATGAACTCCTCTTCCATGTAGAATCAGCCAAATCACCAAATCAAGTGTGGACTATCTTAGCCTCGTGATTTAAAACAGTTGATATAATGAGGGGACATGAGCTGGAAATTGAACCTATAAGCCTGAATTCTAGAAACTTTGACACTTTGGAAGATTTATTTACTAAACTCGAGTCCTTAAGATTGCATTTGAAATAATGGGGAACAAAAAAAAAGGATGAACAACTTGTTCTCTTCGTTCTTGCAAAACTAGGTCCTTACTATTCTATCTTGTTCTCTACCTTTTATGCCACCAATAGAGCCATTACAGCCAATTGGAAAATTTCATCCTCAAATGAATTTATTGTTGATTTGAATAAGGATCAAGACAAGTTATCCAAATGGGTACCTTTAAGTCCTTCAAACCTCAAGCTCTCTTTACCACGAATGGAATACAGAAAGACTCTAGCAACAAAGAGTATAAGTAGAATAATAAGGATCAAGAAAGAAAGAAGGATCAACATTCTTCCACCTCTGCATCAAACTCTTGAACTTCCTCTTCTAGTGTTAATTCTAACAAAGAAAGGATTAAATGTGGGTATTGCAAAGGCATACATGATGAAATCAAATGTATGAAGAAACAAATTGACCACCTCACAAGTCTTCTTGAGAAGAACAAGATAGGTGATCTCGAGTCTTCCAAACAATATTCATCATCCAATGAATGATCCAATGTAAATATCAATGGAAAAGGGAAAGATAAAGAATCAGAAATGGAAAAAAAAGGGAGATACCTTATTGCAGTTGTACCACCACCTCCTACATGGGTTATTGATTTTGGTGCATCACATCATATGGCCTCTTCACACATGGAGTTCACTTCATTAGAGCCATGTGACATTTTTACTATACGATTGGGTGACAGTAGTTCTGCATGGGGAGAGAGTATGTTGAGTGAATGGAGGAACATTCAATAATGTTCTTAGTATTCCCTCACTATCAACTAATCCCTTATCACTCTATTAGATTAAAAACCTTAGTCAGGCATGTGGTTTGAGTTCACTCCAGATTCAGTCTATGTTAGATAACTACATAGTGATACTATCATTTCAGTGGGTGCAGTCAATCATTAGACTTGGCTATATTCCTTCTCTCACGTTTTCCTTCCTTCAGATTCTTCACCAAATTCACTTGTACTTGATCACACTCTTGGCTTTAGCACATTTCTGATGAGAACTTCTATTATGTCATAGATGACTACAGTATTTATGGGGACCCACCTCCACCATATCTTTATCACCTTCCAATTTTAGAGGAGTTATTTCTTGATCCACCTACTTCTGGTTCACCTCAAAATTTTCAGGGAGCAAGCATCTTTATTCAGGACTCATCATACATTAGGCAGTCTTCTACTCAATTACAGTATCCTCTACATTATTTATTCACTTCTACATTGAATACATCATTACTTTATGGAGAATTTGGAACTTATACCTTGCATGAGGATCATAATTCCTTGGATATGAATCATAATGTCATTGGAGATCCATCAAACACTTAGTGGCTACCTTCAATCTTCCATGGTGATCCACTCTTCATTGCATCTACTTCTAAGTCACATTCACTCCAGGAGATTGTTTTGTAGGATACCGAATGGATATTGGCAGTTGTAGCTTCATGTGGGGATTTCTAGTCCTACCTTATCTTCTTTGTCTCTCTTTTAAGGGGATTTTTTCCCACTAGTTTTTCCCTTTTACTCTATCTTATGAGATATTTCATTGTATGTGGGTACCTCATCAAGCCTTATTTTCAGGACTCATTTTCATTTTTTATCACCCACATAAGTTATGCTTATGGGGGTGTTAGTGTAAGATTTGTTTTTCTCGCTTTATTTGTATTATCTTACTCAGGATATTCCACCTCACTTGGAGTTTCCCTACACTTATGGGATATGTTTTCTTATGTGTACACTTGACTATATTATTCTAGGTGTTGGCTACCAGTTGACTACACTATTGTAAGTGTTGGTTACCACTTGACTACACTATTCTAGGTGTTGGTTACCACTACTTTAGGTGGATAATGTCATGATTCTAGAGGAGGTTATACATTCACCTCTTATATGTACATATTTTGCATGATTCCATTTAATAGTATTGAGTTGGAGCTATTTTTGCATTATTACAATTATCTCTCTTGTATTTTCGTAATTTACAATCTTGTATGTTTGCTTTGTTTAGTCTTGTAACAATTTAGGTCTTGCATTATTCACCTATGTATTCTTTGAACCAGCAGATATGTGACACTTCTCCAATAAAAAGGATTGCATTTTCAAGCAAGAACATGGTTAATTAATCCATTGGACACACACAAATATATGTCTTCATTATTATAGCTCATTATGCCACTAAATATGATTAAGTTATTAGTTTTTGAAAGGCACACTTGCATTGGAGATACTCAGTTTTGAATTCATAGTCTTTTATTAACATTTTTTTAAATTCAGAGATCTAATTTCTAAATACACGATGGCATTTTCCCCATTGAGTCATCATTTGGTATTGCATGACTCCCCCCACTTATTTTAAATGATTTAATCCAAATGGGAACCCTCCTAATCTTCATACATATTGTTTTACCTTTGAAAGGGATTTGATTGGTATTATACAACTTGTTTTGTCAAAATGAGTGGATTTTGCATTAAAATCATATTTTTAGGTTTGATAACTAATGGAAAGTTTGTCTCCTTCTTGTAGTTCAAAAGGCAAAGCATGAATACCCACAAATTTTTCAAAACTTAGTCCTTTATGGAATGAGTGCTCAAAACTTAGTCATTCGTATGTTTTCGGAGACTTGGTGTTTTACAAATTCACCTAGCACATGGAAATAAGGAAACATGCTCAAAGGCTAAAGCGAAGGAAGTATGACTCTCACGACATGAAAGTAAGTAACGACTAAGATCAGGGTCATAAAAATACTAAGTTTTTGTGAAATTGGAAGCCACATAACACTGGAGGATAGTATTTCATGGAGTATGGGAACTTAGTGCTTCACAAGTTCTCCTAACCTGTGGAACAAAAGGGACATCAATTTGGACTTGGGCGGATTTTCAAAATGGTCTGAAGTTAGGTTTTTATTTGGTCCGGAGCTGGAGGGAAATAACTTAGTATTCTATGGGTTCTCATAACCTATAGAATGAGGGGGCATGTAAAAGGACATGGACAGATTTGAAGAGGCCATGAAGAATGAGGAAGAAGTTTGTAGTGTTACATGGAAAGGAAAATAAAAGGTTTGATGCGGCTAAGGTTTAAAACCTATAGAACATTATCTTAGTGTTTTTTGGGCTTCTTGCATAGTATTCCATAGAATTCAAAAGTCTACAACATGTGGAAAATAAAGGAAATAGGTTTAGGAGCTTTAGAAAATTGTGATACATAGTGAAGACCCCCACAACATGTGGAAAATCTACCAACATGTGGATATCTACAATATAACGAAACGAGGCTATGTAACATGGAGAATGTTGCAGGATAAGGCAATAGTATTCTGCAGGTATGAAAAGATGACAAAATTTTGCATAACATTGGGAATGTTGCAGAACAAGAGAATATTTCAAAAGCTGCCAAACAAAACAAAACGTTGTGAGACATTGCCAAATTTGCGCAACACTAAAATATGCATAACAAAGAAAATGAACACCTAGCCCGTTGAACAAAGAAAACATAAAGCATGAATTTAAGGGAAGGAAAGGTGGATTTCTTTGCACTTCTCTCTCTATATTTTGGCTTATTCTCTGCCAAAGGGATCGAATGATTTGAATGTGTATAAAGAACAATGCCCAAGTTAAAAAAAGGATGATAACGATGGTTGTAAAAGAGACAAAACAATTTGTTTTCCTAGAGATGAATTTTATCCATTCCCCTTGCATTTTCATCATCATGGAGTATTAAAAGATCGTTTTTCAATTGGAACATGTTTTCCTACCAGTTTGCACTCAAGTAAAACATGTCATTTTCACATGATATTTCTCATTTTGAGTCAATTTTGGATATTTCTTGAAGGGCCAATTGTTTATAATATTATTTTATCTTTTGGGAATCATTACTTGAACTAGGCAGTAAAGTGGAGACCTGAATTTGTATAATTATGTATTCTCCCATTCTAAAAATGGGGATGATTTTGTGATCAATAAATGTAATCCAGTTTGAACACTAACTTGTACAAGTTGATATTGTCATGGTCTCATTTCCCTCTTCTGTCTAAAATTTGTGCATTGATATTTCTTGATGTTTGAATGTATCTTTCATTGCTTCCTAGGTGATCCATTCATATTGTGATATGAAAATTCAAATTAAATCACCATAGCATGTTATAGATTGGATTAATCAAATAAATGTGTAGTTTAACAATTTAGTTGGTAAATTCGACTTACATTTTGGATAGGCTTTAATTCTCCATTGAATTTATGCATCAGTAACATTTATATTTGAGTCTAAACCATATTTAGTGCTCCTGGTAAACAAGGAAAGCATTTTATTTCTAACAGGCATGCATCAAATGTTTAAAACATATTTATTTCAGAAATTTTATCTACTCTTTGTTTTTTCCTTTCCTTTTTTGGTTCTTTGAGTAACACCCTTATATTAAATTAGTTTAGGATGTCTTCAAAGCTAAATCAGATGAAGAAATTATAGGAGTGGTGCTAGAAGGATTAATAATCTAGAAAACTCATTTATTATTGGTCTAAATAACTACTACCCTTGCAACTCATGTATTGTTTCACACTTGTGATTCTAAAATGAGTGGGACATAAGAGCATGTCCTTCACCTTTTTTTTTGTGTCACTTTTGTTCATCAACGAGAGGATTTTGTGATCAATAAGAATATGTTAGCTTGTAAAATGATTATTGATACATAGGATCATGCTTAAGATAGTCATAAAAGGAAATAGGGGGATCCATGGTAGCCCTATCAATCATATCATACCTATGAAATCAAAAATTGAAACCCTAAAGTAAATAGGTTTAGGGATAGGATGCTTGATTAGAGAGGGTTAGGTTCACCGAATGATTTCACCTTTTGGGTGATTTTGCCCTTTTTAATTTAAGAATGTCCTGATTAACATACATAAAAAGGATGAACAATGTTACAAGTGGATATTAAGATTTAATTAACTTCCAACATTAATTGTATAAATCAGAATATTACTTTTCAAATTGAATATCCACTTGAAAATTTCCAAAAACATAAAGGAAAGAGCACACTTAGTTGATTTTGTGTGGATTTGGAAATTTCTGGGAGGTCTAAGTGCAAGAAAAGGCATATCTAGAACCAGAAATGCTTTGTCAATGAAACTATAACCTGGAATTTATCCTAGTCAAAACTATACAATTCAGTTTATAGTGTTTGTATTATTTTGACCCTTATGAAGGATCTTGGACCTACTTGGAGTCAGGGTCTATAACTTCTGAGGTACTTCTCTTTCCTATAAATGTGTGTCATAGTTTTTCATTATTCTTCACTCACCTTCAAAATGGATCTATAAATTATATTCAAACCCTCCAATCCTTGTAGTGCCCACTTCCCTTTGAAACCTTTTGATGTTGATCTTGTTACTGTTGATTACATTATGGATATTATTATGGTTTTGATTTAGTATGATGTTAGATGTTGGATCATGGATTATTGTTGATCTTGATTTGGTTATGATGCATGATGATTATTAGAGACCACTTCATATGTGGATGATTATATACTATTTGACATGGATATATTTTGAATGTTGTTTGGACATGTGATTTTGGATATTGTGAGTAGACCTATAAAATAGACATTTCATGATGATGATATAGTTGATTTCCTTGATGTTGTTGTGATTCATATGTATAGATGATTTTGTGTTTTTTATTTTTTATCATGTTGGATATTCTAATATGGCCACGAGGCCGAAGAAGGTATTTGTATTTTGCAGGTTGAAATATCAAAACAAACATCGGGGGATTGGATACCAACAAGATTGGAATTCTAGATGAATTCAACAAGGTCACCATGGAAACTAGTTTTGTTGTGTGTGTGTGTGTGTGTGTGTGTGTGTGTGTGTGTGTGTGTGTTTGTTAGTGTTAGGGATTCCCATGGGGGGGATCACCTTTGAATGTGACCATGGGTTTTGTGTATTTTATTAATGTGGTTCCTTTTTATTATTATTTGTATGTATTTTATTAGTATGTGTCCCCTTCTTTTATTTAATTAAACTGTGGTAGATTAATCTAAGAAAACATATGGTTAAAAGTTAATTAATTAAATTGGGACATAAGGAAGTAAATTATTAAAGTTGTTGACCCATGTGTTAAATGTTGTAAGGTGTGTGTAAGAAAGGTTATAAGATATGTGTAAGTATGTGTAAGAGTTGTGTAAGTCAGATTTTGGAGTATGAAACACTCCACCTCCTTGGAAATTCAAATTTGTCCTTAGGGATGTTTTTGGAGGCTTGTGGGACAAGTAAAACTTGTCCCATACCTCTTAAAGTTATTTACCAACCATACCTATGGTTGAAGGGTTGATTTTAGCCCTTTTTAATGCATTTTTATAAATCATGTTGCATGTTTTAATTGCACTTTTCTTACATGTTATTTAATTCAGTCCTTTGGGGTGTGGGCTTTTTGGAGTGTGCAAGTAATTTGTCATATTTTCACCCACCTCTTTATTGTGCTTTGGAGAATGAAATTTTTTTACTTCTATGTTAGAGTTGAGGATGTGTGATGTGGCATCCTACATGGATCCACATCATCCTCTTCTCTTCCCTCTTCTATAAAATTCAAACTCTTTGCTTTGTTTTGGGTGGTTGAAACATTTTGCATGCTTCCTTGGGGCGAATTTTCTTGTGATTAGAGCTCTTGCTTTTGGAAGGAGATTAGAGAACTTGGCATGCTTGTTGGTTGCTGATTTTGGGACTGTGTTTTTGGGCATTGAAAGCTTGTTGTTTGGAAAAAAATTATACCATGGAGAGGTAGGATCTCATCTCTTCATCTATGTTTTACTTCTTTTGTGTTGTGTGAATGGTGAATGCTTTGTGTGTGTTTATTGGCTAGTTGGGTAGACTGCCATAGGAATGGTGTAGGAGAAGACTATGGGGAATTCATGTGGGGGGGCATAAGGGAATGCCAGTGGCATCAGAATTCTTGTGGAGGGAGTTTGGGTTTGGGATCCACCATGGAAAATAAATAGCTTGCATTTCTTACTTTGTGGGGGGCATGAGGAAATTTGTGGGGGGCATAAGGAGGGATTGTGGGGGGCATAATGATATGTGTGATGAATTATTTTGGTGGTTTTTTATAGGTGGATGCTCAATTCCCATTGGGAGGTATAAGTAGCTTCCTCCATAATCCTTACTCCTTTGGCTTGCATGATAAAGCCTGAGTTCTGTTTGAATGTTTTCAAATGCAGTTGTAAACTGTTGTCTTCTGTTAAACTGTGTTGTAATTTGAATATGCATGTTGAAAGAATTTTGTGTGTTGTAGAAGCCTGTTATTACCATGGGTTGATATCCATTTCTTATTGCATTGTGGTTGAGGCTCGAGGGCCAATGATGAAGGATGGCTTCTCCTTTCATTGGATGTCTTGGTTGGGTAGAGAGCGTTGCCTTTCCCCCACTTTTGTTGTGATCAAATTGGAAGCAAAAGGGAACTTTGCATGTTGTTGTTTTGGAGCAGAGGAGAAAGACATTTGATTGTCCCTTGTGACATATATTTTATTGTAACCTTTCCCACTTTGAAGTGGATGAAATTGTAATGTATTTTGTGAAGAAAAGATGTATGTAATTGTTATGAAAGTCGTATATTTGAAATGTGAAGGATATTTATACTCTATTCTATTCATTGGAAAGAAAGAAATAGAAATTTTTTATTTGCATTTGAACTCTAAAAGATGTAAAGTTATATAATTGAAATCAATAAAAGATTGCACTACCTTATCAAATATTGAAATTGTATTATTCTGCCTTGTTTAAAATATATGATTTTGGGAAAAGATAGAAAATGGATTCTTGTTTTAATGTCTGATTGAAGAAGGAAAAAATTTAAGGCTAGCATGGAATGAATTCAATGTTTCATTGTATGGTAAAAGAGATAGTCAAATCTCTGTTTGGAAAGGAAGAAATGTATGCGGGAATAATACAGTATTTTTGTATCTTTTGGAAATGTGTAAAATGGAATTCAGTATTGCATTTTGGGTCTTGAATCATTGTTTAAAACAACTAAATGGAATAGACTAGAATAGAATGGAAGTTCCCATATATGGAAGATGAAATTGATATCCAAATCCTTTACGAAATTGATCTCTGTCTTAAATTTAAACTGGAAAATAATTTAATTAAAATGCACAGTTTGAACCTGCAATTAATAATCAACATTGAAATATTGAAATCTAGCATGCTATAATATCATGGAACTCAAATTTGACAAAAAAACTTAAGGAAATCATTTAAAACATTGCAAAAATCAGGTCTAAACCTTTCACAATCATTTTGCAGCCTTTTCCGTCAATTGTTGGAAAAATTCAAATTGGAAATCAATTGAGAAAATTTAAAACACCCTAAATTCATCCTAGAACAATTCTCCATGTATGTTTGGCATGTGGAGTGAAGGAGAAGACTAAATTGAATAAATTTTATAAGTTAAAAAATTTCCAGTTGGCTTTTTTTAAAATCATGTAGAACATTTTCTTAAAATTGAACCCTTATGCTTTATACAAATCTAAAATTGTTGATTTTTGTGCAAAGAGAGCATCGAGAGATTTCCAGAAAGTCCTCGTTTTCCCAAAACTGAGCTTTCTAGCAAAAGTTATGGCCCTCTGAAATTTTCCTTCCTTGGTAGGAAAATTTGGAAAAAAATTCCCTGTTGGGCCCGCGGCCCAAAAATTTCCCTTAAAAAAAAATTATAATTTTTTTAAAAATTTCCCCCGCAGCCTACCAGAGACTGCCACATGGCAGCATGGGGGTTACAGCGGAGGGGGGGAACCCTCACAACCTTATCTTTTTTGAAATTTTGTTTGGAAAAAATTTCTTAATTTTCCTGCGGCCCCACACTCCCGTCCTACCTCGGAGAAGTCCCTTCCACAGATGCATGGGCCCGTGCATCAAACCTATCCCTTTCCCCTCCCCTTGGGAAAAATTTCCTAAACTCCTCCATCACCCTGCCCTTCCCTTCATCCTCTCCCCGCCTTGGCTTAGAGCCCGACACGTGTCCTAAGAGGACCCACAGAGGCACAGGAGAAATGTGGTCTTTGCACCTACACAGGGAAAATTTAAAAACACCGCCCCACGACCCGCCAACCTGAGAAAATTCTTTTCGCCCCCACTCGACATGTGTCCCTTTAGGGGAAAATTTGACTTCCAAAGCCCATCAGTCCATAACTGGAATTTTATAAGGAGTTAGGAGGAATTCTTTATATCATCGGAAAGGTGAGGAAATTTCCTATCCAATGGGAATGATTTAGGGAAATTTTGAATGCGTTAAGTGTGAGAAAAATCAATGTTAAACTCTAAGCCTGTTAGAGAGTGGGTATGGGGATAAATTACCCCCTGAACCTAACTAAAACTTCTAACCCTAAAATTTGGACCTTGTGACCTCTGATAATTGTTAATAAAAGAAAAGTATGTTCTAATAGATTAAAATTATTCTAGAACCTGTTAGTGACAAAAATTATCTTACAACCTGGTTGTACACACTTCTAATAAAAAAAAATTATTCCATAATTTTCCTAACTAATCCTAGGTTGTTTCTTGGGTCTCAAGTGGGTTGTTTTAGCGGGCATCATAGATTTCTTACAAAAAAAAGTTAGTTGGGTTGTGGGAACCCCTGTGCACGAGGCATTAAACCACACATCATTCTCCTAGGATGTTCTATCTATTGTATTGCCATCAACATTTAACCGTGTTTTGACAATGCCTTACTTAAGTTTCACGCTTGCTTAAATGTTTGGGAAGGTTCACTTTGTTTGTTTTTAGGATGATAATGAAGACTCCTAAACATAGAGGGAGAATTTAGACCAGTAGATGGTGCTTCCCTAATGGATGTGCATGATTTATTTCTCTATTTAGGGAGATTTGGGTGTCTTTAGTGTTTCCTTTTACATGAGCAGATCATAAAGTGCTCAGTTTCTTAAATAAGGTATGATTTACTTGCTTATATATGCTTTCAAAGTTTTTATGACATGAAACGTTGACCAAAGGGGTGTATTTATTCATATAAAAGTGATGGAATTGAAACAATCAATGCATAACAAGTTATTCTGAAACCATACACTAGGGTTAATATTGTAATTTTACAAATCGACCCAAACTGGAATTTTTGGACCGAAGGGAGAAAAACATATTTTGACATTATGGGGATAAGAATTATTGTTTCTAGGTTTATTTTATATAATTAAATTCTAGAAACTGGTGACTGAGAGGTGTACAAAGATAATCAAGTATATGAAGTGTTATTAGGGAGTGTTAAGCAAGAGTGAGGAGATTGTGTTCATCCATGCAAGTGTGCAATATCAAGATTACAAGTGTCAAAGGATCGATTTCCAAATTTGAGTGTCTATGGTTTCTATAATAGAAGTGTAGACACTAAAATCTACACAAAATTATTATTACATAATGCTTTTATTGGATTTATATATATGCAATTTATGAACAATGAAACTAAGTCTTAGTGGCATGAGTCATTTTTTGTGTTCCTCTTTATTATATGATTTAAATATGTGTTTTACTAGTTTACCTCTTTGATTTGATTTTTATCTATCTTATAGAGATCTCTGGTGATTTTATTTTTTCATTTTTTATATTTGATCTTGGTACAAGATCATACAATAGGGCATCGAGTGTATTATGGTCTTGACCCTTTTATTGTTTGTTTGTTTTTCTTTATGAGCCCATTTGTTACTCTTTTTCCTTTCAGATTCTATTTTTTTTGTCATCCTTTTCTACCACTAAGATACACACACACACACACACACACACACACACACAAGTTCATTATATGCATTTATGACCAATCAAGCACCTATTTATCTACCACATATTCAACTGAAGAGGAAAGAAATACATTTTTATACTAAATTCACAACATAGCATGCCATAAATCTGAATTTTTCATCTCCACATGAGGGTTTCTATTCATATGAAGTAGCATATCTTGCTATTATTATTGAGACATAAGGGCCAACTTAGGTTAAGGGATAATTACATACACATTTACACAAAGCTCTAGAAGAGATACATAGATTATAAAATGTATTATAACTCTTGGTGACTCAAAAATGGGGTGAATATCAAATTTAATCTGACTCAAGCATTTACATATTTAATTTTTCTATCTAATGATTGTTTGAGTGTGTTACATGATATCTAGGGTTTCTTTGTAGGTATAAGTGTGAAATCTAGGGTTACATATGGATCTAAACATACAAAAATGTGAAATAAATGAAAATGAAATAACCCAAAAAAAAAAATCTAAAGAGTTAACATTCCAAAATAGTAGGGAAGGGTCAATTTGCATAGTCTAGTCCTAAACATTTTGTACAATCCTACCCCAAAGAGTAGTTTCAAATAACAGTTAATATCAGGTCATCTAGAACCCTGTACGGTTCCTAGTTCTAGTAGTGACATAGTTTAAAACATATCTAATATGTGCTAAGTCATTCTTCTAACCTCTCGTGCAGTTTTAATTGATATAATTAGTTAGGTATGCTTTTAAATAGCCTAGATTTCATTGTAAAATTCTAAATGAATGTATATATTTGTAACTTATGATATATAATGTTCAAATATTTTTAAAACCATTTGAATTTATTATCATCTCTAAAATTTATGAAAAGGTTAATTAGGGTCGACACATTTTGGTGAACCTTCTTTTGTTTGAACCCTTCCCTTAAATTAGGGTCTTACTTAGCTTGTTTTTATCGGGCCTTCTAATTTCCAAAACCATAGTTTTTTTAATAGGCGTATGATCTTGGATCTCCTATTTCTTATTCTTTATTTCACCATGGATTTCCATAGGGATTTGTAAATTCATAATAGTTACCATCCCTCTAATCATGTCCATCCACTTTTTGGATTGCAAAGTTTGTTGCTCTTTCTTCATATGTTGATTTGGATGATGTGATCCTTAATTTTCAGCTATCCCCTTCGTATCAAACATTTCCTAATTTTCACCACGTTTTTGCACATCCCCCAAGCATTCTCATTCATAATATAAAATGGGAATTCCTTATGTAGGATCTCCCTAGGATGATCTTATCTCTTCTCTTGTTAATAATGTGTATAAAAGCACTACACCTCCACATACTAATGTTGTCCTTATTAGTGTTTTTGTCCCCCCTAACATATGTTGTTCTAATACTAATCATGAATGTAGTTCCACTTTTCTATATGATGATACCTATTCTTGTCACACTTCTAATTTTAATGAACAAGCTAGTGATTGTGAAAAAACACCCTCCCTTCCCCAAGTGCATGATCTTACTCAAGACATAGAAGCACTGGAATCTAGTAATGATGAAGGTGTTTCTAGTTTATCCAAGGATGATATTCCTTACATATACACTCTCATTGGTGGTATCCCTTACTCTTCTGATAGTGATATAGGTCCTCAGAGTTATGATTGTATTAGTGAGGAAGATATTTTTGATCTACCCATATTACTATGAATGATGCAACTTGTGTTTCTACTCTTCCTCTTGAATGCAACACCAATCCTATTATAGATACTATGCATAATGCAACTTTTATTTCTACTCTTCCTCTAGATTACAAAATTAATAATGTAACTTGTGATTCTCTTTTCCATACTAAGAATGATGCTTAATGTAATGATTCCCTTATTATTTCTCTTTTACCACATATACATGATAATGTGAATGTTGATCTCAAATTTACACCTGTAGATTCTCCTCTTATTGCTTTTAATGCAATAGTTAATTTTTCTTGTCTTGGTACGATAAACACTCACTAATACAATAATCGTCTCACTTATAATGTATCAATAAACACTGTGACAATTAATGTTACACATTAGATTAGAAACTTAATTTATTTGAAGAAAAAGGCATCAACATTTTTACAACATTCAAATAGATCTTATTCTCCCCATTTGTGACTTTACCCTGTAAAAAGTGTGACTCTCCATGATCATCCTTCTACTAAGGTACTAACTCCACAATCACCTATAAGTAATCTTCCTCGTGATGGAATATCTACTACACAACCATTTACAATGGTTAAATACAAATGGGTTTATAAAGACAAAAGGTTTGTGCCACAAGTTTCACATGTCAACCCTACAACTCTTTTGGTTCCATCTGCAGCACGTGTACATGATTCTTTCTTTGCACGTGATTCATCCTAGTGCATTTTTATAATCTCAAGCAGTTAATCACTTATCATCCTCATCATAATATAATAAATTATTCCATCATCTACTCTACTACTGCCCCTCACAATGTACCTTATAGCATACGGGGATCACCCTTCCTTCCTTCTTAAAGAACAGGTTTCCTCACCTATCATGCTTTTAGTAACTTACGTGAGGATCATCCATAGGCTCATCATTCCATTTATATTGTACCTTATGTTAATTTACACTTGATTACATTACATTTACATTGCTTCCAAAACATCAATCCTACAATCACATAGCTCACATTATCTCTTACGGAACTCTACATATTCTATTTTTTCCATCATAATTATATCTATGATCCTATTCATTGCCACATCATACACATGACTAAATCATCAATCCATTTCTTAACTCTGAGGTAATCGTACACTATCCCACAGTGATTGTGCTATCAATACCACAATTATATCATGACAATATATGTAACAAAGTAAAACCTAAATAACTAATCCAATATCTCATTACACAATGGCACCATATGAAGCCACTACAAAAAAGCATCTACATATACATATGTCTCATCAATTTAAAAATGACATTACAATGATGGAAATGCTCTTCTCAAAAATGTTTATACACCATCACTATCATCATCAATCTAATCTAACATCCCACTAATTCATCAAGGTATTTTCTACATCCATAGATAGATCACAAAATACATGATCATATTTTTCTAGGGTCTAAATCCTCATAACTCGACATGAATACCCAAAATTGAAAATCTCTAACACATGACAAAACCATACAGTAATGTTAGTATTGTACTATGGTCTTGACCATGATATACGTTCATAAACAAGGGGCATCTCTTATATAGTTTTTAATTCTCACAAATTATATTAGATATTTATAGGATTTATATATCATCTCATATACATATGACTCAATGCAAAGCATTATACAGATGACATGAGTACTTCACCACTTCTTCCCTACACTCTTTTGATTCAATCATATGAGTGGTATTTTAGGGGCATGGGCTCCCTCCTCCCCTATCATTTCTTAAAATCTATATGACTAATCTCAACAGCATAACATTATATCGGGACATGGCAATGTCTATTCCTTCCATGTTTTATATTAAAGCAGTTACAATAGTACAAAATCTAACCAAGATCGCCATTTCACACAATTATCATAAAGTACTATTATTTTTAACAAAATTACAATATTTCAACAATTACTAGCTCATCGATTGTTTATGCCTAAATGGTATTCACCACTTGATCCAAATCATAAATGAAAATATTCTCCACCATGTGGAATCCTATCTCGCACAAATCAGAAGTCTATATCAATTGAAGTAATAATACAAGTAATGTTTGACTTTCCATCATACTATTTATAGTAAATGGGCCCTTTTTGCCTATAGACATATCTTGACCTACTTCTACTAGCTACTCCATACCTCACATTTATGCACGTTATATCTTGGTCTAAATTTTTTGATTTTTTATGTTTTCTTTGGCATGATATTGCTATTCCCATTATTTCCATAGCAAATCATGATTAGTCTTCATTCATACTCTACTCGGGTCCCATGACACAAATTTTATGTAAATCTATTTACATGTGCTAAGCTTATGTTCTCCCTACAATAATTTTCCTAAGACAACGTTCATGAACTAATTAAATACACATCTATTATATCAAGACTTTATCTTTTTTTATCACTTTCTACACACTCTATATTATCTTGGCAAGCATATTCTCTAACTCGAAAACTTATACAAATCCAACTCCTTTATTAGGAGGCGGATTCGATCATACACTTACTATAAAATATATACTAGTATATCCAACACTCTTTCAATGTTACAATATACACTTGACACTTTATACCATAATACTCACTATGTCTAGTCACTACTCTCTATGATACATACTCTACAACTGTATGCATGCTCTTATTTGCATCCTTCTATATCTACACTACTCCAATTACTTTTTCATCGACCCTTTGTTCTCAATTAATTTCCCCAGCCGATATGACCCATATCTTGGGCCTTACTTATCCATTTTATGAATCATTTGTGGAATAACAATTAAGACTTATCCTTTTATCATATCAAAACATTCCATTATACTATATTGAGCACAAACATTCATTCATGCTCAAATATCATTATCTATTATAATTATATCACAGCATTCTCTATTATTATTACTATATACAATCTTTCAATTCCCATTACTAGAATACCATGTTCTCATCTATCACTATATAATCTATGTGATACCCATATCTCTATCTTTTACCTCAAGCGATAGTGTTTCACACTCTCCCTTTCTCCAAAAGAGGGAAACCATGTAGGTTGACTATACAAGGTCATTGTTTCCTCTATTTTTTATTCACAAATCAATAAACATATTTAATGGACTAGTTATGCAATGCTATCATCCCTCACACAATCATGCACAAACCAAACAATTTGGATACGCAAGGCTACTCCTCCCATATAATACAATATAATTCAAACACTCAAATGGTCACTCTTGATTACATAAATGAACTAGTAACTAAATACGCTTACTTACAAACATGAAACACGACTGTAGTTATTGTAAATGTAGGGGGAATAAGATATTTGAATAGACAAAACTAGAAATATTATAGTTACTAATAATACACCCGTATAATACATGATGGGGGTGATGAGATGTCATTTCACTTCCCCCTTATAGGGGTTTTCCAAATTTCTAAGATCTAGATCCATCTACAATGGTGTGGTCTTATTTTTGTTAAGCATTATTAAGGGAAACTAGAAAGCTATATGACACTCTTCTCTTGGTGTTAGGAGGCCCATTTCCCACTTAACTCTGAAATTGTTGGGGGTTTGATCACTGCAAACTATATGAATATGCCAAATATAATCTCCAAACACATATTTATGACCTGTAACATCTCTTGACTCATATGATACACTTATCTGTTATCTCTGTGTGGTTCATTTAATGACTTTCATTGTTCACCACACATGGTTATTATTCTACCAAGTTGTGCTTCAGTAGCATGATGAGGTTGCATGGGAGTGAGAATCAACCATGAATTACATGCAAAGATTCAAAAAAGGTGAAATCTCATAAGTCCATCCTCTCATAGATCTAAAAAAGGTAATGGGTACAAATAGGGGGTATTGTGTAACCCCCAGTTCCTATAATCATGACTCCTCAAGTAGAGAAGGAGAGGTGCATTCCAGAGATAGAAGTATCTCCCAAATGATGCACTAGCGTACTAACACATAATGATGTGTAAGGAATATAATGATGACCCATGTGACACCTAGACCTTTGACCTCACCTAAGTGAGATGACCTGCCACATGATATGGAAAATGACTCACACCAACACCCCCATTCATTGTAACCTAGGATGAGGCGGCAAGTCAGAAATGAGAAATGGGTCATGGCACTAAATCTTGATGAGGTATCTATTAACATTTTAATCTACCTTGAGAAGTAGATGTCAAAAGTGGTCAAATTTTTTTTTGAGAAAATCCTCGGTATGGGTATTTTGTGATGTAAATTGAAAATTCTCCAAGTCCCGATCCGAAATTTTAAACTTTGGATTTCAGAAATTTTCTCTTTCAGAGTTTAATGGCACGAAATTGTGTTTGTGAATTTCCGAAGTCCAAAGCCCTGAAAGTCTGAAATTTCAAACTTTCGAGCTTTCAGGGTTTGGAGTTTTTACTTAGTAATTGGAAATTTTTAAAACTGGAGTTCTAAAGTCTGAAACCCCGAAAGTCTGAAATTTTAAAATTTTAGGCTTTTTGGTTTCGGAACTTTTGGTCACACTTTTGGTTAAATCCCTTTCAGACTTTTGAAGTCCGAAAGTCCAAAATTCCAAAATTCTGAAAGTTCAGACTTTCAGGCTTTCAGGTTTTGGAATTCTCTGAGTCATTTTTGAGGTTTTCACTTTTGGACTTTCGAAAGTCCAAAAGTCTAAAATTCCAAAATTTTGGACTTTCAGGCTTTCAGGTTTTAGAACTTTTCATTACCAATTCAGCATTTTTCATCTCCCAATCTCTGAAGTCTGAAACCCCAAAATTCTGAAATTTTAGAATTTCAAGCTTTCAGGTTTCAGAACTTTCAGAGTCCTTCGTGCAATTAATTTTTCACCAACCTCCATACGGATCATATTTTCACCATTAATGTCAAGTTTTCTATTTAAACCCATTTTTTACTCGTCATTTTTTACCTGACACTTTTCTCTAACATTTCATTTTCTTGTACTTTTTCAACGTCATTCTCGAGGTATTTTTACTTGGTTATTTTCCTTTTGGTTTAAGATCTCTTATTTTCATTTTTCTTTATTTGTTTTCTTTTGTTCCTCCTCTATGTACTTCTTAAAATGACAAACTCATTGCCCACCATGTTTCTATGTTTTGAGTTTCCAAAGGCATTCATAGTTTTCTAAGATCTCCTCAAAGTTTTCCATTTCTCCCTCTCAGACTTTTCGGATTTGGAGATTAGCATTGTTTGGAAATTTTCTTCTCAGATTTCAAAGACTTGGCGGTGCATCACTATTTCAGAGCTCTTATTTTCAGTATTTCAAGGTTACCATTTTGGAAAAATTTACTTTTCAGAGCTTTTCAATGGTTTCAATTTGGACCGTGCAACTTCAGAAACTTTCAATTTTAGAAATTCGGAACTTACAACTTTGGAACTTTCAATTTTTCGAAATTTAGAACTTCCAACTTCAGAAATTTCAATTTCAGAAATTCAAACTTCTCTGTTTTAGAGTTTTTCACTTTGGGATTCTTCATTTTAGGTTTTCGAAAGTTGAAGTAATTTTAGATTTTTCAATTTTGGCTTTCAGAATTCAGAAAAGTCATCAGAGCTTGATGTCTACTTCCACATCAAAGGGCAAAGAAAATATGAAGTATTCATTTCTTGGAGTTGCTCCTCACTCCTGCCTTTCTTCCGACCTAGGGAATATAGGGGACACTAACCTTGGACAGATTGATTTTCTAGATTTTTGGGAAAGAGTAAAGGCTCCAAACAAGAAACCATGGATGCAGGCCATCTACGACAGTGGGCTTGCCCTTGCTGCCAGTTTTCCCACATCCATACATTACCCATAGTTCATTTTAGCCACAGTAGCCCACTTTGACAAAGAATCCATGTCAGTCAAAGATGATGATGATAAGGTGGTAATCCGTTTGGGCCCAGACTTCTTTCAAAGATCTACTCAAACTTCCTTACGTTGAATATTATGCCACAATTTCACTAGAGTTGGCAGTGGAGCACTGGGACAAGGAGGAGGAAGTATGCATGAAAGTCATGATGAAAACTTATCTTTCCAAGAGCATTCTGCAAATTTCCAAAGACCATGCATCGGTCAGATTTTATTTAGAGGTCAAGGACCTTATTGTGCTATCAAGAAGAATTTCAGGTCTTCCTTCTGCAAAGGAATTCTAGGAATGGATGTTCTTGTACATCGCTACCATCAAGAAAAATAAGGAATTTATCCGATGGGGGGAGCATATCAGTAGCTCCATTTGCTACCAGTTGAGCAGAGCGATTTCCACAAAGAGCTTCTATATGACATCCTTCTTGGTTTATGTTACACTGTTATGGGAGATTTCTCTGGGTTGAATACTAAAGGTATTTTCATCACCTCCCAAATATATTATTTTTATCCTCAGCTCACACTGAGTGAAGGGAGTAGGCATTTTTGTAGGGTCAATGATGCCTTCTTTGTGGTTATCCTCTACCATTTTGATAAGGAGTTATACAACCAAAGGATTTCTGATGAAGCCTTCAAAGAAGTACATGAGTGGGGAGCCATCTATTTACAGTTCCCTACATTCACTTACATTTAGGTTCTAGGCTTCATAGGTGCCCCCAAAAAATTGCCAAGGTGCCCAACTGATAAATGGGTTCTACTAGAATTGGTTCGACAATTGTTAGATTATCATCGAATTCAAAATAAATGCCACAAAGCGGGAATGCATTTCCCTATTTCAATTAGTAGATACACCTTCCTGAATATTCATAAGGCCAAAAATGTGGATGCAAAAATGGCTGAAGTGACCTTGCGAACCTTTCATCCACAAACTAGTTTCGATTATTGGGGTAAATTCAGTGAAACAGTTCAGTCTTGTGCCCACGTGCCCCAATTGGAGGATATTTGGATTCATTGTTGGGATGAATACATCATCTCGACAAAGGGATTATGAGAGGTTGACCTTGGATGAGGTTTGACAGTTTGGTTTGGCTGATGTCTCAAAGGATGTGCAAGATAATGATGAGGTTTTGGATGTGGCATACAAAAATGATAATATTGTCAATCAACCATTGTCATGGATTGATTGGTATGTAGAGGAGTGCTGCAATACAAAGGAGAGGGTGGGTCCCATTCTACAGAGAACTTATAGTTGGTTGGTTACCTTGGGAATTTCACCCAAGGGAGTAAAGCAACCTACCAATATAGAGGCCCCACCAACCATAAGCCAATCAATACTCACAAAAGGGAAAAGTTCGACCCAAAAAACCCATATGACTCCAAAAAATATTTCATTTGTTGTTGGTGGCTCATCTCTCTCCAAGGTTCCATTTCCAAGGCCATGTCCCCTGCAGCACCTATAACAGAAGTGGTTGAAGTCAGTGACTCCCCTAGTATCTCACAAGATCCATCATCTCTTCCTCCTCCTCCATTGTCACTTCCAATATCAGTTCCTTCCACTTCCATAATCATTTCTTCATTCCCATCTCCTTCTATGGCCCACGTATTCTCATCCCTTCCAGTTATCTCAACTGGAGAAACTATTGGGTCACCCATTTCTTCTTCACTCCCTTAACACTTCCATTTCCCTCCATCTCATTCCCCAACATCATTTTATCAACTCCTATGGTTTTCCTTACATCCACCCCATCCATCATTACCACTTCTACCCAAATGCCAACTAATTTTTCTAGTTGCTCTTGTCATAACTAATGTTTCAGGTATCGTATCTACTGTCCCATCTTCATCAGCATTATCCATTCCTGAATGGTTGTTTAGAAAGACTCCAAAGTAGAAGAAGAAGGTGCCTCTAGGAGATGTCATAGATCTCAGTATATTGGAACATACACCCAAAAGATAGGCCAAGAGGCCAAGAACCATCTCAAGTCTGACAGTGAATCCATCTGGGGAGTGAATTGTAGAGGTTTCTACTCCCGTTGAGGGAAAAAATAAGGAAACAATTATTGTGGTAGATTATTGGATCTCTCGATTTTCATTGCAAAAAAGCTACTCATGAAGGAGCCAAACAATATGTGCACACTTCTCTTGGGGCTCTTCTTGAAATATATGACAAAGATAAGGCTACAAAAGATGAGCTCAAACTCAAGGTCAAACATAGCTCACTTCATTGTTATGCAAAGTAACCCAACCAACTCCATCTACCAAAGTCTCAACTACTACAGCCATAACAATTTTGTCTACCATCGACAACATTTCTTATCATGAGCTCAAGAAGCTAGGCCAGAAAGGGAGATCAGTAAATGGATGGATAGAATGCATACTACAAGAAGATAATCCCTTAATCAAAGAGGTTTTCAAAATATATAATGATCTGCAGGTTGGGAAGGTTTTTATTTACAAAATGGATGAGGCATTTTTTGAAGATAATAATAATCTAAATTTAAATTTGGAAATATGGAGTGAGATCAGAGAAGAAGACCCCAACTTGCTCCTTCAAGAAGAGGTGATCGATGATGCCTCAAAGTTATTTGAATATCAAAAGGCCATGGAATTTCTGGTGCCAAGTGTTGCAAGATTTAATTAAGAAATTGGAAGATAAACTGAGTAGAAATCATGGATGCCCTGAATGACATATCATAATAGTTTGATATTTCTAATTGCAAATTCTTTAACGAAAAACATCAATGCTCTTCTTGAAGATCAAATTAAGGAAAATTTCAAGGATTTGGTGAAGCATGATGATGAGGTCACTAAAAATTTCAACAGTGACTCCATGGACCGATTGGTCTTATGCCAAAATTTCATAGGGAGGGTGAAGAAAGTTGTGAATAAACTTTGAAGAGTGCCAGCGAAGATTACAAAGGAGATCAAGAAGAAAGATGTAGTAAATCCCTGTGCATGTGGGCATGGATATGAATAAATTGAAGGGAATCATCAAGTGCTTCATTGAGTATAAGCATGCAAATGACTACATGTGTACGAAGAAGAACAACAAAAACTTGCAGGAGAGGAAGGTGTAGCTGAACAAAGCCAAAGTTGAACAACCATGAAAGGATTCAGATGCAAGTTTTTGATCAGTTCGAAGTTGTAGGGTTGACTGAGTCAAACCCTTGTAATAAATTTGTCTATTTTTCATAGGAGCATGTTCCCTTAATTTAATGACATTTCTATTTTTAGTAAAAAAATTATTTAAAGGCCCAGCTGTAATGGCCTCAGCCTAGGAACTAATAAATAGTTGAATGCTTCAAGATAGTAAGATAGATCTTTTTTGGGTGTGAAGTTGCTCTTGAAGCTTTGAAGAGAGCTTCAAAGTATTTCTGAAACCTTTTAATTATATTCAGATTTATACCTTGCCATTGGAAATCTGATTTATTGTGTTGAATGGTTAATCAATGATTACTTTGTGAATGTGTGGTTCCTTAGTGTGAGTGGTTAGCTTACCTTTATCTTGGGTTATCTATTTCATGTTGTAAATGAGTCATGTGATTATCTTTTATGTCAGTTTTCAAAATCTTTTTTTCCTTATGTTGTTAAAGTCATCTTATCATTATTCATAGTTGCTAAAATAGATGTTTGACATGTGCATGTGTTCTTTCCTCATGATAAAATTAATTGTTTGTTGAATCAAATTTTATCTATCCTTTATATACGCTCATGTTTAACGAAGGAACGTATGCTCCAGTTTTGTCGGTATTTTTTGGTATCCTTTCCAAGTTGCAATAGGTGAAGGTGGCCAACGATGCAAGCATCCTACCCACATTAACCCTTCCCGATATTAAACATCCCTCTATTTGGTGCATCACCTCCCTTAGAGTAGTTTCATTTCTGCAAAATCTCTTTCCTTAAAACTCATGAAGATGTTAGCCTACAATTATATGGTCATTTTATTACACTAAGAATATTACAACACTTAGTTTAGGAAAAGGAAGTCGGCCTTCTCAAGAGGTTCACCTCAACTCCAAGTCCCACAGCTTGAGAGGTGGTCCCATGTGTCCCAATTACACCAAACATCCTGTTCACATTATGGCCATTCAAAGGGTGCAGAGATTTGGGGACAACATTATCCATGCACAACAAGGATCTCAAGCAATTGAGGAAAACCCAGTGGGAAAAACATCCACCACAAGAGATAAAAACACACTCTCTAATATAGGAAAGATGCCACAAATGGGTCCAGCAACTGAGGGACCTAATAAGGTACCCATGTACAAAAGGGAAATCTCTCTGAAAGAAGAAGAAGAAGGGAGAATAATGAGATGAGAGGAATGCAGAAGATATCATGGACATATTTGAACTCTACAACTCTAGGAAGTCTCCAAGAAGAGTGTCAATGACATGGTCCTCTACCTCTGAACTGAAGAAGAACCACCTGTACTGAACTATGTGTCTACCCTTAGGAAGGACATAAATGGAGTACTGGAAATCTTCCCATTGTATGAAGGAAATTGAAGGAAATATTACGAATAACTCTAAATCTGGTCCACAAAAGTGTGACACAGGTCTAACAAGTGAGCACCAAGGAATCAAAGGTAATGCCACAAGCATAGAACTATCAGAGTGAGAAGGAGGAACATATGCTGAAAGGATTCCTAAGTGATATGAAGGAAATGCAACAACCCCCATAACAGAAAGATGATCGACAAGAAAGGGTGGATCAGTGATGATCTCGTAAAAGGTGAAAGTGATAAGAGTCCCAGAAGGAGAACTCCTAAGAAAGGAGATGAAAAAATCCTCTAAAACACTTGTAGAAGGATGATAAACACCATGTACTGCATCATGATTAGACACTTCGGAAAGATGACCAAGGTCTAGCAGATATGTGTCCCAAATAAGGGGCTTGAAAGATAAAATAGCAATGTTGGACAAGTGTGAATAATCCATGCATGAAGGAAGAGGAGTGGAAATGGTCTCACACACTAGAAGGGGAAAGGAGGCAGCAGATGTAATAATGGTATAAGGCTGAGAATGGTATTGTTTGATGTCTGATGGAAAGGGAGGAGTGTCAACATACTCTGGAAAGGTGAGAGAAGGAGGAGAGGAGTCCTTGGTATCACTCTCGTCATCATAACTAGAAGCACAATCCACATAATCAGAAATGGAAAGAAGTGAGTTTGTGTCAGTGGAACTTTCATCACATGAATAAGAAGAGGAGACAACTATATCAACAACAACAACAACAATATGTGAAGGGTATCTAAAAAGGGACTGAAAGATGTTCTAGATGGTGTGGGAAGGATCTAATTATGCCACGTGAAGGCAGAGAGGTTTGGTGACATATAATATTAAATTACCAACAACATGGTCATAAGTGTCAAGCAAGTACTCAAGATGACTAGAATTGGTGGGTGCAGGAACTGGCCCATAAAAAAAGTGTGAAGACATAGACAAAGTAACGTTCCATAGAAGCATTTCATGATGATTGGTTCTCTCTCCTAAGAATAATTCATTGAGTCTATAAAGTGATCATGCGATACTCAAGTCTGGAAAGAGAATCCTCCATGATGCATTTGTGCAAGGTGCACAAGAAGGTGGGTAGATACAAGCAATGTGGAAAGACATCAGACTCAACTGAGAATGCATCTAGATGCAATAAAACACCCCAAAAATAGTGATAACCCTCATATTTGCAACACTTTATATGTAGTGCATGATTACAATAGGGTGTGCTCTTGCGATGTTGGATAGTTGACCACTCACCTTGCAGTAGGCAACAAATAGCACAAGAGTGGAGGACATAGGAAGTCCTAGTCAGAAGTAGAGGATTAACACACAAAGAAAAAAAGGTAAAAGCAACACAAGGGTACAACACTACTCAATGTGAGAGAAGGCGTCTCACATTGCAAAAAAGAAGGTTCTCTTGCCATAAGGTTGTGGTAGACGTTCTCACTAGCCATAAGTGAAGAAAAGCACTACAATGCAATGAGTCAGAAAAGTGGCCTAGAAATCCCAATAACCCTATAGAAGGGTACTAGAAAAAATAACTCCCCCTATACAATTACTAATTTTGTTCTTTTTCCCTTTAATTTCCTAAACAATGTGTAAAAAAGGGACATAAAGCAAAAAATCCAAAAAAGGAGGGTGCAAAGGGTGTTCAGAGGCTCGGAGGGCATGCAAATCGGTGATTTTTACGGCGATTTGAGGGAACAACTTGAATGAGTGATGGGAAACACCAACGAATTGAGATGACTCGGCGATTCAGGATAAGATGACTTGTCGAATCGGGCTAGTGAATATGGTGATGAGTTGACTCGGTGCAAGGCATTATGCTGGCAGCGAGTTGGTCACCGAGTTGGAGAGGCATCAGGGGGGCGAGTTGACATTGAGGCCACATGTCCTGAGTAAGGTTCGTTGAGCTTGAGGTAAAGGAGTTACAAGATGAGCACCAATAATTGCAAAGGGGTCCATGTGGAAGCCATGTGTCCTGAGTGCCACATAGCCAAGTCAATAAGCACAGATGGTACAAAGCACCGATAAGAATGGGTGTAGTAGAGTGGACGTGAAGAAACCAACATGCAACATGGCAAGACATAACGCAGCAGGGTGTACTAAGCATGCAAGGAGTCAGGAGTACCAATGAAGGGAATGCCAAATGCAGGTAAAGAACCAAGGTCGAGAAAGCTCTAATGGTGGACGAAAAAACACAGCAAGCAGAAAATAGAGCTGAGGAGCACTACATGGATCTTGACATGGGCTAAGGCACACAAAAACATGAACCAACACCCACACATAGCTAAACTCATAAGGTTAAACAAAAGGCACCAAGCAGAGGATGTTGAACATAGAGACAAGGGTTTACGAACAACATTCAAGCACGAGCCGAACCAGGGGCACACACAACTAAACGAAGAATGAATAAATCCAATGGCAGACAAAGCACTAAACCAGAGGCTTGCAAACTTGGAATGCAATGCAAGGATCCTAAAGTAGGAATCAATGGCAACACAAAGTTCATAAACAACGAGCTCGTTGAATGGATGTAGAGCTAAGAAGTAGGAGGATTGTAGGAAAGTCTTAGAATGCAGAGGCCAAAAACAACACATATCCACCACGATTCAAGAATGGAATTCAATATCTTGAATGGTTGAATACTTCCAAGCTCAAACAAATAATCTGATGTAGAGGCACAAAAATTCAAACCAAGCTAAGAACCATGCCAGGTGAGTTGTACGACGACCTAGTAGAGAGCTCAGTTTTGAGCTCAGCGAGTTGGGGCTGAGTTGGCCCTTAAAGGTAGCTCTGAAACTTCTAAAATCCTCAAAACCAACATGGAAGAAACTAATCTACAACCTCAAACATGCTAATTGAGACTGTAAGACACCTCCAAACATGCATGCAAACCCTAAAAATCACAGACAAAATTTAAAACCCGTAATCAATGTAAGTAGATCAAAAATGGAATATCCATTATGATGGATGCACACAAAACTTGAAAATTATGAACGGAAAGTAAGAGAACAACAATAGATGATGAGCAGCATGGATCCCAACAATGTACACTCTGATACCATAAAAAATAATGTGAAAATGTAAATCACAAGGATCATGCGAGATAACACAAACATCGACCAAGTTATGCTTCGGCAACGTGAAGACATTTCATGGGAGTGAGCATCAACTGTGAAGTGCATGCAAAGATGCAAAAAGGGGAAATCTCATAATCCATCCTCTCACATATTTGAAAAAGATAAGGAGTACAAATAGGGGGTGTTGTGTAACCCCCAGTTCCTGTAATCATGACTCCTCAAGTGGAGAAGGGGAGTCAAATTACAAAGATAAAAGTAACTCCCACATGACGTACTGACGCATAATGACGCGTAAGTAATCTAATGATGACCCCTATGACACATGTACCTATGACCTTGCCTAAGTGAGATGACCTACCACATGATGTGGAAAATGACTCACACAAACATGAACTGGACCTTCTTGGGATCTATAAAAGAAATTTTTACTCAATAGACTTCTCCCTAATAGAACAAAGTTATGTCTCTAGCATAGAAAGCTCTTCTTCCCCATGTGGTCTAGGGTGTCTAGAAGGAACGAAATAGACGAATCTTTAAAGAATCTTCCCAAAATGAGGGTGAAGTTACTAGCCCCATTTTGAGGATGCTTCAAGAGGACCTCAACTCTTCTCCGTGTAAAAAAAGAATCTCCAAGATAAATCTTCTTGACAATGTTAATTGGCTAAAAGGTCTATCTTTTGAGCCTGTTATCCAGTAGTTGAATGCAGGTAGAGTTGTAACTCACTAGGAAGCTCCACCTTCTGGTTGGTGGAAGTTAAATGTTGATGGAGCCTCTAAAGGAGATCCTGGTCCCTCGGGCTACGACGGTGCTCTAAGGAACAACAAAGGTAGTTTGCGGCTTATGTCACTAATCTGGGTTTCGGTAACAACTAGAGTGTGGAACCTATGGGTATTCTTAAAGGCATGGAAATGGATAGAAAATTCAGGAATGAGAAAATTATTGTCGAAATTGATTCCCTAAATCTCATCAAAATCATAAAGGAGATCAAAACTCCCTTTCGGAATATCTACAATATTGTTAGAGACATCAAAACTATTCAGCAAGATTTTGCTAAAGTCACTTTTTAGCATGTTTATCAGGAAGGAAATGCTCTTGTTAACAAAGGTGTCGATGGTAATGGTTATATTTCCTGGCATCAATTATTTCTTGAAGATCACTGCTTTCTATTTTATATTGATGTAACCTTGGAAGCAAGAATATCCCTTAAGATCTTAATCAATGCAACATTTATTTGGGCTTCATCTTTTAAAAAACTCCTCTCTCCAGCTTCACTTGTTTCTAGGTGCTACCCCAAAAACTCTTGTTGTATTTTTTTCTTATGTTTTTTGTCATATCTAAAGTGGCTGCAACCATTCAAATCATTACTTTGTTAGCCCTGATATTTTATATATCCACAGAAGGCATTGGTCGATTGAGATGTTGATTCCTTTAATTTGTCACATGGCAACACACACCGAGGTAGATATTTTTATCTCCTTATATCCCATCATCGTGCACGAAAACATGCCAGCTTTAAAGGATCATGGTGTTTAAACCAATTTTGGGTCATTACTTTTCATAGTGATAATACCTCTTTCTCTGTTTTTTAATAATGGGTGGGGAAATCATACACATTGAACGTGTAGATTATCACGAAGCCAAAGAGGAAAAAAAAAATTAAGACATCCTGATTGAGGGTGGGTTCTCAGTCTTCCTAGAATCCTTGCGGGTCCAATCCCTTATGGTCTCGAGTTTCATTCTTGTTTCTTAGGATGAGGGAAAGGTCAAATTGGGTGACCAGGTTTTCACCATCTCAGCCAACAACATTTCTGAAGCAACATGCCTTCTTAATAATGAGGCTATCTACATTAAGCGGCCACTTTCTGATGAAATTGCATATTACATAGAAGATTCTAAAGAAATTCAAAATTATTAGTCTGGCTACAAAATTAATTCTCTTAAACATCCTTGACACAAGGTGATGCATTGTATCATGCATTATTTTACCATTAATGGAAACTACAAGGTGATACATGGTGTTCACCTTTTTCTCCTGGCTCACTTCTAGCATGGAAGAAAGGTAAATATTTCACATTTTATTTTCAAATCTCTTGATGACTCTATTATTCTTACAATGAAGGGTTTGGCCCCTATCCTTCACTAGGGTTTGATCTACCTTTTGTTCACTAAAGTTGCTCCTGCCCAACTTATCCCTTGCTACCCAGTCTTGTCTCCCAAGGGTAAACATAAATTTTTCCCTTCTCCTCCCTTGATTCTTTTCCGTTTGTTCCCCTTAGAAATACTTTTCCTCTAGTCCCTTAAACCATGTTCCTCATCAATGATGTTGTCTTTAACATTTCACCCACTAAAATTCTAACGATTCCCTTGAGGTACTCTCGCCTCCCCTTCCTCCTATTTCGTCTCCTCTTGCACAATTGCATGTTTCTCCTATTTTGATTTTCCCTCTTTCTCATGATGCTCAGTAAGCTCCACCTTCTCACGTTCAATATTTTCTAGCTCTACTTTTTTCCTCCCTACCTTTGGTTGATGGTTTTTCAGTCATTGCTATTAATCTAGCCACTATATAAGCTTCTTATCTTGTTCGTCCGGAGATGGTACATGACTATCTTGCTGAGTTGGCAGTAGTTTATGGTCTTTCGGAATATGAAGACACTAAAGAATCCAATAATGTGGGTAGGAATTCGTATGATATCAATTTTCCCTTGAAATGCTCTCAACCACATTAAGTTGACCAAGTTGTTGAAGAGGATGATCCTTTCACTCTCTCTTTCAACCATATTCTGTGTAAAATTTGGAGAGTGTTCATTGTCATCAAAACTTGTTGTGATTATACAGATATCCTAAAGGATTTCATTCATAATCCTTGTGAGGAGATTAAAATCCCCATTGACATTGTGGTAAATTCTATTAGGTATAACTATGAGATTGATATGGAGGTAGCCAACATTCTCAACAAGATTAGAAATATGCAGTAGTTTTTTATTTTGGTTTCCTTTTGTCGGTTCTCTTGTTTGATTTTTTTTATACAAGGATGGGGATCCTTTCAAAATAATAGCTTTTACCCTTTGTCAAAAAAAATGGACTCATGTGGGTGTACACAAAAACACACATGCCCATGCTCAAAACTTGAATTTCCTTAATGAAATATCCCAAGCACAAACCTACAAACACAAACAACAAAATGAGGAAAGGAATTATTTTAAAACTCAAAGAGAAAATTAGGGAAAATGACAACCCTGAGATCTTATGGTGGAAGATATTTTGATCCAAATGTGAAAATTGAACACTACAATTTTGTTTAAAAGTAGATATATTTTCTAAAAGAAATTTATTAAGCTAATTGAATACCATTCCAAAAGGGTTAAGTAATTAAAGGGTACACATGATTTAAATGGGTGTTTTTAAATTTATACTAGGGGAGTCTTACTTTATTGTGTTATGACACTAGGAGGTGAATTTATTCTAGCTTGGTGACATGGAAAATCATATAGGTTTAGAAAACTATCTTTATAAATGAACTCTAATATTAATAATCAAACAAACCAATTGATTACCTAGTCAAGATGACATATTCATTGGTGTGTGAACCAATGCGTTCACTATAGATGTGTGTCAATGTTAAACATTGAATAAGATTAAAAATTAAAATAACTTGGAAAATGAGAATAAAAAGTTGAAACACACTTTATTTTCCACTGAGGATTGTAGCAATGCAACAAGCATCATTATAAATTTAAAAGAAAAAATATTAGAGATAATTTTACATTATAAACTAAGTTAAATTGGGTGTAAATCATGTGCATTACATTTGGTTTTAGAGCACGGTTTCAACAACAAATGCTTCGTAGATTAAATATTAAATTCTATACTATCCTATTTTCCACATCAACCTAACACATGCCACGTGCTTGTGTAGGATGTCACAATGTGGAGGAAGGTATGTACCCTAATATAGGAGTGGGAAAAAACCCACTCGTAGAGCAACACTTTGCACCCATAGACCTTGTACCAAAAATCCTACATACATTACAACAAATGATAGGGGTATTGCAAAACAAGTTTTCAATTCATAAGAGGTCAGAGAGACAGTCACCTATACCTTCTCGGGAGGCCTATCAGAATAGAGAGGTCTCATAGTGTTATACAATAGTGAGCCAAACAACACTTACTGTCATATTTGGAGAGATCTCAGAGTCCTTTAGACATGTACAGGGAGTCACTTCACAACATAGGGTGAGATCGCATAATGACATTGGAGGTGTAATCCATGACTTTTAAGGACTTTATCCGATGACCTTTAAGGGTGGCTACACTTGGATTTGGGGTAGAAACTTATTTATTGAGTTTAGATAGTTATTTTGGTCTTCACCCCTATGAGAGTAATCTTAGCATATGACTAGACATTCATATTTTTTGGGATGTTACAGGTATTTTGTGGAGGAATGAGGAGAAAAATCTCCATTTGAATAGATAAATTATCACCTAGGAATTATTTGAGGAGAGAATCGGGGACAGAAACATGTGAGAAATTTTTTTATAGAGGAGGATAAATGAGTTTCATGATCTTAGGTAAGGTAGTGATACAAGGGCACAATATAAGAGACATTTTTTTGAATTTCTATAGTTTTTGGATTACCTCAATGATGATAAATTATAGGGGAATAGGTTTTTTAGGGGTCTGAATGCAAAATTAGTAGGTGTTGTTCGCATACTCTCTCCCTTGACCTTGGAGAAGGCGGTGTTGAAGGCATATTTGGTAGAGGAGAACTGAGGTAAGTTACACAAATTTAAAGAGATGTTATGTGTTAGAATACATGAGAGACTTCATTTTTAGGAATTTACTAGGTCTCGTGGTATGAAACCTCCTCCATGGGGTGGTTTTAGACCCACTTAGTCCACACCTAGACCCCCGCAGTCATCTCACCAACATACACATGATAACTCACAATGAAATTCACACCAACAACATAGGTTTTATCCCCAAAATGATTTACAGAAAGGTAGATGTCATGGAGAAAAATGTCTAAACAAATATATGAGGAAGGATGGATAGCAAAAAGGTTATCATATACTCATTATTCTACTAGAGTAGGCCCTAGTGGTTCAGTGTATTAGAGTGTTGGCGGGACTCAGTCTCATAGGGAACACCTTCTCGGTTCTGGGTTTTATGTTTGTGGGGATCTAGATCATTATGCACACACTTTTCTGCATATGACTTCTCAGAAAAGGCACCCATCTCATACCAGATTATAAGATATGTAGGGTATACTCACCATGTTTATGCATCACTAGAGAACTGTCAGGTTGATTATAAAGCCATAGTTATTGAGACTACATGTATTGTTTGGGGTATTATTGTATATGTTCTATTTGAATTTTGGGTTTCATATTCTATTATTGTACCTTCCCTTGTGGATTGTTGTAGGTTGGTGGCTTCTAGGTAGATTGACCATTAACATGTAAAGTTGGCCAGTGGGGCCAGGATGTCAATAGAATCTTATGCTAATGGGTGTGTGTTGGACCTTGGTGTGTTCATGATCCCTTTTGAATTTCATGCCATACCATTGGGATCTTAAGAGATTGTTTTGGGTATGGACTAGATTAACACCTATCAAGCTAATGTAAATATTTTAAATAATGTGATTAAATATTTTGATGGCTTGGGTACAAAGGCAATTATTTTAGGGGTGTAAAAACATCTTTCTCTTTGTGTGATTTCCACTATACAACATAAGCGGAGTGCATGGAAGGGATGTCAGTTATATACTATCACTATTAGCGATATATCCAATGAGGATTTTAGGGGGGGGGGGGGTTCTCTTCATCAACATCCTATTTTGTGTGGGTTTATAGATGATTTTCCTAGTAAGATTCCTAGTTTTTGGCCACAACGAGAGGTAGATTTTAAGATTTATCTCATATTAAGAGATGCACCTAGTTCTAAAGAACCTCACAAGATGACTACTCGGGATATTTATGAGCTCAATATTCTATTGGAGGATTTATTAGATAAGGGCCTCATTTTCCCTAGTGTTTCTATGTAAGAGTACCAATTATATTTGTGAAGAATATGGATGGGTCTTTACGTCTATATATTGATTATAGGAAATTAAATAAGGTAACAATGAAGAACCATTACCCATTTCCCAAAATTGATGATCTCTGTGACCATACATGAAGAGCTAGATTGTTCTCCAAGATTGATCTTAAGTCAAGGTACTACAAGCTTTGGATTGTAGAAGTAGACATAGATATAACAAATTTTCAGACTCGGTATGGGAACTACGAGTTCACAGTGCTCACTTTTGGTTTAACTAATGCCCTTGCATTGTTCATGAGTCTAATAAATGGGATATTTAAGACCCTTTTAACCCATGTGTTATTGGTATTTCTTGATAACATTTTGATTTGCTCCCACTCATATGAGGAGCAAGAGGATCATTTGAGGTATAATTTGTAGGTGTTGAGAGATTGGAAGTTATATGGGAACCTAAAGAATTGTTCATTCTTTTAGACAAAGGTTCATCACTCAGGGCATGTCATTTCATGAAATGGTATCTATGTCAATCACTTGAAGATATGTGTTATCATTGAATGGCCTTCTCCCACTATAGTTACTAAGGTTTGAAGTTTTTTCGGGTTATTTGGTTTTATATTATTTCTCATCCCATTACTCTCCTTTAGTAAAAAGGGAAGAATTTTGATTAGTCATAAAAGTGTGAGAGGGCCTTCCAATTTCTCAAGGATCGTCTTACCATTGTAATGATATTAGCAGTCCGAAACCCACTTTTAGATTTTGTTAGGTGCATAGATGTTTAATTTGAGGGCCTTAGGGAAGTTCTTATGCAAGTGCATTGTGTGATCACGTTTGAATCACATAATATCAATAATTATGAGCTTAATTACCCTACTCATGACCTTGAGCTCATTGTAGTTATACATGCACTTGTGCATTGGAAGCATTTTCTCCTTGGTATACATTTTGTGTTGAGGACAAATCATTTGATTTTGTAACACATATTCTCACAGCCAAATCTCAATGCTCTACAAAGGCATTAGATGAAGTTTCTTTGTTATCATGACATGGATATTTAGTACATTGAGGGAAAGGAGAATGTAGTTATTGATGCCTTGAGAAAGAGACATCATGATTTTGTAGCATTATCCTTGAGGATAGATTTATAGATTTAGATTCTCTAGCATCTTCTAGAAGATGGTTTAGATAAGGGAATTAGATGTGATATTAAGTCTTAGAGAGCCTTGAAGGGTAAATTTGTAGGATATTCATTAGAGTTAGATGGTATTCTTTGTAACAAGGGGAACATTTATGTGTCTAAGGTAGGTGATTTGCACAAATTATTCCTTTCAAAGGTTCATCGGGCACCTTATGCAACACATGTTACGGTGAAGAAGAATCACATTATAAGCATGAAAAACTATGCATAAACAGAAAGACAAAAAAACAAAGAAACAAACCTCTCCTCCATGTTTTTCTTGTAAACCTAAGTGATAAGGTTGTGGAAGATTTAAACTTGTGGAACCTTGTAACAAATAGATTGTGGGTGTTCTTGATTCGATCTCCAAATGAGAGAGTAACAATGCTACGAGTAATTTTTTAGTAATCGGGAAAGATTTCAATGTGCAGATATTGGAGGAATAAATAGTAGAAGTTGGCTACAAGAGGGAGAAAACAATCCAAGAGTAATTGAATAGGGATTCAAGAGGATTTGTAAGGGATAAGCTTGCTCTTTTATAGAGGCCAAATAGTGGTCTGAGAGTAGTTGCAAGTGGTTAGATATGGTTGAATGCACATGCTAAAAATAACACTTAAGGGAGGTTAAACAATTTAGATGAATTCATTCCCATTTGAGGGGCAACAAATAAATTCAATTGCCAGAAGTTACATCCATAAAGATGGTTATACGTGCAATTCAATTGCCCCCACCTTTCTAGGATTCTAGAAGTGGGGTTGATTGGAATAGGGAAGTAGAGTCCAAGTGGCAATTGACTAGGAAACCAGGTATATTTTCCCAATTAAGTAACTAATTTAATTACTTACAAATTCAAATATAATTAATTAACCATTTATTTAATAAATATTAATTAACTTAGCTAAAGTGGTATTAAGGATTAATTTAATTAATCCCAAGAGGTGAATGCTTAATTAATTTGATTAATCAATTGTAAGGGGGTCTGAACTAGGATAAACTGGAAATAAGTATGTGATTTTGGGGTGTCTACATTTACCCCTCTTTAAAGTGTTATTATAAAGTAATAACATTTTAAACATAGTAGATGTATGCATCAGGGAGTGAAAGATAGTGAAGAATTTGGATGCCCTAAAAAATAGAATGGTAAGGGAATGCCCCCTCAAGCGGGTGGGTGACACAAAAAAGTAGTTAACATCCACTTGATATGAAGAAGACAAGGGATTTGAACAACGATGGGAAGAACCGTGCTCGTAGCATGAGCATCATTTAAAGAGTAAAATTTAAAGTAACCTTATTTTGTTGTTGTAAAATAGAGTTGTCACCATGATTATGAAATAATCATGATGGGTGACCCAGATGCGCATAACTAAAAGGAAAACAAACTCAATAAACACCACAAAAGTATGCACCTTGACTATGAAGAAGTTGAGATGACAACAAAATACGTGTAATTGGTCCAAAAAGTAAACATCAACAATGCAACACAACTTTGAAAAGAAAACAATTAACTATGCCCTTAATGTGTGTCATAATGATGATTAAACATATATAAATGTCCCCAAACACTAAACTTATGAAATCATTGGGATATGATTAGACTGAAGAGTAGAGTGATGCTTAGATACTCCTAATGAAACTCTTGTTAGATATGCATTGAAAATCGTTCTGAGAGTTGAAAAGGATCATTTCCTCTATGAAATAAACTTATGAATTGCAGGAGAGGTAGAATGAGAGCCTAAATTTCCGCAAGTGAAGTTATATCGTGAAGGAAAAATAATTGATTTGGCTTGCCCAAAGTAGAGTCACTAACATGCAAAGGGAAGAAAGTGATAATCATAAGATTGGAACGATCACTAGGGTGGTAGATAAAAGTAAGAATTTATCAAGATTGTGTGGAAATGTTGAAATATTAATTTTATAAGTTTTCCAATGGTAGGATTTCTATGATAAGTGAATGTTTGTTTTAATTTTTATAAATTTTGTGTCTTTTTTGAATTTTTGAATATATGATTTTTTGATATTTTGCGAGGTTTTAGAAAAGAATTTGAAATACATATACAAATAAATGTAAAAAAACCTGATGACACATCAAAAGGAAAACACGCCATGGCTTATTTAATAAACCAGGATGAAAACACTACACATGTAAGCAATTAAAAGACACAAAACAAGCATGTCAAATAAACCCAATATGAATATGAAGGAACTACACCAAAGTTATATGTGAACTAAGATGTAAAGAATTTTTCCTATAATTGTTCTACGATAAAAAAAAGTACAATAAAATAAAAAATTAATAGAAGCAAAAGCATCATCACTATGTTGAAAAACATCAACAGTGCAACACAATTTGCAATAACAACGTCTAATAACACCTCATAATGTGTTCCACATTGAATAATTAGATATATATAAATGCCCCCAAGCGATAGCTTAGAATACGAGAGGATTGGATCATGCCAAAGAGCGAAGTGATTCTTAGATACTCCAAAAATAATCTTGTTAGATCTCATTGAAGTTTGATCAATATTGAATTAAAATGTGAAATCCAAGTGTGCCCTAAGTAAAGTTATATTGTGAAAGGGTAAAACATTGATTTCCTCGAGCATAGATATATTCCATGGGAAAGAAAGGTAATTATCGAAAGATGATCTGGAACGATCATGATGAGCGTCGTCAAATGGTGAAATTTTTGAACTGTGTTATTCAATTGTTGAAATTTGGTCAAACATTTTCATATGTTCTGTTTTTTGCTAGTTTTATACTGTTTTGGGTTTTTTGAAACATATTTGAATGCTTTTGTATTTTTTAACATATTTTTAAAATATATTTTTTGACATATTTTTAAATATATATTTTTTGAACATATTTTTTTATTTATTTTGGAAACATATTTGAATGTTTTTTTAATTTCGAAACATGTTTGAATGTTTTTGGTATTTTTAAAACATATTTGAATGTTTTTTTGGTATTTTTATGACTTAGTAAAGGATGTACTGTCTGAATGTATGTTCAAACAATTGTAATAATTTCATTCCATTGGCAGAATGTAGATGATATAATGATAGGATGTCTCACTCCATTCATGACTCCACGTAACTAGGAAGATGTGATGGCTCGTCACCGAGAGCCAAGAAGGATGGGAGAACTAGGTGAATAGTGATATGAAAAAGAAAATGATTGATGCCAAGACATAAGGTGTAACAATGATCCATGTGAGAAAATGTAACTCATTGTCGGTCAAGATTTCCTGACCGATTCCAAGATGATTTTACTTTATAGATTTTGATTAGACTTAGATCCATAGATGGCCTACTAACTGACAAAATCTGGTTGAAGGAATTGTTGTCTCTCTTTAACATAAACAATTTTTTGAGATGTTTGATGAAACACTTTTGATTCATATTTATAAAAGCTTCATTTTATTTATTTTATTTTTTTGAAAGGGACCCCTATATCTTACCCAATGTCATTAGTAAAAGGCAAGGGCTCAACATCGAAGACAAAATGTAGGCGAGTAAAAACACATGCTTTCATTCCTAATCTCACACTACTAGTAAGAAGTATGGGCTCGTCACCGAAGATTGTGAAGGATGAAAGGTGTAATGTTTGATTTTTTTATATTTTATATTGATTTTGCCTTGTATTTTGATAGTGTGCTTATTGGGAAAGAACATTTTCCCCCTAATTCTCAGCCACATTCGACTAGTAGGATGTAAGGGTTCAACACCATAGACTGAGATGGATGGTCAAAAAGGTCTAGGTAAAGAAGTTTGTGCTCTCTATTAAAGAGATATTTTTTTGAAAGGAGGAGTTGCCATCAGTAAGCTTCAAGACAAAATTGTAGATAAAAATATATGAAAAGGTAGAAACCATGACAAGGATGAGACGCACAATGCCCAATAGGAACAAGGTTAACCTGTGTCGTATATGGTGAAGAATGCAAAGATATGATAATGGTATGATTAAGATATCTTCCAATGGATGAAATAATTAAAATATATATATTTAGATGAGTTGACAGTGCAAGCAGCGTCCCACAGTGTGGAGAATACCCATGCAATAAGTCCATGTTTATTAAATTTGTATGGTCCTAATTTACAAGAAATGGTTGGATGAGATCTAAGTCAATGGAGTATATTGAAGGATTTTCAATATATATGTGATTGAATTAGTCCTAATTTACAAGACTTGGGAAGACAATATACAAGTCAAAGGAGGGAATTCGATGATTCAATGATCTCAGACGTACGAGACTTGGGTAGACGAGGTTTAAATAAAAGAAGATAATTGAAAGATTCAATAAGTATTGAAGTACAAGACTTGGGTAGATGAGGTCTAAGTCAAAGGAGGCAATTGAAAGATTTAGTGAGTCCTGAAGTATGAGACTTGGGTAGATAAAATCCAAGTCAAAGGAGAGAATCCTAAGATTCGATGAGACCTGATTCATGAGACTTGGGTAGATAAGGTCCAAGTCAAATGAGAGAATTTAAATATTTGATAATTCCTAAAGTACAAGACTTGAGAGGACAAATTCCAAGTAAATGGTTGTATGATTGAATAAATCTACGATGAGACCAAAAGACCTATGTGATGTTAGAGGTAAGTTGTTGATGCGGAGAATATGTTGAAATCCATATTTACCCATGAGTGGAAGAATGCAAGGAAAGAAGGATTGATCTCTATATGTATATCTGAGATTACTTAGAGGCTACAAAGAGTAAATATTCAATGTTGCTCCTTTGAGGATGTGGATTGATTGATTTGATAATAGATTGGCAATTAAAGTTTGAATTGGTTGTATAAGGATATTCCTCTGTATGCGTACCTCATAGAGTGCACACATGTAGATGTCTTGATAGGTAGGAATCATCATTGATGAGATACATGTAAGATTGATCATTTGAGGTATAATGGAAATGGGATGTTGCATTGTTGCAAGTGTTCACAATTTTTGTGGTTTTGTTTCGACAAGAAGACTAGAGATGTTAGGTATAGGATCTAGTGTTGAAAGGATAAAATCAAGCTCAATGGTTTTTGATGATGAACCCTCTTCTTTGAAGTTTTCATTTATATAAAGGGTTAGAAAGGAATATTGAAATAGGGTCAAGCTCTCGTTTGATGTTTGAAGATTGTTTTCCAAAATAGGTTCAATGTCTTAATGAACTAACGAAAGTACATTCAAAGGAGATATTGATTGGTTTTGGTTTATAGATATTTGAAATTTATCGTCATGATCTCATTGAGTTTTATTATATACATGATTTTGGACAACGTTCAACTCTTCATTAGAAGTTGTGGTATTTGACGTGTTTTTATTTGCGATAATTTCGTCGTTGATCTTTATAGAAATGACTTCATTGTCAATTAAGTCATAGACATAATGATAGAGACTTGAACAATGATCTGTAGAATGGCCTTCGATGTGGTGATATTCATAATAATTTTATTCGTCATACCACTTAGGATTATTTTACCCTTTATAGAAGGGTCTTGTGATTGGATATTTGATCATATTGGCCTTTGATAATTGATGAAAGGCACTAGAGATACTTACTCTAAGGTGTGACATTTGAATTTGCACAGAGTGGTGTCTTCACTAGGTTGTATGATTTAATGTTTGGTTAATGGTTCACTAAGGCGTGAAACCATATGAGAGATTTGTGTCATCATCCCATGAAGTGTTTTGACTAACTCATTGCTTGATGTATTGTGTGAAGCTACCATTTTTTTTAAAGAGGGGGAGAACAAAGAAAGGTAAGATAAAGTACTTGAACCTCGGAAAAAAGAGTGCTAAGATGGAAAAACGAGGAGAGATTGAAGAACTCAACCTTTAACAAAGTGAATGCTAAGATGGAAGAGTGGAAAAGGTTAGTTTGCTAGACTCTTAACAAAATGAGTGTTAAGATGGAAGAGAATAAAAGGGGTTAGATGTGTTTCACCCTTAACAAAATGAGTGCTAAGGTAGAAGAGACTTGAAAATGTTTGATGTGCTTGAATCTTTAACAAAAATGAATTTTAAAAGAGAAGAGGCTTACCAAGGTGAGTTTTCTCGACCCTTAACAAAAATAAGTGTTAAGAGGTAAGAGGATTGAAAGGGTTAGATTAGAGGAATTTTAATAAAATGATTTCTAAGGGAGATGAAAAGGTTTGAAATATTCCTTGACCCTTTACAAGATGAATGTAAAGATGGAAGAGGTTGGCTTGCTCAACTCATTAAAAAATGGGTGTTAAAAGAGAAGAGACTTGAAAATGTGATGAATGTGCTTAGCTCTTAACAAAATGAGCGTTAAGGGATGAGACTTGGAAATACAATGAAAATGTTTGACTCTTAACAAAATGAGTGTTAAGAGGGAAGATGCGTAGAAAGATGATGAAGGTGATCAAATCTTAACAAGAATGAGTGTTAAAAGAGGAGACTAAATAAAGGAACAGGTAGCACTCGAACATCACAACGATGCGAGTATAAAAGTAAGAAGTCAAGAGATGATGATGAAAAGCTCTCCAAACTAATTAAAAGTGGAGATAAGAGATGAAGGGAAAGTGATTGAGTAATGATGTCAAATTATAGCAAAAGTGATTAATGCTTAAAAGAGAGGAGTGAAGAAATGTGAAGATGTCAAAAAGTTCAACAAAGTCAATGTTAAATTTGTCTGACTTAAGATGATATGAATTCATGAAGTTCAACCATGTAAATGTTGAACTCAAGACTTTAAGGAAATGATATATCAATGTGATTATACGATTGTGCTTAACCATTGATAAAGTGAATATCAATAGGTTCAATACTTAGATGGAGAAATGATTATGCGATTAAGTTTTGGATATGGATGTCCAAAAATCAAGGCTTATACTTTGATGGAAACAAAGTTTCTTAAACTTTTGGAAAATACATCAAAAGATTTAAGACTAAGGTAAGATAATAATGAATTCTAAAAGAGAAATCCTTTTCGAAATTTCGACAAGAGGTGCTTAAGAATCCAAATGAGGGATATTTGGAAGGTATCAAAAAGGAGACAACGAAAAATCAAGAATGGAGAGATTTGATTAAATATTAAAAAATGAGATGAAAATGATAAAAAGTACGATATGAGTGTGGAGCACAGAACTTCAGGAACACGTGAAAAAATGTTAAAATGAAAGAAAGAATGATTTTTAATGATGAAGTGAAATTTGGCCTCTAACTTAGATTGGCTTGGTCAAGGTGTGGCTTCCTTAGATTAAAGTTATCTCCTTAAATTTCAACAAGTATATCTGAGCGAGCACAATATTATTGCTATTTTTTGACTTTACTTTACCCCCCTAATATGATAATCCATGTATTTTACTCCACTCAAAGGATTAAGTTAGGGTTGCCTCTATGGATATTCTGTGACTCTTATATCTCATAAAAGGCATACTAGTCAGTTGGGTGGGGGTACTTACTTTGTCATTCATTTCCCTTAAGAAGTGATGACTACTTTTGGGTTCATGTGGTACTCTTCAAAATGAGTCTATGTCCACTGGACATGCACTTCCCACAATTATAGTTGGAAGTATCGAGGAAGATTCTTGTCACTGAGAAATTTGAATTAAAGTTAAGTTTTATAACATTTATTTAACAAAGGTGATAAAGTGGGTTTGTTTGAATCAGCGACCAAAGGAAACCTGCAGTTAGTAGTTTTAATGTTTTTAACAACCACCTAAGATATGGTCCTATAAATAATTGATTCTGAAAGATTTCTTGCAGTGAAAACACGTAAGAAAAACACAAAAAACAAACAAATAAACTCACATTTCTAATTTTCAAGATCACTTGTAAAAGCAAGAGAAAAGAGCATACGTGTGGAGTTTACTACGATTATTTTCACAAAAAAATTATTTTCCTAAACACAATAAAAGCCTCAAAAGTGGAAATTTTGTCACGAAATTCCCCAAAAAGTGAATTAATTGAACGAAAACATCCAATAACCTTGCATTGAAAATTTCACAGTTAATCGATTTAATTAATTTGATCAAAAATTAGTTTAGGGATTAAGTTGTTAAAAGACCTAATTACTTAAGAGGGAAATAATTAATTAACTTACAAAAACCCAACCAAACCATTAATTAATTAAAAAATATAGTTAAATTAATAAAAAATAATAATAATAAGTTAGAATTAAAAATAACTAAAAATAAAATAAGGTTAAACCTAAGTTAAAAGCTTGACCAAAATTAAATCTAAAGCCTTTTAAAAATAAAAGAACCCCTAAAATCCTAAGTGCATTGTGTAATAAGAGGAGGGAAAAGGCACGAGCTCAAGCTCGAGTCACAGGTTACATACATGGGTGATTGATTTGTGTAGCTCGATGGTTTGGGGAGATGGATTAGAGGCTCCTATGCAGAAGATTGCCTTTGGTGCAGCCGAGATAGATGTGTACTCGATAGGGATTTCCAAGGATGGAGATCACTTGGCAACGGTGAGGGAAGGTGGATTCGATGCAGAGCTAGACATGCCGGAAACAAGGCCCTAACTCAGCGGGTGATGCTTCAGAGGGTAGATCTAGGGATCGGTGAGTCAAGGTTTTTTGTGTAACATAAAATCATGTTATGTTGAGTTGGAACAGTGTGGCTTTGTAATCTAGCTCAAGAAGCTTAGAGGCTGACTATGAGCTGAGATCAGATGTGCAGACCTTGTCACGTTACATGAAGTCGGATTGAATGGAGCAGATTGGGATCGGATCTGATGCAAAGAAGGTTCAGACAGATGAAGGGTGAGCTCGGTACAAATTTTGAGGATGGGGTTGAGCTTGGAAAGGAGATATGGGGAGCTTAGGTGTGAAAGCTGACAGGGAGATCGTAGAAGTGAGGTCAGGATGGGCTCACAGGGGTTGAGTGAATGCGAGTTAACTTGATAGCATAAGGGGTGTAAGGAGTTGAACGGGTTATGTCCAAAGTTCAGAGTGGATGGCGAGCTAACTTGATGTGTGGAGGTTAAACCCAGATAGCTATGGAACAAGTGGTAGAACACCTAGATGGGTTGGAGAACTTGTTTAATTTTAAGATCTGACTCACAGGTTAGCTCCAAATGAGCTCGGAGCTACCTGCACAGGGAGATGAAGGATAGGGGTGAAACAGTGAAAGAGAGTTGGTTGCAAAGGGGAGCTCATAGTGAGCTTGGGGGTGAGGTTTGAGATGCAAGCCAATATGCGGCATAATAGCTTGGTGCAGAGGAGTAACAAAACGGCAGGCTCCCACCAGATTTAGTAATGTTAATCAAATAAAACCAATTACACAAGGGTTAGTAACAGACTTAAATTCATGCATTAAAAGATGAGTGCCAATGAAACACCAACTTCATGAGGTATTTTTAAGTCCCACTAGATCGTGTTCTAAATGTCTGTGAGATTTTTTTGCAAGGATCAATATGAAACCCTGTGCACATCGAAGACATTGCACGTAATGGTGAAGTGAATGCTCCAAGTAATCAATATGTCAAATTAAACAAGGAAAATCATGCATAAAGAATAGGTCTAATCATTCTAATAGACTTGAAATAAGAGGGTACATATGGGAGTGTTTTCGGATGCTCCCAACATGCCTAGCAAAATCATTCTGCTTAAACAGGGAACAGAGGAGTTACGATTCACAAAATATAAATATTAACTCAAATAAAACCAAGTGACACATAGGGTTATGTATATATTATATGATGGAATATTGCTATGTGTCATATAACTCCAATGACCTATGAAATGTGAAACTAAGTGAAATAAATCACTATATGTGCGTGGACAAGATCCCGAGTGATGGCGAGTGCTAGTCACACACACCAACAATGTGAGCACAAGAAAACTATGCATGAACAGAAATATAAGAAAAACAAAGTAGCAAACCTTCTCCTCCATGTCTTCCTTGCAAACCCTCAATGATAAGGTTTTGGAAGCTTTAAACTTGTGGAACTTTGTAAGAAATGGATTGTGGGTGCTCTTGATTTAATCTCCAAATGAGAGAATTGACAATGCTAGGAGTAGATTTTCAGTGACATTGGGAAAGATTCCAATATGCAGGTATTGGAGGGAAAAAATAGAAGATTTTGGCTACAAGTGGCTTCAAAAAATCCAAGAGTGATTGAACAAGGATCCAAGAGGATTTAAAAAGGGATAAGTTTTCTCTCTTATAGAGGCTGAGTAGGTGGTTTTGAGAGTAGTTGCAAGTGGTTACATGTAGTTGAATGCACATGCTAAAAATAAAACTTGAGGGAGGGTTAAACAATTCAGATGAATTTATTCCCATTTAAGAGGGCAATGAATAAATTTAATTGGCAGAAGTTACATCCATGGAAAGATGGTTGTATGTGTAATTTGATTGCCCTCACGCTTTTTTAGGATTCTAGAAGTTGAGTCCAAGTGGAGTTGACTGCGATTAGGGAAGTGGAGTCCAAAAGTAGTCTAAATAGCAGTTGACTAGGAAAATAGGTGTATTTTTCTAATTAAGTAACTAATTTAATTAGCTACAAAATGTGACAAATAATTAATTAACCGTTTATTTAATAAATTTTAATTAATGTTAGCCAAGGTTGTGTTATGTAATTAATTTAATCAATTCCAAAAGGTACATAAAATGTGTATGAATTAAATTAATTTGATTAATCAATCATAAGGGGGTATGAACTGGGATAAACTGGAAACAAGTATGTGATTTTGGGGTGTATACACACATAGATCCTTGAAATTTGTACCATTGCATTGAGTTACGTAAGGATATAATAGGATTTTTTGTTATTTGTCTAGAGTTTCAAAGGGTTAAGGTAGAACACTCTCATCATGCAGGTCTTTTATATTGATATGAGATTACAGAGTGGAAGCTAGATATGATTTTTAAGGATTTCATAGTTGGTCTCGCCACTTCATCCTATCATCATGACATGATTATAGTGATAGTGGACAAGTTGACCAAAGTTTCCCGCTTATCACCGACAAAGACCATTTATAATGTATTTGCAATAGACCGAGTTTTTCTTGATGACATTGTGAGACTATATGGGATTATGAAGAAGACTATTTCTGATAGTGATCCATTATATACATCTAATTTTTAGATCAATCGTTGGGAACTTAGGTCAACTTAAGTACAACCTATCACCTGGAGACAAATGACCAAATAAAGAGAGTGAACTAGGTGTTAGAATATATGTTAAGGATGTACGTTTTGGATAAATAGAACCTATGGAAATATTATTTATATTTTATTGAGTTTATATATAATAATAGTCATCACAACTCTATTGACATGTCACCTTATCTGGCTATCTATGCGAGGTCATGCATAACACCTTTGAGTTAAGATAGATTGGATGATTTTTGGTTATCATTGGTTATGATGTGTTATCTACATGTACATGGATGTATAGATGTTAGATGTATACATTTGATGACGAGGTGGTTGCATGCTTATGATATTGGATGACATAAGTTAGAAGTATGAACTATGTAACCTTGAGAAAAGGTTCATCATAAAATTTTCGATAAACTGAAAATGTAATCATAAAAAGTAGGTGTACATGAAAATATTGATTCAAAGACTAGATTGAAGGTAAAAAAACAAAAGGATCATCTATACCTGTAATGAACCATTACAACCGATAACAAGTGTTAACACAATAACTCAAAGATCTTATTGCAGTTATCCTAAGGATCATGTTGAAAATATGGATAAGTGTTGGATTTAAAAAGGGAAATATAATTGACCCTATTACAGTTTCCACCTATTTGTAATTCTGATAACAGTATAGATTACCGTCAAAGTGGTAGTTACAATAGAATGGGTACTACAACCATAGGCTAATAAACACCCATATACGGTTCCCCATAGTTACAAAGCTTAATGAGCACCAGAGCATGATATGCAAATAAATACAAGAACAGAATATCTAGACTCCCAGACACCATATTTAATTCTCGTGAGAAACCCGAAGTGAAAAGTACTCCACTGGGTAAAGCACTATATTTATTAAGAATATACAATATATTTTTACCCAACAATTCTCACTTCACTCCTTGTATACTTTGCAAAATGTATGCTAGAGCTACCATCTAGTCAGTCAATTCAGGGCATACAATGATCATCCACTGTATATTTGCATTATGAAATTTCTCAGTCTTTAATATTGGATTAGTTACAAGATACAAGAACGTTGTAAATAGCCAATCTCGAGAGGGATCTACCCAAATCAATGTGGGTGGGTGATCTTGGTCTGATGCACGCATTCACTCTTAAAAAATGAAATACCTTCAAAATAAATGTGTTGATGAACAAACTTGAATGATACTCAAGGTTATTTGCTAGTGAAAATTACACTTTAACTTATCACAATTTATCCTTACAACATTTTGAGTGAATCCAACAGTGGAGATCAGTCACCGAAGCCAAACCGTCTTCTTTACTTGTATGATTAGCTGCCATGTACTCAGCCTCTATTGTGGATATCACAACACTTGATTTATGTTTACTCATCGAAATTACCACTCCACCAAACAAGTTGAACACATAACCACTGGTAGACCTACATGCATATCCAAGTCTCCACCCCAGTAAGGAATCCATAAAAACCATGCTAGATCTAATGTTTTACTTTCATCAGTTTTTCCCTAATAATAAATTACATAATTAGATGTCCCACGCAGGTACTTATAGATTAGTCTTTACCGTAGTCCAATGTTCCTTTCTAGTATTTGACATGAATTTCTCACTACTCCCACTGCATGTGCAATATCATAGGCTCTAGTACAAACCATTACATACATGCAAACTACCAACTACACTAGCATATGGTACACGAGACATGTCCTCTATTTCTTCTTCAGTTTTAGGAAAATGTTTAGAAGACAATATTTTGACCAACAAGTGAAAAGGAATACTAATATGTTTACTTTCATGCATTTGAAACCTTTTTACAATATCACTTCAAGATACTTTCTTTGATTTAACACTAGTTTCCTATTTACACCAATCTCTTTTTATTTCCATGTCCAAAATAAATTTTACATAGCACTTCGAGATCTACTTCATATCAAAATAGATGAGAGTTGAGATTTAACAAGTGACTGACCAATTTCTTACTATTACCAATTAACAACATGTCATCAACAACATGATACAATACAATGATAACATAATATTCACCTTCATGTTTTAAAATAAACATAGGAGCCAACTTTACTTCTTTCGAGCCCAAGTCTAAACACATACTTATCAAATTTCTGGTTCCACATTCTTGGTGATTGCTTCAATCCATATAATGAATTTTTCATCCTACTCACAAAATCTTCCTTTCCTTTGATCTTAAATATTTCTAACTCTACGTCATGTAGATTTCCTCCTCAAGCTCACCATGCAAAAACAGTAGTCTTAGCACATCCATCTAGGGTCTATTTCCAATCGAAAGCAACAACAATAGCTAAAAGAAATCTAGCTAGAATGTAACTTAGCAACAGGAGAAAATATCTCACCAAAATCAATTCCCTCCACTTAAGAAAAACCATTTGCCACAAGGTGATCTTTATACTTTTCTATTTTCCCATCTGCATTATACTTCTTCTTAAACACCCATTTATAACCAACCTTTTTTTCTTCTAGGAGGTAATTTCACCAAGTCCTATGTATTATTCTTATATAAGGACTCCATTTCTTCCTCCATAGCCTTTTTCCAAAACTTTATTTCATTATATCCAAAAGCCTCCTTCATAGTCTTGGGTTCATCATTAGTAACAGATAAAAATGACAAAACAGAAGTAGAATGGAAATCAGGAGGACTATACCTCTCAGGTGCCCTTCTCAAAGAGAAAACTGATCTTCTTAAGATAGGATTTTCTGAGCTTCAACATCTTCCAAAAGTTCCTCATCTGCTTCATCTAAATCTTCCTCTTACAACTCTCTTTGTGGTTCATCTTATGTAGTTGCACATCAAATTCAGACACAATTCATCTTCCTCAATTTTAACATGATCTTCCTCTGGTTTTGCTTCATGCTCATGAAAGAATTTCCTTAAGCTTTCTAAAAATTACATTACGGACTAAAAATAACCTTCCCTGTGATTCTAGATTCTAAAGCTTGTATCCTTTTATGCCATTAGAGTATCCATATAAATATGCAGTTAGAAAATTTATTATCTAACTTGGTTCTTTTCTCTTTGGGGGAGGCCATACATATAAGCAATACAACTCAAATACACAAAAATGTCTAAGCCATAGAAAAAGGTTTCTTACTAGTCCATGCTTCCTGTGGATTTTTCCCTTCAAGTGTCTGATGTTGGTGATCTATTAACCAAATAGCATGTAGTTGCCACTGCTTCTGCCCAACTGATGGAGTTTTATGTCCAAACTGGAACCACTGAGCTAGATACTCTTCTACACTTATCCATCAACGTTCTGTTCATCCTTTCTGTAACTCCATTCTGTTGTGGCGTATATGGAGTTATCTTCTGCCTTTATATTCCACACTCTTTACAGAATTTCTCAAAGACATTAGAGCAATATTCCCCACCATTGTCACTTCTCAAAGACCTTTATCTTCCTTTTTGTCTAATTTATACATCTAAGAGCCATAAACTATTTGAATTTATATAGAAAACCTCAGACTTATTCTGAATAAAATATACCCAAGTCATTTCTTGAGAAATCATCTATGAAACTAACATAGAACATGGCTTTTCCTAATGATGGAACTTTTACAGGTCTAAAAACATCACTATGTATCAAATGTAGAATTCCTTATGATCTTGTAACATTCATAGGAAAATTTACTCTAGTTTGCTTTCCAAACACATAATGCTCACAAAAATCAAAATGGATAAAGGATTTGGGTCAAAAATTCCTTCAACCATACCTTTTTACTTTTAAAGTACGAATTCCTTTCTATATGATGTGTCCCATCCTTTGATGCCATAACATCGTCTTCATTGCAGCAGCATGTAGGAGTTGGATCTGAAGCTTTCATTGATCCTATAAAACCACATAGTTATTGGACTCATCAGATAACAATTCTTTCCTCAAGCTTAAACATTGTTCCAGTATGGTATGCCTCTTGCTAATACCATTGCACCCTGAACCATACTCGTAACTAAATCTTTACTAAATGCTACCTGAACACCTGCATCATTAATGTTACTGTATACATGTTTAAATATACTGGTCAAACCTTGAAATGTCCAAGAACCCCTGGGAGGGTTTTAGAGGCTTGCATCTTTAACCTCGTGTAAGAAGGTCCCAGTGGGACCAAGGATGTTGTATGTTGAATTTGGAGGAATATGCCATATATTAAATCACCTGCCATTACACTTGAAAGATTCACAAAACCACTTTTATTCTGTAGTGCCATCCCAAAGGAGGCACCCATAGGTTACAATCAACTAAGGAATCCCTGGCACATCCCATGCAAGATGGAAGCCACCAGGAAAATTAATCTCACAAGTGATTTTCCTGAAAGAAAGTTTTGTATCAAAAGAGCCACCATCTGTCATAGGACTTATTTTTTTGGCAAGAGTACCTTTTCAAATCTATAGTCTTTCATTGGAAATGCCCCAGTGGAGCTGTAGTTCCAAGAGTATTACTCAGATCTTTTTTTGTAGCCTTCAAAATAAGATATGGACTTTGACTGTCCTTGCCTGTTCTTGTCGGTAATCTCATTGGGTATGACCTGTTACATATCAAGGCATCATTAAATATAACATATGAAAATCCTTAATAGATTTCCGCCTCATTTCTTCTCACTAGTAATAGAGCCATCAGACTATATCCTCCACTGATGAAATTTTGATGGTAGCATTTGAAATTGGAATAATCCCTAGGCCATTATCCCAAGACTCGGGTACACAGAACACAAAAGCCGCCCAATCCTCTTATCCTCTTCCATTAGCATCTATTGGTCATAGTGAAGACAAGGACCAACGAACGCCACCAACAATGACCATTTAAGACGTCCCAAACATGTTGTCTTGCTCCAAAAAAAGGCATTTGTCATGCACAAAAAATTGCGGAAAGAATATAGCTTCATGGTTCAGTAGATGAACTCATTCTAGTTCACCAGATGACATGCTTGTCTGTTAGCCATAGTTGAGTCACCAGCTTCGCAACCACTAGACACCTGAGCAGATTTCTCATTTGAGGCGGATTCAGCTAGGGTTTGCAATCTGAGCCCATCACAGGTCATTTTTGAGCATGTGTTGCCTTCTTAACAATAATGATAATATCCCATGTCCCTCAAACTTCATACACATAAATCATTGAATCAGAAACATCAGTTAGAAAAACCAAGCTCTATCCAAAAGAAGATCTATTAATTTTGAGCGTACCATAACTCTAGGAGCTTGGTCATTAAAACCGTACCAAGACTGTTTGAGCCTTACAGACATAAAGCTTCCTTGCCAGGTACTTCATAGCCTTTAGGAATTCACTCATATATATTTCTTATTTTAAGTCGATCATTAAAAAAATCATTTTTAATGTCCATTTTTTCAGGGCTGAAATGTTAGGTAAACATACATTGAATAAGTGGAAATATAACATTATGCACTAACATTAGTATGAATGAAATAAATAACCAAAATAAAGAAAGGAATTACACAGTGACACTGTATTTTAACATGGAAAACCTGTAAATGGGTAAAAAACCATGGAAGAATAATCCACTATAATGAGAAACATTTTACATTACTAGTCCAGTAACTCCTCCCTCACTTCTACTTCCATGTATTTACTTGTGATCAATAAAGATTCACAGGGATCTAATCACACATATGACCTATAGTCATATTTAAACAACCCGAAGGGTTTATGTCCATATTAAGTGATGGGGCACACCCTGATTTAATAAATAGTTATTTAATTAATATCTAACAAACCTAATACTAAAGTTTATATTTTAAATAATAAGAATATAAAATATTCTATATTATTTAACTATAAACTAAATATTATGATGCACTTAATATTATTTGACTATAAACTCAACATTATAAGAATATAAACTATTATATATTATTTAACTATAAACTCAACATCATGATTGCACTTAGTATTATAGTTCTAACGCTCCCCCCTAATATTAAGTGGAGATCCATACGCCAACATTACCTGTTTGTACAATAGGATTTACAAATCCATAAACCCTAAAGGTTTAGGCTAACACATGTACTTTTGAAGGATTTATAACACCTTCATCATGCTAAAACTTTGTTTTTGGTATAAAATGATTTGGAATTCATAAATCAGACATATGATTTAGGATAAGTATGATTTACGAGGACTAAATCTCACTATTTCTCATGAGAAATATTATTATACCACGTTTCTAGGATCCTTTTATAACATAAGGATATTCTTTACAAATAAATGCACACACTGGACTGTATTTTTACCGTAAAATCTATTTGTTTACATGTAAACTCTATCAATTTACTTTAGATCATGCAAGATATTTTAAAAATGATTTTAAACTAGAGTATAATTATAGAGGAGAGAGGAGTCAAACAATTGGTGCCGATTGTTAGAAGGTGGCATTGCATTCAGACTCCCCCTCAATGGAAAATTTTAAAGGCAAAGCATTATACACACTTGGCAATATTTTACAGCACACACATGGCTCGTAAATATATCTGCAATATTAATCTTCAGTCTGGCAAAATTGGAGATATCTATCACCTCAGGGAAACGTATCTCTTAGATAACACATAATATGAGCTTCAATATGCTTAATTCTATGATGTTGAACTAGATTCTTAATCAAGAGTAATAAAACTATGGACTTACCACATAGAAGATGAATACTTCCTTCAACTTCCATATATATCTCTTCTAAGAGCCACTTTAGCCATATGGATTCTTTGTTGCTTCCATTGTACTTCTCTACCTCAGTAGGAAGATATGGATACCGTTTGATTGATTTTAGTTGTTCCAAGTAATGGTGCCTACACCAAAAAACTTGAACACATATCCAGGTATATTTTATATATATACACAACATCATCATTGTTAGAGTTATAATATCCATATATAGCATCATAATTCATATAAATCATTATTGATTACATTTTTAACCATCTGTAAAATGTTAAACACTAGCTTGTATAACTACTAATATAACAATATGTTTAGCAACTAACCATGTTAAAAATATATTGAAAAAATTTCAACATACTACTCCTTGTAAAATATGTATTAGATGCAATCAATATTGGACGTCTCCAATACAAACACAAGGGTGTCCCCAAGTGTCATTCGATATGCATATAATAATATTTTAGTTTTCACATACTAAGAAATGTTTTCATAAAAAAACATATCTTTATTGTAAGACTTTTACAAATGAGATAAGACCTGATAACATATCCGATAATCATAGTTATACAAGAATAACCATAATATTCACTGAAAATAGAACCCACTAACTGTGGATACTTCCCATGGATTTTGCTTCAAACAATGATCATGTAAGCACTTTTCAATACATTTAATCCTATACATATCATATATGACCATTTTTTCATGCCAAAAGATGAATAATAGTTCTATTTTTGAATAAATTATCAAAAAACTAATCAAAAACACATATAAGCTATTTGAATGGGTTTTTTAAGTTGTAGTTATTCTAATTTATTTGAGTTAATTATGAAAAAACAAATTCATTTTTCAACAGTATACGAAATAGAAAAAATACTTTTCATATAGAAGTAATTTATAAAGCTGTTATATTAACACTATGATTATTCTCATTATCATAATCAGTATCTTGATTTTGATATGATTTATTCCATTTCTAATTTTTGAAATTTGACTTATTTTTAAATTTACAATCCTCTTTCTTATGTCCAAATTTCCCATGGTTATGACATTTATCTATCAAAACTAACTTGTTAAGTTTCCTAGTTTATTGCTTTTATTAGGGAGTTTTAAAAGTTGATTTTTTGATTCTTGTTAATCATAGAAGTTTTACCTTTTTATTTCTCAGAAAGAAGTGCCTGTGTGACATTTTATTTTGAATCAAAATTAGTCATAACCTACTCTTCCTGAACCAGGAGAGCACTACGGGTTTGCAAATATGGAATATCTTGTTCGGATTGATATTTTGAATTTAAAATTGAAATGAATTTTCTAATTTTTTCATGGATATTTAACTGGATAATAAAATAGAGAAATTTATCATGAATCAAATTACTACCCACATCCATCTAATTGTGACTTAATATTTTTAATTTTTGCTTAGATAATTCATTACTTTTTCATCTCCCTTCATTGGAGTTGTCATGAACTATAAAATCAATTTAATAACTTTTGATAAACGCATACCATCGTGCCATCAAATCCAATTATGTCCAAGCTTCACTAGGAGTTTCAAGATTTTTGATATGAAGAAGAAAGTCATCTTGTATGCTTCACAAGATAATCGAACATTTTCTCTTGTAATTTTTGTTGATATGTGGCGAGCATTATCAGCAGTTGCCATATCTTCCGGTAGGAGCTATCTCTATTCCACTTACAACTACCCACAATTTACAAGCCATAAATTCTGTCTTTCAATCGGATATTCCAAATGTTGTAGTTATGTTCCATCAACATTTGAGATTTATCAATTAAAAATTGATTAGACCCCATTTGTGCGTCATAATATAAATAAAAAACAATCAATAAACAAGGATTAAAATAAGATTTTTAATAGAAATTCCCCCTATTGTATTTTAATCCTCGTAATCGATCATGATCAATTTTACGCCACACAAGGAGGTCATGTTAAGTAAAAATTCTAGACATGAAAAAGTTATAACGATATCAAATAATTAAATTGAAAGGTGAGTGATTTTTTTTTAGTTTTGCAATAACTTATGATGAAAAAATATTGTCGTACAAGAATATATCTCTAGCAATCGTATGTGTACAATGCAATGTGAACACCAAATGGTATAAGTTATTTGATTTATTGGGATACGTAAATATTGAAAGGTTATAAAAAAAGATAATTTTACTATTTTTACAAAAATATTGTTTATATTTTTTCTATATTTTTGAAAGAAAAATAAACAAATAATTCATACATTTAAAAAAATATTTATTTACAAAATTTTTTTGAGCTCTTGCTTCTTATTAGGTTGGTATTTCCATCAACTCGCCAACTCAGCGAGTTTATCACTGAACCAATTTAATCAATGTTAATTTATAACTATAGTGATATATAAATTATGTCATCGAACTATATATTATACCACATTTCAATTTACAATTTAAATCAACAACCAATTACAATATATATATATATATATATATATATAGATATATATATATATATATATATATATATATATATATATATATATATATCACACTATATTTAATTTGACACACTAAAATGCAAAATACTATAAATAACTATATATCAAGCGTTCTAACAACTTGATTAAAAATAAACATACCATCATTAGGAAACTCGCATGCCAAATAATTTAACTAGCCACCTAGAAAATTGGCATGTATTCTACCATCATATTACTAAGTAATAATTGTGGGGCGACCACATACAAGAAAAAATTAAATTAAATTTATTAAAAAAATATGTGCATAAACAGGACACATTAAGTCAAACGAGCATAAGTAAACTATGGTCCATGAACTTTGACATGTTTATTATTAAAATATATATGGGAGCAATTTTACTTTAGAATTAATTTCTAAAGGGAAATGTCTAAAGATGAGTATCATCTATATAGAGTAAAATTTATCCCTCAACGTATGCTTTTCTAGAAAAAACTTTACATAATTAAAAAACATCATATATGGTGTGTGAATCACCAATGTGTCTATATTAAAAACAGCCCCTCACCAAATTTAATATATGGTGTACGGTTAGGAATTCATGGTTTGACATGTTTTAATATACATGGCTAAATAAATGTAAAATTTTAGGATTTACTATGATATGTAGTAAGGGGTAAGCAATAGTTTAGGATTAAATTATTATTTTACCACACACAGGTTTCTTTTCAAATGACAACTCCTTCACAAATAAAAAAAATTGAATGTGCTATTTTAATGGAGAGTTGTCTCTATCTGGAAGTCCTTTCGTTTACCCTTAGATTTTATCTCTTGTGCACTTGTTTTTCACTTGAATTTTTTTACTTTGATTTCTTGAATTCCTGCATACCATATAAAGTATACAAAATATTTAATAACTCTTACCTTGATTTTGCAGAGCCGGGTAATTCATGAAGTTGAATTCTTTTTTAAGCAATTGAAAATCCACAATGCCTTTTCACTTGTGCAATAATCATCCAACCAACTATGCAGAACGGGAAGGGGGATTAAATAATATTTCAAATATTAACTACCTTCCCAACCGTTATTTCCTTAGGTTACATTAGGATTATATTTAATTTATTAAACATGCTCTGGTACCATGTCAGGACGAGGGGTGAAAAGGTATATTTACCAACTAAATTAAATGTTAGGTTAACATATATTAATAAGTGGAAATATAAATGTGCACTCCATAATAAAAGTAAATAGTAGTGCCCGCACTTTTTATAGATTAGTAGCTTGTTGTTTCTTTGCTCATAGATATGTTTTGATAGAATTTTGTTATACCATGGACATTATATTAGGGATTTGATCTTATTAGACATGTGTGGACATTCAGGCGTATAGCGCCAATTCAGCTTAATTTCTATGTTGTCGCATTTTCTTATGATGTCATGGATACTAATGGATATGATGCTGTGTTAAGAACATAATTATATTGATGGATAGTGTTGCATGTGGAATTCTATGGTTATATGTCACTTTATCATCTTGTCTAACTTTTGGAATATTGAGTATAATTGTGCACGTTGTCACATTTTGATTTCAGTAGGATGTTAGGCTAAGTTTAGAACTTATTGATATCTTACTGTGTCATTTTATATTTTATCGAACATGTACGGTTAATGTGTGCAATGAGTGTGCAGGTGACAGGTTTACAAGAGAACGTGGGATTCAAGCCAACTACACAATCTTGCACAAGCAGTCCACGGGCTGAGTCCTAGCCATGTTCATGTGTGAAGCCTTAGTGTAGGATATTATTATTTTGGGCACCATGAGTGACCCCAATTTTTGTAATGTATTGTGCTTTGAATTATTAATTTGGTTTAGGGTTACTAGTGGAGTTGTAAACTTGTTTTGGGAGTTAATAATCCCACTTTCATTAAAATTTTGATTTTGTTTAATGAGTCACTTAATCACAAAGGTTTAGGGTCACATGTGAGACCCTTGGGTGGTCCCCACACCCTCTACCCTTGTGCCAAAAATGCAAAACCCGAAATTAGGTTATTTTGGGCATTTTTGGGGACCCCTTTTTAGCTTGGGAGTTCCCCTAACATAAAAATGAGCCCTTGGACCCTACCTAATGGGTATGGGGGCTTATTTTCAAGGTTAGAGGGAGTTTTCCCTCCCTTTTTACCTCTTGATTGGTCACATCCATGTAAGGGGTGTGGATTGGAGTGCTTATTAAAAGTTTTATTAATTTTGTCTTGCTAACATTTAGGGGAATTTGGGAGAAGAGGGCAAAATAAAATTTTACCCTTTCTCTCTTTTGTTTTGGCATCTTTGACCTTGAAGAAGGAGAGGGGTGACACATGCCACCCCCTCATTGGTGAGGATTCTTGCTTTCTCCTCTTCAAATTCCCATTCATGGGAAAAGAGAGGGACTTTTTTCTTTTGAAACTTCTTGCTTGGATGATTGGGTGATTTGGAGTTTGTGATTTTCTTGAGTCAAGAGTGGAGAAATTTGAAGTTGGAAAGTTTTTTGGAGAGCTTTCTTTGAGGTAGGCTCTTATGTCTTATTGTTGTGTTGTTTTTCTTTTTGTTGATAGATTGGTTGCTTGAAATTGTTAATGTTGTATGTAGATTTTGATTGTTTGTTTGTTTTACTCCCTCCATCATATGGCATGATGGATTTTTGGAGTTATGGGGGAAGAGATGAGGGAATTTTCCTCTCAATCCTCAAGGCTTGATGGGAAAGCCTTTTAGGGTCTTAGTGTTTCCCCTCAAATGGTTGAGGTGGGGAAGTTGATTCATTTGGTTTGAATCTCCTTCCCCGTTCTTGGTAAGGAAACCCCTTTGGGGTTTGAAAATCCTTCCAAGAAGGACTTGGAGAAAGGGTGCAGGAATAAGGAGGGTTTTGATTTAATTTAGGAGCAATAAGGAGGGTAGGGAGATTTTTGCTTTGTGTAAGAAATTTGGAAGATAACTTTTGGAGAACTTTCTCCTCTCTTCCCCACTTTTGAGGAAGAATATGGATTCTCCTCCTTGTAAATTTTAGAGTCTTGATTTGTATTTATCCCATTTTTGTGTGCTTGTATCATTGTTAGTTCAACCTCCATCTTGTGCAAGTTTTGGTTAGTTGTCCTCTTTCCCATGGGCTTGGGGGAGGCTAGCATGCATCCCAACCTTGGGAAAGGCATGTCATGATGCCTATGGTTGGGTGGTAAACGAGGTCTTTTCTCCTTGCATGGATTTCGTGAAGACATGGAGGTTGGCTCTCAAGTTGGAATTGGTGGCATCTTGGGCTCTCATTGTTCTTTTCCTTCCTTGTGATACTTTCTTGCATTGTAACCCTCTTTCGAATGTAGTTATGTAAGAAGTTACATCTCCTTGTAAACCCTCCATTTTGTACATTTTGTATCACTTGGAATCTTGCCTTAGAAAATTTTGAGTAGTTGCCATTTGAGATCTAACACACATACAGCCCAAGCTTGTGGAGGTGAAATATTGTAGTAAATGATCTATCTATTTAAATCTTGATGTAACTCTTGTATTTATATTTACAAAAGAAACATAGTTTGTTGAAGGTGTTGTGTTGCCTTAGCCCTTTGTTTCCTTGCCAACATTGATAGTATTATGTCAAAAAAGAAATATGTTATTTTCTTGTATTTTCTTGTTTTTGTGAAAACTTAAGGAAAGATGTTATTTAGAAATCTAATTGTTTTATTTTGGCTAAGGAATCACGTGACTGTTATTAAACAAAAACACTCTCCTTCTTGCAATATGTTCCTTTCTTGTAAATGTTGATAATGTCAATACATGAACTGAAAGTTGAAATTTTAGTTTCCCATTTCCATGAGGAGTTTGATGTTTTTTCTCTTATTAAACAATCAATATCATGATATACAAAAGTATGTATAATAGGCAGGTATCTAAGGTGATTTTTTCTTTAAATAACAACTACATTTTAGTTAAAAATCAAATCATAATTAAATTGTTATGTCAATAAAACTCCATTTTGCATATTTATGGGTGTGAAGTAAAATATACATCCATATACAGTTTTATACCTAATTCTCTTTAAATAATAACATAATATGTATTATTCGTGTGCTAATATATATATATATATATATATATATATATTGTATTATATATGTATGTGTGTGTGTGTTAAAACTTGAAATATTTATAATCTAAGTAATATATACAGCAATTTTTAACTGCAGGTATGTCTGTCTGTCTGTCTGTGTGTATATAAACGTTTATTTTAAAACAATACATATGAATATTAAAACAAAACAAGAAAGTTTTAATTAATACGAAATTTATTTAAACAAAAAAATATATAAAATAAAATGAAATATGTGTTGGTGGGGGGGTTTGGCCCCCCCACCCTTGCACTGTCCCTCACAAAGCCTGTGCGGCTTTGTCCACTGACCCCTCCACCAAATGCCCCCTCTCACCACCTCCCCCTTCGCCGACCCTTCTCCACGGCCACGGCCGTCCCCTGCACCCCCCCTCACGACCCCAACCACCACATCTTTTCCCCCCTTCGGCCGCCATTACTACTACCCCCACACACAGCCGACTACCCTTCCCAAACCCTACGCCTCCTCCACAATCTGCCGCCTCTTTATAGCCCACCGCCTCTCCCTTCCATTTCCTTAAATCTATAGTCAAAGAGACATGTATGTTTAAAAAAAAGGGGGGGTTTATTGTTGAATGGATCTGCAGCAATATTTTGGAAAATTTCAAGCAAATCCCATAGTTCATCCTCCATATACCCTGCAATAAGAGAGAGAGAGAGAGAGAGAGCAAACAAAAATGAAGAAAAGAAAGAAGGGAAAAGAACATAAGGAAAGGAAATTTTAGGGTTTTAGATCTGAGGGTTAAAAATAAAAGCATCCAAGGGTGGATATTCCTCCCTACACTTCCCAAGTCATGGTATTTTGTGGGATCCCATGATAAAATAAAAGAAGAGTGTATGTGGGCAAAAATTTAATAAAAGGGGGAGGTGAAGATCTATTTAAATGACAAGGGGGTGTAGAATTTCTAGTGTAATCTCACTAAATGATTAGTAGAGTAATCATTCTATGTAATAGAAATTTAGGTTGGAAATATAATTTGTGTAAAACCAGTTTATATAAACTAATATGCTTTTGAGGTCAGAAAAAGGTCCCGCATTAGTATTTATGTTACAAAAAAAAATTTTACCCTAATTTTCGCTTTATCTGGGTCTGGACTTCCGATGCCCTGGGAGATTCATTACAGTTGGTATTAGAGCGAGTTTCACATATGCGGACCACTGGGTAACTAATTAAAATAGTTGATGGTAATTTTAACAACACTAAAATAAATAAATGAATAAAAATAAATAGTTAAAAATCATTCGCAACCATTAAATTTTTAATTAATAACTTCTTCGCTCACCCTGTGCATAGGATGGCGCCCAAGTGAGGACAATCAACTTGAGGTTTGGGGCGTAGTGCACCTACGCGGGAGCCGCCAGTACCCGAATTGGGGCCTCAGATATTAGAGGCCTTACACCAGCTGATAGGCGTTGTGGAGCAACGTCTACCACTACCGCAAGAGGTGAGAAAGGATATACCTTTGGGAGACGAGGAGCCGATAGGCGAGGACGTGCATTCAGAGCTGCCAGAGCATGATACACTGAGGCAGGAGAGGTCACATAGCCCTTCCGTTCATCATGAGAGGGTAGCCTCGTTCCGTTGTACCCGCTCACACAGTCTCAAGGGACCATTCGAGGATAAGCGACCCCCTTCACCTACTGGACTACATCGCCAGGATCAAGATACAGGTAGTGTGATCAGGGATCTTCTTCACTTGCAGCCACCCACTTACACCAGCTCTACAGATGGCTTTGGGGCTGAGTCGTGGTTCCTTAGCTTGGATAGTTGCTTTGGCTTGCACTCTTATAAGAGCAACGTCAAGGCAAGGTTCGCCATACACCTCCTCCGAGAAGCAGCAGGCATTTTGTGGAGGAATGAGGAGCAGAAGCTCCATTTGACTTGAGGGACAGTGACATGGGAGATGTTCGAGGAGTGATTCAGGGCTTGTTATACGTCAGAAAACTTCATGCAAAAGAGGATAGATGAGTTTCATGACTTACGACAAGGATCTGGCATAGTAGCATAGTATGAGAGCAGGTTCCTAGATCTTCTGTAGTATGTGGACTACCTGCAAGATGAGAAATTATAGGTTAACAGGTTTATTCGAGGCCTTAATGTAGATATAATAGGAGTAGTTAGGATGTTATCTCCTCCCACACTTGAGAAGGCCGTTTAGAAGGCCTATTTAGTTGAGGAGAACAAGACCAAGGCACAGGAGCACTGAGATAGGGACAAGAGCAAGTTTTAGGAGAGGATATAGGCCTTTTAGAGTCAGAGGTCACGAGGTACTACACCACCCCCTAGAGGAGGATTTTGGCCTCTACCAGCAGCCATGAGGGCTCTACCGCACCCACAGCATGGCCAACCGCAGCAGGGGACTAGACAGACATAGGGATTTCAGAGAGGTGTTTCTAGAGGTGGTTTTGGTGGAGCCAAGGATAGGAGGAAGGGTACTCAACAGGCATAGCCAACTTGCACTCAGCAGTTTGTTAGGGTTGGACCGGCAGGATCAGTACACCAGAGCACAGGAGGGACCCCATCTTAGAGGGGTACAGGAGGTTGTTTTATTTCTGGATCTCCTGATCACTATGTGTGCATGTGCCTGCACAAACCCAATACCATGGATACACAGAGAGCTGCTAGATCCGAGTAGATAGTGGGTGATGTAGGACGTGCTCATCATGTATATACAGCGGTTGACAACCGTCAGGCCGAGCATCAGGCCACAGTCATTGAAACGACAGGTACTATCAGGGGTATTTTTGTCTCAGTACTTTTTGATTCAGGTGCTTCATATTCCTTTATATCACCTTCTATAGTGGACCAGTGTTGGCTAGTGGTGGCTAGGCAACCAAATAGATGGCAGGTTGAGTTGGCCTTTGGGGCCAAACTCGCCATGGACTCGTATGTGGAGATTTGCATACTTGATTTAGGAGCCTTCTCCACTACTCTTCACCTTCGAGTTATTCCTTTAGGATCCTATCAAGTAGTGTTGGGTATGGATTGGCTCGAGGCTCATCAAGCTAAGGTGGATTGCAGAAATAAGGTCATTGAGTGTCAGGATGATATTAGGAGTGCAGTTGTGATATCTGGAATGCATAGGCCGATCTCCTTACGCATGATATCGACTAAGCAACTCAAGCGAAGCATGCGTAAGGGTTTCCAGTTATTTGCTATCACCATTAGTGACCGATCTGAGAGCACTCCAGAGCACTCACCCTTAGATGATCATGTAGTTTTGAGGGAGCATGTAGATGTGTTTCTAGGCGAGCTTCCAGGGTTACCACCCTGCAGAGAGATAGATTTCACCATTGATTTAGTACCTAGATCAGCACCAGTTTCTAGGGCACCTTATCGGATGATGACTCCAGAGCTTCAGGAGCTCAAGATTCAATTAGAGGAGTTGTTAGATAAGGGTCTCATTCGCCCTAGTGTATCTCCTTGGGGAGCACCTGTCATATTTTTGAAAAAGAAGGACGGCTCTCTCAAACTTTGTGTAGACTTCAGGTAGCTCAACAAAGTCACAATAAAGAACCGTTATCCACTCCCTAGGATTGATTACTTGTTTGATCAGATGCGGGGAGTGAGAGTATTCTCCAAAATTGATCTCAAGTAAGGATATCATTAGTTGCACATATCAGATGCAGACATTCATAAGACAACATTTCACACACGTTATGGGCATTATGAGTTCACAGTGGTTCCATTTGGTTTGACCAATGCCCTAGTTGTCTTCATAAGCCTCATGAATGGAGTATTTAGGAAATTTCTGGATCACTTTGTTTAAGTGTTCCTAGATGACATATTGATTTATTCTTGTTCCGAGGAGGAACATGAAGAGCATTTGAGGCAGGTACTTCATGTTTTGAGAAAGCAGAAGTTGTATGGGAACTTGGAAAAATGCAGCTTCTTTCAGTCAGAGATTCAGTACTTGGGGCATATCATATCAGGTGAGGGTATCTCTGTAGATCCCTCTAAGATACAGGCTATCTTGGATTGGCTAGCACCCACATTAGTTACTGAGGTAAGGAGTTTCATGGGTTTGGCAGGGTATTACCGCAAGTTTGTACAGGATTTTTCTAGGATTTCTCACCCTATCACATCTCTTCAGAGGAAAGGGAAGAAGTTTGATTGGTCAAAGAAGTGTGAGCAGGCCTTTCAGTTGCTTAAGGAAAGGTTAACCATGGCACCCATCTTAGCAGTTCCAGACTCGACAGAGGATTTTTTTGTTTGTACTGATGCATCACTAGAGGGTTGGGAGCAGTTCTTATGTAGGAGCGTCGGGTTATTGCTTTTGAGTCTCATAAGCTCAAGAAATACGAGCTTAATTATCCTACTCATGACTTGGAACTTGCAGCACTTGTTCATGCTCTAGTGCGTTGGCGACATTTCCTTTTGGGTAGACCCTTCATTTTGAGGACAGATCATCGTAGTTTACAGCATATCTTTTCACAACTGAACCTCAACGCTCATCAAAGGCATTGGATGGATTTCCTATGTGAGTATGACATAGAGGTGCAGTATATCAAACGAAAGGAAAATGTTGTTGCAGATGCACTTAGTAGACGATGACATGTGCTTGCTTCTTTGACACTTCAGTCAGATTTGAGAGGCAAGATTCTTGAGCACCTTCTATAGGACAGATTTTAGGAGGGAGTCAGACAAATGTTGGAGTCTCAAGGTTCATTAGAGGGCAGATATTCTGGGTGTTTTTTAGAGACAGACGGTTTGCTCCGGTTTCACAGGCGCATCTACGTGCCTAAGTCAGGTGATCTACGTAACTTCATCCTCACCGAGGCTCATCGAGCCCCATATGTGGCACATCCAGGAGTGAAGAAAATGCATGCCGATCTGAGGGAGTTATATTATTGGCCAGGTCTTCAACGAGACATAGCAGATTTTGTTGCATGATGCCTTGAGTGTCAGAGGGTTAAGGCAGAGCATTCACATCCCGCAGGACTTTTACACCCTCATGATATTCCCGAGTGGAAATGGGATGTGATCTGCATGGATTTCATAGTCAAACTTCCTATGTCATCTTATCGTCACGACGCCATTATGGTCACTGTGGATAAGTTGACCAATATTGCGCATTTTTTGCCAACCAAGGTCACCTATAATGCATAGGCCATTGCCAAAGTGTTCATGGAGGACATTGTTAGGTTGCATGGGATTCCAAAGACCATCATAAATGACCGGGATACTATCTACACTTCGGTTTTCTAGACTTCTTTTTAGGCCGCTCTGGGTACTCAGATCAATTTCAGTTCAGCTTATCATCTAAAGACAAATGGACAGATAGAGAGGGTTAATTAGGTGTTAGAGGATATGTTGAGGATGTATGTGATGGACCAGTAGAAGAAATGGGAAGATTATTTGCATTTAGTTGAGTTTTCTTACAACAACAACTATCATAGTTCCATTGGTATGGCTCCTTACCAGGCTTTGTATGGACGGCCTTGCAGGACACCTTTGAGTTGGGATAGATTAGATGACAGGATTATTCTGGGACCGGCCTACCTTCAGGATTTAGAGTAACAGATTGTTCTGATTAGACAGCATCTTGAACAGGCCAGAGCACGCCAGAAGGCGTATGCAGACACTAAGAGGATTGATCATCACTTCTTAGTGGGTGACAAGGTCTTCTTGAGGGTCCGTCCGTATAAGAGTCTGATCCGTTATGGAAAGGGTTCTAAGCTATCACCTCATTTTGTGAGGCCTTTTGATATTTTAGAGGTCATCAATCCAGTTTCCTATCACCTAGCTTTGCCACCACGCCTTGCACGGGCCCACAATGTATTTCATGTTTCTGTACAACGTAGATATGTACATGATGCTTCTCATGTTTTGGATTGGTCGCCATTACAGGTAGAGGACAAAGGACAGTGGAGACTGGAACCTGTATGCATACTAGAGCACCAGAGGTTGGACCTTTGGGGTCGAGACTTAGACCAGGTTAGAGTACAGTGGGACCGATACGATGAGACAGTAGCCACCTAGGAGGATGCGATACCTTTGAGGGCTAGATATCCCTATCTCTTTCAGTGACTTCGAGGAGAAAGTCTAATTTTAGTAGAGGGGGATGTAGTGCCCACACTTTTTATAGCTCAGTAGCTTGTTGTTTCTTTGCTCATAAACATGTTTTGACAGTGATTGGTTATATCTTGGACATTATATTTAGAGATTTGATCTTATTAGACATGTGTGGACATTTAGGTGTATAGCGCCAATTTAGATTAATTTCTATGTTGTCGCATTTTCTTATGATGTCATGGATACTAATGGATATGATGTTGTTGTTGGAACATAATTATATTGATAGATACTTAGTTGTTGCATGTTGGCATTCTATGTCACTTTATCATCTTGTATAACTTTAAAGAATTGAGTATAATTGTGCATGTTGCCGCATTTCGATTTCAGTAGGATGTTAGGATAGTTTAGAACTCATTGATATCTTGTTGAGTCATTGATTTATATTTATTAGACAGGTGCGGTTAATGTGTGCAATGAGTGTGCAGGTGACAGGTTTACAGGAAGACGTGGGACTCAGGCCAGCTACACAATATTGCATAAGCAGCCCACGGGCTAAGTCCTAGCCATGTTCATTGTGTGAAGCCTTAGTATAGGAGATTATTATTTTTGGGCACTATGAGTGACCCCAATTTTTGTAATGTATTGTGCCTTGAATTATTTATTTTGTTTAGGGTAATTAGTGATGTTGTAAACTTGTTTTGGGAGTTAATAATCCCATTTTCATTAAAAAATTTCTTTGGTTTAATGAGACACTTAATCACAAGGGTTTAGGGTCACATGTGAAACCCTTGGGTGGTCCCCACACCCTCTACCCTTGTCCCAAAAATGCAAAACCCGAAATTGGGTTATTTTGGGCGTTTTTGGGGACCCCTTTTTAGTTTAAGAGCTCCCCTAACATAAAAATGAGCCCTTGGACCCTACCTAATGGGTAGGGGGCTTATTTCCAAGGCTAGAGGGAGTTTTCCCTCCATTTTTGCCTCTTGTTTGGTCACATCCATGTAAGGGGTGTGGATTGGAGTGCTTTTTAAAAGTCTCACTAATTTTGTCTTGCTAACATTTAGGGGATTTTGGGAGAAGAGGGCAAAAAGACAATTTTACCCTTTCTCTCTTTTTTTTTGGCATCTTTGACCTTGAAGAAGGAGAGGGGTGACACATGTCACCCCCTCATTTGTGAGGATTCTTGCTTGCTCCTCTTCAAATTCCCATTCATAGGAAAAGAGAGGGACTTTTCTTTTGGAACTTCTTGCTTGGATGCTTAGGTGATTTGGAGCTAGTGTTTTGCTTGAGTCAAGAGTGGAGAAATTTGAAGTTGGAGAGCTTTCCTTTGAGGTAGGCTCTTATGTCTTATGCGTATGTTGTATTCATCTTAGTTGTTAGTTTGACTACTTGAATTTTTCTTTGTTGTATGTAGATTTTGGTTGTCCCTTGCTTGTTTTACTCCCTCCATCATATGGCATGATGGAATTTTGGAGATTGTGGGGGAAGAGAGGGATTTTTCCTCTCAATCCTCAAGGCTTGATGGACAATCCTTGTAGGGTCTTAGTGTTCCCCTCAAATGGTTGAGGTGGGGAAGTTGATTCTTTTGGCTTGAATCTCCTTCCCCATTCTTGGTAAGGAAACCCCAAAATTGAAGAAAGGGTGGAGGAATAAGGAGAGTTTTGATTGAATTTAGGAGCAATAAGGAGGGTATGGAGATTTTTGCTTTGTGCAAGCAGTTTGGAATATAACTTTTGGAGAAATTTCTCTTCTCTTCCCCACTTTTGAGGAAGAACATGGGTTCTCCTCCTTGTGAATTTTTGGAGTATTGTTTTGTATTTGTCATATTTTTGTGTGCTTGTATCATTGTCAGTTCACCCTCCATCTTGTGCAAGTTTTGGTTAGTTGTCCTCTTTCCCATGGGCTTGGGGGAGGCTAGCATGCATCCCAACCTTGGGAAAGGCATGTCATGATGCCTATGGTTAGGTGGTAAACAAGCTATTTTCTCCTTGTATGGATTTAGTGAAGACATGGAGGTTGGCTCTCAAGTGGAGTTGGTGGCATCTTGGGCTCTCATTGTTCTTTTCTTTCCTTATGATACTTTCTTGCATAGTAACCCCCTTTCGGATGTAGTTATGTGAGAAGTTACATATCCTTGTAAACTCTCCATTTTGTACATTTTGTATCACTTGGAAACTTGTCTTAGAAATTTTTGATTATTTGCTACTTTGAGATTTAACACACATATAACCCAAGATTGTGGAGGTGAAGTATTGTAGTAAATGATCTATCTATTTGAATCTTGATGTAACTCTTGTATTTATATTTACAAAAGAAACATAGTTTGTTGAAGGTGTTGTGTTGCCTTAGCCCTTTGTTTCCTTGCCAACATTGATAGTATTATGTCAAGAAAAGAAATATGTTATTTTCTTGTATTTTCTTGTTTTTGTGAAAACTTAAGGAAAGATGTTATTTAGAAATCTAATTGTTTTATTTTGGCTAAGGAATCATGTGACTGTTATTAAACAAAAACACTCTCCTTCTTGCAATATGTTCCTTTCTTGTAAATGTTGATAATGTCAATACATGAACTGAAAGTTGAAATTTTAGTTTCCCATTTCCATGAGGAGTTTGATGTTTTTGCTCTTATTAAACAATCAATATCATGATATACAAAAGTATGTATAATCAGGAGGTATCTAAGGTGATTTTTGCTTTAAATAACAACTACATTTTAGTTAAAAATCAAATCATAATTAAATTGTTATGTCAATAAAACTCCATTTTGCATATTTAGGGGTGTGAAGTAAAATATACATCCATATACAATTTTATATCTAATTCTCTTTAAATAATAACATAATATGTATTATTCGTGTGCTAATATATATATGTGTGTGTGTGTGTGTGTGTGTGTGTGTGTTAAAACTTGAAATATTTATAATCTAAGTTATATATGTGACTATATGTGTTTAATATCGAAATAACAACAATTTTTAACTGCAGGTATGTGTGTGTATATATATATGTTTGTTTTAAAACAATACATATGAATCTTAAAACAAAACAAGAAAGTTTTAATTAATACGAAATTTATTTAAACCAAACAAAAATATAAAATAAAATGAAATATGTGTTGTTGGGGGGTTCGGCCCCCCCCACCCTTGCACTGTCCCTCACAAAGCCTGCGCGGCTTTGTTCGCTGACCCCTCCACCAAACGCCCCCTCTCACCACCTCCCCCTTCGCCGACCCTTCTCCGGGGCCATGGCCGTCCCCTGCACCCCCCCTCATGACCCCAACCACCACATCTTTTTCCCCCTTCGGCCGCCATTACCACTACCCCCCACACACAACCGACTACCCTCCCCAAACCCTGCGTCTCCTCCACAATCTGCCGCCTCTTTATAGCCCACTGCCTCTCCCTTCCACTTCTTTAAATCTATAGTCAAAGAGATATGTATGTTTTTTTTTAAAAAAAGGGGGTTTATTGTTGAATGGATCTGCAGCAATATTTTTGAAATTTTCAAGCAAATCCCATAGTTCATCCTCCATATACCCTGTAATAAGAGAGAGAGAGAGAGAGAGAGAGAGAGAGAGAGAGCAAACAAAAATGAAGAAAAGAAAGAAGGGAAAAGAACATAAGGAAAGGAAATTTTAGGGTTTTAGATCTGAGGGTTAAAAATAAAAGCATCCAAGGGTGGATATTCCTCCCTACACTTCCCAAGTCATGGTATTTTGTGGGATCCCATGATAAAATAAAAGAAGAGTGTATGTGGGCGAAAATTTAATAAAAGGGGGAGGTGAAAATCTAATTAAATGAAAAGGGGGTGTAGAATTTCTAGTGTAATCTCACTAAATGATTAGTAAAGTAATCATTCTATGTAATAGAAATTTAGGTTGGAAATATAATTTGTGTAAAACCAGTTTATATAAACTAATATGCTTTTGAGGTCAGAAAAAGGTCCCGCATTAGTATTTATGTTACAAAAAAAAAAATTTAGCCTAATTTTTTCTTTATCTGGACTTGGACTTCTGATGCCCTTGGAAATTCATTACAAAAACAAATTACACAGTGACACTGTATGTAACGTGGAAAACCCGTAAATAGGTAAAAAACCATGGAAGAATAATCCACTATAGAGAAACATTTTACAACCCAGTCCAGTAACTCCTCCCTCACTTCTACTCCATGTATTCACCCGTAATCCAAATGATTCATGTGATCTAATGAATATGACCTACAGTCATATTTAAATAACCCGAAGGGTTATGTCCATATTAAGTGACGGGGCACACCCTGATTTAATAAATAGTTAGTTAATTAATAACTAACAAACCTAATCTAAAGTTTATATTTAAATAATAAGAATATAAACTATTCTATATTATTTTACTACAAACTCAACATTATGATGCACTTAATATTATAGTTCTAATAGCTCCCACTCAATCCTTGGGGAATCCTAGGTCGCAATCCTTACACAAACTCACAAGAACTACATGAAGTCTGAGATGTAGTGCAGCGTTCAGTCATAATTTCACTCTATCAGGTCATCGTCAGGGTCAGTTTAGACTCCCCATATTATATCCTCCTTTTTTGGATTTGATGCGGTTTTGTGGGTTTTATAGGTGAACATCTCTTTTGTAGGTTATAGGTACCTTTGGAAATCAAAAAGTGACATATAAGTGATCAACAAGGAATATTTTTGACACTTGTATGAAACTATAAAAATTAGGTCCTAACCATTTTCATAGTCACATGCACCTAGTAGCAGTCTTTGAGCACCCAGGCACCCCTACCCCAGTCTAGGCGCTCATGTCTGACATCATCTATGAGCTACAGAGTATATCTTGAGAATTTATGACACTATTCACTTCCTATTCAGTAGTTTTCACATGTTCAGAACATTTCAAGGATCAAGCGTGAATCAACTAAGTCATCTTTCATATTTCTATTTCTTAGGGTTTTCACTTTGCATGGTTTATTGCTTGTATCATATTGTATTTAGCAGTTGTATATCATAGTTTACATTCAGTTACTATGTAATTAAGGTTTTATAAACACTCTATTTTTGTTAAATCATTTGGTGAATTCCACTCGTGATCTATCTTTCAGATCCTTATTTTGCACATTTGTTTTTCTTCATGGCTCCTAAGGTTTCTCAAGTCTCCTTGCATCAATTGCTTCAAATGAACCCACCTTACAAAGGTGTTCTCCAAAAAACCCTAGACACTATTATCTCTCTAGAAATATGTATGCCTTCACAAGTAAGTGCCATCTTTGATCGTATTTCTGATGATTCTATTATTCATAATGTCAACCAATCCATTTACAAGTCAATTAAAGCTTTCAATTCTTTATTTCAAGATAAAATTCAAGCTATGGAATCAATGATCACATCTCTCATAGTTGAAAATCCAACATCTTAAGGCCACTTCTCAAAATCATATTAGTTCTTCTTCTACATCTCATCCTACTTCTATTACTTCTTCATGTTCTCATATCAGTGAGCCTCAAGTCTTACCATTACCTGCACCTCTCAAGTTCGATCATAATGCTAAGCAACATGATATTCTTCCTTAGGTCCTCAATCACCAATTGATTAATTTTCCAACTATTCACTGTTGTCCTCCTTATCAGACTTTCCAAATATCAAGGTCTCCCATTTTACAATTATGATAGACTTAATGGACATAATGATGATGAATGTTTTCCTAAGAATCAAGCACCTTGAGCATCAGGGTTTTATCTCATTTGCTTCACAACATTTTGTTGCATGCTCATCTCATATTGAAAAATCCCAATGGGATCCTAAATCTGATCCTTCCACATCCACTTAGCATCCTTCCATCGTTACTAATGTTCCTCCTTCAGTCATTCAAGAGCCACATATCTAACCCATTCCAACTAAGCAACCTCCTCTCAAAATTATTTCATCCCCTCCTCGTCTCAATCCTTCTACAACATTACCAATTCCAACTAAACAACCTCCTCTAAAAATCATTCCATCTCCTCCTCCTATCAAATCTTCTACAATAGTATCAATCCCACATAAGCTACCACCATTCAAGATTCATCCCCACCCTACTCCACTTCTGCGTCCAATTCGCTTTGTCAAACAATATAATCCTTACATTGATGGTCAAAACACATCTTAAAATTTATCACCATGACATGGTCCTTCTCACATCATTGCATAGAACTCCATCACTCACATACGTGGGTGGCATTGCAGCTTATTCCCCCCCTTTATTACTCTCAAAGTTTCTACTTCTACATTTCACGCTCCGCACTTAATGTATAATCTTTCTTAGCATTCACACATCCCCTCTAATACACACATTATATCATCATTACCCTATGACGCACTCTAGTCCCATGATTCATACTCGACTGCTGAGGGTATAAATATGAAATGAACCTCACACCATTCACTCTTCACACTTTATGCTTCTTGATACATATTTCTAGCATCTCTTTTTCAAACTATTTCTCGATTAAACACTCTTGTTTTATGGTTCACGCTTGATTGTTGAGGGGTATTTTATAAATGAACCTCATTTCATACACATACACATCCGTTGGGGGGGACACTGCTCCTTTCACACTCATACATTACATACAACTTCATTCCACTCACTCACTGCATTTGAATATCTTGGTTGAATCTACTTTTTCTAGCTTATTCTACTTATATGATCACAATTTTCTTACTATATTAGTCGAATACTTTGTATGTCATTATATTTTTATATACACATGTGCTGTTCACTTGGTCTCTAGTTGTGAATGCAAATATTACGGGTTTTTATACGCTGCAATGATGCTTGGCATTGTACCTTTTACCAGTCCCACGAAGGCTCCTGGGGGCATCTACATTTCATACTCTCATACATTAAAATAGTTATTGTTTCATTATTTTCTACTTCTACTTTCTAGCACACTACTTTCCATTGATACATACATGCTTTGACATACTTTTTATCTTTCTAACATGTTAACATGTGCTTCCTGTGTAACATTTGCATCCCAGGACTATTTGCCACCATAGTTATTTAATACACTTTGTTTGACACTATTTGCTATTATATGCCATTTTTGTGGGCTATGCCCTATGTTTTGTATGCTTCTTATATGATTTTGGCTGCTTCACCCTTGATTATCTAGTGACATTGTGAGTGATTTTCCATGTATGAAGCCCACTATTCACAGTTTACTTTGTTTGCACACTTGATTATTACATTGTCTTATACTTGTATACTTTCTTTGATTGCACTAACATATATTACTAACCATATTGTTTGCACGTGCCTTGGTTTCTACCCTGCACATCCCCTCCCCCTTGCATGGATCCATTTCAACATAACATTAGGTCCTCCCTTTTGGGTCGCACACTCCTACAGTCATCGCATGCCCCATGCACCCCAAACAAGGGGGGGCATACATTGGGTCCTTGCAAAACATAGACACCATACAATAGCTCAGAGCTACAGTTTAGATATGCAAAGTACAAAAACAACACATGCTACAGTTAAAGAAACAACCCAAAATATCACTTGGGTCCTTGGCAAAACATAGACACCAGTGCCTAACATCAGATAGCAGTTCCTGGGTGCCCATGTCCTCCCTTGGGTGTCTATATCCTGGGGGCACACATAATCAGTTTATCATATTAACACAGTCTACATAAGTCCTCAAAGCAATTTTTATAGTACATGCACAGTCTTCCAGTAGTAGAATGTATCCTATCTCCATTTCAATAGGAAAAATCTATCTCCCCGACACTTTCTCATTGGCATGAGATAACACACCCAAAAAACTTGCACTTGGCATGACATCACCTAAAAAACTCACTCTTGGTGTGAGATCACCCAAAAAAAATTGCTCACTCTTCTCAACATTTCCAGGACATTTTTCTATCTTTTACACTTTTCTACATCAGGTACATACACTTTCCTTTTCACATACTTTTACATGCTTTTTACATACTTTACTCATATTTTTACATACATTAATTTGACTACTCTTTTGCTCTTATTTCACTTGTATCTTCGACATGCTATCACCATCACACTCTACAAGAACAAAATGTACGCATCTTCTAACTACTTTATGTTATCAAGTTTTTCACTTAATACACAACATAGAAGTAGCCCTACATCAACAATGCAAGCACAAAAATAGGTATAAAAAAATCAGCACACATGCTTCACCCCTAGGGTCACTTTCCTTTCCTAGTCTCCACACTTAAGGGACAAGGGATTGCATTTTCATCCATCTAGCATCCATTTAAGGGACACATATACTGCATAGGAAGGGGAAGTTCATTCTATTCCAACCACACATGTTATACATTGTTACATTCTAGATCTAGCCCACTATCAAGTGCAACCTACACCAAGACATCCTAGTGCATAATCCTTACACACACTCACAAGAACTACATGGAGTCTAAGATGTAGTGCAACACTCAATTGTAATTTCACTTTGTTATGTAACTGTTGGGGTCATTCCGACTCCCCGCATTGCATATTTATTTTTTTGGATTTGATGCAGTTTTATGGGTTTTTACAGGTGAACATCTCTTTTGCAGGTTACAGGTACCTTCGGTGATCAAGAAACAACATATAGATGATCGACAAGGAATATTTGCAACACTTGTGTGACACTATAAAAATGAGGATCTAACCAATCTCGTAGTCATGTGAGTCCAGTAGCAATCTCTGACACCCCTACCTCAATCTAGGTGCCCATGTTTGGCATCATCCGTGAGCTCAAAATTTATCCTGAGCATTTATGACATTGTTCACTTCCTGTTCAATAGTTTTCCCGGTTCAGAACATTTCAGGATCAAACACAAATAAGATAAGTCATCTTTCCTATTCTCTTTCTTAGGGATTTCACTTTGTATGCTTTATTGCTTGTGTTATATTGTATTAAGCATCAATATATCATAGTTTATATTTAGTTACTTTGTAATTAGGGTTTTACAATAATCTTATTTTGTTAAGTTACCTAGAAATCTTAAGTGTTCAAATCAAGCTCATGTGACTTGTAAAAGGAGGTACTTGCGCATAAGAGGATATTTTCTTTGGGGTTGGAGTGGACACTTTTCGAAAGCCATTGGGTGTGTTTTCTCTCCTTCATACTTATTCCTAAAATTTTAGCTTTGGGACGGGTTGTTGATGCTAATTTTTGGGAGAGTTTTCTTGGTTGTGTGAGAGAGGTTTTAGAAGTGGAGTTCCTCTTGGATTAATAGTTTGGATTTGGGCTTGTAGAAGAGGTGATTGGAGCTTCTTTAACAAAGAGAGATATCTTAGAGGTAGACTCTTTGTTATCCATCTTTTGCACTTTTGTAGGTAGATAAAACGAAATGTGTAGTTAAGAGAATGAAGTTTTGTTCTCTCCGTGTTTGTTTGATTTATTTTAGTTTCTTGTTATTCTTCCTTCTTTTTTAATTTTGTGTGGTTGTTTGTGTTTTCTTTGGGCTTTTTTGTGTTCTCTCATCTCACCCATTGGGTTAAGTTTGGGAGCATGTGTGGGAAGAGAGGATGATCCAAGTATTGGCCCCTGGCTTGTTGTTCAAACCCATTCATTTTACATGCTTGAATTGTTTTTTTCCTCATCAACTTAGTGTTGGGGAGCTTGTGATGTTACAAATGGAACCTCTTTGTAGGTTGAAAATCTATTTTTAACTTAGCATTGATACATAAGAAGAAAATATTTTGTTTGGGTGGAAGTGTTGGATTTGTGAGTGAAAATCAATCTCTTCTAATTTATCAAGGGTATGTGTGTTACCTTCATTTCCCTTGTTAGATGTGTTGGTTTTGGTGTTTGTGTTTTATATGTTGTGGTTGTGTTTTTTCTTTGCTTCATATTTTCCCTACCCTATTGTGTAAATGGTTTGACATGCCTCTTTCCCTTAGGCTTGGTGGAGTCTTTGTAAGTTTCTCATTTGCTAGGAATGCTTGTGATAATGCCAAATGGTTGGGTGGACAAGTTTTTTATGCTTTCTTAGTATCTTGGTGATTGGGTTTTTTTTTGGAGATTGGAGCCTTGTTTTCTTGTTGGTGGTAGAGTTTCTTAGATCTTGGAGTGAAAGAGTTTTCTTGAAAACTAGATCCAACATTCTTGTTCAAAGTGTTCTCATCCTCTCTTGTATTCTTGTATTGACGGAATCATGTAAAAGGTAAGAGTTGTTTAGTTCTATTATAAGTTCAATCCCTTATAAAATATGTATGCATGTTAGATTTTGTATGGAAGGAAGTAGGTTGTAGTTGTTGAAAACAAGTTGGAAAACCATACATATTCTTCTCTATCTCTCTATTTCTCTTATATCCTTATAACAAAGTTTGCATGACTTGGGAAGAAATAAAGTTATTCTAAATCATGTTATGTTTTGCAAATGATTGAAAATTTGTTGTAGAATTCATTTTAAGTTGAAGGAGAATATATAAAATGAATATATTTGTATTATTTCCATCCTCCCCTAATATCAAATAAAGGATTTAAAATTAAAGAGAAAATGACAAAAAAAATTACACATGTATTTTCTCAAGTTAGATAAATTTATTTATTTAAAAATTTATATGAGTGTTGATTTGAAAATAAAATGGTTGTTGATACAAGAAATATACATATATACCTTTATGAGTTTCATTATCCTATACAAATTAAATCCATCAACATATATCTACGTAAGTTTAAATAAAATAAACTTCATTATTTAGTGTTGTATTAGAGTTAAAAAAAGGAAAAAAACATGTTGTGAAATTGGTATAGCAATACACCAAATGGGATAACTCATAACTTTTGTTGTACATGCTAGATTTTAGAATAAATTAAAGGTTTTCAAATGACCATGTTAAGAATATTATGTAAAAATTTAAGAAAAACCCACTTTTTCAAGTAGGAAAATCATGATTTTAATAGCGAGTTCTGATTAAAAAAACAAATAAAAATAGATATGGTCATTAAATTGGTCAAAACACTATTTTTGCATACTAGATTCCAGAAATAATATAAAGGGGCTTTAAGTAATTATCTTATTATCAAACTATGATTTTAAAATAAAAACCCCTATCACTAATTTAGAGAAATCATGAGTTTAAGACAAGGTTTTGGAAAAAAATTTATAAAGAGAAAACATATATACAATATTATAAATAAATACATATATGTATATACTCCAAAATTGTGTATATGTGTGTATACTTACTCTCAAAGGAAAAAAATAAATATACATAAAAGGATAAATTATATTCAAGTGGGTGTACACACACATACACATGCTCAAACTCAAATTTCCTCCATGAAAGTTCCCAAACACAAACCTATAAACATAAACAACAAAATGAGGAAAAGAAGTCTTTTAAAACTCAAATAAAAAATTAGGTCAAATGACAACCCTAAGATCCTGAGATCTTTTGATCCAAAGGCCAAAATTGAACACTACAATTTTGTTTAAAAGAAGTTGGTTTTTCTCAAAGCAATTTATTAAGCTAACTAAATACCATTCCAAAATGGTTAAGTAATTAAATGGTACACATGATTTAAATGAGTGTTTAAAATTTAAACTAGGGGAGTATTAGTTTATTGTGTTGTGACACTAGGTGATGATTTTATTTTAGACAAGTGACGGGGAAAGTGATATAGGTATAGAAAACCACCTTTACAAACGAAACATAATTAATCATAATCAAACAAACCATTTAATTACCTAGACATGACAAAATAGTCATTGGTTTGAGAACTAGTGCATGCACTTTAGATGTGCGTCAACATTAAACATTAATTAAGATCATAAAATTAAAATCATTTGGAAGAATTAATGAGAAGGAAATTTTGAAACACACTTGTTCTCTTCCACTAAGGATTGTAGTAACACAATTGAATGACATTGTAAATTAAAAATATTTTTTATAAGCAATAATTTTGCATTATAAAACGAGTTAAATTGGGTGTAAATTATGGGCATTACAGGGGTCATGCTAACAATAAGAAATGTACCAATAACAATTAGAAATGAAATTATACACGGTGTCAATGAAAGGATACCAATATGCATGTCCATAAAAATGGTCTTATGTAGTGGATTTGTTTCTTTATCTTTAACGTCAACCCTTCCTAAAATCAAAACCAATGTGAATGGTACCAGGAACAAGGACCATGACGAATTCAAGGAAATGAGGACAAAAGAGAATGGATGAAAAAATAATAATGATATAGATCTTTGTTCTTGGAAGGTATTTTTATAATAACATAGTTATTGTAAAAAAATATATAGGGAATTAGAAGTGTAGTAAGAGATGTTGATAAAAGAAAAGGCCTTTACACATGACTGTTTAAGTTTGGCAATTTTAAAAAACACATGAAAGTGACACATTCCAGCAAAGACAAACTTGTTACGTGTTGGAAAGTGATAAGTTCAAGGAATAGTTCTGATAGGGATGAGATTATGAAGCCTTGTTTTTAGTGAAGAATATAATGAGTTGATGTGTGTAGATTTGGGTGAAAGTCTTGTTGGTGCAAAAAATCAGAGAATGTTTGAGAGAGTCCCTTTGGTAAATTAGGGTTATTTCCACTCCATAATGGGCTCTCTCAAATAACCACACACGAGTAATCATTCACTAAAATTGTATCCAAGTCTCAATGGAAGTTTATGAAAATAGTCCCATTTATGATAAAGAAAAATAAAGTTTAGGTGTGCAGGATGATATATTTTCATTTGATGCATCGTTTTCATTTGTGTTAGTGGCTATAATTTTGATTTAATTGGTTTGTAATGTACTATCTTCTTATTTAAAAATAAATACTTAGAAATTGGTAAATTGTAATCCTTTTTTGCGTGAGGAGATTAAGAAAGAAACGCTAAAAAGGTATACAAAAATTGGCAGTAGAGAATCCATTTACAATTGTTAAGAAAACTCAAATGCAGATCTAGATTTTAGTAAGACAAATGGGAAAATTTTATCAAATAGGTCAATTAAGGGAGATGATCTTCTACTTAAATATGATATGGGACTTTCAAAAATATTGGATTCACACATATTCACAAAATAAAGTTAGACAACTTTCAAAACGGGGAGGAATATGAAGCTACATATTACCAAAAAGAGTGTTAAGCAAGCAACACCACTTTCTACTGTGTTGCTTTATTGGAATCCAAAGCTTTTTGACCAGTGACAAGTTCCAGTAATAATATGTCAAATAAAAATACATTATTTTCTCATAAAATCGATCAATTGAAAGATATTATGGAGTTATGTGCCCTACGATTGTAGTTCCATGTGAGTCCTTGGGGTCTATAAGATTTGCTATACCAAAGTGACCTATAACAAATTTGAAGTATTCATCTAGTAATACATTTATTGATTTTACATCACATTGAAGTATCTTGGGATAATATTACTCGTGCAAATACAAAAGTCCCATTACAACTTCTAGGAATATCCTCTTCCTTGTAGCCTAATCCAATGCATGCCTTTTCTAGATGTGATCTATAAGTTTGCAATATTGAATTTAGTTTGTTCTCAAACTCAATTGTACCCTAGAAATGATCTAAATTGAAATCAAAGATTTTAAAAACACAAAATACTACAAAATGGAAAAAAACCTCATAAACTAAACTTTATGCCATATCATTCCCTTCTTCTCTTCCCTTAATATTTAGAGAACTGGAAGGAAAGATAAGTAAGAAGACAAGAAATTTTCACCTCCCAAACATCAGGCTACACTTATATTTAACATGAATGGAAGAAACAAATGTATTTATGTGGAGCTAATGCAAAATCCACAGTCTCAAAAAATTTCTATGCATGGCCAAGCTGATCATTTCCAATTTTGTGTGGAATTTAACTTCTCCCCCTATGACATTGGCAAATTTCAACTATTTTACAACAATGAGAGCATCATCTTATAGGTACCCCTTATAAACATTCCCAAAGCCTCTTGAACCCATAATATTTTCACTACTAAAATTGTTAGTGAAAATCTAGAGTTTTTTGAAGTGGAAGCTCTTCAAATGTCCTAGGAGATCCTTTGGATCGTGTTACTTCACACATAGTTCATCATCCAAATTGAATGAGAAACCTTTTATATTTAAATATAATAACATGAATAGATAATTAAAAAAACCTCGGCAATATGAGATGAATAACATAACATGAATAGCTAAATTGGTGATATGAGAAATTGGGCACAAACCATTGACATCAAAAAAAACCTGCTGATTGTGTCTATGTCTCCACCACAGGAAAAGCCCAATTCCAAAACCCATTACACATAAGAAACCCAGACTTGCACCGAAAGATACTGCCACCTTGTGTTTCCTAGAATCTCTGGTTGGAATTGTACCTACAAAAGGACTATTTCACTAAGGAAAACAACCAGAGATTGACTGTGTGAAAGATAATATAGAAATCCCCTCACCTTGTGATGCATTCGTTGTGAAGGTCATGGGCGCTGGAGATTCCCCAGGACAATTCTGCATCACACCTTCGCATAGCAAAGGATTTCCTCTGATACTGTAAAAATTCAAACCCCAAACCAATATAAATGCACAAGGTCATTTGCATGAGAAGCATGCATCAAAGATTAACACATTGAGAAAGGTGGTTTTTACTTGAAGGTTCTAGCATGAGTCCTCGGCACCGAACCACTCAGATTGTTGTATGACAAATCCCTGAAAATAGGGCATGGAAGTAAATACTAGCTTAAAGAAGCAGCCGAAACGGCAGGTTAAAGGATGGATAAAGAATAGAGACATACAGAAATGACAAGCCAGAGATGTTGGCTAGTGATGCAGGAAACGGTCCAGAAAGGCTGTTATTGTTTAGTCTCCTGGTTTGCAACAAATCAACCCGGGCCAAAACATCATTAGTCATTATCAAGCCCACAACCATGAAATAAAATGGGTTATTTGTAATACTCACAGGTAGTTGAGATTCTTCAGCTGACCCAGTGAAGTGGGTATGTCGCCGCTGAAACGATTGTTGGAGAGGTCTAGTGTCTTGAGCTTTTCCAGCTGCCCTAATTCTTCATGGAGTGGTAGATTGAGATTGAGTTGTTCTGTAGGGTTAAAGTTGCAACTCATAATTTCAGTGTTCGCATATCGATTTCATAAAGTGAGCACCTGTGAAATTATATCTACCTCCTTTTCCATTCACTAAAAATCATTAAAAGCATAAATACAAAGCATTAACATACCAAAATCCTTCACAGAACCAAGAATATAGAATTGACCATCTGCAATGATGCCACACAACTTTCAACCCCTCTACCATATCCAAACTTGTCCATATGCATTTCCATGCCAATAATAGATGCAATCCCTGCAGAGATACTTGTATCCTCAATTTATAGGGACATAATTAAAATATTTTTGTATAAAATATATTATAGCGTGTGAATATACGAGAAATAATTACATTAAAGAACCTAATGCAAGAAGCCAAATATTATAGAATGTGAATATTAGAAGAGAAATAATGATTTATTTTCTTGGGAAAATAATGGTTCTCACGATGAGAAAATTAGTCATGTTACACTCAATCCACAATTAACACGATACCAAAACAAAAACTTATTATTTCGGAAAAAATATTGATGAAAACATTAAATTTCCATAATTTACGCATGCCTGCACATGCTATAAAAATAATAGTACCATTGCCTTGTAAGTAGGGGTTAAATTTGACATATGTTGAAATGTTTTTCGCGATTTTCGTTATAAAATAGTTGTAATTATTTGAAATAACCATCACACATGACTTGTATATTTAAAATGTGACAGTCAATTTTTATATAGATTTATATGTAAATTATATTAATATATATTAAAAATAGTTAAATAAATATAAATTAGTAGTGCTTAAATAACATTATTTTGTTTTTTTGAAGGATAATATTGAATAAAGGTGAATAGTGATTTGGATGTATGTTTACTCAATATTATAATTTGTTATATGTTTTCTCCAAAACATGGACAAAATGTTGACATTCTATGTAAATTAGTGTTGAAATGAAAGATTTTAATGATGTCCACGAGACTAAAGAGTCTATGGGACCAAAAATTGAGACATTAAGATGAATTCAAACTCTTTTCAATATCAGATCTTCTACTGTGAATCTTGAGCACAAAACCCACGATCTTTTAAAGTCTTTTTTCTTCGAATAACTCATTTAATTTGTCCACCTTCAAGTCGTTTTCGTACCATATACAAATATAATTCTAAGTTGAACACTCCATGATGAAGTGCCATTCTGTCTCTACCACCCGTTTGCTGCAGAAAAGACAAGTTCTCCTTTCCCAATTTTCCTTGGGTATTGGTTTCAGATCGAAGGTGATGCAATCCAATCCTCATTTGACCCATTAAAATCCTTGCTTTACCCTTAATAGCTGCCCTTGGATAAGCTTTTTCATCATGCTCCCAAGTAGGGTTAAATTCTTTGATGTAATATGCTTTCTTACGACCAATCCGCCTTGTTCACATGACAATCCTAAATTTTTCTATCACATGGTTTTTTATTTCCCTGTTGTTGTTAGGACACTCCTGAAAGTTGATGCCCCATTTGTTCATCCATTTGTTGTTCTACTTTATCCAAGTTTTCTTTCTACGCTCTAATTTTTCCTCCACAACCATTTTGGGCCAACGATGACTAACCATGCTTTCAACCTTTTTCAGATAACTTAGCAACCAAGTTATTGCTAATACTTTCATCAGGAAGGTACTCGCTTCAGCAACCAAATTATAGTTCAATATAATACTTACGCATTCAATCAAAACAAAAAAAATTACCGTCACCTAAATATTGTTTAACAGGAACAAGGCCATCAAATTCCACCCCTGCACAAATACCAATAAAACAACACCAACGAAAAAAAAAAAAAAAACGTTAAAAACTTCATGTACGGGGAAGTCGGTTACAACATGACCCCGGAAATTGGAATAACCAAATCCAAAATTCAGGAAGTCTAATCACGCCTCTAAAATCATTTCCACATTTAATTTTATCAGGGAACTTTGGATGGTATTATTTGCTGTTCCGACGATGGCCGAGGACTCAAGTTTATCCTCGTCTGCAACTACGTCTCCGATTCGCATGTCCGAATATCTCCCTCATCTAGTCCACTTCACGCTTTCACTGTCCGTGCAAGGGATTCCTGAATTGTCCTCTTCTTTGCCATCCGATTTTTGTGCAAAACTTTTGCAGAATGAGCCTCAAAGTGCCTGCATTTGCTTTCAATCTCATCAATCCAAGCAGGACAGCAAGTCTTGTGACTGCGTATGTCATGGTGAGTCTCTTTACGATTAAAAATCATAGGCCATTTTGCATCTTAAACAGATAGTTTTATCAAACTTTTAATTATCTTCATTTTGGGTTTCATGCCAAAAATAAAACTAAGGCATTGACTTGAAAATGTGTGGTAATTTCCGTTTTACTTTTCAATCACAATGTGTGGATATTTCCGTTTTAAAATGTGCTTTAAAGCGAGAAAGGAATCTGGGAATGGAGTAGAGAGACACCTCTAAAAAAACCACTGAAAGTGTCATCAGCAAGGAGATAGCTAAATTTCTGAGCTAATGCAGCCGCAAGGACATAAAGGGAAACCTTGACTTATGGAACTATATGTTCAAAGGGTGGAGAAAAAAACTGCTTACTAGACTAAACCCCTTTCCTTGGTTGGTAAGTTCCAGGTGTGTTCCAAGATTATTGCTGCTACCCATGTCTACTAACTCCTCCTGCTGGGCCGCTTCTAAGTCTTCTTATGCCAAGTTGGAGAGGTTTCTAAGATATTTTCTTTGGACCAATTCTGAAAGGAGGTGCCATGGGCTTCCATAGTCATGTGGGACATCTGTTGCAGACCAAAAGAAGTGTGTGGATGTTAGGAAGTTACGTTAGTAAATAGTAAATGGGTGGTTATTTGGTATATAGGTTTAACCATATTAAACCTATTATTATAATATATTTGTGAGAGTTAGTTTTTATATACGTGAATAGTAGTGGTTAAAACCACTCACGTAATTAGCTTGAGTTGTTATAGGAGCATTTATAGTTCTCCTATAATATAGGAGAAAACCTCCTATATATTTTCATGATTGTCTCATATGATTTTAATAAATCAATCAATAATTGTTCTGTGTTAAATTGTTGCAATTTAATCCAAAACTAGTAGTGGACTCAACCTCCTCGACATCAAACTTCAAGGTACACCCTTTGTATTAAATGGAATATTCATTCTCTTGAAGGAAATGAAGCTTGGAAAATATTGTTTCAACATTGCATTTCTCAAAGCACTCCTCTAGGCAGAAAATCATAGAAATATTTGGGTCTCCACTATCTCTGGCTTACACAAATTCTTGTCAAGATTAGAGGTTCTTTTATGGCAAAGAGCATATAAAAAGCTTGGAAATGGTCAAAACTCATCTAACTTGGGATGGGGATGGTTTCATGTTTGTGATTTCACTTAACTCCCACTCTCTATGGTGGTCTCCAATTCTCTCTTACTTCAATGCTCCTTTTGATATGGCGCCATGGATTAAAAATCTTAGGATTTAAAAAAAAGATTATAGTGGTTGTAAACTTTTTTTTGCAAGTAGTCTTGGTACTGGTTGCCTTGGCTTGCCCTTAGGGATAAATTCCAACTACACCACAGTGATTTAGAGCCCATAATTGAAATCAAGAATGCTATCCCCAAAATGTACCTCAACAAAATTGATCTTCAAACACCCTTTAGGTGGTAGATGCATTGGAAGTGCCCTGTGGAGATGTCATTCCGCCGATATCAACCACAACTAGGTTATTAGTTACTCTCTTTGTAGCACATTCAGGTGGACCTCTTAACTGCTCGCTGGAAAGTTAACTCCCTTGGGGCTACTTGGGGTTTACGTTTTGACGGAGTTTGGAAGGTGATCATTCAACCCAAGCATGCTCATTTCCTTTGGTGCATTTTGCATCAAGGTTTTCTGCTTGGGAACTGACTTAAGCATCTAGGGGTGGCCAACCCTGTATGTCCTTATTGCTATCACCCTCAATCACTCAAGCATCGTTTTTGGTTTTGTAAGCACACTCAAACATCTTGGAGGTGGATGCACAACCTTTTTCAACCATTTCGTGCAGAGTTCTTTTCCTAGAAAATAATACTTTTAGAGTATTAGACCTCACTTCTTGCACAATATAATCAAATTTGGCATACATTTCGGGTTCAAATTCTTTTTCATTTATGGAAAGAAAGTTATAATGCTATTTTCTAACATTTATTTCTTTCATCCATTTCGTCCAGAGTTCTTCTCTTCGAAAATGGTGTTTTAGGGGATTTGATTAAGTTACCTGCACAATATAACCAAATTTGGCATACTTTTTGTGCTGATATATTTTTTTATTTATGGAAAGAAAGGAATAGTGCTATTTTCTAACATTTATCTATCAATGATTAATTTTTTGTTACTAATAAAGTGCAAGTTATTGCTAATGCGATGCTTCAAATTCAAGTGTAGCTGGAGAAAGTCCGCATGGAGGTGGAGCACCTTTAGATCCTCCTGGATTAGTAGGGTAGTGCTCCTTGCACAGTTAGCTGAGTTCCACTTGGTTATCCCCGCCGAATGTCATCCTCTCTCGGTCGTGGTTTTGGAGCCATGTTTGGAGCTCGTGGCCGTCGCTGCTCGAGTGGTTCACCATGCTCATGACGTCCCTCACCAACGCACAACTGTCAGGGTGGTGGTAGGGCGGCGTTGCTCGATGTGGGTTTATGGAGTGCTCAACAACAAGGAAAGTTTTCTCGGCCCGCTCTTGCCATCTCTCCTCCTAGGAAGGTGCTAGATGAGAATGCAAAGAAAGAAAAAGTTAATGATAGTTAGGAGCAAGTATCGGATACAACAAATCCACTTGTAGGGGATGGATGGACTTGGGTGTTAAATTTGATGATCCTTTGCCACTGTCGACTACATTGGTAACTCTTGTGGCCTAATTTTCATGTGCTTTGTTGCTTTATGGTGCTTGCTGGGCTTTTGTTGGTATTATTAGATTTTCTTAATTTTTTTCGATTGAAAAGATGTTGTTTTTAACTTTGTTGTAAGTTGAAAATTTGTTGCTATATCTCGACCTGTTGGTTGATATGATGTTCTGCTCGGGCTATAGTGGTGTGATGCCATCCTCCCACTTTTTTGTTTGATTAGCCTTGTATCATTTGTATATTAGTAGAATGAGGAATTTTCAACAAGAAAAACATGCTTTAAAAGTTGTGATTTTTTCATACATTTTCCGAATCGTGACTAGGTTCTCAGTTATTACTTTAATTGTTCAATGGGTTTGCATGTCTAATATTTTTTGTGATAAGATAAAGCGACATATACAATAGAATTTGCACCTAGTTTTCGTGTTGCTGTAAATGTTGCAATTATTTTGATCATTTTGTTTTAATTTATTCCAAAATTTGACTATTTGTGTTTTTTTTCTTTAACAAGATTCTATTGTCTACTACTATTGATTTTATTGCTTTGACTAGTACATTTTTTGTAGTGATTATGTTTTTCTCGAAATGTCAGGGTTCCCTTCTATTTTGTATGTTCCACAGTCTAAATGCTTTTGTATCTATGGATAGGCATTCATGTCCAAAGAATGAATTGTTGTTTTTTGTTTTGCGTAATATTTGAAAAACACATTTATTAGTGTTTGGGAAGAATCATAAAAGAAATGTATTGCCTTATAGTAGGGAATGAAATGGTTTTGATTACCTACCTCCATGAGACACAATAGTCTATGGGGCCAAAATTTATTACAACTGTCTCAACCTGTAGAAATTGAGGGATGAGTTGTTTCTTTTAGAAGGTTCTTCCTTCTCCTGTTTGTTTGGATGAGCAGCTCCCCGAATGCTTTTATCCGTCTCTTCAAATGATTCAAACTCGAAGTCTACTCTCAATGATTCTGTATACCTGACGCAAATGCCCTTGTAGGCTGGGCATTGTAGGATGAAATGTTTCTTTGTTTCTACTATTCCTGTGGTGCAGAACAAACATATCCTCTACTCCCATTTTTCCTTAGGGTTCACCCATCTACTTGTCTCACATTTGAGCCTGGGGAACTAGTTCTTATCTTAGCTATGAGTATCTTCTCCCTCCATTTGATTTTAGCCCTTATGTATGAATTTTCATAATGCTCGTAGGTTGGGTTAAGTTTTTAAAGATAGTGTTGTTGTTTCCTACCTGCTTGTTTTCTCCACATGACTTTTAAATTTTTAATTTAGATAGCTTTTTATTTCTTTGTTCAGTTCTGGGCATTCATTTAAGTCAATATCCCATCTATTCATTCAATTGTGGTTTTGTTTCATCCACGTGCTCTTTCTCCTGTCTAGCTCTTTTTCCCTTGCTGCCTTAGGTCACATTTCAGTCCCGATGCTTTCTATTTTTTCAAGTAGCAAAGTTTCTTGATCATGGCTGTTGCCTCTAATGAGAAAGTGCTTGTTTGTGCAAGGAGTATTTCGTAGGGAATCTGGAGCCTTGATTTATAAGTTGTTTGTAGTTACGTGCTTCTTGACCCCTTCTATTTTCTTCCATTTAAAACCCGAAGTGCCACTTCCCTATAACTCACACCCATACAACATCCCCGGGGTGATGAGGAACCTAAATTAGACCTTGGTGGTCTTCTAGTTTCATAGCTCTGCATTTTTGTATTTATTATGTAGTGCGTATAGAGCTTTCCATCCAGCTTATATTCTTTTCATTCTACATGTGTCCCAACTAAGTTTTTCGTGGATGTCTAGACTAGAGATACTTGTATTCTGATACCACTTCAAGGAGGTTCCCCTTCGACCTGGAAGTTGAAATATTTATTTTTTTTTTTAGGGAGAAGACCGGTATTTTAGTTTTGCTGATGTTAACTTGAATCCCTACCTCTTTACAAAAAAGTTCTAGGGCATGTAAGTGGTTTTAAAGCCTTGGATTGTTTCTGCTGTTAAGATTAGATAATCTCTTTGCTCATGGAAGAGAACACATGCTTACAAGTATGCTCAATTTTTATATTGAGGAAGCTTACCATGCCCTTTACTCATAATCGCCAGGAAACTTAGGTTTCGAGAATGGTACCAAGATCCACTTCTATTGGTGAGTATATTTAAATGTAATATAGCCATGCCTTATTTATACACTCCCATGCTCCTTTTCAAAATATCGTTCATGCAATGGAATCCCACATCTTTAGATGACTATGATTTCGTTGTATGAGTTAAGGTATGTATGTGGCGAGCTTGGTTCTTATCAACCACTATCATGATTTGATAATTTTGTTGTGTAATTTGATTTGAATGTATGACATGTTGAAAAACATGGACCAGCTAAGACTCGAACCTTGTCTCTCCTGCATGCACCTCTAAACCACCACTAAACCACTGATCCTTGATTGCTTCAAGATTTAATTTTGAGTGTGGATTGAACCCTAAAACCCCATCCCTCAAGTCACAAAATGTTGGTATCCACCTAGCCTTAGTTCTGATGCCTTGTTGAATATCATAAACCAGGTAAGACTCAATACTACGTCTTCCCAGGGGCATCATTTAGCCTTATCTCACAGAACCACCAATCCATTAAAATTTTAGGTACTTTGTAGAGTGTGGATTTAACCTTCAACAAATATATAAAAGAAATAAATGATTTTGTGCCACTGATGAATTCAGAGATTTACTTTTCCATAGGCTGTTGCTATGGCCTCTGCCCAAAAGCATTTATCTGACCCTGTATCTGTTCACATACTTCTCTCTTTCTTCAATAATGTCCCGTTCATCCTCTTTGCTACTTTGTTTTGTTGTGGTGTATGCAAAGTGTTTCCTTGTCAATGTATTATGTACTGTTGACATAATTTATCAATCTCCTGTGAGTAAGACTCGCCTCCATTATCACTCTAACGCTTTTAACTTTTTCTCTGTCAGCCTCTCAACATTTACTTTGAAGTTTATGAAAATGATAAATGCCTTAGACCTTTTCATGAAATACGCCCACGCCTTTCGTGAGAATTTAAAGTGATGAAGTAGCAAGATCCTCCAATAGAGGCCACTTCAACCAGTCCAAACATGTCACTGCACACTAGATCTATAATTTTTTCAGTCCTGTAATTAGTTGAAGTAACCTTTACTCTATTGCTTCTCATAGGCTCAACTTTCACAAAATTTTGTAAAGCATGCGCACCAAAATGTCCCGTTCTCTTGTGCAAAGCATTACATTATCAACACATGCCTCTTTATTATTATTGACACTATTACTAGAAATTGTTTTTAAATTTTTGTTACAACTAACTAGATCCAATTTGTAGAAAAATCCCTGTACGCACCCAAATTTTGCACGGTGCTATATCTTAAAGATCCAATGATGATGCTATGACCTCAAAACTTTACAAAAATTCTTAAACCCAGTCCCATCCCTTGTCATTGCTCTTCCTTATTTGTTCTATCTCAAATTGCTCTTCAAAACTTTCCCTGACTGCCAAGACTGGAGATTTCCCTCTTTCCCTCCTTAAGCTTGTATTTCATTTCGGAGTGCACAAACTGCCACAACGGTTAGTGCAATTGTTGCGGCGGTCTTGCAAACCACCGTGACACCTTCACAAATTGTTGCGGCATTCGCGTCAGATCCAATTGCGCCGGAAGATCCAATCGAAAAACATTCTTGAAAATTTGTTGAAGAATGTGCAAGTTCCATAGCAGTTAGGCTTGCTCTTTCTATGCGCTCTCTTGAAAGTGACGTTTGTCCAACTTTAGCCAAGCTTCATCCCCAACCTGAAATGATACAGGACACAACAAAGGTCCATTTGCTGTTTCTGCTTCTCTTGTTTCTACTGAAGAATCTCAACAACCTTGGACTAGAGAGACTCCAAGTGCTGGATGGAGTTACCCCTATCTTGCTCTTTCGGAATGTGTTTCGTTCCAAGTTGAGGCAAAGACAAAGGTAATATATATGGAGGCAAAGGCTGAAAACCAAGATAGACCTCAAATGCTGAATGTGCTGTGGAGGAGTAGATTGCTTGGTTGTATGCATGCTTTATGTGGGTTAGGCTTAAATTCCATGTAGCAAGAGGGGTATAGTAGTACTTCCTCAGAGTTTGCACAAAAGTGCGGTAGATGACTTCGCTTTGGCCATCCCATTGTGGATGAAAGACAGTGGAAAAGTGAAGATAAACTCCGAAATTTTCCATAAGTATCTCTAGAAATGGCCCACAAAACACGAGTCATGATCGGAAACAATACTGGTGGGCCAAACTGAGTCGAAGAACAACTGGGATAAGTTGCTGTACATGCCTTATAGCATGGAATGAACTTAGTTATCTTGCTGAATTGATCAATGACCACAAAAACAAAATTGTGGTGTCAAAATATTATCACAAAACCCCTAACCAAGTCCATGGAAACGTGTTCCCAAGGACGGGGAGAAATAGGCAGAGGAACACTCAAGCCAAGCTTGCAGTTGATGGGTTTGGAGTGGCAACAGATTACACACTGTCTCAAAAAGAGTAGAACATCTCACTGCATGGGACGCTAGTAGAAGAATTGCTGCAAATGATGGAAGGTTTTCTACTTCCCAAAGTGACCACCATAAAGAGTCGAGTGTACCTCCTTCAGAAGAGACTGACAGTGATCATGAGACACACAGAGTTTGTCAAACTTATACAACCACCCTTCCTGTATGTGAATTTTGTTGAAAAGGCACCAAATTAGAAGTGGTTGGATGGTGAATACTTATGAAAATCTTTCCGAAGTTTAGATTAGTGGCATACTGAGAAGACCATGCCTGAAATCCCAGATGTGAACTGGTGACAACAATCAAGGCATAAGCTATAGGAGGACGACTCAAGCAATTTGTTATTGTGTTGGCTGTCCACATTTTATACATTATACTTAATCACCAAGTGAAACTGCTAAAGATGTGATGCCCACTTCATATGCCTAGCTACTTCAATTTTCCTTTGTGATTGAAGAAATTGGAAAGGCAAATGATCCTTGTGAATTATTGTTTCCTTTCCAAGAAGATAATGCCTCCAATATTTGATGGATTGAACTAAGGAATGTAACTCCGTATCGTATGTTGAGTAGTTTCTCTTTGCTGCAGATAAAGTCTCGGAATGATATGCCATCAGGTGGCCATTCTGCTTCCGGATTGCACCAAGTGCCAATTGTGATGTATATGTCTAAATCTCGAACAACTGTGAAGGATCCAACAAAATCAAAATAGGCGAAGTACCAAGTTTCTTCTTGAAGGCGTTTAAGGTATGGGCCTGGTCCTCTCTCCAGTGAAACACTGTCTTGGTCTTTGTTAGTTTATGCAATGGGGTGGCTAAGTCTGAATAGCCCAGAATAAATTTGTGATAGAAATTTGCAAGGCCAAGAAAACTCCGCAACTCTGTGATGGTGGAAGGAGTTGGCCACTTCAGGAGGACTTCAACCTTTGTAAGATTGACATTGATTCCTTCACCATCAATAAAAAGACTTGGATATGAGATTGAATCTTGACCAAAAGAACCCTTGAATTGGTTGGCATACAATTAGTTCTTGTCACAATGTGAGAAGAACATGCTTCAGGCGTTGTAGATGTACTTTCCAAAATATGGAAAAGAGAAGAATATCATCCAAATAAATGATGACATATTAGTCTAAGCAATATCTAAATACCTCATTCATCAGTCACGTGAACGTGGCTGGTGCATTAGTTAGCCCAAATGGCATTACTAACCTCTTGAAAAGACCGATCTTGGTTTGGAAGGCTGTCTTCTGACTGTACCCCGAATCTGATGATATCCAATTTTGAGATCAATCTATGAAAAGAACTTGGCCACTTGAAGCAGATCCAAAAGGTTATCAAATTTGCAAAAGTGGATATTTGATTTTTATTGTTATCTTATTCAATTCTCTAAAATCAATACAAAGTCTCCAAGTGCCATCCTTCATAAAAACGATCAGAATAGGAGAGGCACAAGGATAAGTATTTGGTTTAATAAAACCTTTAGCATCAAGTCCTGTATTTGTTTCATGATTTCTTCATTTTGTAATAAAGATCAATGATACAATGGAGCATTGGGAAGAGGGGCCACAAGAAGAATATCAACCGAATGATTGACAGCACACGTAAGAGGAAGAGTTTTGGTCTCATTAAACATGTCTTTGTATAACTGCATCAATTTGTCGAGACTTGCATTCTTTTGAGAAGTGTAAACTTTTGTGTTTGAAGACTCATGTTGGGGTCTTATAAAAATTGATGCCAATTCTGCTGTTTGGTTAATTGCTTTTCTTGTTTGTCTGCGACTTAGGACAAGATTCTGATTTATTTTCTTTGATTTTATACATCTTATTAGGTACTTTTTATAGTGTGTAAGTTTTTTTAAATGCATCATAGTGTGCTTTCCTATCATACTGATGGGGTTTCCCAAAAATAAACCAGAACATCCATAGAGGTCACATCATAGGTGATCTTATCCACAAATTTTGAACCAAACACAAATGAGACTGTGCAAGTGTGTATGATCTATGACAAGGAACCACTATCCTTCCATTCCAGTGAATATGGGTGAGGATGTCGATTCACCGGTAGGTGCAATTTGTTGACTGTGGACTTTGCAATTAGATTCTTTAGTGAGCCATCGTCGATTATACAATTGATTGAAAAGTCATGTGAGGTGAGCTCGTGTAACAAACAAACTGTCATGGCCCCCTTGTGCATTATGGTGATGCATTAAGGTGAATTTATCCAGTTGACCTTTGAGCTCATCATATGCGGTGTCATCATTGCACTTTTGATGGGAACGGAATGCATTTCTTCATCGAAAGAATTTACATTCAGTCTTCTTTGACCGAAAACATTAAGATTGGTGACATAACATTCACTTACAATGTGTACAATACTTTAAGTTTTCTTATGTTTAGAATGAGAATGACAATAGCTAGAAGAATAAGAAGTCTTAGGAGAAAAAGACTTGCTATCCTTGGAAGAAGGATTCAAATGATGGTGTTGTGATGATGAAGTCGTTGGTCTGGTCTCGAATGAAGCTGAGGAAGGAGACATAGTGGATATTTGTTGGGCGGTATGCTTATCCTTGACGAGTTGTGCTTTGTTGAGTGTTGCATCTAGTGTTGCTAGAGGAGTGTATTTCAAATCCTGAAATAAGTTTTGCTAAAATCCTGCTTTTGAATTTAGAACTAGGGTGGTGGCATCGTCTTGCACTTCGACATGATGTGCAGGTGATTGAACTGAAAGATGTGGTCTTGATGGAGACATAGGCACCTTGATGCAATCTTAGCCACTTAATACCCATGTCCTCGTCGTAGGTAGATGGGTAGAAGGTCACTTTTAGAGCCGTGAATAACTCGTCCCAAGTGTTTATGGGATTTTTGCTTGCACATCATTATGTGATCAGGTGCTTGACAATATCTGACAATTTCAACTTGGCAAAGTAACTTTATCGTGCTCAACAATGGTACTGAACTCAAACCATGTTTCCACATCCAAGATCCAATTGGCTAAGACCGTGGGATCGCATGAGTCGTTGAAGATCACGACCTCACATTTTGCTTATGTGCAAGGAACAAGAGGGTGTCTAGTGTTGTCTAGTGCGGCATTGCTTTCTACGTTGATCTTGTTTTGTGTTTTTTTAAAAGTTGCTTTTCACTTATTACAACACACACAAGGTAAAACTATAAAATAGGATATACACCTAAGGACCCTATGCTTCCTCATCAGTATATAAATAGCCTATAATCCTATTCATTTATACTCACCTATCAGATTATATATTTTATTCTATATTTCAATATGTAAATATTATATATTTACCTTAAGTACCTTGTAGGTATGTAATAAGTGGTACCAAAGCTAACTATCTTGCAACTTCTGGTCTACAAGATTGTTGTTGGCTTTTAGCCGTAGTCATTGACCATATATTTATTGGGTGTCTCACCTACATCCCTTGGCTTGTGGCCAAAACTTCAATAAATAAATTATTTATCAAAATTATTAAGTTAGAAAAGGAAGAATCCATAGAGTAGTGGTGTAATGGCAATTTGTCTCTTGTTAATAAGAGGTCCAAGGTTCAAATCTCACTTTGTGTTAAGGCAGCCCACTACTCAATGGATTCCCATTAATGGGGCATCATAATAAATTGGTTCAATCTGTGGGCGTGCCGTGATAAAACACTCTAAGTGCTTGCATTCCCATCCTTAGTATGGTAATATAGCTGGTGAACTCATGTACCCTTAGCAAAAAGCAAAAAGAACTAAAACAGAAGAAAGCTATTCAATTAGCCTAACCTTTCATTTAACCAAATTAGGAAAAAAAGTATATTTCTCATTTCCTATCCACCTTTATTAGTCTTATTCCTCGTGCCTTTATACACCTTATTTTTCACAATTGCTAATGATTACTCTTTGTAGGATGTTTGCACATTAACCTCCTTGAGTGTATGCCTTAAAGGGCATATCGGTAGTGGGGTTTGGGCAAGTTGGAAGTACCTCTTGAGAGATCATCATGGCAGTTTCCCTAGCTTTCCCTAGCGTGCCTTAGCCTTCTTACTACCACTTTATGACCACTTGATATCCACCACCTTCATATTGTCTTCCTATAGCACCTTTAGATCACCTTGACACCCTCTTCAAGTGTTTTGCTCCACCTTCCTAATCTCTCCCCCACCTAAACTTTTATGGATTGTTTGTAGCTGATAACATCAACCATGGTTGATGTCGTTTGATGTCGTCAAGTAGAACCCTTTTTCTAGCTAACTGCATCAACTGTGGTCAATGCCATTGTCTAAGTGAAATAACGACTTTAGGTTATGTTCTTATGTTCTCATATAAATAGGCATCATTGTTGTCATTTCTCAAAGATATCATCGCAAAATATGCCCTGCCTTTACTTGCAAATCTGCCGTTAAAGGTTTAAGAGGTTTATGGTCTTAGTGGAGCTTATATTTGGAGGTCATCTTTGGAGCATTGGGTTATTAGGAGCATTAAGAATAGGAGTTGCACCAAAGAGGACCACCTTAGTCTTTGGAGTCGCCAACTTTGTTCTACTTAGGTCTTCTAGTTCTACCTATCCCTCTTGTTACCCACCCATGACAACTCTCTTATGAGGTGCTACTAACCCTCTAGGGGGTTAATGCACCAATATCGTCTTCACAATGGTAAGTATCCTTAAGACCTTTCTCTTTCCTTTAGGATTGTTGATTGATTATGTGAATGTATCATGTATTAGATTAGGATAGTGTTACATATCTTTGTCTCTTACATTATTGTTCCGGTTTATAGCATATGCTTACTGCCTAATAGCATGAAAACCCTTAGTTTAGATTTAGCTCTTGCTTATTATTAAAATCCTTAGGATTCTAGTAAAAAACCCTATCCTCATATCTTAGACCTTTGATATGAGTGTTGATAAATCTCTTCTAGATCCACGATTATTGCACCCCTAGACTCTATATTTGATTTTTGTGTTGGCCCTAGAATGGTCTTCTACTTATATCCTAATTTATATTATTGAAGACAGAGAGGATACTCATATTGACCATCTTGACGCCCACCTCCAGGTTCTCTTATTTTCATTTGGAACTTCATGTGACTATCCACTGATTTTTTTTGGGGCACTATTGCCTTCTTTTCCCCTTCTAACCATTTCCTCACCCATCTATTAGTTTGATAAAAGGTACATCCTTGCTCACCTTCATATTTTCCCACCAAAAGGAGCACTTGTCTACTAAAGACTAAAGAATTTATTTTGAATTTTTTAATCACATTCTTCTAAAGATTAAAAACAAATCTTATAAAATCATATTTAAAGAAAGGGTTACCTAATCCTTAAAATATGTATACTCTAGGCTTTTGGCTGGAATTTCCTTTAGGCTAGTTGCCAAAATCAAACTAAATTTAAAAAAATATATAACTATTGACAAAAGTCAATAACCTTTTTTCTAAGTTTATAAACAAAAACTTGTGAAACGATATTCTCCCCAGAGGAAAAACACTCTAAAAATTAGTAGGAATGAAAACCTAAACATCATCACAAAATAGTACATATAAAACTTTGAAAAAATTAAAGCTACATTATCATACAAAAGAGTTATCCATCTTTTTGTGTCTTTAATTTCACGCCTCCATCCTTTTTTTGATTGAAAAAATGAGGGGTTCTATTCGGGCACTCACTCATAAAACAAAAGAAAACAAAACATATCCTGCAAAAGCCAAAACAAAAGAAACCAACATGAATACAACATTATAGGGAAAAATAAAATGGGTGACAAGAAGACTAACCTATATCTAAAACAAAAGAATAATTAATCTCTTCCTTCGTTTGAACTGAAACTCGTGTTTATGTTTTTAATATTAACCCAACTAGTGAGGATCCAGATGCCTGCTCATCCAAAGGGGAAGAAGGAAAGGGGGACCCATATCCAAAAAGGGAAGTCAAAATGTCACTCGACCTCTAAAGTGATACCACAATTGCACACTCTTAAAAACGAGTGGGAGAGGGAGCACCCCACTCCATTGTCAAGAGAACTAGGACACGAGTCCAAAGTTTAGAGGACATGACAACGTCCAAAGCCCTATCAACAAAAGGCTCCTTCGCCTCTAGAGTTTCCTCTAAACCTTCAACAATAACGACCCCCTTTCACAAGAGCAACACATCCACCTCCATTGGCAAGGTCCTTGCCAACTAGTCCGCCCAATGATCTCGAGCCTTTGCCCTATGCCACCTCGCGGGAAGATTTCTTGTACATTTTCAACCCTTGCCACCAAGGATAACACAATTGACTTTGTTTTTGTGCAAGTAACCACCAAATGCCAACGTGAGAAACATGATTTGCACCTGAAAGCCACCTGCTCATAATCTAACCTTTTCTTCCAGATTCAAGCCCCAACCTTTAGCCAGATCTCTTCAAGCAAGCTGTAATAGAAATTGACTTAAATACAAATATAGGGAAAGGTTTTGAAATTTATATGACCAGTTTCATGTGAGCAAAAATAAAACTTCCCTAGGGAATTCCTAATGGACTGCAGAGTGTGAGACCCCAAAACTACAATCCAACCTTTATTGCCAGTTTCAATCGTGAAACGTAGCCAAGTTTCTTCAGGAAGGTTGCATGAGAAATCAACTTCAACACAAATACAGGAAAAGGTTGTGAAATGCCTATGGCTAGTTTCATGCCGCAGGGAATTCTCAATGGAATTTAGAGTGTGAGGACCCCCAAAACAACAAGGGTAGGCTTAGGAGCCTAACCCAAGCAAGCGACTAGGAGATGGAGTTTGGAAAGGGATCAAAAGAAGGAACCCAGGGCTTCATACACAATCCTGCACCATCCCAAAATAGGGACCCTCTTGGAGAATGAGGACCGATGAAAAGCAGAGTCACATTCTACTCTAAAGAAACCTTGAGCACAAAGATAAATATAGGTTTCATCCTACCTGTAGGGTTTCCAAGAGGATGAAACCCACTTATGGGGCTTAGATAACCTGGGCTCTTGACGTATAGATCCTTTCATGGTTTTTGTAGAAGTCTTCTTGGTTAACAACCTCTCGACCCAAGTCAAGAACAAGAACCAAATCAATTTTGTCAACCACAAAGCAGGAACAAAAGAGTTCACAACATTGACTTGGGCTGCAGAAGCAACAATGAGCGGCTCCAGAACATCATGGAAGAATGCCTGAGAAACCCTTCTAACATCCATTGAAAAAAGTAGAACACCACTAGCAAAAGCAGCGATCAGAGTGATCAAGAAAATCTAGAACACAAGCAAAAAAAACCTTGATCTTTGAGCAACAACCAACGTACAAGGGACTAAGATCTGATCATGAGGCGACAACCGAAATGGACTAGAGCACAAGCCATCACCATCTGAGAGTGGAGGGAATAAAATTCATGGGTTGAATCAACATGAACATAATGAAGCACAAATAGGACCATTGCGGGTGCCGAGTAGTGGATTAAGTTGTAACATGCAAGCATAGAAGCATTCGACAAGGGCATAGGGTAGGAGTCGGGGGAGGGACATGGGCTAGCGCTCAAGGGGTCGAGTCGGAGAGTGTCAAAACAACTCAATCCCCCATTAGAGTTGTGCCAAGTTTATTACTCTCCATCCTTGCAACACCTTTGCCACGCATCATACACGATGCTTCATTTCCTCTTTCTAACACATCTTTACCTCACTTGATCATCTTTTTAATCTTCCATGTATGTTATGTCCACCCCTTAACTATAAACATTTGTTTTTTTAAGACAAACACCACCACTTTATTTGTGCATCATCTTTCCTTTTCATATTTTTCCTTTAGTTCTTCACTTCTCACATTGTTGTCAACATCTTACTATTATTCCAATTGTAGACTTTCCCATCGGCTCGTGTCTATTAACAAAAGTGATTTCTTGATACACCATTTCTCCACCTAAAGTAAATAAAATAATCAATGCGATTGAAGTTCATTATTCTTTAAAAGTTCAAATTAGGTTTGGGAATAACTTTATCGAAGGATTTGAAAAAAAACCATCTGGTATTAAAAAACTCAAAAGAGTAAAAAGAGGTCACATGAAAAATTGAATGTAACAAAATAAAATAAAAGTAGTTTAAACATTAATAAATGTGAACACATTTGATGGTTTTAGAAAATTAAGAATACAAAGAACTAAAAGACCTATCAAAGTTTTTGTTATTTGAGGGGCTAACGTATTAGAGGGGGTCTAAATAAGCCAAGGAGACAGGGTAAGAAAAGTGACCCATCCATCCCATAAAGCTTAGTTACTATTAATTAATCAAAAACTAAGATTCAATAATATAAGTCATATTTTAATATTGTTCCCTTGTAAATTTGATTAAAACATATAAGTCTTTTAACATAATGACAGAAGCGGCGGATCCTAGCAAAACGGCGGGCTGTCTAATAGGAGCGGCGACCTTGTTAGTTTGGTAAAAGATTATGTAAATGAGGTGAACTTAGAATGAAACAGAACGATAAGATAAACCAAATTTATTGGAAATTATTAATTAAATAAAGTAAAACACACCATTTTCGCGTCCACCGCGTCCTTTTGTCCCGGACAAATTTCTAAACTAGTGTTGTTGTTGGCTAGATTTTCTGCATAGCATAAAACCTAGGCAGTCATGAGATAAATCTCCCTCATTAACCGGTGAGGCTCCCGTGTCAGATTTGTCATATTTTAATTAAAGTATGCTAGTATTTATATGGGGTTTTACTTTAACTGTTCAACTCATGAACCATAGCTGTACAGTTCTAGTATCTATATGGGGTTTTACTTTAACTGTTCAGCTCATGAACCATAGCTGTATAATTCTACAGCAAGTAAGCAGCTGTTTAAGAAAAGAAATATTTATAGGAAGGGAATTATATAAACACAGAGAAGAAATGGGGAAGATGTGCATCCCAATCAATAGATAGCAGAGTTGATTGCATGCACATAGAAGAAACCAATAGATATCAACACAAAATTATAAGCAAAGGTAGCTCTAGATCTAGATCTAAAATAACACAAAGTTTATTCAAAGATCTAAGATAGAAATCTAGAAACAAAATACACCGTGACACAAAGTTCTCCGGAAATCTACTCCTGTATATTCCTTTGCTTCAAGTGGCTCTTAAGGGTTTCAACACAAAGTCTGGAACACAAAGATGCTGTTTACAAATTTTGATCATTAACTCGGAGGTTCTTCTTCTACTTATAGAATGTAGAAGGGAAAGTACAAATGAGAAACTCAACTGAACTGAAACATAAACAAGAAGTAAAGATGATATTTGACAATCATCCTCCACTAACTTCTCCTTAAGTGACACATGTATCACTTAACTAATAGAATTGTTCCACATAACTTTAAGTAATGGTTTCAAAACCAATAACTTCAAAGTTTTACAATTTCATCCAGGAATGTGAAAAATAAAAGAAGAAAGAATAGAAGTCAAGCCAACTGTAACATTTATATCTTCTTTTTGTTCTGATACTGAATATACTTGTCGAACATGTAATTCAGCATCTTTTCATCTGTCTTAGCCACAACTTCTTTTTCTGTCCTGAACTGCAGCAATCCTTCGTTCAACACCTTGATACATGCTTCCACATCCTCCAAGCTCGGCCCGAACCCCGCAATATCCGACTGCAGTGCCACCAGTCTGCTAATGGAATTCATCGTGAAAGGCTTAGTAGCTCCATCAATTCTCCCTTGTACCATCAGAAGAGACCCTTCCAGGGAATTAGGCACTTTGCTAGGAATGATCCGTACGTATGAAGTAACATTTCCAACCACTTCCTCCTCAGTGAAAGCAATGATACTGTCTGGTAAATATGATGTCTTACTCTCAAGTGCCTGCATCCTCTTCAGCAAAACTCTGCAGATCTCCAAACGGAAAGATACTGCAAACTCCAGTTGCTTCCCCTTCTCAACTGATCCGTCCAGTACAATCTGTTCCGCAACCAACACTTCTCCTGGCAGCTTATTGATTTCGGCCAAAGTACTCAGGTTACTCTCAGCAACTGTGTTCATATCTACTATGCTCGTCACCAGTTGCTTCAGCTGATTTGCTGCATCATTCATAACCTTCAGGCGGGCTGACACCTCTCCGAGTTGTACAGAAGCTTGACGAATTATCAGATTCTTCCATTCGTCAATAGCTTTCACCTGATTGTTTGCATCTTCCATCTCCTGCATAAGATGATCACTCACCTGCTCTGACATGAGCTGAGTGGGAGATTTAGCAACCTTGGCTATGATCTCGCACAACTGAGATACCTGCTTCTGAAGTTCGTCTTTCTCCGCCTTTTCTCTGTCAAGCCTAAGGAATAAAGCATCTATCAATGTCTGTGTATCCTGCTTCAATCCTTCTGTGGTGGCTTGACCGATAGGTACTTTGGTTACTGTTATGTCCTCTGCCGTGAGCTCATCCTCTTTCTTCCCTTCTGCCGGAACTGACATCTCAGCAAACTTCTGCCATGACTCCTCAATGATCAACCTTGAAGTTACCTTAGCAACTTTAGGTTTTCTGTCTTTTCCGCCTAGACTCTGGAGTAGCTGCAAGTCGTGTTCCTCCAAGTTCATTTCCACTCTAGCTTCTGGAACCAACTGTGAAGCCAACCATTCTGAGAAGTTACTTCTCGGAGAATGAGAAGTTGCTGAGTGTACTACTATCTCCCGCTCTGTTTCCTCTCCATCAGAAACTGCTACAGTGTTATGGCTGCCATCTTTTGAATCATCCAAGGACAAAGCTCTTTCGAACTCTGCCATCTGCAGCTTCAACGTCTCTTCTGGAACAGGTGCTGAACGGAGTGGCTGAGGAGAGAAGATGAATGTTGCCGGATTCAGTGGAGGCATGGAAGTGTCCTGCTGAGGTGCAACAGTCGGTGAAGTACTGGATGTTGGAGAAGCCGGAACTAAAGTCATAGCCGTGGAAGTGATCTTCTCCTTTGATTGAGATCTTTCTGTGCACTTTCATCTTCTCGGGCCTTCTGCTGCTTTCTCCTCTGTGCTTCCGCTTGAGAGAATCTCTTGTGCCGAAGTTGCCTGTGATTTGATTCATCAATGCTTCATCAAGGCAGTATCCCTTCGTCAGCAACCAGTTTGAAGTATTCACCAGAATAACGCCAAACCTTTCCTCAATCGTATGGCAGCCCCCTACGTTATCCTAAAGTATGGCTCTGTCTCCTCCCATTTGATGGTAAGTGTCAAGTAACACATTCCCATCATCTTTAAGATCTGCAAGCATCTGTGCTAGTCCAAAGTCGAACACTTGCCATGCTGATAACTTACTAAAATCTTTCTTTCTAATCTCGTACTCATTTTTGCACTTCATCCAGAAATCTTCTAATGAAAGCACATGTGCGTACTCTTGGGATATCGTCTTCCTAGCTACTCCAAATGGATCGAAGTTCAGTCGTGCTGGGAAGAAACTCTTGCTCATACTCAGAGAACATCTCCGCTTCCAATCCCTCGAGCTTTATGAATACTCTGGCAGCTATAGTGTCCCACAGTGATTGGGAGGAAGCCTGTAGACTTGTGTTGTTTCGACTAAAGTTTGTGTATCTCCGCAAGTTGTCTACTCAGCTCCATGGTGATCAATCTATCATTCAGATATTTGGGCAGCTTAACTGGTTCTCCAGAAAAGTCAAGTAACCCTGAGGTATGTGAAATCTGCAAACTAAATGAATAGGCTGTCAATTCTGGATACAGCTTCCCATGCTTCCTTGCTCACCCTGTTGGCCTTTAGGTCCCTGTCTAACCTGCAAATGAATTCGTAGAAGAATCCATCGTTGACCACTTTGAAATCTTTCATGCACGCAAGTACAGTAAGCTGTGGGTAGCACTCGAAAATGGGGTCCTTAGAAAGAACGTCACATCTATCCATCTTGGAGAAGATGCCTTGTGAAGCTACTTCGTACACCAAGTAGGAAGTCATTTTGAAGCTGAAAGTACACTTCACGTTCCGGAGTTGCTCGCCAATGTTGTCACTAATGATTTCTGACCAATTGATTATTGAATCCACTCTTGTTGACTTCAATGGTCCTGATGAAAGCATACATCCATGTATGGAAAGTGTGAGCAGTTCGCTTCACCATTTATCCTGCATAAACAATTTGGTAATATCTTCTACCCTCCTGTACCAGATTGGACCGCGAAAAAGTTCTTGAGAACTTATAAGGAGATCTGGGCTTCTTCATGTATCTGTTGTTCATTATGTTCACGCAGTCAACTCTATGCTTCTCCCACTTGCTGTCGGCATCCTGAATGTTGATGGAAGTCACCACCTTTCGCGCCGGAATCTTCAAACAATAATTGATGAACTCTGTGCATCCAACCGAATTATTGTTTTCCCCGTAGCATCTCGCACTGATCTGGATGATGGATGGTAAGACGTGGCACACTCCATAACAAACTATGACGACTGGGTTGTGTATGGAAACGCTACAACTCAAATAATTCCACTGCTTTTAACTGCACGCATGCGGGAAGTCTTCCCTGCTTTGGATCTGTCAATCAATTCGGAAAGAGGTTCCAGACCTAGATTTGTGTCTCCTATGTCTGCAAATTTGGAAGTGATGCATGAATCCGTTGTGATTTCTTTTTCGTCCCTCTTTGCCATGGTTGTGTCTATTTTTGTCTAAACAATTCTTTTTTCTTCTTACTCGACTGGAATTCTTCAATAACTGGTGCAGATCTGGATAATTCTTCAGATTCGGAGGATATATTCAATGTATTGGACATTGATTTAAGCTCATTTTCTTTTGTAAAGCACCTGTAACGAATTTCCTGCAATTAATTCAGACAAAGATGGCAACCGGAACATGAACAGTGGATTTTAATCATAAAAATCTGCATAATTCAAGCCTGCTGCCCCAAAAATTTGATGTTTTATTTGCATGCAAAGCAAGCATGAATTTTACCAACTTCACCTGAGCACCTGTATCACTTATGCAAACAATTATCCAGACACAAATCAACCTCCTTCAACCTGTGCGCCAAAATTGGAAGCTTTTAGCATTGATTTCACCTTCTTTGAGCAAAAATCCTCTTCAAATGGGGCGCACTTTTCCTCTGGGCTGCACTTCTCTACCTTTGAATTAATTAATTCATCCTTATGGCAGCCCTCTGCTTATATAATCCTTGTGATTCTATAATTAATTAATGCCTTTCCTATTACTGGCAATTAATTAATTAATTAATAAGCTTCACTCTTCAAATGGGGGCGCCTATTTTGTGCATGCTTATGACTGCCATTAAATAAATTAAATTTATTTAATTTTAGACTTCTGCTTCCACTTAACTCAAGCCTCACAGTGTGCTTTGACCTTAGCCACTGAAAATAGAAATTAATTTAATCATTTAATACTTTAAAAAGTATTATTTCTCTCCCAAAAGGGGCGCACTTTTTGACATAAAGGGGCTGCATTAAATAAATATTATTTATTTAATTTTAGAACAGTCTATTTTCAACCTCCTTTTGTCCTTTACCTCCAATTGACTTTTCCACAAGCCTGGGCACCAAAATTGGGTGAATAATTAATTAACATTAATCAATTTAAAGGCTTCCTTTACTTCACCCAAAAGGGGTCGCACTTTTTGGCATAAAGAATTCTATTTTTAAGAAACACATGACAATGGGATTATTTTACCCTGCAAGGCAGCCCTGAAAATCCCATGATTCACTTAAGTCATTTGAATTTCATAATGGGATTATTTACCCTGCAAGGTAGGCAATAAAATCCCATGATTCACTTAAGTGATTTTTCTTTTATTCCACAATGGGAATTTTTACCTGCAAGGCAGGTAAGAAATTCCTGCCTGCCTGCTGCCTCTAATTTTCCCATTGTCACTTAAGTGGACGTTTGCTTCCATGGGAAAAAGTACCTCTGCTAGGCAGGTACAAAATTCCCACCTGCCTGCTGCTTCTAATTTTCCCATGATCCACTTCAAATCCCTTCTTTTTCCAAAAATGCGGCCAGCCCAGAAGAGGCTTTTTGGTGCACGACTTCGTTTTTTCCCAGAGAACCAGACCTCCAATGGCGAATTCCTTCTGGCACAACGTGCGTATGTGATCTCTAAATACTCCAGGCCAAGAATCAGGTCAAACCGGCAAAGGAATTGATCCAGAGAAATTTCACAGAAAACGAAACGGGAAAAACACAAAAACACAAAACGTTGCCAAAAGTCACAAATAAAGCCCAGAATGCATTCCTGGTTAAAACCCTACTGGTATATGGGAATAATGATATGTACGATCACAACAGAGTTAAACCGGAGCACAAATTGCCTCAAACGGGGCTCAAAATAATTAAATACAAATTTCCCGCAGGTAAATCCCGACGACAGAATATAACAATTTTGGGCATCTGGGTATTTGGCGAAAATGGCTAATATGGCTCCTTGGGAATATCTTGACACAATACAAGAAATTTCTGGCAATAAAAACACAAAACGACCCATTATTTTAAAAGTACGAAATTTTTTCGGATAGGGTAGTCTCAGATTTCATGATGAAATCTGGAGACACTAGTATAACTAATTTCCCTCAATGTGTGTGAAGAGATATATGTACATCTTAGTTTTTTGGGTGATCTGGCACCTCTGGCTAAAGAAGTATAGGGAGGAATTCCATTGTATCCTCCTACCTTTAACTAATTCCCAGAATACTAAGGACTAGAATGTCCTGTAAAATCCATTGTGTATGGGGTTTGTAGATTGGTTTGAACCCACTCACTGTTTGTAACCCATAATTCCAATGTCAGTAAGTGCACTAAATTGAACCAGTGTAGAAGTATTGTATAGTATGTAAAACAAAAATGATTCCCCCCTCTTTGGGGGTGCATGCAAAATCATTGATAGGAGAATACAACCCGAAAAGAGGATGAACCACATGAAATCTAAAAATATTCCCTACAGGGGAAGGGAAATCACTTTATATAAACCAAGGCATGCACAAATAAAAGGCTAGCCAAAGACAAGTGTTAGTATAAATAAGCATGTATGTATAAGCTAATGTGTAATATATGCAAACAATGTGTAAGCTACCAAGAAATCCAGTAGTGTAAACACGTAAGAAGACAAGAAATCCATAAAAATTGGGATGTAAACATGGGATATCACTCAAGATGTCGCAAGACCATCATGCCTGCATACAAATAAGCAAGTGTACACACCAAACATAGGGCAAGGCCCACATACAAGAACAAATAATAACAGACAATGTAACAAACAAGTATGGAAGAAACTATCCCTGTGTAACAAATGTTTCACTTGAATCACTCGTTAGCATGTTAGAAAGATAACGAGTATGTTAGAATCATTTATAACCAAGTAATGAAAATTAATAAGTATGAAGTGAAACAATAGCACCTGGAAGAAACAAATGTGGATTCCCCCAGCTACAAGATGTAGGAAGTAAAATTTTACTTCACAAAGACATGGAAATTCTTTGTTTTAGAAACCATGTTCAATCTGTCCTTACCCATTTTTTGTGATTGAATCTGCAGAAGAAGAGTTCATGTAAATGAGAATTAAATGTGATTGATGTTGAAACTATTATAGATTTCAATTCAAGCAAGAAATAAATCCAAGTTGATAATATGTTATAATCTAGTAACAATGTCAAATAAAGAAATGATTGTAACTATCAATCAACAGGTGATTTTGAAATCTTATTGACATTTTCATTATCGTTGAAGCATGAATTTGTTAGAGTTTGTAATATAAAGCTATAATGGTCATACTAGTCTTAGTGATAGGTTTAGTTACTTGGTAATAAAGTCACTTTATGGCTTTAGGTTGCTTTATGAAATAATGTAAATATGACTTAATATTCACTTAGGTCATTTTAGGTTTACGGATTGTGTTATCCACGTATTAGGGTTTATGTTGTTGCTTTCCTTTAGAAGTGACAGTTGCTCTCTCCATTATATATATATATATATATATATATATATATATCTAAGTAGCCGATACGGCTAGGAAAAGTTGTGGCAGCTACGGATGAATTGAGCGGACTATTTATCCTATAGCATGTGTCACTATCAGGGCTGCGGAAACGTAGCCGATACGGCTACGTGGGAGCGGGAGCGGGAGTGTGACGCTGTAGCGACCGGGAGTATCTGGCCGTTTCTGTAGCCCTGCCACCGCTCCCTGCCCGCTCCCACTTAAAAAAATGCGTTTTTTAATTTTTTTAATGATTTCCATGTTTTAAAAGCACCACTGCTTTAAAAAATAAAATATTTTTCTAATCTAAACCCTAAAAGCTAACTCTAAACAATAAAACAAAAGAACAACACAAAAACAAAACATAAAGCAAAGAAACTTACCTTTGGCTCTCCAAAATTGCATTGTGCTTGTCTAGGGTTTGAGGAGCTATTGCTAAGCTTGTAGGAGTGTGAGGAGCTGTAAAGGAGGAAGATTTGTGAAGGATTTGTGGTTTACAAAGTGAAGGTAAGTTTTTTTTTAATTTCTAACCTTGTTTTTTTTTTTTTTTGTTATTTAATCTTGCACACATTACATTTTGATTTTTTTGCTTATGTTCATCTTTTTTTTGCTCTTTCTATTTAACTTTTTTAATTTTCATTGTTCAATCACAATGCAATTGCATGCCATTGTTTTCTTTGCTTTTTTTTTTTTTTTGAACCTTGTAGGTATTTCTACAATGGCAACAACAAGTTCTGCTTCTTCTGGGCAATCTTTGGCCAAGGACTTTGACCCAAATTCACCGTTATGGAGGCACGTAACAATAGTTCAACAACTTGCAGGTGGTGGTTGTTTTGAATGGAAATGCAATGATTGTGATGGACTATTCAAAGGCTCTTACAGTAGGGTGAAAAGCCACTTGTGTGCCATAACGGGTAATGGCATAAGAGTATGCAAGGGGAAGAATAATGTTGGGGTGCCAAAAGCAAAAGTTTTGGCATATATCAAAGAGTAGGAAGATGCAGAGGCAAATGTGGCTATGAGAGCGGGTCATCCATTGGCTAAAAGAGGAGGTTCATCTCGTTCAACGAGGCCTCCAGTTGCTCCATCACTTAGTGGATCCCCAATTGTGGCCATGCCACATCCATTTGTGGCTCCTATCTCCACGGATGAGGATGTTTCCCTTGCACGAAAGAAAAGCAAGACAAAAGGGCCATTGGAAAAGGCCTTTCAGAATGAGACCAGGGCAATTGCAGATGAACACATTGCAAGGTGTGTATATGCTAATGGGCTTTCTTTTAATGTTGTGAGATCACCTTATTGGCATGAGATGGTGAAAGCCATCAATGAGGCACCAAAAGGGTATAAATCACCAGGATATGAGAAGATCCGCACCACCCTTTTGGATAAACAAAAAAAATATGTGGAAACCTCCTTGCAACCAATTAGGGACTCATGGACCAAAACAGGTGTGTCCATTGTTTCTGATGGATGGAAAGATGCAAGAAACCGCCCTTTAATCAATGTGATTGCAGTATGCCCTAAGGGGGCAATGTTTTTGAAAGCGGTTGATTGTGAGGGGCAAGTGAAGGATGCCCAATTTATAGCCAACATTCTCTTTGAGTCCATTGAGGTAGTGGGGCTTGAAAATGTTGTCCAAGTCATAACGGACAACGCCAAAAATTGCAAAGCTGCGGGGATGCTAGTTGAGGCACGGTATGGGCATATTTTTTGGACACCATGTGCCGTGCATTCATTGAATTTAATGCTAAAGAAAATGGCAAACAAAATAGAGTGGATCCAACAAGTGTATGCAGAAGCTGAAGAGATCCAAATGTTTGTCACCAACCACCACATGTCACAGGGCATTTTTAGATCATTCTCGCAGTTGGAGCTACTGAAGGTAAGGAAAAACTTTCTTTCTTTCTTTTTAATTTAAAATTTAAATATAAGTTTTTTAGTATTCTTTTAGCTTTCAATTTTATTTTTAATTTTTGTTCCTCATTCTTATTAGGTTGCTGAGACTCGGTTTGCATCACACACAATCGTCTTGAGACGACTAGTGAAGGTGCGAGAGGCACTCATGAGGATGGTAACATCCAATCTTTGGTCTATATGGAGGCAATCAAACACTCAACGGGCTCAAAAAGTGAAGAACCTGATCTTAGAGGACCCTTGGTGGGATAGAGTGAATTATCTGTTGAGTTTTACGGAGCCCATTATGAGCATGATCCGGTTTACTGACACGGATCAGCCATGTCTAGGAGAGATATATGACGGCATCGACTCAATGATTGAGAAGATAAAAGCCGTCATAAATGCAAAAGAACAAGATCCCGAGGAAATATTTTTCAAACAAGTGAAGTCAATCCTCATTGAGCGGTGGAACAAAATGACCACCCCATTACATCTACTGGCTTTTGCATTGACTCCTAGATTTTATAGCATAGAGATCCTTTCCTTGCCAGGGAGGGTAACACCATACAGGGATAAGGTGAGGGTAGCACCATACAGACTAGATGCGAAATTCAAGTGAGGGATATATGGCGGCATTGGCTAGGTACTCTTCCCTCTTGCAATCCTGAGGCCCAAGACCAGGCTATATGGTAGAGTTTGGCAATTTCATAGCAGAAACGGGTCATAGCCTTCTCGCTCTTCGGAGCAAATACAAGATGGATGCTCATATGTGGTGGTACCTCCATGGTACTTCATCGGTTTACTTGCAACCTCTTGCAATCAAGGTCTTGGCACAAGTAACTTTTAACTTTTTTTATTCTCTTTTCTTTTAGTTTTTTAAAATTTAAGTTTGAGTGTTTAAGTTTGAAGTTGAACTTTGCATTGACTTTGAAGTTTGGGTTGCCTTAATAGGTTGCAAGTTCATCTTCCTCTGAGCGCAACTGGAGTACATATAGTTTCATCCACTCACAGAAACGCAACAGGTTGAGGGCTAAAAGGGCTGAAGATTTGGTATACATACATTCCAACTTGCGCCTTTTATCCCACAAGCAGCCGGAGTACAAGGAAGGGTCAACAAGACATTGGGACATTGATCCAGAGATAGTTGACTTGGATGCTTCCATTTCCCACCATGGAGCATATGATGATGAGGGGAGTTCTGTGGCACTGGCACCACGAGACCTACATGCACAAGGGGGTGCAACTGGCAGTGGCACCTAGTGCGAGTGGTTCGAGCCCATGTGGTTCTAATGAACCACATAATGATGATGATGTAGCTGGTTTTGATCCTCTTGATGAAGAGGAATATGATGAATATTGACAATGAAAGATAGTTTGAACTTTGAATATTGATCTATGATTGAATTTAATATATCATGAGATTCATGACATTCACATTGTGTTCGATTTAAGTATTTTAAATTTTAATTTAACTTTTAAGCTTTTAAGTTTCTAAGTTTTATCGGTATCCTAGCTTGTTTGTTGTGGTTATTCACTTATTTAGCTTATAACTTGTCTTTTATCTTGTCTTTCATATGCATAATATGTGGTTAATAATTAAATTCCTATTTAAAAGGCTGAAATTTATATATTTTTTAATTTTTATATAGTTTTTGTATTGCCGTATCCTACGCCGTATCCGGGGTCAAAAAAAATTTTTGCCGTTTCCGCGTATCGGATACCCTCGCTCCCGCTCCCGTATCCAAAACGTTTCGGCAACTTAGATATATATAAGAACTATTTCTCTCTTTCAAGATCTCTCGTGTTTTTGCTTGGGTTCTCTATGTGTTTGGTTTTTTGCAATTTGGTATCAAAGCCACAGTGAGGAGAAGCCGTAAATTAGCAGGTGAAGGTCTAGGGATTGTCAGATTAGAGATGGACTGAGGGAGTGCTTACGATACACACCAAGAAGTGGAAGGGGTTTTTGAGCAAAGAAAGCTAGGTTTGTTTTCAATTTAAAGCTAGATTAAGGAAATTCAAGCCCTAGAGAACTGAACGAAAGGTCAAAGGAAAGACATATGGAACAGAAAAGGACAATCGTACGTAATTGTGCTACTGTATGGAATCGTATGGGTTTGTACTAGTGATTATCTGAGTTTTTTGGAAATTCCAGACTGCAGATTTTCATTGATTTAATGAAAAATTTAAAGCAATTTTAAGTGTTTTTCACCTTTTTACTGTAGATTCATTAGTTTTCAGAAAGTATCTTTCTGTTTTGTCTTTGTAACACATTTTTGATTGCAAGTCTCTATTTCAGCAATGGATAGGCCCAATTTTTTTTTTGCAAAACAAATGACTTATTTATCTAATATATTGTTGGAAGGTAGCCGTAAGTTTTCCAGGAAGAATAATAATACCTGGAAAGAATGAATGCTAGCTATTCTTGAGCACGTGTTTGAATCAAATTGTGCTGGGGAATGAAACAAGACCAACAACAATAGGTAATGATCATTATAGGTCTGGTGGGTAGAATAGAGAAGAAATAATGCTGACAAAATTCTCTATGACTGATGAAATGCTACTGGAAGTGCAAATTGGTGATGATGCTTCAGCTATTTGGAAGTGATTAAAGGATCTGCACGAAACTTCAGATAAAGGTAGAGCTTTCTTCCTTAAGAATTCACTATTTTCAATCAAAATGGATTAAAGTGAATGTTTACAAGACCATTTAGTAAATATCAAGGAAGAGAAGAATTAAATGTGATTGGGCGGAAAATGTAAGAAGATAAGGTGGTAATCGCTCTCAAGAGCTTACCGCCTTTCTTTGAGCATTTTAGTGAAACCCTAAATATTACTACTACTGGCACTGACTCGAAGTTTGAGGAGTTGAGCACTTAACTATTGCAGCAAGACTGGTTGAAAAAGAAGTTTGGTAATAGTAATAGGAGTGAGGGTTCATAGATGACTTTGGAAGCAAACTTCATGGGCAAGGACCAATTGCTAAGAAAGATGGAGGAAACATATAGGGAAGCAGTAGGACATATGACTCAGGTAATTGAAATACTTGTAAATGCCATTATTTTGGAAAACTATGTCATAAGAAGTTATTGAATATAAGTAATATATTTATACACATACATGTTGGTAGTTTTCTAAGTGTAATCAGTTATGAACTGTCTCAGAACTGTTCCAACTACATTGTAACTGCTCCCAACATAATAAAATGAAGGACACACATTCATTTGGTGTGTAGTCCTATTCCTCTTCACTATTTTCTCTGTTCACATCTTCTAATGACATTGGTAGTAGAGCCATTAGTGCTTGAAAGCTGCAAAGTTTGAGGAAGCTCTTGGTGTTGAGTACAGACATCAAAAAGAAGACTATGAAGGGTTGTGTAGACCTGCAAATTGTTGGGAAATCAAAAGAGGGCGAAAGTAATCAAGGGCACAAAAATACAGTCATTCGTGATTGTAAATCAGATTGAAGGAGTCATTTTTGAAGAAATCAGTCATGTTTTGCTTGTTGAGGAAGAATACAGGTGTTTAGGGCATGTAGAGGGAAAAAAATCTTCAAAAATATAGTCACAATTTGGGGCAAAAATAGTGCAAAAATATCTATCCACAACACAATCGCCATTAGGGCATGACAAGTGGCTGCAGACCTGCCTATGGTGAAACCTTGTTGTGATGTGTTTGCTGAATATAAAAAGCTTTGCAAGAAGTTTTTCTGTGACGTGTTTGCTGAAGTGGCTGACTGTATAGAGGTTTGTTGGTTTTGACTGTGGCTAGGGCACGGTTTTTGATAAATTGCAAACATTGTTCAGACTAGAAGAGTTTCTGCATGGGAATTTTTCAAACATAGAACATGCAGAACTGATTAGGTTAGGGGCAGATGGCAACAAATCAACAAAAGCAGAAACTGTAAGTACCTTTATTAAAGTTCAATTGTTCCATAAGCTAATTCAGAAACCTGTATTTCTGCTGTTAGAAAACTGTACTTTTACTGTTGCATTGGTTTTCGGATCAGACATGTACTGTACATTTATTTCCACGACAGAAGTTATCAGAGATATACAATTGTCCATTTCTTTTTTGTTGCATTGGTTTCCATGTTAGACATAAGAAATTCAAAAAATAAACAGTACTTTCATTTTGCTGCAATAATTTTACGGGTCGGACAGTCATATAGTGTGTGGAAAATGGCAAACATTCAAAACCTTGTTCTGCCAGAGGTGTAAAAAACTAATGGGTCAAAACTATAATGTTTGGAGTCATAAGATTATGACTATTGCGGAATTTCGAGACCATAATAAAATCATACTTGGCGAGGAAAGGAAGGATGGTTGCAAATTTTGCAGATTATGACAAATGTCATAAGGAGGCCTTGTTGCAGAAGTTGTAGGTATCCGATGAGTTGATAGCATAATGACCAGGTCCGGAAATCCGGATCCGTTTGTGAGGGGAGAATAGTCTAAAAGTCCAGAACTCTTGAACAAGTTCGGAAAAATTCGATGCAGAATATATACATATTATATATGAGCATAATTTATAAATATGCAAAAATTGACAAATACAAAGAAAATATTAAGAATGCAATATAAAATTTTAATATATTTAATATTAAATAATATTAAAGGGTATTGGGTCTCTTTTTATTGCCATTATTTTTTTGGGAAAAAAACAGGGCCGACCGAGACCGAATTTTTTTGGGCCGCCTAAAAATTTGGATTTGACGGGATTTTGTGTAGATTCGGCCGGATCTGGTAACTATGGTTATTACCACATGTTTGAAATGGCACTGTGGCTAGTGAGCTACGGACCAGTCTGAAGGACAAATACACGACTTTGGAGAAGACCCTGGTGTTATACTTGAAGAATTTGCTATGTTCAACAAGGATGTAAGAGGATGGGTCCATATTAGAACACCTACTTTGGATGATAAATCTTCGAGACCAACTCACCTTTATTAATAAAAAGGCGGATGGTGACGATCTGGTGGCATTGGTTGTGAATAGTTTGTTGTCCTTGTATGAGTCATTTGTGGAAGCCTTACATTTGATGGCTAAAAGTCAGACCTTGACTTTTGATAAAGTCGGTTCCTATCTGTTATAAAAGGAATGGAGACAAAACGAGAAAATTGAGTCAAGTTTTTGTCGATCAGAGAGTGCATTGATTGCTCAATCAAAAGGGAAGTGGAAACAACACTCTGATGAATCTTCCAGATACCAGGTAAAATGTCATTACTGTCATAAGGTTGGCCATCTCAAATAGGATTGTTGGAAACGACAATATGATCTTTCCCAACAAAACAAAAAGCCACGTGATGAGGCAAATGTGGCAGCCGTTGTAGATGAACAATATTTTGAGGAATAACATACTTTCTATTGTCTTATGTTATCATGCTCAAATGACAATGCTACCAGTTGTTGGATCATTGACTTCGGTGCATCCGAACATTTTTCATGCTGAAGGGACTAGTATGTATCATTTATTGTAGTTATAAATTGATTTGATCTTGTTGTATTCGCTGATGGAGAGTCACTTGCGGTAGAGGGGATAGGAGATGTACACATTGTGATGAATTATGCTCAAACACTATTAGTAAGGAATATTAGGTATGTTCCTAACTTGCATAAAAATCTCTTATTTGTTTGTCTGTTTTTTTTAGATGTATAAACGCTTTTGATCGGAGCTATGAACTAGAATACATTAAGCCAATGTATAGCATTTAAGCTCAACAATTAGTGAACGAGAATCACCACACTTGGACACACTTCTAGCGCAAGCGATCTCGAATCAGAATCCACCGCAGTTAAATCAGCCTGCCAGCTGCGCCACCTCGGACATTACCACCCCGAACAAGGATCGTGCTTAACTGGGATTTGAACTTGGGTGGAACCAGATATAACCATCCGTCTTAACCACTCCACTAAGACCCCATTGGCAAAACTTTGGATGGTAAACAGTACTTTTATTATACTAGAGCTATGAACTGGAGTGGCGGAGGATCACTTTCTTTAAGTGGGACATGGGGGTGGGCTTGGGTCCTTAATATCCATTGAGTGATCCGCATTCAGAGCACCCTGCTATGTTCTGCTTGGTCCATATGGAGAAGTTCGACCCCTACCTCAAGGTGTCCCCATGGCCACTTATTGAAAGCATCTAATGAACTCAATGGGAATGGAACTTGAGTTAATGATTACAAACTACTTGTAACTTACCAATAGCCCAAGACCTTGAGTTCAAAACTTTGGATGGTAAACACTTTTATTATACCAAAGCTATGAACTGGAGTGTTGGAGGAGCACTTTCTCTAAGTGGGACATGGGGGTGGGCTTGGGTCTTTAATGTCCGCTGAGCGATCCGCATTCGGAGCGCTCCACTATGTTCCACTTGGTCCATATGGAGATGTTCGACCCCTACCTCAAGGTGTCCCCATGGCCACTTATTGAAAGCATCCAATGAACTCAATGGGAATGAAACTTGGGTTGATGATTACAAACTACTTGTAATTCACCAATAGCCCAAGACCTTGAGTTCATTATTTGTTTGTTTGTTGATAGAGAATCCCAATCTTGTAAATTTCTCTGGGGAGAAGTGTCTTGTGTTAGATGTAAAACAAGGATGGGTGATTGCCCTAGGCATTGGGCATGGTGGCCTGTTTGGGCTGGTTGACTCTGCTAGAGTCAATTTAGAAGCATATGTGGAGGGAGACTATACCATTTAGGATGTGTTAAAGGATGCCATTCCTCTTAGGAGTGTTGACCCTACTCCGTTTAACCTACATGCACTAATTGTGGAGGAAATATCCAGTAACGTGTAGGAGACCGAAATACTTCATGTACGAAGGTAGATGAGGGAATGCCCAAATTACAGGATGTGCAAGAGGCACATGGTGAGATGGCAAAACATGCTACACAATCACACACACTGACTCAAAGGACAATAGAGCATGGGAACTTTGCTCATCTTGTTGCAAAAGGTTTTTCGCAAGAGGGGGTATATTTGGGAAACAAGAGGATATGATTGTTTCCCCTATCATTGCAGAGATGGTTATTTCTTTTGTTGTGGAGTTGGTTTTTACTCCTATTGTTTTTGCGAAGATGGTCACCTTTCAGTTGCTTTTCTCCATAGCAACTCAATTTAGTTGGAGGGTATCTCAAAGTGGTTTCTTAAACATAGTTTTGGATGAAGTCTATATGGTGCTGCTTGAAGATGTTCAGGGACATGATCGAGATCTTTTGGATTGTAGACTTATCTAGTCTTTGCACAGACTTAAGCAGGGTCCACAAGCCTGGTACACTTTATTCAATCAACATCTCCAAGAATTTGATTTTGGAACTCTGGAGATTAGGCTGAACCTCTTTGCCAATGATGATTCGTTATTGGTTAACGAGTCACTTAATGAACACGTGGTGGACAAATTGCTATATTGTATGCCCATATGATTGGATCTCTTTTTTTTCTTCCCATTGTCATTTTCATTCTCTGTCTACATTAAAGCTCCTACATTGGACAACAACAAAACATTAGAGGACTGTAGCTTTTAGTGTACTAAGGAGCAACCTATAGAGTTAATGACTAAACTTCTTCATCCCATATTTTTTGTAAAATTTTGGGACAAACTTGGAGTTGTTTCCAGTTTAGTCATTAAGGGGGAGTATTGAATATAATGAATATATTTATACACATACATGTTAGTTGGTAGTTTTCTAACAATAATAAATTATGAACTGTTTGAGAACTGTTCCAATTTGTAACTACTGCCAACATAATAAAATGAAGGACACATTCATTTGGTGTGCAGTCCAATTCATCTTTATTATTTTCTCTGTTCACATCTTCTAACAAAAGTTTTGTAGGAAACAATTATTATTAGAATATAAGCCTTATAGTCCTATCATTTAATCACTATCAGTTATGAATTAACTAAAGATCGATTGTAACCTTCTCAACCATTTTGTAATTTTTTTTCATGATAAAATGATGGACACACAATCTACAATGTGTGCATTTCAGTTTTCTCTTCATTTTTTATTTGTTCCATCTTCTAACATATGTATTAGAGCTTGGGGCAGGAATTGAGGATGAATAAAAATTAAAGAGGACATGGTTGCATGAGGCTTCAAGGACAAAATACAGTTGGCGCCATTGCAAAGGGGGAAAAAAAAGTCATAAAAACGCCATTCGAGGGCACAATTTTTCTATATTTTCAAATGAATTTGAGAGCATTTCAAAGTGCTAGGGCACAAAAATAAGAAATTGCCATTTTTGAAGGATTTTTGAGAGATGTTTACCAAGAGGTAGTATCTTCAGTAGCGTTAATACCTAAATGATTAATTGTGAGAATTGGGGATGGATGCTTCAAGGGAATCTAATACAAGAAATATTTAAAAATCAAGGAAAAATGTTTGAAAAATAAGGATCGTGAGTTGTGACCCAACAAAAGGAAGGATTGACCAAAATGTATACACTTAGAAAGAAACTCTATTATGTTAACCTCTAAGCTTAATAAAGTTCAAGGGTCCTCTCTTAGTTTATACTCAAATATGTAATACGTGGGCAATATGCAAGGCATTATGTAGGGCAATATGCAAGGCGATAAGAAAGGCTATTTGTAACGTTAGCATGTAAATGACCAACATGCATGAAAATGACTTGTGCATTAAACTTGTGAGATGATATTTCGTATGTGAAGTCAAGAAGGAAAGAGAAAACCTACTAAACCATATTAGGGGACTCCTAAGATTTGTTATACTTTGCTGATATTCCTCTATTCTTGTATCTTGAAGTCCCTGTTTTTGCAAACAATATTCCTTTGGCAAAGCTCCTTTATCCTAGCATTCTTTAAGTGTCCATGGAGGAATTTGTTGTAAATTTGAGCGCATGGTAGAGGAATGCCAAATTTGTGTTGGTGTTTGGAAATAGGCTTAGGGTTGGGGTGTATATATAGGTGTAAAATCTCAAACCAATATCCTCTCAGTCAGATGCTACCAGCAATGTTCGGGAGCATAAGCTTAATTTTGGGAGCAAAAACATTGCTCCCAAGGGACATTGCCATCCATGGTTAGGAGTGTCCCAAGGATGCCTAGAGGGCCAAACATAAAGAAAAGGAAGGGGTAAAGGGGAGCTGGGGGAATGTAAGCGATACTAGGAAAGGAACATGAAGTGTAAGGGCATCGACATATATGACAAGATTACTCCAGCCAGCCCACTCCAATCCTGATTGGGAGGTTAATACACCAACAAGCCCTTGGCAATAGAAAGGGTTAGTAAATCATTTTACTTTTTAGAGTGCATACATAAAAGGATTGTGGAGATTAATTGCCTCAAAATCATGGGCATACAAGGAAATTTACAAAGGAACTACTAGATTTATTGCATTTCAACTCATAAGAAAGTTGTGTTGGTTATGGAGTTTTGGTTATGAGCTTAGGAGTTAGTGTGAAACAACAAGTTGGGAGAGAGAAATTTTACAATGAGTGCTATATCAATCTTGTCCATTGGATGCAAAATGATTGACGGCTCAATGGGCTGCAAGAATGAATCATCAAAGAAGAAAACTTCGACATGAAAAATATTAAAGGATGAAAATGTTAAATGAGAAATATTGGTACTGGTATACATGGTAAAATTGGATAAGAAAGGATAGAAATTGGAGATGATGTGAACATGATTTTATAGAGTAAACCACGTTTAAGATGATAAAACAATTGAAGTGGTAGATTTGAATTGTTATGAAGAATAAGATGTCTTATTGCATAAAGGTGAAGATCTATCATTCAAGGGATGATTTACAAACAAATATAATGTAATTTGATTCAATAAAAAATGAATGCAAAATTTGAAATTGTAATGAGTCTTCATTGATTGATGACAAGTGTTGGTGTAGATCATTTATGACTCAACCGACAGTTGAGACCATTCATAGAGGTGTCAAACTGAATGATAGTGAACAAATTGGGAAAGGCATCATAAACTTGTATGTAGGACAGTTTACAATGGGGCGATCATTGATGGGATATCGTTGGTGAGACAGTTAATGGTAAGGTGGCCATTGGCAAGCCACGTCAACAACACGCAGACATAAATAATTGACACTCCGGTGAACATGATGAAGCCATGTCATAAAGTCATTAATGAAGGATGTGGTAAAATAGGTTGGCGAGTCAATTAATGGTAAGGTGGCCATTGGCAAGCCACATCAACAACATGCAGACATAAATAATTGACACTCCGGTGAACATGATGAAGCCGTGTCATAAGTTCATTAATGAAACACTTGGTAAAATTATGTTATTTATTCAAAGAACTAGAGCAATTCTAAAAATTCTTACAAACCTTTCTTTCATACTTTGAACACGAAATTGAATCCGCGAGAACATTTGAAAAGAAGAAAGGGAGTGGAAATTCTCAACCTTGTTAGACATGAAAAAGCATCAATTGTATGTCTATATTATTACCAAATTTGAGAATTGCAGGTCTGACCTGATTATAATCTACATAAACATAGGCTAAAACAAGCATGATAGGAACATCCAATACAAATGCCTACATTCTCCATGGAAATAAGCACTTCATTGTGTATTTTGTATATGTATGATTCGTAAGAGGAATATTCATTCTATATATTGAACAGCAATGAACATTCTATTATTTATAAGCTGAAGGATTTTGTACGCTTTTTAAGGTTACAGAATTGAGCACTACTTGTGTAAAAGGAGAAGGTTTCAAGTGATTTTCAAGCTACAATTTATTTTAGATTATTGTATTAAACAAAAGCTTGATGATATACAAGGAAAAGGGGCAAAAGTCACAAATCTAAAGAGCAAAAAGTTGGAAATGCTTTTAGAATTTATTTTGACTAGATGTTTTGTACATCGTGAATTTTTTGAGTTATCTTTGTGTTTTGATCCTTATGTTTAGGGATTGAGCAAGGTCAAATCTTTGATTGTATAGCTTTCATTTCAACCCAAATAAAGGAGTGTTTGAAGCATGCAAATTTAAACCCTAAGCATCTTTTTACTTTTTTCCAATTACACAACCATAATATTGCATGATACTCTCAAGGGTTTTTATAAAGTGAATGAATATCACTAATAGGGAGATCCTAACATTCATGAATCGCTGCGATGATCTGGTGATGGGACTAAAAATCCCCAATGATTTCAGTGAGGGAAGTAAGCTGATGCTAGGCAGTTTTCGCGGCCTTAGTTGTCTTTCATAATTAGTTTGAAAACCACTTTGGAGCATTAGTCTCCAACTTTGACCCAATGCATCTGGGCATAAATCTGAGCCCTGGTTGTGATTTTGGACTTGTAACTTTGATAAGATGCTGCAACTTAGCCATAGAGTTTTGAAACTAGGAAATTACTTTGCTTAAATCCTTAGCAATAGTTCCATTGACTCTGTTGAACTTGAGTGATGCGCTTGCTAGAATTTATGAGGAAAGACGTGGTTCTGGAAATAAATTCCCTCCAGTGGTCACGAAACCATCATGCTCTCTAGGGCCAGAAATACGATTCTAAATGTGCAGGATGTTGGCAATACAATGTTGACTTCAAAAACATACAAATGTCATAAAGCAGTGAATTGCTTACCAATGAAAGAAGCTGACGAGGCTGATAAATATGAAAGCGTAGTCTTCGACAGAACCTGGATCGAGTGAGAACTTGGATCATAGGTTCTTTTGTTCGAGTGTATTCACAGCTAGACTTAGACCAGTTAGGAACCACACAGTTTCTAGCATTTGTAACCTTAATAAAGGTGTTTTCCCTTTCTATGTTTAATGATACTGCACATTTTACTATGTTCTTAGTTGGGGGCCTATAGTCTACAGAAAGACCTTAATATTTCTCATATGATAGCATGAACATGAAGTTTGTGATGGATTTGAATCTTCCTACACAATGGACAACATATGTCACCATATCTAGACATGCAATGCAACTAATACGAACTGATTATGGTCATTAGGACAATAGGGTGTCTTCTTTTATAAGCACAACTATGAGTGATCTAATGGTTAACAATCAACCCTGAGATACTAAAAGGATTTTCTGAGTCTCTTCTGTGATTCCCCTAATTTCGACAACTTGAAATTAAATCCCATCTATTTTCTCTGTCCACATATTGCGTTTTTGAATTACTTGAAACAAGGTGAAATCTGTTATAACACTGGCATCTGCCTATTACTTACTTTTTCAGGTGCTAGTTGCATCTTAAAGGAAAAACCGGATTTCTACTTCTACTTATTTTCGTTTATATTTCAAATCATGGAACCTTTATATCAGAGTTGTTCTTGCCAACTCAAATTGAATTTATAATTTATTTGAATCAACATCTAGAATGCCATTTTCTCTCTTCGAATGAAGTTATGTTACAAATTTTTAAGGTAGCTGGAAAATATCCACTTGAAGATAACTTTCTCTCCAATGCAGATCCTTCAAGTTTTCTGTGGATTGTGGAATTCATCTAGGGATGGCATTTTTAAATTTATAATAATTTGTTTATTATGCTGATTTTAGGAAGACGCGTTTGGATTTTCTGATCAAAGTATTATGACTTTTGATATATGCTCATTTGATATGAATATTCATCAGCTGATGTTGGAGAAGCTGTCCGGGAAGGAGTGCCAGTTTACCCATTGTATAAACAGATATCATCTGCATTGTCCGAGTCCATATCTTCAGGAATGTTTATAAGAGAGAATGCATCTATGTCAGGACTGATTGAGGATGAAACATTGACTTTGAAGATGGATGAATGGATTAAAATGATTGTTAAAATGGGATCTCACTTAATAGATGTAAGAACTTCACTCTATTAGTCCAGTCCTGTGAATTCTCAGTATATTCATCTTAGATGGGTTTTTGAATAAAAAATTGTTTTCTTTATTTTTTGTCCTTCAGGTGCTACAGAGTGCAAAATTTCATCTTGATGTGCAGGAACCTTTCTTCACACAACTTAGAAGTAATCATCCTTCCTTTCCTTCAATCTTAGAAGCTCATTATTCATGATTTTAAGATGAATTTTCTACATAATATCTCATTTGTTCCAATGAATCTATATCAATGCAACTGGTAACTATAGTCATTGCTCAATTAACCAGACTTTTGATATGATCAAAAGTTACGGATTTAGTATTCATTTCCCCATTTCTAGACAAAGAAACCAGATCCTGCAGTAGCCTATATTTCACTCTGCTGTTGCAGGTGCTTTCAATATTTAGGAAACTGTGTCCCTCCTAGATGCTTCTCCACACTCCTGTTGTCTTTGTCGAATGAAAAGTAAATAATATATTTTACTCCTTTTTCTTGCCCGAATAAGAAATTATTTCTCTGTCAAAACACAGTTTACAAATTTTAGTTGGCATACATGGGTACCGGTGTAAGTTCTGGCTTGCCATTTAAAGAAAAATTGGGTATACTGGTGTGCAGGCATATGTTTATTTTTGAAAAGAGTATGAACTTATATACATATACATTATGAAAAAATACATAGATGCATATACAAGTCTAAATGCAAGTTTTATAAATTTTAAGGTAGGCCTAACCATCTTTGTCAAACATCATCCAAAAGGCTAAAAGCAAATATCCTTCTTCCAAGGAAGATCTTTGTAAAAATACCCGCAATAACTTGTCTACAATTGACATTTGTAGTCAGGGTGATGACGGCAAGTTTACATAATAAAAGCCACTCCTCAATAAATTAGATAAATACTTTCATGTCTAATGCTGTTTTGCTTTGGTAATTTAATGCGACACAAGATTTTCTCACTTTATTATTTTTTTCATGCTTTTTGTTTACGTACTTAATTCAGTTATTATTGTTCATATTTTATTGTCTTCTGACTTATACTACCTTCCATGCTGTACCTTGGTAAACTAGTTTGGTAAACAGCACACACTGGCAGTTGTGGCAAGGGCTAAGTCAGCTGAAAACTGTTTGATATCTTTAAGTAACAATCTCAGGGGAAAATGTTCTTTCAACTTCTTGCATCTCCACACATGGTTTATATCTTGAATGACATTTTATTGTTTTCTCTTATATATGTCCTAACTGTATATTGCCTTTGGATGAAACCTTCCATTTTCCATTTTCTCACAGTATTCACTGTTTAGTATGTTTGAAGTACTATGTGGTTATTTCTTTAGCTGTTTAAATTTTGATGTGCCTGAGATCTCTGAGACCTTGTAGCTGACCTACGACATCCATAAAAATATTTCTATGTTTCAACCTTCCAGTACCTTATGATGACACGAGTTACTTGATCTGGAAGGTTCAACTGTATACTTATGACTACTTGTTTCCTCATTGTATTGTATAGTTGAGGATCAGATGCTTGAAAAGATATTTCAGTTACTCTTGGTACTTCTGAAATCTGTACAAGAGTGCAATGTAAGATTCAGAAAGATAGGTCCACGATTCCAGGATCCACGCAAATTCTAAGAGACCATATTGTGGTCAATGTGGTTGTCTAGATTTGTTAATTGTTCAGAGTTGTCTGGCCATGCAGTTATACATCATTTTAGTTTATTAATTTATGTCTGCCCAACTTTTAGCCTGTAGGATTTAAGTAGGGATGGCCTATATGGTCATTAGATGTCAATTTGAATATTTTCACATGCTTATTAATGGGCATTAATATAATTTTGTCTCTCTCCACACATTATAGGGTGTTGCACCTATGGACTCCAAATTCTGTTGGATGTGAAGGTATATGCAATTTGATACAATATAGAACTTAGTTTCATCGTCTTATCTTTATTCATCTGCCTCAAGGCATTACCTTGTCAAGCCACTGTTTATTAACTTGATTTTTTTTGGAGTCTCTGTTGTATTTGTCATATGTTCAAACATCGAATACGATAAATGCTTATGAGCAAGCACTTCTGTATGGCATTTCATGTATGAAATGCTGGTTATACGATTTACAAGAATGGAACAGCAGACAAGTCAATGTGATTCAATTAGTATACATTGTGCAACTGATGGTTGACTATGGGTTTAGAGGTGTTTCCGAGTTGGGCTTTAGATGAATGTAGAGTTACTGGGAAACAAACTCATGTAAGATAGAACCCTCATTTCTCGTGTTCTAATTGATGTGTCATATAAATCATTTTAAACTTTAAAATAAAGTTATACAATCTTACTTTATATTTATCAAAAACATGGAAAAAGAGAGACACCTTGCTTGCTTTTAAAAGGCAACATTTTAATTTTGGTATTGAGATTCATCTTTTTGCGGTGTAAAAATGAATACGGTTCTTCCGGAGTCAACTACATGAAATTGTTTTTGTCTGAAGTTTCAGATCCCACTTTTTATGAACCAGGTTTCACTATCCATCTCCAAGCATTGGCTTCAACCTTAACTTCCCTAAAGATGGATCCAGTAGTGGGATCCGAAACGTCGACAGAAACTATTTCACGTAGTTGACTCCAAACGAAACCTATTAAAATAAAGATAATTATAAGTGAACAATGTTCTTGGTTATCTATGATTGGGCTTACATTCAGTCATTGTTTCACAGAAATAATACTTGAAAGTCTTTGAAACATTTAGTCTTAGTTTGGAAGAAATAAAACATAAAAGTCCTGACAACATTTAGAGCTGAAACTGCTCAGCATATTTGACGGGTCTATTATATTGTCGCTTAAGGTCTTTATAAAACAAGAATTAATGATGATTACCTAAGATAAGAAATTTTGTGTGTTATTTCAATATGACATTTGAAAGAAATAGAACATGAAAGTCCTCATAACATTTAAAGCTGTAAATGCTCAGCATATTTGATGGCTCTATAATATTGTCAACTTAAGTTCTTTATAAAACAAAAATTAACAACGATTACTTAAGATAATAAATTGTAAATGTTATTTCCATGTGACATGAAAATTCCTGTTGGCTAGAAGCCTGTTGTAGTAAGCAGGCATAAGAGATAGAGGATACAATTTGTGGTTAGTGCTTATTTCTTTTTTCTGTGGTGGGTCTCTATTACTTGTGCTGCATAATGAGCGGTGTCACCAAAAGGTGTTTTGAAACACCACTTAAATATAGCTACATAAATTATGTTCATTTAAATGTTACTTCATGCTACGTGAAGTTCCACCTTCACTAAAATCCGGTTGTAATGAGCAGATTGAATAGACATGAAGAATGCAATTTTTGGTTGGTAGTTATTTCTTGGATTATATGGGTTCCTTGTAGCTGTCTCATATTTTTATGATAATATCCATTCCTTGCAGATGGACAAAAAACAGTAGAAGGAAGATGTGCTCTTGGGAATTATAAAAGGTATGTTAGAATTTCTGGCTCAATTTCGTAATGCATGGGAATTTATGTATTGTAAGGAACCACTGTTAACTAGAGCTGTGCTGGGACACTTACAATATGATTTTCAAGTAGGAACAATCATCACTATATCATTTATTCTGAGGAAGGAACACTGTTTTTGGAATCCTTGTGAACTAGAAATTATGAATGCAATAAAAAAAGATGCATTCAGAAATAAAAAATATCATAAAGAATTGACTGTTTGTTTGATTGCATTAAGTTCTGCTAATGGGACTCGATCTCAAACTCATACAAGGTAAGGAAGAGAGAAGGGTAGAAGAAATTAATTTTTAATCGACAAGTATAATGTATCTTTCCATTAGGGAAATAATGAGCAGAATGCCTAGGATAGGATTTTCAAGTAGGAACAACAATGACAACAAAGGTTATGCTGTGGAAGGAATGTGGTTTCTAGGATTCTTGTCCACTAGAAATTGTCAGTGCAATAAAAAAGAAATGCATTCAGCTAAAACAATCACACAATTTAACATAAGTATTTAGGTTCTTTATGTACCTCTAATGATGCTCAATCTTTAACCAACATAAGTTAATTTGGTGAGGCAGGGTAGGGATGTAATTATAATAATATCAAATGAGCAAGTATAATGAATCCTTCTACTAGGGTAACTATGGGAGGGACAACTGTGTCTACATCATCCTTCTTTACCTGGTGTCCCTGAGATTTCACCCTAAAATCTGGGACTACCCCTTTTAAATTTTTCGTTCTTTTTAAGTAGCGGGTTGTGTTTTGTGTTTTGTGTTTTGTTTTTTGTTTTGTTTGCAGTTGCATGCATTGTTGTAAGGTATCCCCAGAGAGTCATAAGAGCCACATTCGCCAAACACCCACATGTTGAAGCTCGCTCAATCCTTCACCAAGCTTTGTCTGAAAGTGTTTTATTTATTTATTTATTAAGTAAATAAAGTTCTTTTAAAAATAGATTGAGCTAAAATTGGAGAATTTAGGTTATATAAAGCACTTCACCCCATCATTATTATCACAGAATATTCACCTGAGGGAAGAATTTTTTTGCATATCAGCTAATTGGAGAATTTTTTTGAGCAATTGCTTGCAACTTCTTTTGTTTTGTTTTATTTCTTTTTGTCTGTGTTTTGGTTTGTTTTCTCCGGCAATTCCCGTAGCTTATTCATTCTTCCTGCCAGACATTTTCCCAGGCCTAGGGTTTTGAAAAAGTTATCCAGTGTTTTTAATTGCTAAGTAATTTGTCTAAAGGTGACCAGAGCTCAGGATTCCTTCAGGAGATTGCCAAAGATTGCTTGGTCCAAAAAGGTGCAATAATGGATTGTATGAAAATAAGAAAAATATTGCCACCAATGTGTAGATTTCGAGAAAATATGCACTTTTATAGAAAGCGACACCTAAAACGGAGCCACGGAGTGAAAGTTATGGCACTTGCAAGTTTTTGTTGCTACATCTTATCGGACCCTAGCCAATATTACCCCAAATAAATTGACTGAATAAAGATGAACTGCTGGCATTCCCTCTTTATGTTTATTTAGGGCTAAAATTCTAAACATATTGCGTCATTACATCATTAATGAATTGGTCACTATATTATCGCTCCCCCTAATGACCACTTCTTTAAAAGGCAACTTGTCTTTAAACTTTATTAATTTGGCTTCAAATAGAGCTTTGGCAAATATCTACTATTTGTTTTTCAATCCTGCAATACTCCCTTCAGTATGCAACCTAACAATAGTAATGATGGATCTTGGTGTTCTTGATCTTGGCATGATAGATTGAATCCTTCTGCAACTGTACAGTAATTTTAGTTGTCGCAAAAGATAGTACTCGCTCTTTTAGGAAGATTAAGTTCTCCAAGTGTCCTCTTCAACGAAATGGCTTCGCAATCTGTTCCAAAGGCTCTCTTAGATTGCTTGTTACCACTCTTTAGAGATACAACTCTGCCAATATTGAGCATATAACTAGAAGTAAATTTGTTTTTATATGAATCGATTTTCCAATTTAAATGTAATTCTCATTAGGAGAGAAAACAAATACAACTGCTTGGTCGAAGGATGGAGAAAGTTTCATCATTGTTGTATATAAAGGTAGGGCTAAACTCTCATTTGCAAGTGCCAATCGAGCCAAGAAACCAAAAAATGCAAGAAACAAAATTGGTTTACTTCTTTTGAAGGATAAGCAAGATGGAGTGGTTAAAGTAGAAACTTCGCAAAATGTTTGCACTTTGCACTAGCAAGGAGCAACATCAAATGAAAGAGTTATTGGAGTCCTTTAAAGAGGTTTTCTAAGAACCAAAAGGTTCACCGCTTAACAGACAGGTAAAACATAAATTACATTCGCTACCTAATTCGCTGTTACCTGTTATTGTTCTGTATAGGAAATCCATTTGGACTTGACTGAAGTAAAGAAACAACTTGATTTGTTGCAACAAGGGGTAATTAGCATCACCATGTGGGTCTCCAATGTGACGATTCCAAAGAAAGATGGGTCATGGAGGATGTGTGCTGGTTCTAGGGAATTTAACAAGATCCTTATAAAAAACACATATGCTCTTCCAATGTTGGACCAGCTTCAACATGACAAGTACTTCATAAAGTTAGGCTTAAAATTTGGCTGCTATGACATACAAATAGAGGAGTAGGACATATGGAAAACCACTTTCAAGACAAGACATGAGTAGTATGATTGGCTAGCTCTTACCTCTGGCTTATGCAATGCACTAGCTAATTTTATGAGATTGATGAATGATGTACTAAGGCCATTTGTAGATACACGCGCAACATTTTACTGAGATGATATTTTGGTTTTTAGCAAAACATGGGAGAAACTTTCAACACATTTGAAACATGTTTTGAAAGCTTTGAAGGAGAATTAGTTGCTACTATGTGGTTCGTGGAGGAGAACTAAGATACTGACTTGGAAAAGTTAGAGGTCATTCATAATTGGCTATGAACTTTCAGTGTCATCGAGACAAGAAGTTAGTGTTTTCTTTGGGGCAAAATATTTGAGAAAGTTTATTGCCTCTTTCTCCACAATTGCAATTTCTTTATATGCAATCACCACAAGTAGTTAGTGTTTTCTGTGGGGCAAAATTCAGCAAACTGCATTTGATGAATTAAAGCATAAAATAAAAATGCTCTTCTTTTGACTTTACCTATCTTGTAGCAACCATTTGGGATTGAGATGCATGCTAGTGCATTTGCACTGAGTGAAAGGATATTGCAAGGAGGAAGATCAATAGGTTATCATTCCAAATTATCCTACCTATGGAAAAGAATTGTATGGTCTCTGTTCAAGCAATAAAGAAATGGAAACAATATTCCTTAGGGAAGGACATTATTTTTCATATTCACTATCAATCTCAATATTTGCAAACACAGTAAATTGCAGCAAGCAAGACACTTCAAATGGATCGGATTCCTACAACAAATCCACTTGCTTATCACGTACAAGAAGGGAGTCACAAACTAGGTGATGGATATGTTGTCTAGGCCACCTTTGACCTGGAAAATTCCAGCTTTGGGGACCAGTTACCGACTTGTGTCGTTCATTCATTAGGTATATGGGAGGCATATACCAAAGATGCTGATTTCGGGGATGTATTTTTTTGAGGACAAGGGCCACAATATGTTGATTTCAAAGGCAAAGAGGAATTTTTCCTCGAGGATGGGCTAAAGTTAAACTACTGATCTTGAAAAATTGCGTGTACTTACAAAAGTAAGAATCCAACTCTTAAGGGAGGCACATATGATGTAGGAGCATTTGGATTCACTTGCTATCTTGCATCACCAGAAAGAGTTAAGAGTAGAAGAATAATCCCATGCAATCTTGTGTGGTTTTGCATGACCTTGTACAATTCTGCACATAGTGTTAGTTGGAATAAAGAAGGCAAGTCATGGAGTGGTTGAAGTCTTGCGCAACCTATTGAGTTGAGATTTGTAGCTAGATTGTGAGTAAAGGCTCCTACGTGAACTCTTGGGCACTCACATTATGAACTTATGCGCTCTGTGGGTTTTGTATTCTTGCGCACACATCTACATCGATCAAATCGTCACCTGAACATGCATGTCTTGATCTGTGTTTTTCACTCACTGGTTGGCCAAGTGACCTAGTTTGTTTTGATCAGACGAAAATACCCAAATGAGTGTTCACCAGATAACTAGTATGAGTTGAATTGATGATAATTTGAAAGAGTTAAGGAATCTTTGCAAAATATTTTTATTTGCAAAGGTATCTTATGTTCTGCCACTAGATTCTATAAATAAGAGCGGGTGATAAACAATCAAAGATCAAGAAGAAGCTTATAATTGAGTGTTAAAGTAGAATTATGTAAAGTTTCATTTTCCAGGGTCCAGGGTTGGTTCAAGAAGAGTCTTGCAAGTCAACAAGCTTAGTTAGGATAGAGTCCTAGGCATTGTGCTCCTTAGCGGACGTTGTAGAGTTGTCATTGTAAGGCTATACTAAGAATGTAATGCATCGTGCCAGAGTTTGTAATTTTTGTCATTTATAAATAGAAGCTTTTATTGTTTATTTCAAGCTGCTTAGTGATCTTTACATGTGCAAGGTCATAACTGAAATCTGCGGGCTGCATTTTCTAAGTCTTTTCCTCATTTAGATCCACCATCATGATTGCATCAATTTGTTTTCGGAGGCCAGGATTTTATGTCTTGTAGGTGAGTGATTTTCAATTTGTTGCTTTCCACATTCGCAAGTGTAAGTAGAAAGTGGTTGTAGACATCTTCCAACGCTTAGGTTATTAGGTAGAAGGTGTACGTTGTAGTGTTTTGTTTTAGTTGTTGTGAGGAAATTGAGATGTGTAATGTCCCCTTCTCAAAGCTAGTTTGATACGAAGACCTTGGGCCCATTTTACTTCCAGTGGGCTTAAAGGGAAAAGCAAGGTGAGTAATTTAATGTTGTAATTATAAGTTGCTATTTTTAGCCTTGTATTATTTTTATAAAAGCAACTTTCTAATTATAACATTAGAAAGCGAAGTTTATCAAAAAAGTGCAAATGCCGACTTAAAAATATAAGCGAGGGAGTTAAAAGGGGAACATAACACCACTTAAAAAGGGGTCGACCCATTTGGGATCCATTTTCGTGGATTGTGCCACCCACAATTATAAAAAAGAGTTGCTAGGGGTGGAAAAAACATCACTTGTCATATGAATTCATTTCTATTTGGAGATTGGAGCTTGTGCTTGCAATTTTCAACCATTGAGGACAAAAACCGTCCTTGGTATCCTATAGGGGATGAAAACCTTCAATAGAATTCAGAATTGAGGATGAAAACCCCCAAATCCTGCATTGGTGCTCTCATTTAGAGGTCATATTTGGGCTGCAAACTCAAAATCTCAAAGCTACAATTTAGAATTTCAGTGTTAGGGCACAATTTTCAGCTAGAGCTTCAAGGAAAAATCAGAATTCTAGAATTTAGGGTGTGGAACAGCCACACATTTCAGTGTTTTGTTGTGTTACAGTGTTTTGGATCATATCTAGGGCATTTTTAGTTTGGGAAACCCACTTGGGAACTTGAGCGACCCACTTTGGGATGAATTCCAACTATTTTTCAGGAGTTTCTTTGGAGCTAGGGCTCGTTGTTGCAACCTTCAATTCTGCCCTAGGGTATTCATTACTGCATTTATTTTAGCTTCAAATTAATGTAGCCAAAATCTGAACACACTCAATAAACTTCAAATAATTTGAACTCCAAAAGAAAATAGATCTCCTTCTTTTTATTGAATCATGAATTACAATGTTTTCTAAATAGGAAAACAACTCCTAATTCGAGTTTCCAAGCAAACTCTAACTAACTTTGACTAAATCTACTCTAGGTGGCGGAAATTACTATTTTTAGTAGTTTACTAGAACCTGTTATTCTTAGTAAGTTCACATGCTTATTTGTACAGGCACAGAAATTGCCACACATCTTCTACATGCTTAAATCAGAGGAATTGCCAACTTTTCAATTCACAATGCATCTAAGAGACTAACATTAACTAATGCCCTAAAATAGGAAAAAACTGAATTACAAATTAAATCCTAATTTTTAGGCCCCCAGATGGTGGAATTTGGGCCTAAAAATGTGCTCCAACTGGCAGGGTTGGTTGATTGGTGGGTTCGTCTCGTTGAAACGGGTGGTTTAAAAAAAAATGGACCCAATCAGACACCCGGAGCACAAGTTATGGCCTTGTCAAGTTCCTGCTAATTTTAGCGCATCATTATCTGGTATATTTGGGCTGCACTAAAATTTAGAATTTCAGTGTTAGGGCACAATTATCAGCTAGGGCTTTAAGGACAAATCAGAATTCTAGAATTTAGGGTGTGAAACAGCCACACATTTCAGTGTTTTGTTGTGTTACAGTGTTTTGGATCAGATCTAGGGCATTTTTAGTTTGGGAAACCCCCTTGGGAACTTGAGTGACCCACTTTGGGATGAATTCCAACTATTTTTCAGGAGTTTCTTTGGAGCTAGGGTTTGTTCAACCTTCAATTCTGCCCTAGGGCATTCGTTCCTGCATTTATTTCAGCTTCAAATGCTCCTAATGGTCAGCTGTAATTTACCCTATTTTTTGTCACAAAATTGATGAAATAAATTCAACCATTTGGTAGAAAAATTATTTCTTGTTCCTAAATGTTCTAAAAATATTTCTAAATGTTTTGAGGCTTATGAGTACTTTTTTAATTGAGTGTTTGAAAAGTAATTGAAGAAATCATATTTTTGCGTGTTATACTGAGGGTTTGCAGACCAAAATCAAGTTGCTGCTCTAATTTGGGGTAATTTCTGATTGTTGTCATTTAAATTCAGATTTCTGTACTTTGCTGTCATAACTTTCAGTTGTTATTAGGGTTTTGTGTAATTTCCAGAAAATTCAGATCTCAACCCGAAAGAGACATTACAATGGTATCAGAGCATTGTTCTTGCCAGCCTATGTGAGGGAAAATTTGGATTTCCATAAACACCGGTGAGGAAGGGTTTAAAGTCTATCAAAGAAGAACTTCGACAAAGAACATGGGAGATAAGGATGAAAGGCCTCCAATTGCATCGCACCTTCTGATGAAATGAACCTCTTGCAAGAGATGTTGTGGAACCAAAGAAACATGGAGCAAAGCTTTCAAAGGACCATGAGGGCTTTAATGTTGGAGTTGATTCAAGCTATCCAAGGTGCTCTAGAATTCAGAAAGAACCAAGGTGATGGCTGCTCTTCCGGCAATGAAAGGACTTCCATTAAGCCTTCCACAAGAACCTTTTGTGCTATGTTTTTGCAAAGGGAAGAGGAGGAACAATTTGGAGAGGGGCATCAAAATGGTGATGATGATATGGATCGATTCTATGTGGAGTACTAAGCTTTGAGGCCAACCACACGCCAAGAGTTATCTTTCATTGATTATTGCACTTTGAAGAAAAGGAATGGTCATAAGGGTGGAAGAAGACTTCATAATGATCAGCCCTAGAGGGATTCTCAACAAAGGTTGGGGAAAATAACCCTAGCTACATATGACATATCAACAAAGTGTTCCGTTAGGGCATGGCTACAAATGTTGGACACGCATTTGTTTTTGAATCCGATGTATGAAGAGGAGGCACTCAAATTTGTCACACTCCACTTGGAAGGAGTGGCACATGAGTGGTGGTACCATGTCATGATCACTTAAGGGTATGGGCCAATCGCTACCTTGGAGGAATTTAGTCAAAGGCTCACAAAAGAGTTTGATAGGGTTGATCCAGAAGTACATTTCAGGGAGTTAGCATAGTTGAAGCAATGCAGTTTCGTGGATGAATATGTGGCTGAATTTCAAAGACTTTCTGTGATGGTACTAGATGTATTCGAAAAAGGCTTGTGGTTTTGTTTGTTGATTGTTTGGTTGACTGTAATGCCCCTTTTCTAGGCTGAAAAAAACCAAATAACTTGCACAATCTAAATAGTAAACTGAAGCAAACTGAAATTAAATTCCAAACCTTAACAACAAGATGTAAATATATTTATTTTATGATAGAAATCAGCCACAGACTTGTTGGAAATAATGTAGAAACCCTTAAAAATAATATTCTTCAAATCTGGTGCAAACCAAAATCAAGTTACTGCCCTAATTTGGGGCATTTTATGATTGCTGTCATTTAAATTCAGATTTCTGTACTTTGCTGTCATAACTTTCAGTTGCTGTCATTAGGGTTTTGTGTAATTTCCAGAAAATTCAGATCTCAACCCGAAAGGGACATTACAATGGTATCAAAGCATTGTTCCTGCCAGCCTATGTGAGGGAAAATTCGGATTTGCATAAACACCGGTGAGGAAGGGTTTAAAGTCTATCAAAGAAGAATTTCGACAAAGAACATGGGAGATAAGGATGAAAGACCTCCACTTGCATCACACCTTCTGATGAAATGAACCACTTGCAAGAGATGTTGTGGAACCAAAGAAACATGGAGCAAAGCTTTCAAAGGACCATGAAGGCTTTAATGTTGGAGTTGATTCAAGCTATCCAAGGTGCTTTAGAATTCAGAAAGAACCAAGGTGATGGCAACTCGCTCCACCTTTTAATTTTCGGCAATGAAAGGACTTCCATTAAGCCTCCCACAAGAACCTTTCATGCTATGTTTTTGCAAAGGGAAGAGGAGGAACAATTTGGAGAGGGGCAGCAAAATGGTGATGATGATATGGATCAATTCTATGTGGAGTACTAAGCTTTGAGGCCAACCACATGCCAAGAGTTATCTTTCATTGATTATTGCACTTCGAAGAAAAAGAATGGTCATAGGGTGGAAGAAGACTTAATAATGATCAGTCTCGGAGAGATACTCAACAAAGGTTGGGGAAAATAACCCTAGCTACATATGATAGATCAATAAAGTGTTCCGCTAGGGCATGGCTACAAATGTTGGACACATATTTGTCTTTGAATCCGATGTATGAAGAGGAGGCACTCAAATTTGTCGCACTCCACTTGGAAGGAGTGGCACATGAGTGGTGGTACCATGGCATGATCACTCAAGGGCATGGGTCAATCGCTACCTTGGAGGAATTTAGTCAAAGGCTCACAAAAGAGTTTGATAGGGTTGATCCGGAAGTACATTTCAGGGAGTTAGCACAGTTGAAGCAGTGTAGTTCCGTGGATGAATATGTGGTTGATTATCAAAGACTTTCCGTGATGGTACTAGATGTATCTGAAAAAGGCTTGCGGTTTTGTTTGTTGAGGGTTTGGTTGATTGTAATGCCCCTTTTCCAGGCTGAAAAAACCAAATAACTTGCACAATCCAAATAGTAAACTGAAATTAAATTCCAAACCCTTGCAAAAAGATGTAAATATATTTATTTTATGATAGAAATCAGCCACAGACTCGTTGGAAATAATTTAGAAACCCTTCAAAATAATGTTCTTCGAATCTGGGAATGATTGCAAGAGAAAAACACCAAAAAATATTTCTTTTTACCAATTTAATATAAGTTGGAAATTAATTAACAATGAATACCCTTACAAATATGGCCGGAAATGAAGGTTTCCAAGCCCCAAAATGAAGTACAAATGAAAATTCCAGGCTCAAACTGCTAAAAATAGGAGAAAAACAATGATGGCTGAATTTGAAATTGCCGTGCCCTAGAAGACCCCAATTTCCACCTTAGGGCAAGTCGCAACCCTTGGGAAGGGTTGGAAATGCCTTCAAACTGAATACAAACTCCTTATATGATCACCCTTTTACAAGCTTGAGGGGTTTCGTCCTCAAACTAGCCCAACATTGAGAGATTTCGTTCTCAATAGGTCTTCAAAGAGGGTTTTCGTCTCAATAGATGAGAGAGAAAGCAAACATGCTTCCAACTCCAAGAGAATAAATTCCAAAAGCAAGCATAACCTTTTCCAAGCCAAGCGACCCCTTTAAATAGCTAGAGGTGGTGCTAAAAACCAATTAAAACCTTTTAAAGAAGACTGACCTCCTTGGAGACATAATAGTTCCTTTTTCTTCTATTTTTCGTTTGGCTTTTCTCCTTTACCCAACCGACTTGACTATACTTAGAAAATTGCTAAAAAAAAATGTAAATCTCACAAAAACAACTGAAAAACATGACATTAACTTCCCTTGCTCAATCCCTTTTAGCCCACGGGAAGTGGAATGGGCTCAAGGTCTTCAAAGAGAACTAACGTTGAGAAGGGGACATTATATTGACCCCCTCAAGGGGTTAGTAAGGGCCTTCAATCCTCCACTCCAAGAAGCAATTAAGAAATCTTTGGATTTAGAAAATTCAGCTCCAAGGACAACATTGGTTATTGGGCAGCCAAGGACAGCAGCAGCAAATGGACTTTAGCAAAGAGGACCTTTTGGGCGGCCCAAAACAACACCGTTGGACCAGCCAAAGAGGCCATGACAACAAGTACCAAACATGCAAAATGAGCTGCCGAATACAAGCAATGTGTGAGATACACATAATGAATTGAGGAGAAAAAAATCTCGCTTCAATTGCAAGGATTCATGGTCTCCTAGTCATCGTTGCCTAGGCAAGGGACATGTGCATTACATTGATGTGTTTTCAGAGCGCGAAGAGGAAGAGGAAGTTGAAGCTGAAGAACAAATACAAAAGCAAGAACCGGGAGAAGGCATAGACACTTTGGACAACACTCTTGTCACTTTATCCGCTGCTCCTAGATATCATCCTTTTCGTGTGAAAGGTGTGTTGAAGGGTCAAAGGGTGACGGTGTTGATTGATAGTGGCACCACTCATAATTTTACTGATGAAGGATTGGTTGCTAGAATGGGTCTTGAAGTGGTGGATTTCAAGGGTTTCAAAGTGACTGTGGCTGATGGATTTTCTATTCCATGCACCAAGAGAATTCCGTATCTCATTATCACCTTGGTAAGGCATGAGTTATGCGATGATTTTTATATAGTTGACATTGGTGATACAAAACTTGTGCTTGGGGTCCAATGGTTGCACTCTTTGGGAGAATTCACTCTCAACTACCAAAGCATGGAGTTGAAGTTCAAAAACAAAGGTAAAGAGGTTGTACTACAAGGTATGATCAATGAATCGCCTCAAATAAACTCTTTGGTAGAAGATGCCTTGCCAAAGGAGTCACAATTTTTCTCTATGTCTAAGATAAAAACAGATTGGAAGGCCTTAATTACAGTCGAGTATGCAAAGAATAAGATTGCTAATGCTGTTTTTGAAGGAGAGTTGATGATGAAAGGTATAAGATAGTGGATGGATTCATTCTCTACTAGGATAGGGTCTATTTGGTCCTGGAATTGAAAATAAAGCATAAGATATTGAGGGATGTTCATGATACCCCATTGGCTGGCCACCCGGGGTACTTCAAGGCATACAAACAAGTTAGGGAGAGGTTCTTTTGGAAAGGACTCGAAGGAGAGGTTCTTTAATACATTCGGGAGTGTTTGGTTTGCCAACAAAATGGAAGTCAGAACATGAATTTCCAGCTGGTCTCTTGCAACCCCTTCCCATTCTAACTCAAAATTAGGAGAGTATCTCTATAGGATTTCATCACGGGGCTGCCCATCGTTCAAGGTAAGAATTGCTTGTATGTTGTGGTTGATAGACTCACCAAATATGCTCATTTTTATCTACTTCCAGCCAAATACAATGCACCTATAGTGGCTGATCTCTTTTTCAAGAAAGTGTTCAAACTTCATGGGCTGCCTAAGAACATCATAAGTGATAGGGACAACAGGTTTATGAGTTTGTTTTGGCAAGAACTCTTCCGTTTGAAAGGTACAAAGCTTCACTCCTAGCACTAGGTATCATCCACAAACCTGGGCAAACGGAAATAGTGAATAAGTGGGTAGAAGGCTACCTAAGGAATTATGTAACAGGCCAACAATTAACTTGGGTGAAATGGTTACATATGGCTGAGCATTGCTACAGTACGTCATTTCATATGTCCATTGGTATGTCTCATTTTAGAGCGCTATATGGTTATGATGCACTTTCTTTTGTTGATTTGGTTATGATGGATTAGTAGAGTGCTGAGGGCCAAAGATTTGGTGCAACAAGTCATGACACCTTGAAGGTACTTGTTGGTGGTCAAATGTGCACCCGTGTCTCGGAGTTGAAAGAACCGAGTCGTTTGAGACAATTGCTATGGAACCAGGCTCCAAGTTGTGAGGACATTGGCGCGCTTTAGACATGGTATCTCCAGAGAAGGCAAGTTCCTCTTATCTATTTCTATTGCTACTACTACTCCTAATGTTGAAAGGGAAAAGCTTTGAAGCTAACAATGCCAAGGAACTTGACAAGGATAGAAGGATAGCAGAAGCAGGTGTTCATATGACTAATCTAACAAAGACGATAACACCAGAATAAGGGGGATGAACATTATCTGTTTCTTGCGAAAATGAAGGGAAAGACGTGAAAGAAGGCTAGACACATGTAGCACAACTAAGACACATTTACCAGATCAGTTTCATGAGAACACAAGGATTAAATGTGCGTGGAACTGCAAGGGACATAGAATGACACAACAAGAACGCAATGTAAAAGAAAGGCAAGAAGAAAGAATACAAACACGCTTAGGACAGAGAATAGTCACAAAACGATGCTTCCATTACTTCCAGAAATGCACATAACTCTTACAATGGTGAAAGAGGCCGATATCCACATGCACGAGCCAGTTATAGAGGTTTGCGACTCAGAATACAAAAATATGGGGTCCTTAGCAAAATGCGTAAGGATCCTAAGTGTCCAACATTAACAATGAGCCCAACTCTTACATTTATAAATGAATCCATGGAAGACAGAGAGGGAAAACTCGATTTTGAAATACAACCACCAACAAAAAGCATTTAATGCCTGCAAATATGTCAAATACATTTCCTCAAGTTTGTTTGGCGTGTTGGAGAAGGAGGGTGGATTAGATCAAATCGGGTGGTTGGAATAATCAGATATGCTCATTAATGCCCAGAAAGACGTTTTCCCATTTCTCACCTACCAGATCCGCCAAGAATTTGAATTTGAATATCTAGCACTATAGCCTATGTTAGCAGCTATTGATTGAGACTAGGTACGCGCTGATCAGAGCTTTCTAGAAAAAGATATGGCCGTCAGAAGATTGACAGAGTTGTCTGTGCACGCAAAACACGTGGCACATGTGATTGGCCAAAAGGACGACCAACTGTGCAAATGTTCTTGTCGTTTATGCCACGTGTCACTTATTGATTTGTTGCAAGGATTTGGCACCCAACTGGCGCTCTTTGATAGGTTGTGTGTGGCATATTGAATCATGTCAGAGAACGATGTGGCACAAAATGGCGTAGAGGAGGGCGCAAAGGTATGTGCGCGAAAGAATGAGGCGTGGGGGGATGATAGAAGGAAGGCGCGTGCAATTGCGCTTGGGGGAAATGGGGCAAACTTGTGAGTAGAGAACGTATGGGCAAGGCGCAAATATTACAAGGCAATGTGTGGGGTGCGCGAGAGGGCCATGGACTTGGCTGATTGAAGCAAGTGCAAGGCGTGCACGCAGGATGAATATCTGCTAGAAAGAAGGCGAATGCGCAGAAGATGCGCGCAAGGTCAGAGTGGAACAAAGAGGAAAAGGAAAATGGAAAGGGGAGAAGGGGAAGCGCGCAAGGGCGTGCAAGGAAACAATGACCAAGTGAATGTGCCAAGGAGACAACTGAGGTGCGCTCCATTTGTAATGAAGATCTCTAAGCCAAAATATGTATGGAAGTTGTCCAAATAATTAGGAGAGTTATTTGGATAACACTACTCAAGGAGAATCTCCAACATGCCCAAAACCAATAGAAATTGTATGTGGACCAACACCGGTTAGAGAGGACATTTGAGGTAGGAGACATGGTGTTTTTGAGGTTGCAACCCTATTGGCAATCCTCTTTTAAACAAAGTGGTGTTGAAAAGATTAAGCCACGTTTATATGGACCTTACAGAGTAAAGGGAAGAGTTGGAGAGGTTGCATATGAGTGACAACTACCAAAGCACAACCGGATACACTATGTCTTCCATGTTTCGTGCCTCAAAAAGGCACTAGGATAGCACATTACTCTTTCTATTGAGTTGCCACCTTTGGATGAGGAGGGCAAGTTCATTTTAGTTCGGGAAGCCATAGTGGATGTTTGAGAAAGGAAGCTAAGGATCCAAAGAATTAAAGAGTATTTGGTTTGTTGGAAGGATCTACCACTTGAGGATGCTTTTTCCCTGGGAAGGGGCAGCATTGCATTAGAGCATCCAAGCTTACAATTGTTTGAGGGAAAGCAATTTTGGGAGGGGAGGACTATAATGTCCCCTTCTCAAAGCTAGTTCGATATGAAGACCTTGGGCCCATTTTTACTTCTCGGTGGGCTTAATGGGAAAAAGCAAAGGAAGTACTTTAATGTTGTAATGGTAAGTTGTTATTTGTAACCTTGTATTATTTTTGTAAAAACAAGTTTCTAATTATAACATTAGAAAGTGAAGTTGGTCGAAAAAGTGCAAACGCCAACTTAAAAATAGAAGTGATGGAATTAAAAGGGGAACATAAAACCACTTAAAAGGGGGTCGACCCATTTGGGCTCCCTTTTCGTGGATTGTATCATTCAAAATTATAAAAAGGAGTCGTTAGGGGTGGAAAAAGATCATCACTTATCATACGAATTCATTTCTATTTGGAGATTGGAGCTTGTGCTTGCAATTTTCAGCCATTGAGGACGAAAAACCTTCATTGGTATCCTATTGGGGACGAAAACCCTCAATAGAATTTAGAATTGAGGATGAAAACCCTCAAATTCTGCATTGCTGATCTTATTCAAAGGTCATATTTGGGCTACAAATTCAGAATCTCAGAGCTATAATTCAGAATTTCAGTGCTAGGACACAACTTTCAGCTAGGGCTTCAAGGGAAAATCAGAATTCCAGAAATTTGGGTGTGGAACAGCCATACGTTTTAGTGCTTTGTTGTGTTAAAGTGTTTTGGATTAGATCTAGGGCATTTTTCAGCTTGGGCAACTCACCTGGGAACTTGAGCGACCCAATTTGTGACTAATTCAGACTATTTTTAGGGGTTTCTTTGGAGCTAAGGTTTGTTCAACCTTCAATTTTGCCCCAGGGAATTCTTTGCTACATTTATTTCAGCTTCAAATGCTCTTAATGGCCATCTGTAATTTACCCTATTTTCTGTCACGAAATTGATGAAATAAATTGAACGATTTGTCAGAAAAATTATTTCTTTGTTCCTAAATGTTCTAAAAATATTCCCAAGTGTTTTGAGCCTTCTGAATACTTTTGTAATTGAGTATTTGAAGAGTAATTGAATAAATCAGATTTCTGCGTGTTGTATTGAGGGTTTGCAGACCAAAATCAAGTCGCTGCCCTGATTTGGGGTAATTTCTGATTGCTGTCATTTAAATTCAGATTTATGTACTTTGCTGTCATAAATTTTAGTTGCTGTCATTAGGTTTTTATGTAATTTCCAGAAAATTCAGATCTCAGCGCGAAATAGACATTACGAGATGGCACATAGAGGTATTCCTATGAGGAGAAGGGGAATTAGACCGCCTAGAGTGGCTGAGTTAGCAATTTTGATGAGAGGTATGAATTAAAGGCTTGAAGCTATGAAAATGGGTAAGAGAAGGGGAGCTAGTTATGGAGACTACAATGATGATGATGCATTGGAGATGAAGAGCCCAAAGACATGTATCTACGAGCTATTTCAAGGATTGAAGTGAGATCATGCACAAATGTCTCAAATTATTTGGGATGCTTGTGTCTCGGGATCTAAATGATTGGATCATTGAATTGGAGAAATATTTTGACTATGAATTAGTAGGGGACCCTGAGAAGGTTCATTTTCCTTATATGAATTTGAAGGGACATGCATCTTTACGGTGGGATCATGTTTAGACTGTTGGAGAGAGAAAAGGACAAGAGAAGGTCAAATCATGGTAGAGGATGGTTTTTAAGTTGAAGGCAACGTTCTTGGTGGGGGATTATCAATTGAGCTTATTCAAGAAGTTGTAGAACCTTAAACAAAAAGTGATACGTGTTAAGGACTATATAGAGTGTAATGTACCCATTTTTTTGAAGATCCTTAGCCTATCATTCCCCGTGGGCTTTTGGGATGTTGCAAGAGGAAAATTATATTAAATAATTAGATAATATTGCTTGGAGAGTGATTTTAATCATTTGACATTATAAAACAATATTTATTTAATTCTTTAATATTTATAGAGCAAGTAATGTATTTAATTATTTAATTAAATTCCTAAAATGCAAATTAAAAAAGGGAATTAATTAAATAATATTTAGATGACTTTTAAATATTAAAATCACCCTTTAAAAAGGGGACGCCACACCTAGGGAAAATAAATTGCTTTTATTTAATAATTTCCTTCTCCTAGGGATTTCGAATTTTGTGCCTCCTTGCTTTTAAAAGGAGTGCTAGGATCATTGTTAGACTTATGTTATGATGAGATTTATTTGATACTCCATGCTTGGAGTTGGGATGCATGCCCATTAATGGTTTCTCTCTTTCTCTCTCTTGCATGGGAAGTTAGTGAGCTGGTTTTGATCAATTGAAATATTCTCTTTTGTTCCATTTGTTGAGTTCTCTTGTGTTGAAGTATGTTCTATGCATGATTCATACTTGCTAACATTGGTGACTTGCTTTGGGATGTGGCACATTTGTTTGATGAGGATATTTGAATGATTAGTGGTGATTTTTGATGTCTTAATGGTCTGATTTTAACGATGTAATTATTCCAACCATGGCGACCGGATATGGATCTTATTTTGGTATATTTTAAGGGTAAATCAACTATATTTATAATCTCATCCGTGTTGGCTCATTTTTGCTAAGTTTGGGGAGCTATTTTGAGTGTATTGAAGGGTTAAGTGCTGTAAATTACTTATGCAATTTATTCTAACCCTAGCGACTGGGTTTTTGATTTTGGGGCATGTTTTGGGAGGGTTTGATGTTCAGAAAATTTAGATCTAAAGTGCAGTGGAAAGCCCTAGATTTCTAGTTTATTTTGCATCTTGTTTCATGCAAAAATACCAAGTATTGAAGGAGTTATGAATTTTAGAAGATCTCAGTTGTCTGCCAGCTATTTGGTTGTTAACAATTAAATATTAATTTCAGATCTGCAGTTTGGGATCAATTTAATATTGAATGTGATTTTGAAAATTAAGAGAAATAAAGAGAAGGTGATTCTATAATTTTTGAAGTAGATTTGATGCCCTAAAAGTGCTGAGCGACCTACTTTTTAGGGAAAAATTAGGGTTTTGTGTTGGCTGTGCGAAATATGATTTTTGCATATTATTCTTCATATTTTTGTGGCCCAAAACCCAAAATTTCAGCTCATTTGGACTTCTCTAACCAAAGATATTAATTTTGGAAAATTGCAGCAGTTGGGGTTTGAAAATTAATTATTTTCTAGCAGTGCGTGATCAGATTTAGGTTATTTCCCAACTTTTCCTAGAAAGGGACATTACATAGAGATCTATCACTTTATGATTCACGTTGGCCACACAGACGTTGGCACAAAAAAAGTGTTAAGGTATGTTAATAGATTGCGTATTTCCATTCAAGATGAGTTTGGCATGGCTCTAGAAAAAACCTATTGTGTGCATTGAAGGCAGAAGAAAAGTTGTCCCATAAACAACAAGGCAAAGTGCGAGGCAAAGAAAACTCCTTGCACAAAGGTGGAGCAGTGCGCAATGATAAGTCAGATCATGTGCAAGACAGTGAAATGAGTACCTTGCATGATCTAAGTCATGGGCAAAGAGGTGGAGGTAGACCTTCTTTTAGAGGAAAAGGACATCGAAGAGGTAGAGGATACATTGGTATGTGTTGTCGATGTGGAGAAATTGGGCATTGTGCCCTCGAATGTCTGCGAGTACAACAAAATGGAGGTGCAAAGAGGATTGATGCTAGCAACCATGTTGCACATGTAGAAACATAAAGCATTGCGTCAATTAATTACGTAGAAGAGATAAGAGTGTAAAGAATATCTCAAGATGAAGAGAGTGCTGCTGAAGTTAGCTAGAGTGGAGAATGCACCCACATAGAGGAAAATTCTATTCAGATTCATTTGCAAGTCTAGAGGCAAGTGTTGTAAAGTCATTATTGATAGTGGTAGCATTGATAATCTTGTTTATAATGAGATGGTGTATAAGCTTGGTTTGAAGAGGGTTGTGCATTTGAGTCTGTATAAACTGTATTGGTTAGGAGGGGACACCAATTGCTTGTGAATGAGCATTATAAAGTATGCTTTAAGATTGACACATATGAAGATGAATTCCCATGTGATATAATGCCCATGGACGTATGCTGTTATGATCCTCATGTGCGGATTTCACTAATGCCTCGAGGTTTTGGTGTAACGGTTTGTTACATTTAGTATCAGAGGGACCACTTAGGTTCAAGTCCCGGCATGGGTAGCTACGCTGGCATTGCAGTGTTCGCCCGGGGCTCGTATAGGGCAGGGTGGGGTCCCGCTATACGGGTGCAAATCTAGCCCGGGGTCCGGGGTACGGAAGCGTGGTGGGATGTTATGATCCTCATGTGCGGATTTCACTAACGCCTCGAGGTTTTGGTGTAACGGTTCGTTACATATGCCATGTGTTATTTGGTCGACCTTGGCAGTTTCATAGGAAAGTGCAAAATGATGGCCACACAAATATGTATACCTTGGTAAGGATGGTAAGCAATAGATTTTGAAAAAGGAGTGCGCAACAATGCATGAAGGTTTACTTTCGTGTGGAGTGGAGGAAATGCCAGGGGAGTATGTGAATATCTTGTTAAATGATATTATGGACGGATTACTACCTATGCGAGGTATTTGTCATCAGATGGGTTTGCTTCTGGGATCTAGTTTACCAAACAAGGCCGCATATAGGTTTACGCCTATGGAGAATGAGGGAGTGAAGAAGCAAGTGCAAGATTTGCTTGAGAAGGGGTTGACATTCATGGTAAGACCCTTGTGATAGATAATCATTTGATGTCATCGAGTGTCGTAATCACAGTTGTTACACTATCATTACCCCTCGTAAGGAGTTTCATAATATTTGCTTTGATATTATTCCTTGTAGATATTTGTGATTCTTGCAAAGATCATAGAAATTTATATCTATCTATAATTCTCAAATAAGCATGTTTAAATCCTTTTTGCTCGCTAGTGTTTTTATTGAGGGTAATATTAATGTAATGACATTACTATTATTTATATTTAAACAATAAAATGATTTATATTAATAATATAGTTGCTCATTCTCCTATGATAATAATAACCTTTAAAACAAATCATAAGAGTCGGTCCCAATACATTGCGTAACGCACAAATTAATATAAAACAATATTATTATCTATCAATATGTGTAGAAAAATTATAATGTCAAGGTGGTATAAGAAGCAACTTGCATATTATACCACCTTGCAAAGTCAATACAGGTAGGAATTGGACAAGGACGTTGGGGAAAAAACAGTTATTTATATGATATGTGTTTCGTAAAACTCAAGATAAGAGCCTTGAGATTGATATTGATCACATTTTTAAGAATATATAATTACGTTAATAACTTTTAACATTATTATTTATTAAAAGTAATAATGTGATAATAATGCCAATTACATTATTAAGATGGTTATTACTATTTTAATAAAATATATTAAATAGAGGTTATATTTACATTTTCATTATAGTCTAAAAAGAATGACGAGGGTTTTAAAATTAACCAAATGATTAATAAACTCAAATCATTAATACATAACAAAGTTAAATACTTAAACTAAATTGTAAATAAATAAAAGTATCATAAAGTATATGTGGTGGATAGTAATGAAAAAGAAAATGTAATAAAAATTTAATGGTTGTGTAATATTTTTAAAGGGAAAGGAACGGTGGAGAAGATTCATTTCCCCATCGAAGTTCCCAATTTTAAAGCTCTTAATTTTACTAGCTTTGACACCTAGTCAGCCGCCTCAACATCCTCCATACTGATCCATTTTTTCTTTTTTTAATGAGGTAGCAAATTTTAATTCACCAAAAGGAGCTTTTTTCTTAATTATTTTTTACCAAAAGATGTCTATTGTAGGAACCCTCATTGGCAAGGAGCAGAATGCTTTTTCTATTTTTATTTTTTTTACAATTTCATCATCTTTTATGAAGAAATATTTTTTAATTTTTTATTAAGGTGCTATAGACATGGACGCTGCTAAACAATAATACTAAACATTTGATTATAAACTAACACATAGTTGTGGTATTTGCAATCCGTACGATTTAATAATTAGGCCTTACAAATTTTGTATATTGGTAAAATTAATCGTGATAAGGAATTATCAGTATTGACCCGAATGACTATTGATTATTGCTAGATTATTTCCCATTTGATTGAGATTTATCTTCACAAGCCTTTTAATCAATAATCTCAATCTGATTTCACTGAGGTAGTTATCATCTTAGGAATCAACATTTCCCTGTATATAATTTTAGTAATAATGACAAGGCAAGAAGACCTGCATTTTGCACTACATAGCAGTCTTATGTTATGAAGTGTTGAGTATTATTATCGTTTACTCAATAGGTATGATATAAATAGTTAGTATTCTCATTACCAATACCATTGTAATAGTCACGATAATTGTTATTAATATGAGACAACTTTTATAGCTTTATTTCTATACATAAGACTTGATGTGCGTGTAGCTACTCCTAAATGGAGTAATTAAACGTTGCTTGGACTTTCAAAGGAAGTTCATCTTAATCCTGATGAAATTGACTCTAACTATTACATCAATGACCAAAATAGATGCTAGATTATCTCATTTTGTGACAAATTTATTCATGAACCTAAAAGAAATTAAAATTTGTTTCATGGGTACATTCTAGTTATCGTTAATGACATTTTTCAACTACATATAGATTCTGAAGAAAAACATACTACTCCACCAAAATACTTGGTCGTATTCAGACATTTTCCCTCATAGAGGGCATTTTAGTATCATAAGTGACTAGGCTAAAGCCAATTGACCACACGTTTTGTACCCAAAAAAATTATTATTATGTTTTTTTGGTTAGGTTACCTAGTTGAAGAGGGAGCCCTTAAAAGCACTCATTTATTAGCATCACCAGACTCACAAGTTAAGCCATGGAACCATCTAAGCCTATGGAAGTTCGTTAAGATCTCGTCTAGCCCAAATTTGATTAGAAAACAATCCATTATCGTGGTGCTCTATCACTAGCGGTGGATCCAAATTATCGGTAGTAGGCCGCTTTTCAACATTTATTAGCCAATGCATTTGAATTGTTTGACACAAATCCCAATTATATAATTTTCGTAGTACCCAAGAACCGTTACAAGACCATTACCTGTTGGATGCATAGCATCTTATATCATAAGTAAAATGTTGAGTATTATTATCATTTACTCAAAGGTTTATATAAATAGTTAGTTTCCATTATAATAACTTTAATAGTCACGATAATTGTTATTAATATGAGACACAAATTTTAATAACTGTGAGATACTATCATAAAAATCTGAAGACTTACATGTTGTAGCTACTCCTAAATGGAGAATTCAAAACTTACTTACTTTCAAAGGAAGTTCATCTTATGCTAATTTACTATAAATTTACATCAACACCAAAACAAATGCAACATTTTATTTTGTACACGTAATTTAGAACCATATAGAGATTTGAATTATCTCTACATTCTAGTAAATTAATCATTTCAACTGCATATATGAGAAGACAAACATACTACTTCCACCAAAATACTTGTCTTAACATTATGAATTGTTTTGACAATGAAATAATGCATACAATTACATATTCACAAAATTGATATGCAATTTAATTGATATGTAAGATATTTTACATCTAATATAATTTTAATCACTTTGTTCCCACACTCCAAATTTATCTGCAAATGAGCTACATGACCAAGGCAAAGAGCTACTCTCCTCCCAACATGCAGCCGCAGAGTAGGAGACCCTGTGACCTCCCCAAGCCATGAACTCCCAACCCGTACATCACATGATCAAGAAAAAAGGTTTATGGGATAAACAAGGGGATATCAAAAACCATCAAACAAGGGTACAATTCAAACACATATGGATCTCCTAACTCCCTTAGTGGAAGAATCACATTTTTACTTATCAATGACACAGCCATAAAACCATCACCATAGGGTTTCATAGCTCAAAAAATGTTATCAAGAAGATATATGAAAATATGGCTAAAAGGCATAAACTTCGTTTCTATTAAAAATAAGGGAATCATGATCCCATTAGTAATTTTACTTTTAGACTACTGAATATCCACAATATTATTCATCTAAGAGAGTATAAAATACACATAAAAGGAGTAACCAAGAATATGAGGCATTTTATGTGAGTATAATACCTCATATCTTCCTCTTGATATAAGATATTGTTCCTCATCTTCAATCTCATCTATTCCCATTGATACATGATAATATTCCTCCTCTTCAATGCTCATCTCTCAAAACTCATAGGAAAACTAGTAAAGTATTGTTCCAAGAGAAAACCTTGAATACAAAACAAGCAGACTAGTTGTCCATACCTCCCCAAAACTAGTGAGAGGATCTCATATTTCTAGCATTCTTCACATTTTCACAACAAATAGGAATGAAACACTTGTCCCCATGTCTACCCAAGATCATACGACACAAAATATCTGTGTGTAAATAAATCTTATCTACTCCCAGATGGGAAACCATGCCACTCTATCCAACCTCCATATCTTATCTTGATTCCATATTCAATGCACTTACCAATCATATCATAAATGTGTGGGGTTGAGTGCCAAAAGGTCACTAAACTCCAAAATATCCTACTTGATCCACCCCTTAAGGTCCTAAACTCATTTAAGCATCATAATAGGTCAAAATTTTCTTTCTAGACTTCATATAATGTGGAATCCACCTTAATTTTGAGTTTTCGCAAGTTATTTCCATATTTATGAGTCACCTTTCCTCCAACTTGAATTTTCTATAATTATCTCTAGAGGATCACGGGTCAAGTAGCCTAAAAGGTTCTATATAAAAATATTAGTTTAAAAACATCACAATTTTCTAGTTATGATCCATTTTTTTGTCCGAACAAAAAAGGGATAAGACAATGAGGTAAAAAATGAGAAACAAATTAATCTTTTGATGCTCTATGTAGTTCATGTTCTTCACTTGATCTTCATGTCACCTAAACATGCATTGCACACATAAAAATCCTATAAACCTAAGATAGCTGAAGTAACAAGTAAAATTAATCTTAAAACACTAATTTTGATTCACACATGAGCATGTTCATATGTAAGATTAATTTCAACATCATAAGGTGACAATACTAGTCATACAAAGAATCCAAGTCAAAATAATATTCTTTTGAAAAATTAATAGATATGAACTGTGCTAATTCAATTATCTCTAGAAGTGATCAATATTTGTAATAACAAAACATCCTAGTTATTCAAATAGAAAAATAAATTCTAAACCCATACAATATGTTAGTTAAGAGGGCTAATATAATTATATGAGTGTAAAATAGGCTTAGAGAAAATTGGGCCTTACAATTTGATGGATTGTTTAAGTGGAATGCAGTACTTCATTAAGATTGATTTGAAGAGTGGGTATCACTAGATAAACTCGAAGAAATGCAATTTCATGAAGAGGGAATTGATATACTTGTGATTTGTGATATCTCAAGCAAGGTTAAAGATGGATCTAGAGAAGGTGTGAGCTATAGTTGAATGGGCATCACCTACGATCACATTTGAAGCGTAGAAGTTACATGGTTTGGCTAGCTTCCATCAGAAGTTGATACAAGACTTTAACAAGATTTGTGCACTGATCAAAGAAGTGATGTGAGGAAATAAGAAATAGTTTGCATGAACAACGAATGCAAAATATGGCTTTCAGAAGATGAAGAAAAAGTCACAGAGCAGCAAAATAAGGTTGATTGTGAATGAACTCTATGTAGAAGATGAGGATTTCAGAGAGGCATGGAGAGCATTCACTGAACTAGTTAGTGACGAGCGCATGCCTTGGTTAGATGACTACTTGCAGGAAGGGTTGTTGTTTAAAGGCATGCAATTGTGTGTACCTAGACGGTTGTTGTGAGATAGCTTGATGCAGGAGAAGCATTGCGATGTATTAGATGGGCACTTTGGTATAGACAAGACTTTGGCACAACTAAGTAAGATATTATTGGCCACACATGGGTACAAATGTGCGTAAATATGTATAGAGATGTGCAATTGGAAAAGAGGAAGAGTCAAAACACAAGGTTATATCTATTTCCAGTACTTGAGAAATTGTGGGAGCAACTGAGAATGGATGTTGTTTCGTGTTTGCCTAGAATGCAAAAGGGTCATGATTCTATCTTTGTTGTAGTTGGTAAATTTTCTTAAATGACTTATTTTATTGCTTGTAGAATGACTAGTGATGCTACACATATAGCTAACTTGAGTTTTGGGGAAGTTGTGAGAATACATGGATTCTTGCGCAATATTGTGTCGGACATGGACATGAAGTTCGTGGGTCATTTTTGGCGCACATTGTGGAAGAAAATGAACAGCAAGTTACAGTTTAGTTATGTGTATCATCTATAGGTGGATGGATAGATGAAGGTTGTCAATCGGAGCCTTGGCAACTTGTTGAGATGTTTATTTGAAGACAAGGCAGGGACATGAGATTCAGTCCTTGTGCAAACGGAGTTTGCATATAATAACTTTGTGAATAGGAGTAATGGAAAGTCATCTTTTTGGATAGTTTATGGACGAAGTTCGAGGGGTGTTACAAAATTACGTGACATCAATGAAGAAAGGGAAAAACGTTGAAGCAAAAGACTTTGCGCAATGCATGAAGGTTGTGCACCAAGTGCACACAGTTACGAAAGAGCAACATGCAATACTTAGCACACAGATTTGAAGAAGAGAGGGCATGTATTTGGAGGAGGTTCCCAAGAAGGATGTATGATAAGCTGAAGTGGAAGAAGATTGTACCATGTAAAATCTTGCGTAAGTTTGTTGCAAACACATGAGATAGAGTTGCCGAATGGGATAGACATTTTGCTTATCTTCAATATTGCAGATTCATACCTTTATTTGGAAGGGCAAACAAGTGATGAAGCTGACCGTGCCAAAGTAGATTGGATGCACCAACTACCAGAGAAAGTGTGTGATGAAATTGAGGAGATTCTAAATTCACATGTAGCAAAGACATTGTGCAAAAAGGAATACAAAGAATATCTGACAAGATGGAAAGGCAGAGAAGTTGAGGATGCATCGTGGCTTAGCACAACCAAGATTTATAAACTTGGCTGATCCATTGAAAACCTCATAAAACATGCACGAGTTGAGGTTCATATTTCTTTTTTACCTGGGCTGTATGATGTAGGGGCATTCGTGTTCACTTGCTATCTTGCATCACCAAAAAGAGTTGGTAGAAGAATAAGCTTACACAATCTTGTGTGGCTTTGCTTGACCTTGCACAATTTTGTGCAGTGTGTTACTTGGAATAAGGAAGGCAAGGCGTGAAGTGGTTGAAGTGTTACGTAGCCTGTTGAGTTGAGTTTTGGGGATGGACTTTACTCGAAGGTCCGTGCGTGAACTCTTGAACATGTACATTATGAACTCATGCACTCTATGTATCTTGTATTCTTGCGCATGCATCCACATCAAACAAGTTTTGACCTAGATGTGTGTCTTGATTCATTTTCTTCACTAACTAGATGACCGAGTGGCCTGGTGTGTTTTGTTCAGACAAAAATGCCCCCATGAGTGATTGCTTGATAACTGGATGATCTGAATCGACGGTGATCTGACGGAGTTAAGGAATCTTTGTGTGCTCGCGTCAGATTCTATAAATAGAGGGATCAATGAATGTGTAAAGAAGCCAAAGATCAAGAAGAAGCTTAAAATTGAGTGTTTGAGTAGAATTGTCTAAAGCTCCATTGTTGAGGGGCTGAGTCTGGTTCAAGTAGATTCTTGCAAGTCAGCAAGCTTAGTTAGGCTAGAGTTCTAAGAATTGCCCCCTTTAGTGGATGTTACAAAGTCTTCATTGTAAGGCTGCAATAAGACTGTAATGCATTGTGCCTGAGTTTGTAATTTTCCTCTTTAATTGATAGAAGAAGCTTTCATTGTTTCTTTCAAGTTGCATAGTGATCTTTGTATTTGCAAGGTCATCTCTGAAAATCTTTAGGCTGCATGGTCTAAGGATCTCCTCATTGAGAACCTTGACCGTGACTGCATCAACACACTTCCAAAGTAATGGGACACTTTGGAGTGGGATAGACTACCAAATTTGAGAAGCTATGTCTATTGTCTTAAAATGCAAGAGATATTTCTAAATTTATGAGAGTGTATGTGTTGTGCATCATTAGCAAGCCAAGCACTAGGAAGTTGGTGTAATGTCCTTTTCTAGGGCTGAATTGAAAAACAATGAAATAGCACAAACCCAAACTGAAAATATTCTGATTTTTATATCAGCCAACTAAAAAATAGAACAAAAGTGAACAACAATCTGAGTTTTAGAACACCAACAAGGAAATCAATAATTCATCAAAATATCACCATTCAAATCATCCAAAGCATGTCTTCAGGATTATTTTAGAACAATTATCAACCAAGAAATCAACCTCTAAACCCAGTTGGAAATTAAATAAATGACAACAGAGTATGCCCTTACAAAATGGCTGGAAATGAATATTTCCAAACCCTAGAAATGAAATACAAAGTAGATTCCGACTGCCAAAAATATGGAGAATGTAATGATGGCTGAGTTGAGTGATGTTGTGCCCTAGAAACCACCAATCACTTCTCCGAGGTGGGTTGCTCCCCTAGGAGGGGGGTTGAATTTTACTTTAGGACCAAACCCTTGCTGAAAATATGCACTATCCACCTAATCGAAGCACTTGGAACACTTAATTTAAGAGTTTTCGTTCTTCAATTGACAAGGAATGGTTTCATCTTCCTTGTGAAGCCACACCAAAGGCTTTTTGCCCATTAGTGGAAGGAATTTGAGCAAACAACCCAAAACCAAGTAAAGTATAATTTTATGCCAAAAGAAGATGCACAAATGAGTCCAAGTGACCCTCTTTAATACCTTTAATACCCTTTTGGTGGTGCCAAAACCAAGGAGGGAGTTTCCCCCCACCAACCCCCATAATGATGTTGCTTTTATTTTTAACTTGGCTTTTCATCTCCTAGACCCAGCCAACCTGCCTCATAAGGGAAAACACAAAAGGAAAATGTAAATACTCACAAAAAAAGACTAAAAAACTCAACAAATACTTCCCCTGTTCACATTTTTCTCGCCCACAGGAAGTGGAATGGGCAAGAAGTCTTCAAAACGAACTAGTTCGAAAAAGGGGATATTACAGCTTGGAAGCAGATGTGTAACATAGAAATCGGTATTTAAGTTCCATGAGAGTTTGATTTCTCTTGGGAAAAGGCTCTTCTCTTGTCATAAATAGCCAAGTCTGGTATTGAAGGGGAAATAAGTAGTTTGAAATTGGGGCTCATTTTTCTAGAAGATATTTTTATAATGTTAGGACTCAATTTCCTGGTGAGTATGAAAACGTAGACCACACCTCAACAACCCGGATTGCTAAAAATTCAAGAAAATAAGCAGTCGGTAGGTTTTATAATAGTAAATAAGAATCCCCATAACGAAGTCTTCATAGAAAAATGATCGAGACCATCAAGATTTATGGTCTTTGAAATGCCATGAAAATTTTGCACCCACAATCAAACGAAAGTCATGGAAATCAAAAGATAATTGGCAGTCAATCTCAAATCCCAACAGCTCTTTGGCGACACAGCTCAAGTATCAAATTTGAGAACAGGTTTGTACAATCTTAAAAGCAAACAAGAGACGAATCCCACGTGATAGTTTGTGGGAAATGATTCGTAGAGACAGATGCAATGTTAATTTCCATCAAAACAATAGATGTCAAAAGCTTTCACTGAGTATCTAAAAGAAGCGAGTCTTTACCTTTTTTGTGTTGCAGGTTCCTTCGACTGTAAGAGGAAGAAGAAAGAGGAGATGAAACCCCATGAAAGAAATGTTCCATATTCTTTGACCTCATCACCTGATAATGGCGAGGGGAAGCTTATTGGAGATGGTCACACAAAGTTTGGAGAGAAGGACCCTAATGTTGGAAATTGTATGAATGATTTTTGTACTAACTTGTATAATTTTTTTCATTATGATTCTATCAGGGTATGGCTCCATGCCTACATTAATGTTGGAAGAGAATTGAATGCCCAGGATGTGGTTACTACTCAAGCTTTGGTGGGAGAAATGATGAATTTTTTTGGGACAACATATTGCCATAGAAGCACTTATGATGAAATCTGAGACCACCCCATTTTAAAAATTTCGTTCTTTTAAAATAATGGGTCGTTTTGTGTTTTTATTGCCAGAAGTTTTTTGTATTGTGCCAAGATATTCCCAAAGAGCCATATGAGCCATTTTTGACAAATACCTAGATGTCCAAAATTGTTATATTTAGTCGCTGGGGTTTGCCTGCGGGAAATTTGTATTTAATTATTTTGAGCCCCGTTTGAGGCAATTTGTGCTCCGGTTTAATCCTGTTGTGATCATACATGTCAATATTCCCATATACCAGTAGGGTTTTAACCAGGAAGGAATCATGAACTTTATTTGTGACTTTTGACAACGTTTTGTGTTTTTGGTGTTTTTCCGTTTCGTTTTCTGTGAAATTTCTCTGGATCAATTCCTTTACCAGTTTGGTCTGGTTCTTTGCCTGGAGTATCTAGAGATCACCTATGCACGTTGTGCTAGAAGGAATTCGCCATTGGAGGTCTGGTTCTCTTGGAAAAAACGAAGTCGTGCACCAAAAAGCTTCTTCTGGGCTGGCCGCATTTTTGGAAAAAGAGGGTTTGAAGTGAATCATGGGATTTTTGGAAGCAGCAGGCAGCTGAGAATTTTGTTCCTGCCTAGCAGGTTACTGTTTCCCATGGAAGCAATGCCACTTAAGTCACAATGGGAAAATTAGAGGCAACAGATAGGCGGGAATTTCTTACCTGCCTTGCAGGGTAAAAATTCCCATTGTGAAATAAAAGAAAAATCACTTAAGGTATTAATGAGATTTTATTACCTGCCTTGTAGGGTAAATAATCCCATTATGAAAGTCAAACAACTTAAGTGGATCATGGGATTTTTGGAGCTGCGGTGCAGGGTGAATAATCCCATTGTTAATTGGCTTTTAAAAATAAAATTCACTCTTGCCAAAAAGTGCGACCCGCTTTGGGTGAATAATAATACATTTAATAATATTTATTAATATTTATTCAAAAGGGAAGTTGGAAATAGACCCAATTTTGGTGCCCAAGCATGAGGAAAAGTCAACAAGGGAAAAGTGGATAAAAGAAATTGGAATTAAAAATTCTAAAATTAAATAAATTTAATTTATTTAATGGCAGCCATGAGCATGCACAAAATAGGCGCCCCATTTGAAGAGTAAAGCTTATTAAATAATTAATTAATTGCAAGGAATAGGAAAGACATTAATTAATTATAGAATTATGAGGATTATATAAGCAGAGGCTGCCAAAAGGATGAATTAATTAATTCAAAAGTAGAGAAGTGCAGCCCAGATAGAGTGCGCCCCATTTGGAGAGGAATTTTGCTCAGAAGGTGTAATTAATGCTGGAAGCTTCCAAATTTGGCGCCAAGGTTGAAGGAGGTTGATTTGTGTTTAAATAATTGTCTGCATAGTGGTACAGGTTCTCAGGTGAAGTTGGTAAAATTCATGCCTGCTTTGCTTGCAAATAAAGCATCAAATTTTGGGGCAGCAGCCTTTGATATATGCAGATTTTTATGATTAAAATCCACTGTTCATGTTCCGGTTGCCATCTTTGTTTGAATTAATCATAGGAATTCATCACAGGTGCTTTTATAAGAGAAAGGGAGCTTAAATCAATGTCCAATACATTGAACATATCCTCCGAATTTGAAGAATTATCCAGATCTGCACCAGTTTTGAAGAATTCTGGCAAGATAAGGAGAAAAAGAATTGTTCAGACAAAGATTGCTCCAACCATGGCAAAGCAGGATGAAAAAGAAAGCTCAGCAGCATCATGCATTACTTCTAGATTTGCTGACATCGGAGACACAGATCCAGATCTCATAATTGCAAAAGCTTCCGGCACAAAGGCTTCATCCTCTTGTTTCGAATGCAGCCCGTGAAGAAGTCAGTGCATGGAAAATTTCTTCCAGGATCTTGTGCATGTGCTCCCAATCTTCCAGTTGAAGCCTTCATTGAATTTACATTCACCCGGAGTGCTTTCAGAATTTTTAATTGCCCATATGCAATTAAAAATAAAAATGATAAATTGTCTATGGCCAACATTGCACTGATGCATGTACTGGAGAAGAACTGCAAAATCTTCAAGGATAAGAGGAATACAAGTCAAAGGCAACACCCGTAAGCAAGGTCACATTCAGCTGCTTCCAGATCCAATTGCTTCCAGATCTAGTTTGGTGAGAATCGAAGGCAAAAGAATCAGCCACATGCAGAAAATGGAAAAAGAATAAGACTGGAAGTGTTGTAGCTTTCTTCTAATTTCTTTTCCTCTTTCTTCTTCTTCCTCTTACTTTCTCTGACAAAGTAATTGCGTGATCAATTAAATTATAAAACTTAAGTGATTGCTTTAAAAACCATTACTTTGAGTCATTTGGAAAGATTCCTTGAGTTAAGTGACAGATGTGCGCAATTTTGGCTTGAACTCCTGATGCATGTCATGCAAAGAGGAATTCTAGGAGGGAGATTGCCAGTTGTTTCCTATCTGACTTCCACATGTGTCAATTCACTAAAAGCTTCCTGTTTGTAATTTCTCATCTACATGCTATAAGTAGAGGAAGAACCTACGGGTAAAAGGAGCAGAATTTATAAGTAGCATTCTTGTGTTCCAGACTTTATGCTGAAACCCCTGAGAGCCACTTGAAGCAAAGGAATATACAGGAGCAGATTTCCGGAGAACTTTGTGTCATGGTGTATTGTGTTCCTAGCTTTTATATCTTTAGATCTTTTAAATAAACTGTGTTATTTTAGATTTAGATCTAGAGCTACCTTTGCTTATAATTCTGTGTTGATATCTATTGGTTTTTTCTACGTGCATGCAATCAACTCTGTTATCTATTGATTGGGATGCACATCTTCCCCATTTCTTCGCTATGTTTTTATAATTCCCTTCTTCTATAAATACTTCCTTTCTTAAACAATTGTTTATTTGCTGCAGAACTGTACAACTATGGTTCATGAGCTGAACTATTAAAGTAAAACCCCATATAGATACTAGCATATTTTAATTGACAAATTTGACACGGGAGCCTCCCCGGTAAATGAGGGAGATTTATCTCATGACTGCCTAGGTTTTATGCTATGCAGAAAATCTAGCCAACAAGTATGATCATTGTTAGCAATTCAAAGGAATTGTTCATTAGTAGTCTATGTACTTGAATACGGTCATATGGAATTCACTTTTAGACTAGGTTTAAATATATGACACCCCTTCTACCATCACACATACTTGTGAAAAATGAAAATAAAAATAACAATAAATAAATAAAGAATCTTGTTAATGTCTAAAAGCAAGCGAAGGACAAGTTTTCTATGAAGAGAAAGAACATCTGGCTGCCAATGACAAGTCGGAATGAGAAAGCAATAAATAAATAAAAATAGAGCCCATTAGGGCAAATCGAATGGGTATGAGAAGCAAAAGAGATGATAGAAGAGAAGAGAAGGGTTGGAGGTGAGAGGAGGGTTTCAAAACCCTAGCACCATGGAGGAGGAGCAATAGGGTGGAGATGTAGGCACTGGGCTTGGAGGTGCCACAAATAGAGCAGCAGGTAGAAAATAGAGAGGATGATGCCATAGCTGACAAAGGACGCCAATAGCAGCTAAGGACGCCAATAAGGAATTTTTATGGCTCCAAGCAGGCATGGGATCTCTTCTCACTCACTTGTCTTCCTGGAATCTTTCTTTAGCATGTTTGTAAACTGTTGTTACAAACCTCGAGTTTAGAAAATGCATATGAACTGGGATTTTTTTAAAATTACAACATTGGTTTTCCTTGGTCTGTCTTTGTTTAGGAATCTGAATATGGGGTTTGTGTTGTGGATACAAAATTATATTCCACTACCGGTTTTCTCTTGTTTCACTAAAAAAACAAATATAAAGAGAGAATGAAAGGGAAGGGGGTTGTGGATAGAGTTAATTTGCAATTTATTATGGTATGCGCTCTTGGCATCCATAACTAAATGAAAAAAAGGTGGTGAACAACTGTAGATGGCAACCACTTTCTTGTTTGGATTGCTCACCTCCTTTACCTCTACCTTGACGTTATAAATCAGCTTTTCTTGGCTTTTTAACAGTTGTTACAGGTATACATGGTGTCTAGAAATAGAATAGCATTAATAATAAATAAATCTCTGTTTTTTGCCTTAAATCTGTACTTTTGCTTTGTTATTGGTTGAATGTGGTGCCAGAATTAGAACAATGATAATTGGTTGTCATTAGCTGAAATATCGACTGTATGACATCTCTCTTTTGTGCTTAGATTTTCTTAAGATCAGTTAATTGCTTAGTAACCCTGCTTTAGCTTTTTAATTGAGGATTAAATCAGACCTCGGTTGTTCTTCGTGTATATAAATTGCTTTAATCTTTGTTTGCTTGGCATGGATGGAAATTGTTTGATGAAATGTGCATGTGGTGGGTAAATAGCCGACATGCCTAGAATGCATGGTAACTGTTTGACAAAATGTCAGTATTCTTGGAAAATTAATTACATGTTTAGAATACACAGTAATTGTTTAATGAAATGTGTATTTGGTAGATAAATAGCCTACATGCCTAGAAATCATATCAACTAGTTGATGGAATGTCTACATTTTTTGGAATGCATGGTAGTTGCTTGACAGCATGACTACAACTGGAAATAGCAGTAACTTGTATTCAAATTAATCTACTCTTCTACCACTGGAAACATCGGTATTACATTCAATTTGTTTATTATATTACAGCTGGAAATAGTAGTGACTTGCATTTGAGTTAATATACTCTTCTAGAGCTGAAAAAGTTAGTATTACATTCAATTTGCTTATTTTATTACAGCTGGAAATAGTAGTGACTTGTGTTTGAATTAATCCTGGTATTACATTTAATTTGTTGAATTTATTACAGCTGGAAACAGTAGTGACTTGCATTCGAATTAATCTACACTTCTATAGCTGAAAACAGTGGCATTACATTCAATTTGTTTATTTTATTTTAGTACATTCAATTTGTGAGTTATTTTTATGGGTTTGTCCAGTCCGAGGGTTCTGTCCATGTTGATTAGGCCGACTAAGTAAACTTTATGCGAGTTGTATGGGATTAGTATCATGCAATGTGTTTCCTCCAGATGAAATTGGAATAATTCTTGGGTTTCAGACACTATAATTTAATCTAACCGCACTTGTATGATGGGTAAAGCAGTGGCAACCTCTAGTGGGATTTAGATATGAAACCCTCTTTTTTTTTCAATCTTCATAGACATAGATGTTGGTTTGGGTTTCATCCTCGCATTAGTATCTGGTCATGTCAGCCAACCTATCTGGATCGGTATCTCATTCCACCCTTTGCCTAAGTTTTTAGTTTTCACCCTTGTTATCACGAGGTACATCCTCCTACTCAAAGATCAGAATCTTTAACCCTTCATATAAGCCAGGGAATGTTCAAGTGTGTTGCTCGAGGTTTGTATGATAGGTTCCCCTTTGTAATGGCACCTTATGAAGTGGTTTAGCAAATAGTAGATATGTCACCTAGCCCTGTGAACTGTCTTTGTGCTGCACTCCATGTGAGTTTGGAAGTTACGTCATACTCTTGTTAAGTGCTCCCTTAGGTGTTTTTTGTTGCTGCTTTGGAGAGCGTTGGGCGCCTTGCAAGATATATGTTATTCGCGCAAATGCCTTGAGCGTGATTGCCTGGTTATCCTACTCTCACTCTTATAAGTAGAGCTAGTTATTTTTTTTTTTCTAGGCTTTAGTTTGGGCATAGTCATTTGGGTTGTGAAGGACTCTTGGTTGTGTCAGCATAAAGGTGCTATGCCTCGCTTCGTAATTGCTAGTGTTAGACTAAGCTTGTCGTAGTTGTCAAACCAATTTCTAGATAATAATAGATGTGCAAGGTAAATCTATTGTTTCTTTTGTTTAAGTGATTGTTGAAGTGCTCCTGTGTGAAGCTTATTAATAAAAAATAAAATTGGACTGTTTTTACTGTATTTGTGAGTTTTTTTTGTGGGGCATTATGATAGTCACGCGTCTTATGAAATTTTCAGTCATTTCTAAAGTTTATTCTGAGAAGTGCCGTTGTCTATGAAAAGAAGTGTTGTGGTTTTTATTGTCTATTTAGTTAGTTGCAATGAAAAACCAAATATCATGAGATATTTTTTCTAATGGTGGTATGCACTTTTTAAAATATTGCACTGTAATGTCTATTAAGTTGTATTATTTTAATCGAATAAAAAAATCCTTTGTAGAAGAATAAATATTTTGTCCTTTGTTGGAATTCCAGCATTTTGGTGGGGGATTTGCTGCTTGTAAACCGAAGCTTGTTGCTTACTGTGCAGGTGATGTATAAAGCTATATTTTATTGTCATTAAGAACTTTTGTTTGCCCAAAATGCTCATGTTTGTGGACTGTTATAGACAATACGTTTGTATACTTAAGCCATATTAACCTCGTGTGTTGTAAAAGTTTTTCGCAACTGTCATTGCACATAATTAAACTGCTCAGATCCTTTCTTGTTAAAAAAATTTCTATTTTTTGTCAATGAGATCTTCGTTTTATGTATATGTTAATGGATTATATCATACTAACATAAAATATGGCTGAAAAATACTAGGAAGTAGCTAGCCTTTAGGTTTCTTCGAGGAAAATCTATAATTTTACTCATAGGTGGAAAGAGGCGATGCAAAATACATCAGTGAGCTGATTTTCCAATTTGCTTAGTGTCTTTTGCTAACAATTTTTCAGACTCAATAGCATAAGAGGGCATAATTTAAACCCCAGGAGCAAGAGATAAACAAAACGACTCACCAAACCAAAGGCTGTAGATATAGAAGGTGAAGTATTATCATTAATAGCTTGAGATCTGTACAGAAAAGAAAGACAGTATCTGGAAACTGTTGAAAAGATTTGTAATCTGCAGAAGTGAAAGTAGTCATGTCTGAGTTTCCCGGCTAGAGCTGGCAATCTCTGCTCCATATTAACATTGTGTATGCGGAATTCCTGAACCAGGCTGTAAGGAAATTCCTCAATTATGGAGATATCACATGGATGCTCCGTGTCAAGGACAACAGGCTTTATCAGATAGCTTGCATTATTAACCAATCTTGAAGTTGGTAGGCCTGCACCTAATCTCTTGGATATAGTCATTGGCTATGTGATATGATGGCCAGTTTATGAGATTTCACCATTATGTTTTTATCTTTCTTCTTCTGTTAATTTTTGAACGCGACGTTTGTCAGGCATTTTCCTTTTATTCATATCAATACGAAAACTTTAAAATATATTCATGCTTTTCATAGAAAATGGCAGAGATGTAAGATAATAATTTTCCCTTACTTGTCACTATGCTATTGCTATATATGTAGGAATTGCTATGCTTTCCAGAGGATGAGTTTCATGAGAGTTAGAGGTTCAACCAAAGCTCCAAGAAAAAGGTTCAGAGTTCGCACACAAATAATAGAGGAATCCCTCTACAAGATTAGAATATTAAAGATTAAGTGATTGTATGCAGTTGCTATGTATATATGATTAATGAGTAAGCAATATTGTTGAATTATATGTGCACCATAAAAAGCACAAGTTATTATTTTTCTCATTGGTATTGGAGTAAAATGCTATGGAAGCCAGATTTTATTGGTTCTAACAGAGGTTCTGATAATATCAGAATAATTATACCCATATGCATATGTCATGACATTCACCCAAAATATTTAAGACAGCAATCCATGAGGAAAAAGTTCCTTTCACATTTCAATGTTATTCTCTAATTACAAATATGACAATTTCTTATCCATAGGTATGAATATAAATCTTGTATTTTGATGAGATAATTTTTTTATTTGTAATCTGCAGAAGTTGGCCAAACATAATATTTGCAGTTTTTTAACTATATGAAAGTAATTGTTTGATTGTTGTGTCATGTTTCTGTAATCTTTTTTTTTCTGTGGCTGAAAAATAGACAAGGGAACAATTTCTGTTATATTGTAGATGTCTTGACATACCTAGGTTGTTTACTACATCCCTCGGCCATGCTCAGAATGCCCTGAAACGTTGTGTATGGTTTGTTGGGGACATTATTGTTTACAAGAGTCTAGGGCATTAGGAGATGCTGGGGACATGCGCCCTAGAATGTGTCTGTAGATAATATGAAGATATTATCAAGTAATTTTCAAAATCATTAATTGAGTGATTGGTTTGCATTCTATTCTATCATGTGGAATATTTTGACAATATTCTTGACTTTGTCTTCTGTCATTTGTCAAATGCTAAAGAGTATTTTTCTTAACATATTTTTGCTAAGACCATTTCAGATATTGGTTATATTATCTTTTTTTATAAAATTTTCAGTAATGGATCTATTTTGTACCTTGTTAGATGTTTGCGTATAAGATATTTACCCATGCATTTTCTGTCCAATGGATTCTAGGATATATTTTCGATCTAACAAATGTTTCATAAATTCAATGATTGTGACCCTAGCCTAATGCTTTATTTTAGTTTCTTAAAAGTAATTCAATATTTTTCTGTGTGACGTGATGTTGCTTTAAATATTTTTTTGTTGCTGAATATATAGCTCTTTCAATGGTTTAGTTATTCCATTCATAAACAATGGAAACTAAATGGCTATGGTGCGACATGTATTCACTTTCGTTTTGGCTAAAGGGTCAAAACCCAATGAGGTACGGGTAATTGGAAAGAAATCCCCTTGTGGTTTTCCACAAGGAAGGTCTCATTTACCAAATTGGCATTTGGTGTGATTATGACCTCAAAAAACCACCTTTACCTTTACATAGAATACAGCCTCTTTTCATTTCCAAAAAAGTGACACACACAAGATCAGGAAATCAAAAGGATGGTCAGTTTAGTTCACATTTACCAAATTAAAAATTCAGCTGTATAACCAGAGCTGCCATTGTCATCTTGTCCATCACATAGAAAAAGGAAGTATAGTTGTACACGGTGTTGCTCGTAATGTAGAATCATCAACCATGATAAACTGGGTTCCTGTAATATCAAAACTAGTATTTATTGTTCCTAATTAGATATTATTGAGCATATATTATAATTCAGAACAACAAGATACAAATCGGACAATCCTAAATTATGTAAGGATATTATATTGCACAATATGCAAGGGATATGAAAGTGAAAGTACAATTAGGATTAGGGTTTCAAAAGAAGTCACTGTTCTTTAGGCTTAAAATATGTGACAATGAGCTGAAATTGGTTGAGAGAGCTATGCAGAGTATTGTCAAGCTGTTTGCAAAACCTTGGGATCTGGAACTGAGTGCTGAACAGGTTTGTTTGGTAACCTGTCCAAGAATCTACAATTGTGTTCTCTAAGGCTTTGACCTGCAATTTGACTCTGGCACCTGCTTCACTTGTGTCTTTGGACCTGGAATTTGTATCTAGATCTTTGTGATGATGCTTCTATACTTGTTTATGTCTTCATGCTTTTGACCTAAAATGAGGTTAGTTGGATTTGAGCTAGAGTGATGTTACTTAACCCCCAATGGTGTGATGTGCGCTGCACTATGTACCAATACTCAAAAAATATGGTGAATAGTGAAAATGTGGCTTTGATGGTAAAATATGTTGAAAATATGTGGGTTTCGGCTCTTTAAAAGCCACCACACCTACACATTTTAATCACATAGCTATTGAGCATCCATTGAGCAAACTGGAGAGACTTTATAGAAGATACATAGAATTTGAGGAATTTCATTTCTAGGTTGGTTAGTTTTTTTTCCAAGCATGTAAATTGTAGAAACCCTGGTTTCCCCCTGGTTCTGATTCTGACTGTGTTTTTGTTTGTTTTTTGCAGTTTTTGGGCACAAATGCAATAATGCGATTTTGCAAGAAATAGAGAATAAATTCTATAAAAATTAATCAAATCTGAAACGATAGATTCTATTGCTAATAGGGATGCCAGTCTTTTTTTTATCAATTTTCTGAGATGATTACAATTTAGATCCACTAACATGCAATATAAAAGACAATGATTTTTATTGAAGAACCTGGTATTTGCAGCATAAATGAAAAAACCCTTGATCTGGTACAGCAGCAATGAATAACCTTTTCTCCCTCTGTCAGATGTCTCAGAACAATGCCCGATGTATAGGCGCCTCTATCAATGGTGATAGACTGAAGAGATGGAAGGGCTTTGCTTGCTCTTGAAGGTTCACCTTTTTAAAATGATGGTACGGCCTGGTACTGTACAGTACGGCCTTGTGAACAGCAGCAAATAATAAATAAAGGGTACGGCTATTCTCTGGATCTCCAGATCTTATGAAAGTTGGCGCCTTGATGTAAGAAACCCCTCTGGACAGTTTGCTATCCAAAACCCTGTAATTTGAATCAATGTGAAGCTCTGTAATTTCTTCTGGATGAAGAAATTCCTCTGCCTGGCAATAAATCAGATGATATTTCACACCCTCTGAATCGCACTCACTGGAGATGGCTCGTTCCCCAATGTTTCGAGACTGAAACCCTAGGCTCCTGTGCTCTGCTCAAGACTTGATCAATTTTTCATTCCCAAAAATAATCCCTCCCTTTTCATTCCCAAGCAAATGGTTTATACTCATGAAAAGTGCGAATTCCTCAATAATAGGGAATCATTAAAAATAATTCGAACTTTTAATTTTAATCTTTCAATAGTCTCCAACCAAATTTTAATAATAAAATATACTCATCAAAAATGGCCCCTTTTCTGATGATGGGCGACCCCTTCACTGAAATCACTTAAGTTATAATAAAATATTATAACTTTATATTATAATGCTCCCACAATTAATATTTAATTAAATCAATTAAATATTAATCTCTCTCGATATATACCCGATGCACAAACCGTCTGAAGCTGACGAACACTGAAGTGATTCTGCATGTGATCAATCCGTACTGCTAAAAATAGCAGGGGTCCCTCGCTGAGTGCTGAATACTGCTAAAAATAGCAATTCAGGCTAAAAGTGTCCGAACGAGCCCGAACGAGCCCGAACGAATCAAATACTGCCAACTGAAGCTGAGCCAAGCTCCAACATGACCCCGTATCCAACCTATCAGCCTACGAGGGTCGCATAATAGGCTAATCCTATGCTCTGAGAGATGTCAACTAGAAGGGGACATGATAGTCCACCCCTCCTGAAATTGCTTGTCCTCAAGCAATCTCAACTCCGGATGCTGCAGAATATCCTCGCTCTACCATGTAGCATCCTCAACAGGCAAATCTCTCCATTTCACTAGGTATTCCCTGATAGTCCTCCTACGCAACTGTCTCTCCCTGTACTCCAGGATGGACTCAGGTACTAAAATCAACTTTCCCTCATCATCTAAGGGAGGTAGAACTACAGATGGTACCACACGGTGTCCCAACGCCTTCTTGAGGCGTGATACATGAAAAACATTGTGTACCCTGCTCTCTGCCGGAAGCTCAAGCTCATAAGCCACCTCTCCAACTCGCCTCAGGATCCTGAAAGGCCCGTAATACCGTGGCTTAAGCTTCTTTGACCCACTCTTCCTAAGAGTGGACTGACGGTAGGGCTGCAGCATAAGATAAACCATGTCACCCACCTCAAAATGCCTCTTTGTTCTCTTCTGATCCGCATGCTGCTTTTGATGATTTTGTGCCTTGGCGATATTTTCTTTGAGAGCCTTCATAGTATCCTGGCTCTCCTGCAACAAGTCTCCAGCACTCGGCACTCTACTGTCACTCAGTAGCAAATCCAGAAAACTCGGCGCCTCATACCCGTACAACGCCATGAAAGGTGACATCTGAATGGTCATATGGAATGTCGTGTTGTAACAATACTCACACAAATGAATCCATTTGACCCACGCCTTCTGCTGCCCTAAAATGTAATTTCTGAGGTATCCTTCCACCCACTTATTCACTATCTCCGTCTGCCCATCTGTCTGAGGGTGGTAACTAGTGCTCGGTGTAAGCTTGGTTCCACAGAGTTTGAATACCTCCCGCCAGAACTGACTCAAGAACTGACTATCTCTGTCGCTCACAATGCTCCGAGGCAAACCATGTAGTCTGAAAACCTCACGAAAGAAGACCTCTGCCACCTGTGTAGCTGTGTAGGTAGTGGTAATCGGAAAGAAGTGGGCATACTTCGTCAGCCGATCCACAACTACATATATGCAATCTCGCCCTTGGGCTTTAGGCAATCCCGTAATAAAGTCCATCGACAGGCATTCCCACTTCCTGTCAGGAATCGGAAGTGGCTGCAATAAACTTGCCGGGTACGTGTTCTCCTGCTTGTTCTGCTGACAAACAGGGCACTCACGCATGTACTGAAGAACATCTGCCTTGAGTCCTTTCCATGTGAATCTCTCCTGTATCGGTCTATAGGTTTTGAAATACCCGGGATGTCCTGCAGTCGGTACATCATGAAAGGCTCGCATGATTATGTTCTTCACCTCTGAACCTGGGATCAAATAAATCCTGTTCTTGTAAATGATCAAGTCATTCACAAGTGTATACCTGGTATCAACTGTCGATTCCTCAACAATGCTGGAAGCCCAAGTGTCCTTGGCATACTCTGCCACAATCATATGCCTCCAATCCTCCGTAATATGAACCATAGAGCTCAAGTATGGCCTGCGTGAAAGAGCATCAGCTACTACGTTCTGTGTACCTTTGATATATGAAATATCAAAGTCATAGGCCTGCAATTTACTGACCCACTTTTGCTAACGATCATTGAGATCTTGCTGCCCTAAGAAGTGTCTCAAACTGTTATGGTCAGTTTTAATGCAAAATTTGCTGCCAACAAGATACTGTCTAATTTTTGCTAAGGCATGCATGATTGTGAGCATCTCCTTATCATATATGCTATAAAGTCTCTTTGGCCCTCTGAGCTTTCGGCTCTCATACACAATCGGGTGCTTGTCCTGCATAAGCACCGCACCAATGCCCTCACCTGATGCATCGCACTGAAGCTCAAAAGGCTTCGTAAAGTCGGGTAGTGCTAAAACAGGGCATGTAGTCATCAACTCCTTGAATCTCTCAAAACATTCCTGTGCCTCAGGAGTCCAAATAAATGCACCCTTCTTCAGTAAATCTGTCATAGGGGCTGCATGTCGTGAATAACCATTCACAAATTTGCAGTAGAACCCACACAACCCTAGAAACCCTCTCAACTGTGTCAGGTTTGCGGATGTAGGCCAGTCAATAATGGCGCGGATCTTTTCAGGATCCATCCGCACTCCATCTGCAATGATAATATGACCTAAATATAACAATTCGGTCATCCCCAAGTCACACTTGGATTCCTTGGCGTACAAGGACTCCCTCTCAAGAATACTCAACACGGTCTCCAGGTGAGCCAGATGCTCCTGCCAAGTCCTGCTGTATATAAGGATATCATTGAAGAAGACCAATACAAATCTCCTCAACAGTGAATGAAAAACCCTGTTCATCATGGACTGAAATGTAGCCAGTGCATTAGTGAGCCCAAATGGCATCACCACGAACTCGAAGTGCCCACAATGACATTGGAAAGCCATCTTCTCTATGTCCTGCTCACGGACCCTGATCTGATGATACCCTGACCGTAAATCAATTTTGGTAAAGTAACATGCACCATGGAGCTCATCAATAAGCTCGTCAATACGCGGTATCGGATACCTGTTTTTGATCGTCCTCTTATTTAGGACTCTATAGTCAATACACATGCGCAATGTGCCATCCATCTTCTTTACCAACACAACCGAAGAAGCAAATGGTGACTTGCTAGGCCGAATGTGACCCATAGCAAGTAATTCCTTGATCGTTTTCTCAATCTCATCCTTCAGCCGTTTAGGATGTCTATAGGGCGTAATCATAACGGGCTTAGCGCCCTCCTCAAGCTCAATAATATGCTCAATGCCCCTATCTGGAGGTCTCCCTGGTGGAATATCACTGAATACCTTATCATGCTTGATTCTCAACTGCTGTATGTCGGGATGATATTCAGTCTTTTGCTGTCCCTCCTGTATAGGTGTCAATGTGCACTCGGCAGCCCACTCTACCATGTCGTGACGCATGAGCCTCTCCATCCGACGAAAATAATTTTTTTTGATGTTGCTGTCCCGAATTGCTTTTAGAATGTGTGTCTTCCCGTCAACATCAAAATGGATCTCCAAGTCCTTAAGACGAAGAGTGACTTCCTCCAATGAATGAAGCCACTTCATTCCCAAAACCAAATCAATGTCTCCCATGTTAACTACGTAGTAATCAGCCTTGAACTCATAATTGTTCAAGCGTAAAGGGAGATCCTTAATCATGCGTTCACACCTCAAAGTGTATCCGTCGGCCACGTTAACCCTAATGCCCTCGAACTCCTCAGTGATGAGTTCGTATTTCTTAATGAATCTAGCATCTATGAAATTGTGTGTGGCTCCTGTATCAAGTAGGGTAATGACCCTATGTCCTTCCAACACTCCACGAATCCTAAAAGATCCCTCCTACTGAATGCTAGATAGGTGTGCCTCATGTATCTGAAGCTCTGGCTCTGTCTCTTCCCTAGGCTCTAAAGCCTTTGACTTTGAATCCTCAGAACTCTCATGCTGTTCAGATTTTTCTGATTCTGAGTCCTCATAATAAGCCCACATCACTCGATTTGCCTTGCCCTTAGGTCTTAGAGGACAATCGTGATTGGCATCGTAGGGGCCTTTGCAGTATAAGCAAAGCTTCTTCCTGCGTAGATCGTTAAGGGCCTCACGATCCAAAGGTGGTGGTGTTGATTTACCCTTCGAATCGTTATTAGCATCTGATTTTTCTTTGTTAAAATCAGAATTGTCCCTGTTTTTGTTAAAGCCCTTGTTATCCCTGAAATGAAGAATTACCTCTGGAGTTAAATCTACTAGACGGTGCTGCCAACTCCATGCTCCGTGCTTTCTTCATCGCTTCCTGTAATGAAGGAGGATCAAAGGCTTTGATCCAGCCTCTCAATGGCTCTGTCAATCCCTCCATGAAGAGCACTACCAATCGCCTCTCTGAGATGTTCGGAACCATAACTGATAACCTCTGAAAGTCACCAATATATGACTCCAAGCTGCCACTCTGTCTCAACTGAGCCAAGTCTCTGAAGTAGGATTCTAGATCCTTCCTGTCAAAACGTTCTACCAACCTATCAACAAACTCCTGATAGGAAGTGATCCTATCATGCTGTAGCATCACCATTCTGTGGTGCCACCAGTCATAAGCTACTCCCTCCAAATGTAATGTTGCATACCTGATTGCATCTCTCTCCGCCATCGGACGTAATGTAAGGAATGTGTCAAGCTTACTAATCCACGCTTGGGCTGTCACTTTGCCACTGCCATCGAACATCGCTAATGTGAGCCAGTTCGTAGCATGTTTTAGGTCATTATTCTAGTGCCTAGGTCTCCAATCCTGTCGACCTCTGTTGTGTTCTCTCCTCTGAGTGACAAACCGGTCAAAAGGAATCCTTTCTCGGACCTCGGGTGGTACCAACTCCCACTCCTCATTCGCTGCCATAAGCGTATCAGCAAACAACTCCTCATGCTCTTCACCTGCTATAGCCTCATCAGGCTCTTGTCTAATGAAAGTAGGCCTAGTTGGCCTGTCTACTATCCGTGAAGCTGTCCAAGGAATTCTTCGTGAACCTACATCACTCCTGTCATTGTCACGATGTGGTGACAGTCTCCTTGATGGACCTAGTCTTTGAAGTGCTACTGTCAACTGCTGTAATACATCATTGGACTGCCATTGACCTGCACGTAAATATATGAGTGCATGCAAAACCTCTACATTGTCTTGATCTCTGTTATTATGAGGTATCTCTGCCCTGTCAGCTCTGTCATTCTTGTTAGCCATATTTTCCGGCTTCCGGATCGAACTCTGTTTCCTATCAATCAGAGCACGCCTGCTTGTGTAATACCAGTGAGACCCAATCTGTTTTGGCTGCATAAGACTGCTAAACCCTCAGGATGGAAGGATTTAACCCTGGTTTCCCACTAATTCTGATTCTGACTGTGTTTTTTGTTTGTTTTTTTACAATTTTTGGGCACAAATGCAATAATGCGATTTTGCAAGAAATAGAGAATAAATTCTATAAAAATAAATCAAATCTGAAAAGAAAGATTCTATTGCTAATAGGGATGCCAGTCTTTTTTGTCAATTTTCTGAGATGATTACAATTTAGATCCACTAACATGCAATATAAAAGACAATGATTATTATTGAAGAACCTGGTATTTACAACATAAATGAAAAACCCTTGATCTGGTACAACAACAATGAATAACCTTTTCTCCCTCTGTCAGATGTCTCAGAACAATGCCCGATGTATAGATGCCTCTATCAATGGTGATAGACTGAAGAGATGGAAGGGATTTGTTTGCTCTAGAAGGTTCACCTTTTTTAAATGATGGTACGGCCTGGTACTGTACAATACAGCCCTGTGAACAGTAGCATATAATAAATAAAAGGTACGGCTATTCTCTGGATCTCCAGATCTTATGGAAGTTGGCGCCTTGATGTAAGAAACCCCTCTGGACAATTTGCTATCCAAAACCCTGTAATTTGAATCAATGTGAAGCTTTGTGATTTCTTCTGGATGAAGAAATTCCTCTGCCTGGAAATAAATCGGATGATATTTCACACCCTATGAATCACACTCACTGGAGATGGCTCGTTCCCCAATGTTTCGAGACTGAAACCCTAGGTTCCTGTGCTCTGCTCAAGACTTGATCAATTTTTCACTTCCCAAAAATAATCCCTGCCCTTTTCCATTCCCAAGCAAATGGCTTATACTGATGAAAAGTGCGAATTCCTCAATAATAGGGGATCATTAAAAATAATTCGAACTTTTAATTTTAATCTTTCAATAATCTCCAACCAAATTTTAATAATAAAATATACTCATCAAAAATGGCCCCTTTTCTGATGATGGGCGAGCCCTTCACTGAAATCACTTAAGTTATAATAAAATATTATAACTTTATATTATAATGCTCCCACAATTAATATTTAATTAAATCAATTAAACATTAATATCTCTCTCGATATATACCCGATGCACAAACCCTCTGAAGCTGACGAACACTGAAGTGATTCTGCATGTGATCAATCCGTATTGCTAAAAATAGCAGGGGTCCCTCGCTGAGTGCTGAATACTGCTAAAAATAGAAATTCAGGCTAAGAGTGTCCGAACGAGCCCGAACGAAAGCAAACTGATCAAATACTGCCAACTGAAACTGAGTGAAGCTCCAACATGACCCCCTATCCAACCTATCAGCCTACGAGGGTCGCATAATAGGCTAATCCTGTGCTATGAGAGATGTCAACTAGAAGGGGACATGACATAAATTGTTGATATTAGGTTTTCTAAATATGATTTACAAATTTACACGAATTCCCATGATTTTCAATCATGATTAACGTTAGTTTTAAATAATTTATGATCGAAATCACCAATTTTTTGACTATACATGGGGTTTAACTGTTATGTGTTTAGTTTATGACTTTATAGTTTAGGAATATTTTTTTAAATACTTAGTTGAAAAATGTACGTTTCTTGCACATAAGGTTTATATTTACAAATTTATGGTTTATTTTTTTGTGGGAAGGTTTTTGGGGTAATTAATCACCTCTAGTATGATGTCGCATGCATTATTCATCGTGATGTCACACTGTGTCCTAATGCTACAAAAGAGGCAAAATGAGAGTTGAGGGTAGAGGTTGTGTTTTTGGATGATATGAAACTAGGGAGGGCAAGGGTGCAAACAGCCATAACAAAAGCCATTAGACTTGAAATGGCATTGTAAATGAAGGGAGATGCAACACCGATTGTTGGCCCTATTCAAGGTTCACGACTATGAGGCACATCTACGTTGTGTATGGACAAAGACCAAACACAATTTTTTGTACCTAGAAACATACTTGGGACACAACCTTTGGTACAAGGTACAAGTTGAAACGAGGTGCACGAGTAAGTAGATAAGGTGTGTGCAAAGTTTTTCGTATTACAAAAACCTTCCCTTCAATGTGGCGAAGAGCCCGTCGTGGGAGTATTTGGTGATGGCATTGACAGTTGTAGGGAAATGGTACAAGACACCTTCTCTAACAGACCTAAGTGGGTGGTTGCTCTAGGGTGCGGTTGCAGATACAAAGTCAATTCTAGAAGATGAAAAGAATCAGTTATAGAAGTTCGGATGCACCATTTTTACAGATGGGTGGATGGATGGAAGTAACCATACGCTCATCAATTTTTTAGTGGATTCAAATGGTGAGATAGTATTTTTGAAGTCAACTAATGCCTCTAACATAGTAAATAATACAAAATGTTTAAACCCTATGTTGGAGGATGTTGTCTTAGAGGTGGGCATAAAAAATGTTGTGCAAGTTGTCATTGACAATGCATCAACATATGTAACGGCTAGGAGATTACTTTAAGATATGCATCCATCACTTTTTTGGACCCTTTGTGTTGTCCATTGCTTTGACCTTTTGAAGGACATAGGCGAAATGGATTGGGTGAGACCGGTTGTAGAAGATATGAGAAATATAGCAAAATACATTTATAGTCATCCTTGGGTTCTCAGCTTGGTGATAGAACACATCAAGTAGAAAGAGCTTGTGTGAGCGGGTGTCATGAGGTTTGCAACGAACTTCCTGATGTTGCAAAGTATTTGTAATTTGTTGACACCTTTGAAGCAAATGTTTGTGAGTTAAGCATGGCTAGACTCACCATATTCAAAGAAAGCCGATGGAGAGAGACCACAAAGAAAGTTTTGATAATGTCTTAGCGAAGAGAGATGCAAAGATCATCAAGGTAACTTCAAACTTCAATTTGAATTTCAAGTTGATTATTTTATTTTCGTTTTTTAAATGTATTGCTATTTATTTTAATTATAAGTTTGCGACTTTAAAGTTTAATTTGTTTGTAGTTGTCGGAGCTTTTGTTGAGGGTTTTGCGCTTGGTAGATGGGTAGCAAAATCCAATGGGATAAATTAATGAGGCTAAGGCCAAAGAGGCCATCCAAAAATATTATGGGAGGTATAACCAGATTTGGTCCCGTTTGGGAGCTAATTGATTAGAGATGGAACAATCAACTCCACCAACCCATTCATGCAACAGGGTTCTACCTCAACCCCAAGTTTTGCTTCTCTACTGGCTTCACAGATGTTGACAAAGAGGTTATGGAGGGCTTCTCAGATGACACTTAAGGTTGAGGCGAGGGACCACATTATTTTAGAGTTGCAAAATTACAAGCATGCTAAGGGGAGGCTATTTTCTTCATCGTTAGCTGTTTGAGGGAGATCCACCCAATCACTAGGTAACAAAAGTTAAAGTATTTATCTATATCTTACAAATTAGAAATTTACAATTATTAATTATTTACAAACTTTTAAATATCTTGTTTGTAAGTTCTAGGTGGGAAGATTGGGGTGGAAATACCCCAAATCTTCAAAAGCTAGCCCTCTAAATTTTATCTCAACCTTGTAGTGCTTCTGGATGTGAGAGCATTTGTTATTTATTTGAGGCCATTCACACGAAGAAGTGCAACAAGTTGACTCAACGACGCCTCAATACATAGTTTTTGTGCAATACAATCTTTGGCTTCGCAAAAGAAAGGTGGACACATCACATAAGCCTATTGATTTGGATGAGATTGATCCATATAGCGATTAGACTGCACAAGAAGAGGAGATCCCCACATTCATGGAGGACATGATTGCTACTTTCAAGAGGAAAGTTATAAAGGGTGAAGCAAAAGCAAGAGGGATTCGATTGGACTACATTTTTCTAGATGATACTAAACATGCAACAGAGGAGTCACTGCCATGTAGTACCAGGGTGGAGTTGTAGTTGCATCCTTCTAGGAGAAACGAACAGTTGCAACCGAGTGCAAGGACTAGTAGAGTCTGTTGGGCAATGCGTCAAAATGTTGTCATTGATGTCAAAGTGTCCCCAAGTAGTCTCAAGTGTCAAATCATGATGTCATGGTATGCAAGCATGATCTAGGTGTAGTGTTCTTCCAAGGTTATATGAAGGTTCCATAAGGTCAATGAGATGTGTCTGAGGTGCTAATGTGTCTGTAACAGGTCAACATGGTCAAATTCATGAACAGTCAGGTGGTTCTAGGCTTAATCCTTGTCCTAATCAAGCAGGTTGGAATGGAAACATGAGAAATGGATTGAGGCAAAGCATGAAAATCATGGTTGAAGCAGTATGAGCTTGAATCTCATGCAGACGAGAAATATTAGGTCAAGAATCAAGGTTATAGGGCATGCAGATGGGCATTCTGAAGCTTTTCAGGTAAGATAGGCCTAATAGGCAAGTGAGGGTGATGATCCAAGGCATCATGATGCAAACTAAGCATGGCATGAGCATAATATGATGATATATGAGGTGTACAGAGCTTCACAAGTGCCTAAGGAGGTGAGTTGAGCAATCATCTAGGTCCATATAGTACTCTTGCTCAGAACTTGTGAACAAATGTTGCACAAATGAGATAGGTCAGAGCTTTCCAAAACAAACTATGACAAATTGGTCATTGGAATTCATGAGGGGTGAGTTGTGAAGGTGTGGTCAAAATTTGAGGGATCTAAGAAGGTGTTTTGTGCAAGTTATTCAAGTTATACCAAAACCAGGTTTTTGGAAAATGAAAACTTGGCACCTTAACTTCTTAACACTCAAGAAAAATTATACAAGTCATCCTTTAGATTAAATCATGGAAGGAATATTTTAAGAGAATACTCAAGATACAAATATTTCTGTAAAAAAGTTTGAGGTCAAAAGGAGCTTAAACAAAAAAGTTCTATTCATTTTACTAACACTGTTCCTCTCTCTTCAAACCTTCGTTCTGAAGCGGATGGACATGAAATTGAATGTTTTGAATCCAAATCAAGTTTGGAAAGTTGTGAAAACACCTAAGGGGTATAAAATACCCATATCTAGATCATTTTGGTGATAGTTGTGCTATGTCAAGTAATGAAGGTACTATATGGACTATGCCTTGTTTTTGTAAGATTTGTGTAAACAGTCCTAGTCTTTGAAGTGTCTCAAGGTGAATCTCCTTGAGTTGGCGACTGCAAGCAGTGAAGGTGAGTGTGTACTAATGAAAGTATCTGCTCAAAAAGGTAGTTTGGAGACTAAGGTATGCTCATCTAACATATTTGGCACTGTTCTATTTTCAAACTGGGTTTAGTCTCTGTGGCAAAATCCACCATCAATGATTGTGACTCAAACTTAGAAGTCTATTATACATCAGTCATTGTGTAAGTAGATGTGTTTCTGAGATGGTTGAAGATAAGCACATTTGAAGTGTGCATAAACCTGAGTTTGCATTAACAGATGAAGCATAGATGGTCAAATCAGCAACCTATTCAAGCTCATTCCTTTGCTAAAACGAAAAATTGGCTTAGAAGACTTGCCGAGTATTAAAGAATAATCGCCGAGTTAACTCCGTAAGTACTCGTTAAGAACTCGTCAAGTAGAAGCCTACTGTACATCTTTAGCATAGCCTTTGTTAATGTCTTCATCAAATCTGACAGAATAATGGATCAAATCATGTTAAGTATCACTGTTATCCTTGCAGTTTTCGCATGTAGAGAGTGACCATGAAGAATGTCTACGAAGCATGTTTAGATTTGGAAAGTGATACCCTTTAACTAGGTCGCCCCTGCCCTAATTGTCTTATTCATCCTTGTATATTCGTGTCACGACCATCCATTGTATCCCTGTTATATTCTGACATATTCGTGTCAAAACTATCCAGGGTTTCGAACTTTTTAAATATATGTCACCTATCCTATTAATTAGTATAACTATTACTAAGTTAACTCCGTATTTCATGGTTTTTGAATCAGTGCATGTTAATCTCTTTGATACAATGACTGATTATTATGTGTTTTGTTTGAATGTCCATACTTGTTATGTTTAACGGAAGTATGTTATATGTTGCCACTCATTTTATGCAACCGAATTTAACTTTGTCACAATACAGTAGGGACTCGTCCGCAGCAACTGTACATTTCAGCATTACTGGGACTCATCTAGCATGCAACTTTAATCTTCATGTTAAAAATATATAACACGGACTCATATACAAAACCATGGTATGTGTGGGAAACTTAGATCATACAAGCTATATGATTAATACACCTGAGTTTGTTACATGTCTAGTGAAGAAGCATTCTATGACAACAAGATCAGATCTCATGCTAATGCCTAAATTGGGATTCTCATATAATATATAAACTATGGTTTAACTTGATAACTAGTTGTTGAATGAATAATTAAACCACAATTGTTGTATTAGGTACACATTTCCTATCTTCAAAAAGTTTAAATATTAGGTAATGCATAAGAATCTATGGATTCCTTGGTAGTGATACTTACGTACTTAATCACAATGTATATATCTGCAATCCACTAGTTAAGGTAGTCTCTTCATGTCTTTGTTAAATATTTTAAAGAGAATGTACGAGATATACAATTAGAGGGATGGATAGGAAAGGAATTGCTGTAAGTTTCCCGAACTATGTGATCTTCATGTTGATGAATTTTTGTATGAGTTCTATCTTCGCTACTATACGAACACAAGCCTTAAGAACCTGGTGACTTAACACCCAAGGCTAGGGCCCTATACTTATCGTATATTGCTAAACCCTTGCATAGATCTGAAATTTATGTTTGCTATTTTTCAATGTCTTTGCATACATAGATTCAGAATACAGTAGTTCATTCGGCTGTCTGTATTGCATGTTGATGCGATTTTATATTGTATTTGTATTCAAATCTAGATGTAGAATTTCACTTTCATCTGCAACATAGTTTATGGGCTCATTTGATAGCATTTTATTCCCAACTATGTTGCTGACAATTTATGTCTTTTAAAGAAATTTGAGTACCTCTTAAGTTGCCGAGTAACTTCCTGAGTATTGGCAGAACACTGACAGAGTTTTTGCCGAGTCAATTTTATGTCCCTAGGTCTGAGGAATAATTGACTGTGCACGATTAGTGAACGAACTATGAGTTGAATTGTATGGGAGTTAATTTGCACCACCAAGGCTTCATGTAGAAGATCAAAATTGGTTCTTGAATGCTTATAAGTCCTCACTGTGAGTGAGTATGTTGAAAAATCATGCAAGGTTGAGCCATGTGGGCACTTTACCAGTGAATCAAGGTATAGAACTTGGGAAGGTGTGAAACATTGTTTAACCATATTATGAAAGATATCTCTGAGAGTCATGATAAAATGAGAATGTACGTGAGAATCATCCATTTCTTCAAACTTTGAAGATGTAGATCTATACTTGTAAAAATTGTGAAGGTCTTGCCTCCAATGCATGAGTCATGAAGAAGGATCAGTTGATGTCTCTGCCTTGTCTTGTGAATGTTGAAGATGGTCCACAATGCTTCAAAGTCATCCTCTCCTCAAGCTTGAGAAACTTAGTTGAAGAATATGCTCCTTATAGTGCCTTGATCAAGACATGTCCTTGATCTGTTATATAAAATTTCTCCATGTTTGTAAGCTATGAATGAATATGATGGAGTTGAAAAAAAGAGGATGTTGCTTCAGACCTTGCTGTGATGTGTTGTTCAAGCCCTGATTGGTGATAGAATAGTTCATACGCATGTAAATGCTTACATGGTCATGAATGATTTGAAAACTCAACTCATAAATCTTGTTAAGTCCTCAAAGCCAACATTGAGTCCTCTTGCTCTGAAGTACTTTCACGTGTGACTCTTGTGACAAATTAGAAGGTAAATGGTGAAGTATGAAGGGTATTGAAAATAGGTTACTGAAGGAAATGTGTAAAGGTCTTTTGTAACTTGCTTACATGAGAAGGAGAAGTGTCAACCTATTCTGACAGAGGTTGGAGCGCTAAAAGACAAGATTCTTCAACGCTGACTAGATAAGACAAAATCAATATTTTTTCAGTTATAAAATCGATTGCATGAAGGAAGATGGGATTTTTTTCAGATGTGGACAAGTATGTCAGGGCAGTCTGTAAGAGGCTTCAGACCTCATCATTTAACCTCAAGGAATATTAAAAGAACCTGTGCAGATCATGAAGACATGAACTGATGCAATGTTAGATGTAAGAAGATACAAATGTGTGTTGTAGTTTTTGTAAAAACACTTTTCAGTCTTTCTTGTACGTATGGAAGAGTGAGTAATTTGAAGATTCATTGTATTTGAAAGGTCAAGAGGTCATGTTGCAAGGAATCATTCTTATTTATATAAGATCATTTTTGAGCATTTAATTGTTGTTGAATAGGGATAAGAGATGAGTGCTAGTATTTGAGAAAGTGAGAAGAGTGTAAATGTAATGAAAATATGACAAATTAGAAGAAGATAAGAGAAATAAAGAAGAGAGAAATTAGAGCTAAAACATGGATCACAATATGTTGATGAAAGCAACAAGGTGGTGAAGGTGATAAAAAATTCTTTTATGACATAAGTTTGAGTTATTGCTCAACAATTTGTGAGTGGGTGCTTCCTAGTAAGTAGGTGCTTGCCAAATTAGTCAAGTGGGTGCTTGGCTTTGTATTGGAGTGGGTGCTCACCACAAGGTGAAATCATTGTAACCTTATAGGACAATTTGCCCAAGCTAGCTCTTTGATTTCAGTGGGTTTTCTCCCTTATTGAGTTTCCCACCTTAAATCTTGTCTTCTCACTTGTTCATTTGTGTTTGTTCATCTCTCTCTCACATGATTGAGTATTCATGCTTATCATAGTTAAGATAGTTAAGTTTGGTTGATTGAATCACTGTAAATTGCTTGAAAGGTTTTAAAAAGCACTGATTCACTCCCCCTCTCAGTGCCTAGAATTTCTAACAATCACCAGACCTTCTCCCCAATATTTTTGTAGAACAGGGAAGAGGAAATTATAAATTATTGTAATTTGTAACTTGCATGGATATTCAATTTATGGTGACGATTTTCAATGACAAACATCATAAATTCACAAAACTTATCAGTTGATTGTTGTATTCACATGATGATGCAATTTTGTGTTCTATTTGTATTCAAATCTAATAGAAAACACTTCCCCAACATTTTACAAATTCACTTGATACATTTTGTAGCTATACTTTTCATAAAATTTATGTATTTTAAACAAATTTAGTTATTTTAAAAGTTGTCGAGTATTGTTGAGTCAATTTTTTTGGCCTGCGAAGTATTTTCCGAGTACGAGTATGTGAACTATGGTTCTCCCAATCGCATGATGAGGTGGAGGTTAGAGAAAGTAAACAAGATGTAGCCCTCAATTTGGCCTACAACACTTGGCAATTGACACTCAACTTCTTGTAGTTCATGGATTTGTGATGTAGGAAGTAATAAAGATGTATTCAGATTTGAGCAACTTTGTTATGGTGTGCTCTTAGGGAGAGGTGCTTCAATGCTTTGTTGAATGACCTTCATAAAGTGTGCTTATGTTGACCAAGGTAACTTATGCATTTGAAAAGATGACTATTGCAAGTACAAGGGACAAGTTCGTATGCCTGGAGAAAATTTGTCGGCCAAACCTCACTTGGGCCTATGAACGTGTCTAGGATATAGTTGAACTAGATCTGAGACATGCAATAGTCTGTAAATAGTCTTATGTATTTTGTAGAATGTGCAATGATTCTTGAAGTGCTCAGTTAGAGAAGTAGTTAGAACCTAGTGGACTTAGGATATGGGATAGAGAAGAAAGATTTAAGTTGGTCAATAAATAGATAAATGGGATAATGCTAGGATAAATGCCAACGTAATTTTGCCAAGATTACAGAGTGAAATATCAGGTCCTACAATTGCCCCCTTCAATCGAGTATTGAAAATATTTGATTTAAAGAAAAGAAAAGTGAATGCAAACCTCGCATCCCTATGATAGGATGACAATGTGTGAATTTGATGAGTGTGCCCGATGCCAATCCAATGTGAAATTTTTAACCACATGGCAGAGATGTGTATTAGTGCTCAATAGAGATATTAAAATCAATATATGAAAAATTGAAATATGAAAAGTGAAATAAACCATAGAATGATGACACCTGATTGGTTGTGCCAAAATATGCATGTAGTGTTTTGTATGCAAAGTGTGTAAATATCGTATGTGAGACTAATATTGGCCTGCTTGCATCATCGTTTTTGTATTGGGCCACTGAGAGAGCCCCGTGTATCAGTCATTGGGCCACTAAGGGATCCGGTTGTATAAGCCATTGAGCCACTGAAAGAGCTAGATGTATTAGTCATTGAGCCCTTGAATGAGCTAGATGTATCAGTCATTCGGGTCACTGAATGAGCTGAATGCCTTCTGTAGGTCTGCCGAAAATGTGATATGACCTTGAATGACGAATTTGTGCGTAATCCATGCCAATATGAACTCAAATAAATGTTATAGGTGTAACTGAATTTGCAAGATGAGCTTGTACCCAAATCATTTAAATGTCATCTAAATAAGCGCCATAAATGTATATAAATCTATAATCTATAACGATGATCCTAACCCAAGTCCATTTAAAATCTGATATAACCCTGAATCTGTCCCGAATACTTGCATCTGACTTGTGTGAAATAGTATCACCTTGTCTACCCTATGACGCTTGGCCATGATTTGTGTGAACTTGTGATAGATCCCGCAATATGCCCTCTTTTAAGATGAGGGATGCTGCCATGTATCACTTGGCCTAAAAGAGAAAAGTGGTTAGTTGTAAAAAATATAATTAAAACATCTAGGGTCATCCATATAAAACATATGTACTAAACATGGTTGTAAAAGCAACGTGCATTAGATATGAGCATTAGAGAACAAGTAGTGGATGTCATCCTATGGAAAAGCATATAGGAAGCATGCCCAATAATCTATAGAAATCAATAACTAAGAGCATAACAATGAACAACAAAGTAGTATGTTAGTAGAGACACGACTCGACACCAACGGACCTATTAGGATTTACAACATGACATGACAAGACATCAAATGGTAGTCCCATCATATGACATAGATCATTAACAAGACGTCATGATGATAACTCGAATATTGTTAGCAACATTAGTTGTCTGTCCTAAGCCAAGTATGCACAAACAATAATGTGTTCTAGGCATTGTGTGTCAAACTAGATGTGAACAACAATGTATCAACTAGTATTTATTCCGCAATGCAACTCAAGTATGTTGTCTAAAACAATGTGTCTCAAGCAAGATGTGTTGTAAGCATTGTGTCATAAACAATGTGCCCCAACCAATAGGCGTAGTAAGCAATGTGTGTGCTAGGTACCATGTTGTACTAAGCATGTATCAAGGACGATGTCTGTAACGCATGAAAGGCACTAAACAATGCATGTGTAAAGCTTGTAGTGAATCAAACAATGTGTGTAGAGCAAGTAGTGTAGCAAACAATGAATCAAACGATAGGTAGCAAACAAAGTGCATATAACAAGTATTGTGTGATAGAAAATGTGTAAACCCAAATAATGTAGTAGATAATGTGCACAGAGAAAACAATGAATCAAACAATGTGTGATGGTAAACAGGAGCTTAGAGCCAATAGTAGTCAAACAAGCATAGAAGCATGCAATAGGCAAGTAATGAGGCAGTATGCAAATGCATCAATATCAAGAAGTAAGCATGGAGCATGTCAAACCCGTATATAGAAGTAAATAATGTAATTTTCGAATGAAGCACAATATGATACATGCCATAAGATATAAGGTAGTGCAAGATAGTAATAGAAGAATTGTATCACCATTGGACTAGTGGGAAAAAATATAAGTCAAATAAGCTTTGTATGTAAGATTCCCCTAGTGTAGATATGCCCCCAATGTGGTGGGGTCGCCCCTAGGGTGTAAGGATTAAAGAAGCTACAAAGTTTGTGAATGAATATCCATGGATTATGTGTATTTGCAACCATCACGTGTATTATAAGTAGCAAGTGCATAGGAAGTAGGTTGTGTAAAGTGCTAAACCCAAAAAATAAAGACAATGTCTAAGTCCACGTAATGAAAAAGCTAGTAATATATAGGTCGTAGTTTTGTATTTTTTTCATATTGTATTGTTTTGGTATATTTTTGCATAAGAGAGAACTTGAAACACTACCAATTTGTAATATACTAGGGCCCTGGGCCATACGTTGTAAACAGAAGGAGAAAGGGGATGGGGCCTTGGGTAATGATTATTCCCTTAACAATCACGAACCCTTGAAATGTGATGCATCGTCGAGTTATGCCCTAGTCGTGGACTATAGAGTAGGTGTTAGAAGAATGAGTCTTGTGCCATGATAAAATGCCAATAGTGGTTGAGTAAAGTAAGCATGTGTTTGTCAAAGAAGTTATGTACAAGTTATTGCACTTGTAAATGTGAATAAGGGAATCATAGGAAGGCTATCCTATGGTCTCGTCAATGGAATAATCATATAAATGTCCTGTATAAAGTGGTGTAAAGTGTGTATGATGCCGATGACAAGTACTAGGAATGGTAAAGCCATCGTCTGAGCTTGAGGTGTGGCCATGTGTGATACAATACCGTAAAATGATTGTTAGACTTAAGATGATTTGATTGGACTTGTAGGATGTGGCATTGAAGTGTGGTGCTTAGAGAAAACGATCAACTACTAATTTCGGTGGACTTAGGATCGCCGTATGTATCTACATAATCCTGATATTCTTGAAAGATGCATAAATTAGAAGTTGTAGGCTGGTGTTCGGTGTATGTTGATCCCATATATGAAACACTTTTACGTAATGGTATGTTGCCATGCAAATGACCCCATTGGACCATTGGTTGTTGCAATACTTGAAAACTAGGTGTTACTTGCTCCTCGTTTGAGGTAGATTCTTTTGCTTGCTCTAATGTGGGCAAGGCTATAGGAATGGATTCCTCGTTTTGAAGGCTACTCTTGTTATATGAACAATCTTGTGATATTGTTATTAGGTTGCCATTGTAGTGAAAAATAAGTCATTCATTGTTGTTATCCATGGTTGCTTCCGTTTGGGTTAGCCATTGTTTTCCCAAAATTGCATTAAACTCTTTTGTAGTAGGCATGATAAAGAATGTAGTGTCAATGACTCTAGGTCCTAATGCAACCAGTACAGTAATGTGTCCCAAAGAACCCTCATAATGTAAAGTATGCTCAAATTCATTTTTATTATGCCCCAGTTGATGAATTACATCTATGTTGCATGTTTTGTATGCTTGCTCTTTCTCAGTTATGATCCCTTTCTAATATTGGTTGCTAACAACTTCTCGTATGTACATTGGGTTAGTGTGTTGTTTCTTATACAAGACTTTGACTTGAGGTTCTTCCTTTGTAGGCACTTCCTTTGTAGGTGCTTCTTTCCTGGGTGCTTCCTTTTGATTAGGTACCCTGCTTTCTTCATTTGGAGTTTATTTGTGCTTATTAGATTGCGTTGTTGCTTTTTGCTTCCAATCCTCCAATATAATGGTCCCATCATGAATAAGGTGCTTAATGTGTTCACTCAAGGAGAAACATTTGTTCGTATTATGTCCGTTAATCCAAAGATATTCACAAAAGCCTTTGCCCCATGTCATATGAGTTGATATTGTGGGCGATACTAGGTGGTAGGTAGAGTAATGAGCTTTCTTTCTTACAACTTATTCAGAACTGTGCTAGGCTTATCTTTATTAGTTATAGCTTGATAAATTCATTATTGACATGAGCAACCTTTGAGGGTTTATCGTTATGGGTGTTGGATGAATTTTGCTTGTTATAGAAGTATCATTGCTTATACTTGATGTAGTTGAGGCTTTAAAAGAGGTATCTAAAGTATGAGTCCCAAACACTTGAGAATGCACATACAACAAATCCTTAGTGGACTTGAAAGTACAGGTCTCATTAGGATGGGTACTATCATATGCAGGAAATAAAAGTACTCAAGAAACAACTAAGTGAATCGTTTGATATGAAGGATTTGGGGGCTGCCAGACAAATCCTTGGTATGAGGATAACTCGAAATAGGAAGGAATGGAAGCTGATTTTATCTCAGGAAGAGTACATTAAGAAGGTATTGGATAGGTTTAACATGCAGGATGCTAAACCGGTTGGGACTCCTTTGGTAGGCCATTTTAAGTTATCAAAGGAGCAGTGTCCCAAGACAGAGCAGGAAAGAATCCATATGTCCAAGGTACCTTACTCATCAGCAGTTGAAAGTTTGATGTATGTTATGGTATGCACTAGGCCTGATATTGCCCATGCAGTAGGGGCTGTGAGTAGATTTATGAGTGATCTAGGTAAAGAGCATTGGCAAGCAATAAAGTGGATCCTTCAGTATTTGAAAGGGACCATGGGGACGGTTTTATGCTACAGTGGATCAGACGCCGTTTTACGTGATTATGTAGATTCAAACATGGCTGGAGATGTAGACAGCAGGAGGAGCACGACATATTATATTTACATTGTAGGTGGGACAGTATTAAGCTGGATTTCATGACTACAGAAGCTGATGGCTTTGTCAACCACGGAGGCTGAGTATGTTGCTGCCACAGAGGCAAGCAAAGAGATGATTTAGTTACAACAATTGCTTGAGGAGTTGGGGCATAAGCAGGAGGAATGTAAGTTGCATAGTGATAGTCAGAGTGCTATACACCTAGCTAAGAACTCTGCTTTCCACTCCAGGACGAAGCATATATAGTTGAGATATCACTTCATCAGGACAACTTTGGAGGAAAATAAGTTGAAGTTGGAGAAGATTCATACTAGTCAGAATCCTGCAGACATGATGACCAAGGTGGTCACAAGGGATAAACTAAAGCTATGTTCAGCTTTGGTTGCCCTTCGCGGATGACAGTGAAGGGTTTTGAGAAGCTTGCTCAGTGGAAATTAGTCTCCAAGTGGGAGATTGTTATGTTTGTTGAGCCTATTTTCATGTTAGAGTGTGGTACACCTTCTATGTGTTACACTCGGGTATTTTTACGGCGATCCCGCTCGCCGGTGAGCGGGTCAGGGGGGTTCGGGGGCGAAACCCCCGAAGCAAATTTTCATGGGTGGTTTATTAACCCTTGGGTAATGGGTAAGCGTTATGGGCTGTTTTTGGGCCCATGGTTTTTTCGGTACCCATTGTTTTGATACCCACGGTTTTTTTGCCCATGGTTTTGATACGCATGGTTTTGTATCAAACTGCTTAAGCAATTGTCTATTTATATGGTCTTATGCATATGATACATATACAAGAATATGCATTGCAGATGTGCTTTGAATTCGGGTGTGAATTCTGTAGAGTTTGTTGAGCATAACTCCAAACGGATCTGGGTATTGTATTGAGAGAGTGGAGGCTTGTAATAAAATTTGAGCAAGTGATTCTTGGTGGACGTAGCCCAAATTGGGTGAATCACGTTAAATATTGTCTTTCTGTGTTGTGTTATTTAGTCTGCACTTTTATTTGAGATTTGTAATATTTTCTGCATATTAGTTTCTACTGCGGCGATTCTGTAAGGGATTATTCCGCATTAGATATTATTAATTCCTATCAATTGGTATCAGAGCCTGGTTTTGGTTTGCTGAAGTGTTGAATCGTAGGGGAAAGTTTTATCTTGAGTGGGAACTATGGCAGATGATGGAAGATCTAGGGTTGATAAATTCAACAGGCAAAATTTTAGTCTTTGGAAGATGCAGATGGAAGATTACCTTTATCAGAAGGATCTTTATACTCCGTTGTCTGAGAAGGTGAACAAACTCTCGAGTATGACAGATGCGGAATGAGATTTGTTGGATCGGAAGGCACTTCGAACGAACCGGCTGTGTCTTGCATCTTCAGTATTATTTAATGTTTCAAAGGAAAAGACTACAAAAGATCTAATGGATGCATTAGGGAAGTTGTATGAAAAACCCTCTGCCTCTAACAAGATATTTTTAACGAAAAAGTTTAATATGAAGATGTCTGAGAATAGTTCAGTAGCAGATCATTTAAATGATTTCAATACGGTTGTGAATATGCTAGCTTCGGTTACAATAGAATTTGATGAAGTTAGGGCTTTATTAATTCTGTGCTCTTTACCTGAAAGTTGGAATACCTTGGTAATGGCGGTAAGCAACTCGGTTCCAGCTAACTCGAAGTTGAAGTTTGAGGATATTGTAGGGGTGATTCTAAGCGAGGAAATGCGAATAAAAAGCTCCGGGGAATCTTCTATATTAGGGAATGCTTTCACAGTGGAAACTAGAGGGAGACAGAAGAATAGAGGAAACCGTGGAAAATCAAAAATTCGGGCAAGGTCAAAATCTAAGAGCAAGATTGTATTTTGGAACTGTGGAAAGTCTAGGCATGCAAAGAAGGACTGTTGGGAGCTTCGGGACAAGAAGATACAACAGGAAGAAAACAAGGAGGCAAATGTGGCATCGGGTAATGTATGTCAGGATGCTTTGATTCTTTCTTTGCATAATATTACTGAATCTTGGGTTTTAGATTCGGGGGCTTCTTTTCATGTTACTCCACATAGGCATTATTTTGTTGATTGTGTTTAAGGGGATTTTGGGCATGTTTTTATTGGTGATGATGAGCCTTGCAGTATAGTTGGAAAAGGTTCTGTTCAGGTTAAGATGCAGAATGGGAATACATGGCTATTGAAAGATGTCAGACATGTGCCTACATTAAGGAGAAATTTGATATCGGCGGGGCAATTGGGAAGTGATGGTTGTACTGTGATATTTACAGCTGACTCTTAGAAGGTTACCAAGGGTGCTCTTGTGGTGGCAAAAGGTAAGAAGGTTGGAACCTTGTATTTATCCACTGATAGTACTAATGATTGTAATCTTGTGGCTTCAGATGCAGATACAACATTATGGCACTATAGGCTCGGTCATATGAGCCATAAGGGCATGGACATCACAAAGAAGAATTTCCCTGGATATACAGAAACAAGTTTGGATTTCTGTGAGAATTGCATATATGGGAAACAAAAGCGAGTAAGGTTTCTCAAGGTTGGACCTACGAAGAAAGAGAGTAAGTTAGAGCTGGTACATTCTGATGTGTGGGGGCTAGCTCAGGTATCATCTCTTGGGGGTTCAAGTTATTTACTTTTATTGATGATGCAACAAGGAAAGTTTGGGTTTATTGTATTAAAAAGAAATCTGATGTATTTGATACTTTTGTTAAATGGAAAACCTTGGTAGAGAATGAAACATGTCTTAAGTTAAAATGTCTCAGGTCAGATAATGGAGGGGAGCATTGCAGTAATGAATTTGATGATTATTGTTCTAAGAATGGAATTCGTAGGAAAAAAACGGTTCCAGGAACCCCGCAGTAGAATGGGGTGTCAGAAAGGATGAACAGAACAATAATGGAACGTGCTAGGAGCATGAGGATACATGCAGGACTGCCTCTTTATTTTTGGGCAGAAGCGGTGAGCACAACTGTGTACTTAATAAACAGAGGACCCTTAAGTGCCTTGGATGGAGGCATACTTGAGGAGGCTTGGTACGGTAAGAAAGTCGATTACTCATTTCTTAGAGTCTTTGGATGGGAGGTGTTTGTTCATATTGACAAGGATGATAGGACCCAGCTAGAGGCTAAATCAAAAAAATGCACTTTTATTGGTTATGGTGGTGATGACTTTGGATTTAAATGTTGGAGTATTAAGGACAAGAAAATCATTCGGTCTAGGGATGTGGTCTTTAATGAGAAAGTCATGTATAAGCAACAGTTGCAAGAAAACAGGGAAGAATCCAAGAAAGAATATGCAGTGGGAGAGGGTCTTCCAGATGGGACAGTGACCTATGAATCAGTTCAGGAACCTACTCAACAGGAACCCCAAACTCCTACAGTGAGGAGGTCTTCTAGGGTAAGAAAAGAACCTGAACGTTTTTCTCCTTCCCTTTATTATTTATTACTCACTGATAGTGGAGAGCCAGAGAGCTTTGATAAAGCAATGCAGGTAGATGCCAGTAAGAAGTGGGAGCAAGCCATGGATGAGAAGCATAAGTCTCTCATGGAGAACCAAACTTGGGATTTGGTGAAGCTACCGGAAGGCAAAAGAACATTGCAGAACAAGTGGGTGTACAGAGTTAAAGATGGAGGAAAGAAAATATATAAGGCCTGATTGGTGGTCAAGGGGTTTGCATAGAAACAAGGTATAGATTTTGATGAGATCTTTTCTCCTGTAGTAAAATTGACTTCTATTAGAACTGTTCTTGGAATAGTGGCAGCAGAAGACTTGCACTTAGAACAGTTAGATGTAAAGACTGCATTTCTCCATGGTGATTTGGAGGAGCTATATATGCAGCAGTCAAAAGGATATGAAGTCAAAGGTAAAGAGGAGATGGTGTGCAAACCGAAAAAGAGCTTGTATGAAATATCCCTTATAGGATCTCACTGAAAAATATGCAAAAGATAGACAAAACATAGCCAAACAGAAAACTCATTTTTTGTAGAAAATTACAGCTAGGGCAACGAACAGTAAAATATGAATAACTCCCACAATATCCGTTCAAATCACTTGAAATTTTAAATGGAACTAGATAATAATATAAATGACACAAGGGAAATATTTTTGGAATTTTTCAGTCAATATAACGCTGCTAGAAAATTACAGCGTGCCTAAAACAGCTGGAAAACTTCAAAAATTAATAACTTCCCGAATACAAGTGCAAAAATGATGAAACTTGGGAAATAACATCTATAAATATAGAAGATGACTTTCCAACCTTAAGCTTTGAAAACGGCCAACTGGAAACCCTAGAAATTAGGGCTGCAATCTCCCAAACAAGTCGCCCTCCTTGGTAGATGGCCAAAACCCTTGTGAAACTCTCTATAGATGATGCCAAACCCTTCCTCTATGGCTGCCGTAGGTTTGATCCAAAAATCAGCTGAAAATCTCCACCAAAACTCACAAAAACCCTCAAACCCTAATTCTGAAAATCCTGAAAATGCCTCTATAAAATAGCCCTGAAATCAGCTCCAAATGACAAGCTAGGGTAGATCTCTCACTACCGAAGAATGCCCTGCTAGCTAGGGATGGATCTCTCACCACCAAAGCGAGGGTTCCCGTGGGATCTTACTCCACAAGCTAAATAGTTGCAAACAACAGTTGCACATGAAAAAGAAATATAAGTGTATGCATGACTGAATATCCTTTCACCCCTCTTCTCCTTTTATAACCTTTTCCATGTCAAGGAAACCCTAAAACCCCCAAGTCGCACTTTCTCATAGAGAGGGCCCAATTAAAAATAACTTAAAGTTACTTTTTCCCCTTCTAGGCGCCTTGGCCCAAAAAGTGACCCCAATGAAGAAATATAACATTTAATGCAATACATATCCCCTCAAGTCGCCAAAAAGGGCCTTTAAGTGGCCCCAACGAAGAAACATAACATTAAATGCCAAAAGTGTCCACTTAAGTGATCCCAACGACAAAATAGAACACAAAGGGCCCATTAGATCCTCCCAAGTCCCAAAATATAACAAAAACATAGTAGGAAATCAGACAACCATCCCCAATAACCTCCAAAGTCGTTAGTCCCTTGGGAATGACAAGGGTTAAGACCAAAATAGGGCCGTTAGGCCAACCACTCGCAATTGGGGACATTACAAGTATGGCCTGAAACAAGCTCCACGTCAATGGTATAAGAAGTTTGATAGCTTCATGATGGAGCAAAGTTATATCAGATGTCATTCTGACCATTGCGTGTATACAAAGAAATTTGAGGATGGAAGTTAAATTAACCTATGTTTGTATGTTGATGACATGCTGGTTGTAGGTAAAACATGCAGGAAATAAAAGTACTCAAGAAACAGCTAAGTGAATCCTTTGATATGAAGGATTTGGGGGCTGCCAGACAAATCGTTGGTATGAGGATAACTCGGGATATGAAGGAACGGAAGCTGACTTTATCTCAGGAAGAGTACATTAAGAAGGTATTGGATAGGTTTAACATGCAGGATGCTAAACCGGTTGGGACTCCTTTGGTAGGCCATTTTAAGTTATCAAAGGAGCAGTGTCCCAAGACAGAGCAGGAAAGAAACCATATGTCCAAGGTACCTTACTCATCAGCAGTTGAAAGTTTGATGTATGTTATGGTATGCACTAGGCCTGATATTGCCCATGCAGTAGGGGCTGTGAGTAGATTTATGAGTGATCTAGGTAAAGAGCATTGGCAAGCAATAAAGTGGATCCTTTGGTATTTGAGAGGGACCATGGGGACAATTTTATGCTACAGTGGATCAGACACCACTTTACTTGGTTATGTAGATTCAGACATGGCTGGAGATGTAGACAGCAGGAGGAGCACGACAGATTATATTTACACTGTAGGTGGGACAGTATTAAGCTGGATTTCACGACTACAGAAGCTGGTGGCTTTGTCAACCACGGAGGTTGAGTATGTTGCTGCCACAGAGGCAAGCAAAGAGATGATTTGGTTACAACAATTGCTTGAGGAGTTGGGGCATAAGCAGGAGGAATGTAAGCTGCATAGTGATAGTCAGAGTGCTATACACCTAGCTAAGAACTCTGCTTTCCACTCCAGGACGAAGCATATATAGTTGAGATATCACTTCATCAGGACAACTTTGGAGGAAGATAAGTTGAAGTTGGAGAAGATTCATACCAGTCAGAATCCTGCAGACATGATGACCAAGGTGGTCACAAGGGATAAACTAAAGCTATGTTCAGCTTTGGTTGGCCTTCGCGGATGACAGTGAAGGGTTGAGAAGCTTACTCAGTGGAAATCAGTCTCCAAGTGGGAGATTGTTATGTTTGTGGAGCCTATTTTCATGTTAGAGTGTGGTACACCTTCTATGTGTTACACTCGGGTATTTTTACGGCGGTCCCGCTCGCCGGTGAGCGGGTCAAGGGGGTTCGGGGGCGAAGCCCCCGAAGCAAATTTTCATGGGTGGTTTATTAACCCTTGGGTAATGGGTAAGCGTTATGGGCTGTTTTTGGGCCCATGGTTTTTTCGGTACCCATTGTTTTGATACCCACGGTTTTTTGCCCATGGTTTTGATACCCATGGTTTTGTATCAAACTGCTTAAGCAATTGTCTATTTATATGGTCTTATGCATATGATACATATACAAGAAAATGCATTGCAGATGTGCTTTGAATTCGGGTGTGAATTCTGTAGAGTTTGTTGAGCATAGCTCCAAACGGATCTGGGTATTGTATTGAGAGAGTGGAGGCTTGTAATAAAATTGAGCAAGTGATTCTTGGTGGACGTAGCCCAAATTGGGTGAACCACATTAAATATTGTCTTTCCATGTTGTGTTATTTATTCTGCACTTTTATTTGAGATCTGTAATATTTTCTGCATATTAGTTTCTACTGTTGCGATTCTGTAAGGGATTATTCCGCATTAGATATTATTAATTGCTATCAGAAAGTGATAAGCTCTTATAAAAGATGTCTTGTTGCTCTTTGTCACTTGGATGGAATATGGATTGACAAATAGTACTTGTGAAGTGAATAGCGCATTCTTGAACGGACTCATTAGACCGTTGACATATATTATCCAAACTATCAATGAGAGGATCGGGATTATCATGCGAACCAAAGCATAAGAGAAATTGATTTTGTGAAGTGGGAAAATTGTTGATAGGCCCACTAGGTAAGGTGTGAAACCAAGCTAAGGGATGACCAATTAGGCTAGATGGGAATGTCTTGAGCAAGACATAAGCATTAGAAACATATGGCTTTAGACACTTGAGGAATTAGCTGATGTGTTGTGAAGCACCATCAAGTCTAGTGAACAAGATAAACTTAGGCATACAAAATCCCGATGGATAAGGACAATTGTAAATTTTACGCATCACAAGCTGGTTGGACACAATATCATGATCATTCCAACTGTTACTGCGGTAGAGGATAAGTCTAGAGTTTTAATTTTTGATGTAGCTCACCTATAGCTTGCATCATGAGTTGTAGTTGACGGGCAGGAATGGTAACAGATGGAGGTGGTGTATCTAATGGTTGTGAATTTGTATTATTCTCATGTGTTGGTGTATATGTCGTATTAAGACCACGGCAAACATCACGTGACCTAGGGATATCCCTAGGGGCGTCATTGCTAAGATATGAACTAGGAGCATGAATAATATAGGACTCTACACCCTTAGTGTAAGAATCTAAAGAAACATCACTATGATATGTAAAATAAGCATCATTATGAGTTGTAAAAGAAGCATCCATACCAATAACATTATGAGAAGTATGTTCTATATTAACAAGGCAAGAAACTTCATTTGTACACAACGATGGTGTATAACTAGGTTTTACGACAATATTTCCCCTAGGAGAAGAGGGAGAATTATAAGGACAACCATAATACCAAGTTGCAGGATCATTATAGTCATCTTTTGATGTAGCATCACATTCTTCTTCTATTGTAGCTTTTTGTTCAAGTTCATGCTTTGTAAAGAGGTAATCCATTACTTCATTAAATGTTTCATGATCAAGAGTACATCCCAGTTAGAAAAGGAAGTCATGGCTAGTTTGATCCAATAATACAGCCATAAACCAAATCCTAACAGGGTAAAGGGCAAAAGCATAAAATCAGATAGATAAAATGGAATCCCCTAAAGGCGGAGATTGAAACCTAAAAAGTTGTTAAATTAAATTTGAAAAGGTCCAATTAATGAAATGGTTTTTTCTAAAATTCCGTGATAAATTTTGAAAAACAAAAATAGATTTTTGATCAGCTTGATGCAAGTAAGAAAAACCTCCAAGTGTTTTGGAAGCAAATGTATATTTCATCCATTTGGTCCACTTCATCGAAAATAACGATACTTGAATTCCGAAAAACTCCATGAAAAATTATGAAAAATAAAAAGAGATTTGTTGTTCACCATGATGCAAAGAAGAAAACACTTGTAAGAGTTTTGAAAATAGGTTTCAATTGCGATATAATTTGAAAGGTACAAGGACCAACAAAGAACCCCAATACGAGGCTGTAATAGGAAAACTGAGCATGAAACCTTTGGGAAATCAACATGAAACCTTAGGGCAATGGATGAAAATCAGGTTTTGTTCAGGGAATGAAAGGGAATAAGAAATTAAATCTGAAAACCAAGCCCTAAAAGAGGATAAATCTGAAACCCTAAGGGTGGGGAATGTAATCTTAGGTTAGCGTGGATTGAAAGATAAGTGGGTTCACGAAAATGTAATATCAAAACCAGGTTTTATTGTTCCTAATTAGATATTATTGAGTGTGTATTATAATTCAGAACTAAAAGATACTAATCAAACAGATATGAGAGTGAAAGTATAATTAGGGTTAGGGTTTAGAAATAAGTCACTGCTCTTTGGTCGTAGACTATGTGACAGTGAGCTAAAACTGGTCGAGGGAGCTGTGTAAAATGTTGTAAAGCTGTTTGCAAAATATGGGGATTTGGAATTGAGTGCAGATAAGTTTGTCTAAAAGGGGATAAGTTCATGGCCAAACCTGTCCAACGATCTACAAATGTGTTCTCTGGGATTCTACCTGCAATTTGACTCTAGCACCTGCTTCACTTGTATCTTTGGACTTGGAATTTGTATCTGGATCTGTGCGATGATGTTTCTCTACATGTATGTCTTCTCCTCGCTTTTGACCCAAAAAGGGGTTAGTCTGATTAGAGTTGGACTTACCTCATCCCACCCCCAACGGTGTGATGAGCGTTGCACCACATTATTGATACTCTGAAGAGGGATCAAGCAACACGTAATTCTCCCAATCCTATGATGAGGTGGAGGCTAGAGGCAGTAAACTAGATGGGGTCCTTGATTTGGCATGTAACCCTTGACAATTGATGCTTGGCTTGATTATAGTGCATGGATTTGTGTTCTAGGAAAGCGATAGAGATCTATTCAGATTTGAATATCTTTGCTGTGGTGCTCTTAAGGGAGAGGTGCTTTAATGCCTTGTGCAATGACCTTCATACAATGCGCCTTTTGATATGGGATCCCTAGATGCTCTTAATGAGTAAGGGTGCATATGTTTATATAGCTGACAGATTTAAATGATTTTGGTCTCAACCAACCCTAAGCCAACCACGGCAACTTGTGTATTTGAAAAAATGACCATTGTAAGTACAAGGGACAGATTGTTGGGCGTGGGGACAGATTTACTGGCCTAGGGACATATTTATTGGTTGAATATGGCCTGGGCCCACAAACCTATCCAGGCTTCAACTTGAATGAGATCTGACATGAGGTAGTCTGCAAATATTTTGAGGATGTATTCTGTTGAATGTGCAGTAATTCCTTTAGTGCTAAGCTGGAGAAGTAATTACGTCCTAGTGGACTTAGGGTATGGTATAGAGCAGGAAGCTTTAAGTTGGTCAATAAGTTGATAAATGGGATAGTGTCGGGATAAATACCAAACTGATATGTCCAAGTGCACGGAACCAGTTTTTGGGCACTACAATTCTGTACAAGCTGCTTATTGGCATGTCATATACGTTTTGCATTTATCAAATTGAACAAAATTTAAACATGAAATCCATAAAATATCAACCACCATCAGAGTAATTTGAGGATGTGGCGTGGTTTGTTTATCGTAGTTCCTTCACAAACTGGCCTAGCTGTCTGCTAATTTCCTCATTGGTTCCCTCGTACTACTTCACATCTTGTGTAATTGATGTGTTAGGAAGCTGATTGGTTACGTCTTATGGTTTTTGTTGGGAAAATTAATATGTCAGGACTAGTTGCACTTGAATATCCATTGTTAAATATTTAATTTTGTTCATATCGCCAATATTGTGAAGGTCTTCACAATAAGAACTAGAAGGAAACATAAAATGCATTGTCAAGTAAATTCTGTTCAGTCTACCCCTTGTATTCAAGGAATCCAAGAAAAATTTGCCCGTGCCATTAAATTCAATACACTGATTTATTGTTCACCCATTTAAATTTCCAGAGGTTGGTTAAGTTCTTATCTATAATGTTTGGAGTTGTGTAAGATACAGGATGGTGCAATAATGGTCTGATTCCATTCACTGTCAGTATTTTTTCTGGTCTTAGATAGTCTCATATTTGATCATGACTATACCAAATTTTTCCATTTAGAGTAAATTCCAATTGCAGCCATCTTGGCATATTCTCTAGGAATGTCTAATTTAAAAGAAATTTGAAGTACTAATTCCAGAAATAACCTTTTCATTCTAGAAAAGAAAATGCTAAAAACCTACTAGAAGGCGCCTTTCTGAATGCCTTCAATATGCCCATTGGGATTTTCAAAATCTCAAAAACAAGATAAGCATAATTTTCCCTTTAAAAACTCTTCCGAAGTATCCAAGGCTGAAGCAATGTCTGAGCCTCGTTTAAAATATTAAAGCCACAAGGAACCAAAAAACGTCTAAAAGGACTCCATAGCAGCCATAGAAGGTTTATTAATTTCTGGTGAGATCTTCAATCTGTATCCATCATTTAATTGACTATTTGTTGAATCATATCCCTGAGAAATGGTTGGATGACAAATCAGCATTCCTTTAAAATTTTAGACAGTAGCCAAAATTCTCTTTAGCAAAGTAAGATGGCAATTCTAATTCATACACCTTGGCAAGTTCCAATATGACAGTTCTTACACTGACTTTCTATCAGCTTTAAATAACAGAGCTAAACCAACGCTTGACCTTTTGTAAGCTTAAAAATAAAAGATCTAAATTCATCCATAAAAGCGTCCTTTTTTAATTGCGACCATGGTGGCCTAAATTCTCACCTTTCCCACAATTAAATGAAACTACACACACACATTCAAGCCTGCACCCTGTATAACTCTTTAAATTCGGTGATTCTCCCTTGAGCCACATGGGAATTGCATCCAACAGTTTTTGGACGTCTTAGTAGAGGTCTTCATTGAGAAGTTTAAAATTTGGGCACACATATCATGATCAATATTCACCTGCCGAGTCGGCATAGGACTCCTCAACACAAGTTCAAGACACCATAAAATTGCATATCTTCAAGAGAATTAAAAATAGAGGATTTTTTTTTACTTATCCTACAAACAAATGGAAAAAATCTCCAAACTCGTCAATTGACATTAATTACCATAAAATATAGCTGTAATATAGTGCTCCAAAAACTTTTATTTGAATTTTTCACGAGGATATTTGTTAGAAAACATTTGAATTGTTTGTTTGTAATGCACTTAACTATTTTTCTATTAAAATAAATTTATTCTCGAAGTGCACTCATGAATATCATTTATTTAAGTATCAATGAAAGACATATTCTTGTAATGGACAAAGTTTTGAAATTGAGTCATTGCTATACTGTAAATTCTATTTGGTATTCTAAATTTACCACATAACTTTTCAATGTTTCGAGATTTTGCAGGCTGTAAATTGGTACAACTCCTTCTATGAAATGATAGATGCTGAGAGTATTGAGAAGGTTCTTCCAGGCATTAAAACAGTGGAAGAAGGTACAACAGCATTCTGTATAACATTTGGGTATATCTGTCTGCATTTGTCACTAGTTGTCTTTCTGCATCCTAATTAAAAATGAAAACTTTGCACCCATAACATGTATGTATCAGTTACATTTTACTGTACCTTTTTTGGTAGATGCATCTATTGTAATCACAGTTTGCGTAATTGTACTCGGCCAATACTTGGCAGACCCAAAAATATTTGACTCGGCAAAAACTCGACAACTTAAAAAATACCTAAATTTCTGTAAAATCCATAAATTTTATGCAAAATATAGTTACAAAATGTATTAAATGAGTCTGTGAAGTGTTGGGAAGTGTTTTCTATTAGATTTGAACACAAATAGAGAACAAAATCGCATCATCATGCAAATATGGCAGCCAACTGCTAAGTCTTATGAATTTATGATGATTGTCATTGAAAATTATCATCATAAATTGCATATCTACGGAAGTTACAAATTACAATAATTTACGATTTCGAACAACTTGCCAAAATAATAAATTGGAAACCAACAAAAAAAAAACTCTTCAAAGACTTACAAGTATTCACCAAAATTTCACGAGTAATTGCCGAAAACTCACAAGTAATCGGCAAAAACTTGTGACTATTTGAGAAACACTCGGCTGGCATGTTCGGCGAGTTTACTCGCCCAACTAAAAATATGGCGAGTATTTGCTGACTCTAAAAGTACTTGTTGCGTTTACAAACTATGATTATAATCTTAACTATACAGGAACTAGGAAAGCAACTTACACAATGTCTTCATAAAAAGTTTGTACTTTTCAATATTCAACTTCAGCATTTGGCAACTTTCCAACAGGAATGACAATTATTTCAAGGTAATGTTGATTTTGAATACAAATTGAGAATGGCGAATTCTTGAATAGGGCTTTAATACATTTTCATTGATTGCATATTTTGAAATATGTAGTTATAAGTAATGGGAAAGGTGGTGGTTTTGTATCCATCATAGGTCTCAAAAAGCACAATAAATTTGTACAAGAAACATAAAGCCATGTTAGAACCGTGACCCGTAATGCACCCACCACGCCTGCAAAATGTCCACTACTGCCCTAGAGGGCGACACATCTCTGTGGATCACTAGCTTAGATCATTGTGAAACGACAATGAGATCTTAGGAGAGGTATATAACATAAGACATTTGAAGAACGTGGCAGTTCATGCATACACTTATAGATTAAAAGAGGCACAAAAAATTAGAGAATGCACAAAGGGACAAATCACAAAATGGTGGTTTGGCAAGTATTGATTCCAAATTATAAGAGAAAACAAATGTTTTGATGAATGATTTTTGTGACTTCTGTACAATGGTGTGCCATTTAATTAAGGAGTGCCTATATAATGAGAACAAGAAAGGAGCGTAAGGCTTGCTTACTATGGGTGAGAATTTGATGTAGTCATTGTTAGGGTTGCCAAAAGAAGGGATGCCTTATTCCACGCAGCAACTATCAGAGTTAAACCTCACCAAAGCAAGATCTTAGGCACAACTATTAACTAGAAAACAACATAATTTCTCTATTAGTGTAAGGAAGATTTCAGACTTAGGCACAATGAATCAACACTCTAATTGTAGTCTTATGACAAGACTCCACAAGAATTCTTCTAAGAATTCTAGTCCCTAATCCTAGACCTATTTGAAGCTTGCAAACTCTACAAATCTTTTGCAGAACCACACTTGGCTCACACTCTCAAGTATAGTCACCCGATTCCTTAACTTGGAATTCAACCTCTCTCTTGGTCCTTCACTCTAACATGACTCCGAGACTCCAAGTCTAGTCCCTTTACACGTTTGCAACTCTCCTTTATTTATAGAACTCATAAAGATTTGGTGGGAGAACAAGATGCCTTCAACAAGAAAAGGTTCCCTTGCAAATTATTCCTTAAGTTGCCTTTCAAGGCCATTGATCAGCTCCAGAAGTTCCCCTTCTTTTGATTGAACTCAATTGGATTATTCTATTGGTCCCTGTTTGAAATAGATGAATCAAGAACCATGTTTATCCTCTACTAACTGTATAGATGTTGACAGGTGATCTTGTTTGACATAGATCTCATCATTGAAGTGAATGGGAGTGGTCCTGTAGGAATGCAGTATTCCGTAGAGATGTGTGTGTTATGGGGCTTCCGCATTGTATTGCGGTGTTGGATAAGCTTGCGTGGCATTAGGAAAACCTCCGCGACATTCCTAGTGTATGCTTGGCTTGGGTAAGATTGTGCGACATTCATTGTATTGCGTGACTTTGGATAACCCTCCACACTATTCATGGTGTTACGTGGCTTGGGTAAGCTTCTACGACATTCATAGTAATGAGTGGCTTTGGACTGGCTTTTGCGGATTCTGCAAAATGATTAAGCTAATGTCTTTGCACAACTTGTTTAGGAGTGGTGTGACATTGCGTAAATATTTATTTGCTAATTCTAAATATTTTGGGGCGACACAAGATGGTTTGTGAACCAGGATGCTACTGCATCAAACATGCCGGCAAAAAAAGAAACTTGAACTTCTACTCAAGTGGGTTTCTGAAGTTTTGAAATGGAATGACCAAGTCTAATAATCTCTACTTTAGTAAGCCAAGAAGCATCTTCGATTCCTCTACCTGTCCATATCACCATATATTCTTCATGCTCCTTTATGTGCGTTGTCTTCACTATGCGGTCATCTAGAATGCATTAAATTTTTGTGTGCCTTAGCTTTGGTAGCTGGTGCACTACCGCACGGTCTTCTTCTCCTCTTGTCTGCCCCTCAAAATATGAATATAGATCTGCTTTTTAAAGATAGGTCAGATGTTTATCCCTTCTAGCATCTCCAACTCATATGTGTTCTCTGTAAATCTTCTTACAGCTTTGCACAGTCCAATCTTATTTTGATCTCGTTTATCATACGTTCCTTGTGGGAACCTTTCTTTATGTAGGTGTGCAAGAAATAAATCTCCAACCTTAAACTCCAAATGTCTCCTCCGCAAATCTGCTCATTCCTTGTATTGTGCGTTGCTCTTTTCTAACTACGTGCACACTTGTTCGCGCACTTCATATATTGTGTGAAGTCTTCTGCTTCTGCAATTTACCCTTCTTCACACAGTAACTCTCTCAGCTCTGCAATTCCTCGTGGACTTGTTCCATTCACAATCTGGAAAGTCGACAACTTCCCATGTTCATGCCTTCACACCTAGTAGACGTCTCAACAAATTGCCAAGGCTCCTCTTGACAACTTCTATCTGACCATCCGTCTGAGGTTGATACATAGAAATACAATGCAACTTCGTGTTCAGTTTCTTTCACAACGTGCACCAAAAGTGGCCCACAAATTGGATATATCAATCAGATACAATCATACGCAACAATCCATGCAGTCTCACAACTTCCTGAAAAGCAAGCTAACAATATGCGTAGCATAATTATTCTTCTTATAAGCAATAAAATGAACTATTTTTGAGAATTTATCCACCACAAAAAGGATAAAATCATGCCACTTTTGTGTTTTGGGTAATCCAAAAACAAAATCCATATTGAGATTCTCCCAAGGTTTCTTAGGTATTGGCAGTGGTTGATATAACCCTGCGTTCTGACTCTTCCCTTTCACCTATTGGAATACTCTGCATCTTCGCACAGTATTCTGCGGCCATAAATATCTCTATCCCAAACCGTGTCAAAGTCTTATCTATTCCAAAGTGACTTGACATTTCTCTGCAATGCTTCTCCTGAATCAAATTCTCTCATTGATTCTTGCGGTACGCATAGCTGTGTGCCTCTAAACAACAATCCTTGTAGGAAGTAATCTAACCATGGCATACGGTCGATGCTCACTAGTTCTACGCATGCCTTCCATGCTTTCACAAAATCTTCCTAAATTAAATTAATTCGCTACAAGATTAACCACAACATTCCTAAGGTTAATTATCCCTAAATGATAAATTAAAAGAGGCTACTGTCTCAAATTAAATTATTTAAGTTGGGCAAATAAATTTAATTAAGTGAATTAAGTTAATTTACAAAAATTAAATTAATCAAGGGGATGTCGTTACCACAAATTATTAGGCTTAATTTATTAAAAGTTAATTGTACAGAGAATGGAAATAAAAGGAATTAGAGAACTCTTGTCGTTAAAATTTTAACAGGCATTTTGAGCCCAACCTAGGGTTAAATTTTTAATAAAGTCGAATTTAACCTAGTTACGGGAAATGGTAATTAATTAAACGTCTTAGTTAGACTTAATTAATTACGGGACCCTTTTGTAATGTCCCCAATGGGATAATTTCTAACCCCAAGAGAAATTTCTGTAAATCTGATTTATAACAACAAATTGATAGAGAAAATATTTGATAAAACTGCAGATCTGAATTTTATTCTAGAAAATGCTGCTTTCCTTAGAGAGGGATGGCACTCAAAACTCATTTAAAATCACTCAAATATTTGCCAAAACTGATCAAAATTTATTATATAGGCATAAACACCAAAAAAAAATATTTTTAGACCCAAGAAGAAGAGCTCAAATTTTATTAAAGTCCGCAGAAAATCAACTTACAGACATGAATGAAAAAGAAGCTTCTGATGTCCAAATCTCATGTAGACAAGTTGGAAATGGTCTCTAAAAATATGATAAGGAATATAGAAACCAGATCTGTAACAACCGTTCCCTAGGAAGCTCAAATTCCTCCTACAAGTGGGTGGCTCGTTTAAAAAACAGCTGGAAATGTATACCAAAAATCAGCTACAACACTTCTACTTCAAACCCTAGCTGGACTCTGGAGATGACATAAATATGCAAATTAGGACCTTCACACTGCTGGAAATTCATAATTGTCCTTGAAACTCACTGGAAACCTTTGAATAGAGCTTCATTTCACAAAGGATGAAGAGTTTTCGTTCTTCAACCTTGGCAATAGAGGATTTTAGTCTTCTAATGCAAACACATCAAAGGGTTTTCGTCCTTCAATGCCAAATTGGAAAGCAATAAGCTCAACCAAGTTCAGATATAAAAATATGCAAAAAGATGATCCTCTCCCATGTGTGATGACCTCCTTTTATAATTGTAATTGGCAAATAAGCCCACACAAGCATCCAATCAGCTCGCTCCACTTGGTTACTTTATTTAATATTTTTATACTCTTGTTTTATTTCCCTATATGGGTCGCATTATCTCTTTAGGGGGAAATAAAAATAAAGTGACCTTTTAATTTATTACTTTATCACTAATAAATAATTAAAGTGCTTATAAAAAATCATTATGCACTAAAATTACTTTATTAGGATAAACGTTTCCCTTATTTTCCACCTCCTTAGCCATCGTGAAACAAAGAATAAACTAAGGGTCTTCGAACCTGCTACTTTCAAGAAGGGGATATTACACCTTTTCGGGAAAGTTTTAAAAAGTCGTGTGGGCTTGTTAGTGGGCTGCACATGTGTTTCGTAACTTAATTTATTCAAAAAACATCTTTTTCCCAAATTTGTTCTCTAGTCTTAGGGCCATTTTTTGACACGTGCGGAGCGAGGCTACACCCATCTTCTGTGCAAAGCCCCTTCATCGCTTTGAACCCTACTACTCCTTGCATCTCAGTTATTAAGACAAATCTTCTGCTGAGTGCATCTGCAAATCGGTTTGATCTTCCTCTTATCTCCTTCCCCTGATTCTGATATGGTGATACCCACTCTTTAGATCAATTTTTGTGAAGTACTTCGCTCCACTCAAACAATCCATCAAATCATCTATGCACAGAAATGGAAGATCAAACAAGCTTAGTAATTGATACTTGATACTTGTTAGCAATTTTATTAATGGTTGTGATCAAGTATTGCTTTCTTTGGTGCGAATACTGCTGGTACTACACATGGGCTCAAAGATTCTCTGATCAATCCTTTGTCAAGTAGCTCATGTACTTGCTTCCTCATCTCCTCATTCTCCGTAGGTGTTAACCTATATGCAGCCTCGTTTGGTAAACTAGCCCTTGGAATCAAGTCCATTTGGTGACAAATACTACGCGTAGGTTGCATACCATCTGGAATATCCTTTTTCATGATATCTGCACACTCTCCTAGCATCTCTTTCACCTTTCGTGGGTTCTACTCTATTTGCACAACTTCACCTTCCTCTGCTTTCTGCACGAGCCTAGGAATGAATGGAAAACATTCACTGTCCTCTTTCACCATATTCAGGGACTCTTTTCCCAAAAGCAACAAATCGCACGGACTCTTCTCAATATCTACACTTGAGTCCTTCAAGGACTTAAAAGTGTACTTCCGTCCGTCTTTCACCAATGTGTAGGTATTTGCTCAGCTATCATGAACCCCTTGTTTGTTATCCTATCAAGATCTCACCAATAACACGTGGCATATGTCCATGGGCATTACATTACATAGGAATTCATCTTCATTTGCGCCAATATTGATACACACTTTGCAATGTTCATTTACAACAAATTGATGCCCTTTCAACAACCATGATACCTTATATGGGTTCGGGTGAGCAATTCTCTTCTTACCAAGTTTCTTAACCATCTTGTTAGTAACAAGATTATCAGTGCTACCACTATAAAAAATGACCTTATAGAACTTACCTTTAGACTTGCAAATGGTTTTGAACAATTTTTTTTTCCCAGCACATTCTCTTTCTTGTGGGCTTTAGCGAAACCCTTTTCATCACGAGCGCTTCTCCACATCCTAGTTCTTCTGTGCTACTTGTCGATGCATGGTTTTCTGCATCTGCGTGCTGAACAACATGATTACTAGCACTGTTCCTCCTACCACCCCTATTTTGCACTGCTTGTGGACACTTGAATGCATGATGTCTAGTCTCTTCATAATGGAAATAGTTTCTGCTAAATCCTCTTCCTCTTCCGCATCATCTTCCTCTAGACGAATATCTACCTCCACCTATTTGCGCATGACTGTGCTCATGCTGCTCGTTTCTCCTTCGTGCACATGAATTTTTGCATCACTGTTGTAATGTCCCTTTCTAGGGCTGAACTGAAAAACAATGAAATAACACAAACCCCAAACTAATGTATTCTGATTTTAATATCAGCCAACTGAAAAATATATCAATAGTGAAAAACAGTCTGATTTTTAGGACAGCAGCAAGGAAACAACAATAATTCATCAAAATATCACCATTCACACCATCTAAAACATGTAGGGGCACTTTAGGAATATTTTAGGACAATTATCATCCAAAAAATCAATCTCTAAACATAGCTGGAAATTGATTAAATGACAGTAGAGGTACAGCCCGCATTAAGGGTTGGAAATGATGTTTCCAAACCCCAACAAATACCAATGAAGTGAGAAATCAAATATATAAATTAGGAGGAATCATACTTACGCGGGGATGCATTCCTCCCATTTTTGACACGTCCGGGACGTCTTGGGGACGTGGGGGAAACGTTTCCCCCACGTTTCCCACTGTGCATGCTTGATGGGAAACATCCCGGAGGACGTCTAAAGAGGCTGGGAAATGTCCTGGGAACATTGGGGGACATGGGGGATGTTTGGATGTCCCCCATCAAGAATAAGATAAGATTGTTAATCTGGTGATCTCTAACTTGCTTATGCTGTATCCACTGTTCTGAAAAACACTTTCATTTTCTTGCATTTCCAGAACTGTATGGTGGCTACTTGTGTTTCTTGACTGGTAAGGCATTATTAACTTAGTAGGAGACTTGTAAAATAAGTGCAACACCTGGACTTGGTGGAGACCTAATAGAAACCCCAGTCATAAGCTTGAAAGAGATGTTCCCAATCATCTCAATGTGACAAACCCGGTATCCCTGTCTTAAAATAGTGAACTCTGATATGGGATTATAATCCATGCTTAAATAATAGTGAGGTGTGAACATTAAATCCAGTTGTTGTCTCCTTAGTTCTCACCAAGATAGAGTGGAGGAATATGATTAGGGCATGTAGAATCATGCTTGGAGAGTCTGATATGGAGTATAACTCACAGTTCACCACAGTCAAGTGAACAAAGCAACATTTCAATTGGGACTCTATCAAGATCTTGTGAAGAAGCAAGTCACAGGCCTCTGCAAGTAATGACCAAGCTAATATATCCTGAAACCCCACTATTATTGTTTGATAGTCTTGGTCTGACTGTAGAATCTGAATGAGAACCTATTTTCTGTCATTCTTTGTTTTGTCAGTAGAAGGTTGACAAGAGCAATTGAGGGTCAATAGATCACAACTGTCACTAGTAAACCATAACACTTCGTCATAGTTTGGGAAGATTGCTATTAGAGAATTGAAGGAGAACATAATAGAAGTTTATAACATGTTTGGAAACGCTGAGTGTTTTGAAATCACAGTATCCTGTCTGTAACAGTTCTAGGAATATATTTGATGTTTATGAGTTCAAGTTTCACCTTATTTAAATCTCAAATGGTTTTATTTCAGCTTATTTATATAATTTAGTCACTATATCTTTATATTTTAAATATTTATATATTTTTTAACTAGCCGTCCCCCCGCCATCCCCAAAATTTAGAATTTTTTTGCCGTCCCGGAAAACCCGTCCCCCCGTCTCAGGTAAGTATGGGAGGAATCTAAATATCAACACAAAATGTCAATTGGTGCCCTAGAAGGCACTCAAACCCTTCTCCACCCCAACCCTAGGAAAGATTAACCACAAAACAACGAAGTTTCTCTATTAATGTAAGGAAAAATTATAGACTTCAGCATAATGACTCAACACTCCAATTATAGTCTTATGACAAGACTGCAAGAATTCTAGTCCTAGACCTATCTTAAACTTGCTGACTTTGTGAAGCTTTTGCAAAACCAAACTTAGATCACACTCTCAAGTATAGTCGCCCGATTCCTTAACTTGGTATTTGACCTCTCTCTTGGTCCTTCACTCTAAGTTGACTCCAAGACTCCAAGTCTAGTCACTTTACAGGTTTGCATCTCCTCTCTATTTATAGAATTCACAAAGCTCTGGTGGGAGAACAAGACGCCTTCAACAAAAATAGGCTCCCTTGTAGATTATTCCTTAGGTTGCCTCTCAGGGCCATTGATCAGGTCCAAAAGTTCCCCTTCATTGGATTGAGCTCAATTGGATCATTTTGTTGGTCCTTGGCTGAAATAGACAAATCAAGAACCACGTGTATCTTCTGCTAATTGTATTGATGTTGATAGGCGATCCTATTTGACACATATTTCATCATTGAAGCAAATCAGAGTGGTCCCACGGGAATGTGGTATTCTTTTGCATTGTGAGTGTTTGACGGCTTCTATTGTGTAACGCTGCTATGGACATACTTGCGTGGCATTGGGCAAGATTCCTTGGCATCACTAGTGTTGTGCGGCTTGGGTGAGCTTGTGCAACATTCATAGTAGTGCTCGACTTTCGATAAGCCTCCATGGCATTCATAGTGTTCCACAACTTGGGTAAGCTTCCGTGACATTCATATTATTGTGCAACTTTGGACAGGCTTCCATGAAATGACCATGGAAATGAGTCTTTATGCGGCTTGCTTTGGAGTGGCACAACATTATGCAAATCTTTCTTTGCTAACTCTAAATATTTTGGGAGCATCAAAATTGTAATGAAGCTACCAATGGAAGATACAAGAATCCCCAATGTATAAATAATAATAACTAGTGCAAATTTATCAGATTGGCAGAAACCTCATTCAATAGGACCCAAATGGAAGACCAATAATCCAATGCAAGAAGTGTAATGAATGACGTAATTTTGCATGTGACAACCCAACTAATCAAATGAGAAATACTAGATTATTGTGTTGGTGGTGCAAACTGGGAAACCTCAGTGACAGTAAATGCACAAAGAAGGGTGTGGTGAATGTAAACTTGGTCGAGATTGAGGACAAAATGGAAATCATCGACACAAATTAAAATCGCACAATACCGCGACCTAGGAGTAGGAAAACATGGGTTGATATAAGGTTGTGTAGAATTAGAAAAGGCCATGAGAAAAGAAAATTTCAAATGCCTAATCAATGGATAGATCCTTTGGATTAAGCAAGCCATCTGACCCAACAAACTTTAGCATTGCAACAATTAGACAAATAGTTTGTAGAATGAGAATTGTAGAGTTTGTAGATTAATAATTTAATAAGGGTTCATATTGATATATCAGTATCAATTGTATGTGGAAGGTTGCCTTTAGCAGTCACAACCATAGTTGGAAAACTCGTTGACTACTTGTGGAAAGTAAAAGAAAATGAGTATTTTTTGAATAACTTGCGGGCAAGTCACGGGGAATTTTTGAGACAATACTCATCGAGAATACTCGCAAGTACTCGGCGAGTCCATGCATAATACTTGCCAAACAAAGAAAACACGTGGACAAATTCCAGGGTTTTTGACGAGTTTTTAACGTGGTTTTGCTTCTTTTTAAAGCACATACTGCCATCTAAAACTAGGGTGGAGCAGCAGTCATAGCCTTCTAAGAGTGAGGAGCCTCAGTTGAGTGCAAAGACTATAGTCACTAGACCCTCTCCCCAATATTTCACTAGAATGGGGAGGAAGAAATTGTAAATTCTTGTAATTTGTAACTTCCATGGGTATGCAATTTATGATGATGTTTTTCAATGACAATCATCATAAATTCATAAGAGTTATCAGCTGGCTGTTGTATTCCCATAATGAGACAATTTGTACTCTATTTGTATTCATATCTGATAGAAAACTCTTCCCCAACATTTTACAAACTCATTTGATACATTTTGTAACTGTATATTTTATAAAATTTGTATTTTTAAAAGAAATTTATGTGTTTTTCAAGTTGCCGAGTACTGCCGAGTCAACTGTTTATTGGCCTGCCTAGTATGAGTATGCAAACTACTTGCAATTGGCACCCTTCCATACTTATATAGAGGATTGTACCATTAATTGTAAATCGTCATTCATAGTGGAGTCACCTCCTCACCAAAGACATTTTATATATGCTATTATTGCTTTATAATATCCATTCTGCCTATTTGATGTACATGTATTCTAACAGGATGAACACGCTTGTAAACTTTATTTAGATAACATTGGTGAGCCCTTTTGATGGAAAGCAATACAAATGTATGGGAACTTTGGATCTAGATTGAGATTAACCTGTAGCGATACTTCAAGATTGTTGGCAACTAGCAGAAAGGAGAGAACCAAGTGTTCGTCTAGCTGAAAAAACTTGCGTGTGAGTCACAGGGATTTTTTGAGACAGTACTCGCTGAGAATACTCGCAAGTACTCGGCGAGTCCGTGCATAATACTTGCCAAACAAAGAAAACATGTGGGACAAATTCCAGGGTTTTTACGAGTTTTTAATGTGGTTTTACTTCTTTTTAAAGCCCATTCGCCCACACATTATCATCACTACCATCTAAAACTAGGGTGGAGCAGCAGTCGTAGCCTTCTAAGAGTGAGGAGCCGCAGTCAAGTGCAAGGACTGCAGTCACTAGACCCTCTCCCCAATATTTCACTAGAATGAGTAATAGGAAATTGTAAATTCTTGTAATTTGTAACTTCCATGATGGGTATGCAATTTATGATGATGATTTTCACCAACAATCATCATAAATTCATAAGAGTTATCAGCTGGTTGTTGTATTCCCAAATTTGTATGCTTCCATTGCCCAACTTTCATTGCTAGACCCGGACCTAGAGAGTACTTTGTGTGACCTGCAAAGTGGGGCTAGCGGAGAGTGGCATTGCTGATTGTTTTGGTTGTACTCCTGATGCTTGTGGTTCTAATGAACCACATGATGGTGGTGATGCTCTCGTTGATGACATTGGAGAAGAGGTAGAGCCATTTGATTATGATTATAATTAGACTATTAGAATGTTGATGTATCTTCATTTTTGTGTTTACATTGTAACATTTGAACAATGTACTGCTTATAAGTTTGAACAATGAATATTATAAGAAAATCAATTGAATTATCAATACGTTTTAACTTTTGTGGCAATTTCACTTATTTAATAATTTGTTTGCTCTATGCATGTGTAAGGCAGGATTTTTGCTTATTCGGTTATTTTTAAAAATATTTTATATATATATATATATATATATATATTGTATGGCTGTACCCAAGTGCCGTACCTGCCCCCCCACAAAAAATTACCGTATCAGCGTATCAGATCCTCGTACCTGTACCCGTACCGTACTGCATACTGGCTACATATATCTTATATATTGGAGTATTGAGAGCAAAACAATATAAGGCTGCTGGGTCAGTACATCAAAATCTAATACAACATATCACCAAGTAAAGAGTATCAAACCAGAGCAGCTCATAAGAGCTCCAAGTTGTAAGAGCAGACAATGCAGATAACATTTAAGAAACTAAGAGAGACCAAAGGCCGGCTCTCCAAGCCCCTCGACCAGATCAGATATACAGATAGGCCCTGACCTCCCCGCCCCCCCCCCATCCCAGCAGATAAGATATGGCACTCGACCACCATATAGAGTATAGGGGACCACTATATATATCCATATCTGTGATACAGATGGGCAATGCCCACAAACAGTCACAAGGAGCAAATGTAATGACAAGATGGGACAGATTAATGTACATTCCCAGCATTCATATCAGCATCACTATCCTCATGGATGATATAGGCGTCCTCTTCTTCGTGCCCAGGGCATATCACAGGTCCCACTGTGGTGGTAGGCGCTTCATTAGGACCCCTGTGTGCTGCATTGTAAACATGATCCTTCATAGTATCAGCTGGTATTTGGAGACCAACCCCCTTTTGTGCTTGCTGCTGTCCATGCATTCTGACAATAATGTTTTCCAAGTTATATATTGTACTTTTAACATGGTTCTCAATCAAGTCTTCCTTCCTGTTGAGTAACACGCCCCAATAGCCTTTTTCAGGTAGAGGAATATTAGCAGGTACCATGGATGAGGTAGAAGAGAGAATGCATGAGGAGGATTTATCTTCATCCATGGCAGTAGGCAGACTGTAAGGTTCTTCCCTTGATCCGAGACTCTCAAGATCAATGGCAGGTTCATCCCTTTCAATTCTCTCAAGAGTGGAGTATATAGCACTTAAGATAGCTTCCAGGTTTGAAACACTACTGGGCTGTGATGCATTCTGCTGTTGTGGCTTTCTTCAGCTTTCCCCACAATCCAAGCCACCATCTGGAGGTTGGACATACACCTGCATGATCAAGTTTTATTCGTCTTCAAAGATGACCATGTCAGCCTTGCCTATTTCCGGTACCTGCCATATAGGGGCTGGGTTGATTCTAGGAAAGTTTCCAGTGCCAACCAGATATTCTGGATGAATTTTAATATAGCCTTGCTTGAATCACTTCTTGAGTTCATCCTCAGGGATCTTCAAATGGACATTGACCTGCACATGCGAGATTCTAATTACAACTTCACAATTGAAGCCAGTAAGAGATATACCATTTCCTTGGAAAAATATCATCATTTCTAGCTTTCCAAATAAGCCATAAAATCTCAGTGGAAGTAATAAGCCACATATTTTAAAGCAAAAGAGGAATTTTTTTTCCCACACTAATGACACCAAAGGCAGGATCCAGTCAAGAAATAGGTTTGTTAAGACATTTAGACCAAGCCTCAAGACATACTTTCTCGACAACTTTTCTTTTTAATTTTTTCTCTTGAAAGATACCCCTTATATTAAATGAGAAATAATTACAGCAAGAAATACAAAGAATGGATGGGTATATTCACTGACATCATATACTCATCATAAGAACAGCTAGGGCAGCAATGCAATCAGAATACAAAATGGGGTCCAAACCCGGAGCATCCCTGATCAGCAGAGACCATTGAGCAAGGAGTTGGTGAAGGACCTCATCCATCCACATAGAGCAAAATGTAGGCAGAGAACTGTCCTTGTGAGCAAAAACAGACTTGCACCTTAATTTCCACAGAATAAATAAAAGCTGAAATCCTTAGGCAATGCAGTATCCCCAAGAATGCAGTAGTGTCCTGAGAGCGAAAATCTCCCAAGAGAGCAGAATGCCAGTGAATTCTGCCCTTAAGCAACCCAGCATGCTGATCTTTAAGATATCTCCAGCATTGTCTAGCAAAAGGACACTCCCAAAAAATATGTTTCACTGGCTCTGAATGATGGCAAAAGTTACAGAGGCCATCAAATAGTCCACTCTTGTCTAGCCTAGCCTCGGAAGGAATCCCCTGGTAGGCTACGAGCCAGGCAAACATTCTGAGTTTTTAAGAAATTTGAATTGTCGAGACACTGTGCAACCAATGAATCCATCTCTCCTCTGGATCGGAAGAAAGCTAGCGAGCATTCAAGACGGGGGTAGGGGATGTCTCTTGGTGTCCCCAGATTTCATCCTGAAATCTGTGACTACCCTATTCGAAAAAATTTCGTAATTTTAAAATAATGGTTCGTTTTGTGTTTGTATTGCCAGAAAGTTCTTGGTATTGCGTCAAGATATTCCCAAAGAGCCATATTAGCCATTTTCACCAAATACCCAGATGCTCAAAATTGTTATATTCTGTCGTTGGGATTTGTCTGTGGGAAATTTGTATTTAATTATTTTGAGCCCCGTTTGAGGCAATTTGCGCTCCGTTTTAATCCTGTTGTGATCGAACATATCATTATTCCTATATATTTTGGGCTTTATTTGTGACTTCTGGCAATTTTTTGTGTTTTTGTGTTTTCCCATTTCGTTTTTTGTGAAATTTCTCTGGATCAATTCCTTTGCCGGGTTAACCTGATTTTTGGCCTGGAGTGTTCGGAGATCACATACACACATTGTGCTAGAAAGAAGTCACCATCGGAGGTTTGGATCACTGGGAAAAAGCAAAGTCGTGCGCTAAAAAGCACCTGCGGGGTTGGGCGCATTTTTGGAAAACAAAGGATTTAAGCTGCAGTGGAAAAAATAGAAGCAGCATGCAAGTGGGAATTTTATACTTGCCTAGCAGGGTACTTTTTCCCATGATAAAAAATTCACTTATATTGTAGTGGGAAAATTAGAGGCAGCAGGCAGGCGGGAAATTTATTGCTAGCCTTGCAGGGTAAAAATTCCCATGGTGAAATAAAGAAAAGTGACTTAAGTGAAATCATGAAATTTTATTGTCTGCCATGCAGGGTAAATAATCTCATTGTCAAAGTCAAATCACTTAAGTGGATCATGGAATTTCCGGGGCTGCCTTGCAGGGTAAAAATTCCTCATTGCCATGTGTTTTTAAAAATAGAATTCTATTATTCCAAAAAGTGCGACCCACCTTGGGTGAATATTAATGCATTAAATAAATATTTGTTAATATTTATTCACCCAATTTTGGCACACATGCTTGTGGAAAAGTCAACAAAAGGAAGTGGACAAAAGGAATTTAAAAATAGAATTCTAAAATTAAATAAATTTAATTTATTTAATGCAGCCCTTTTTGAGAAGGAAATAATACTTTTTAAAGTATCAATTGATTAAATTAAATTAAATTTTCAGTGGCTATGGTCAAATCACATTGTGAAGCTTAAGTGAAGTGAAAAGTGGATGATTAAATTGATTAAATTTAATTTAATGGATGGATGTCCTTAATCATGCAATTTTAGCACATCAGTTAAAGAGAAAAGCATGATTTTTAATTAATTAATTGTCAGGAATAGGAAGGGAAATTATTAATTATAGAATTATGAGGGTTATATAAGCATGGGCTACCATAAGCGTGAATTAATTAATTCACAGGTGAAGAAGTGCAGCCCAGAGGAAAAGTGTGCCCCATTTGGAGAAGGATTTTGCTCAAAGGAAGGTGGATTTGATGCTAAAAGCTTCTAGTTTTGGCGCATGCTTTGAAGAAGGTTGATTTGTGTCTGCATAATTGTTTGTAGAAGTGATACATGTGCTCAGGAAAAGTTGGAAAAATTCATGCTCACTTTGCAGGCAAATGAAACATCAATTTTTAGGGCAACAAGCTTGAATAGTGCAGATTTTTATTATTAAAATTCACTGTTCATGTTCCGGTTGCCATCTTTGTCTGAATTACTTGCAGGAATTCATCACAGGTGCTTTTATAAAGAAAACGAGCTTTAATCAATGTTCAATACATTGAATATATCCTCCGAATCTGAAGAATTATCCATATCTGTACCAGTTTTGAAGAATTCCAGTCAAATAAGAAGAAAAAGAATTATTCAGACAAAGATAGACAAAGTTATGGCGAAGAAAGATGAAAAAGAAAGCACAATTGAGTCATGCATCACTTCTAAATTTGCAGATATTGGAGACACGGATCTAGGCTCGGAACCTCTGGCTGAATTGATAGACAAATTCAAAGCAGGAAAGACTTCACTCATGTGTGCAGATTAAAAGCAGTGGAATTATTCGAGTTGCAGCTTTTCATCCACAACCTAGTTGCTAGAGTTTGTTATGCAAGTGCAGATCCATATCCAGATGCAGATGCAGATGCAAATCCATATGCAGATCCAAATCCAGATCCAAATCTCATAGTTGCAAAAGCTTCCGGCACAAAGGCTTCATCCTCTTGTTTCAAATGTAGCCCATGAAGAAGTCAGTGTGTGGAAAAGTCCTTCCAAGATCTTGTGCATGTGCTTTCATCTTCCAATTGAAGCCTTCATTAAATTTGCATTCACCCAGAGTGCTTTCTAGAATTTTTAATTGCTCTTATGCAATTAAAAATAAAGATAATGAGTTATTTATGGCCAACCTTGCATTGATGCATGTACAAAACTGTAAAAGCTTCAAGGATAAAAGAGAAGACAAGGCGAAAGTAAAATTCTAGCCGCTTCCAGATCCAGCTTGTTATTTCCAGATCCAACTTGTTTCTATATCCAGCTACTCCCAGATCCAGTTTGGTGAGAATTAAAGGCAAAAGAATCAGTTGCATGCAGACATGAAAAAGGACAAGACTACAGCTTTCCTCTTCCTTCTTCTTTCCTCCGACAAAGTAATTGAGCGATCATTTAAATTATACAACTTAAGTGATTGGTTTAAAAGCCATTACTTAAAGAAGTCAACTACTCGGAGATAGGTGGCGGATGTGCAAAATAGAAGGTTCTGTTTTCAGTTGCAAATCATACATGTCATGCAAAGAGGAATTCCAGGAGGGAGATTGCTAGTTGTTTCTTTTCTGACTTCCACATGTGCCAGTTCAACTAAAAGCTTCCGACTTGTAATTGCCCCTCTACATTCTATAAGTAGAGGAAGAACCTTCGGGTTAATAATCAAAATTTGTAAGCAGCAACCTTGTGTTTCAGACTTTGTGCTGAAACCCTTGAGAGCCATTTGAAGCAAAGGAGTATACAGGAGCAGATTTCCGGAGAACTTTGTGTCACGGTGTATTGTGTTTCTTGTTTTTTATCTTAGATCTTTTAATAGACTTTGTGTTATTTCAGATCTAGATCTAGAGCTACCTTTGCTTAGAACTTTGTGTTTATATCTATTGGTTTCTTCTATGTGCATGCAATCAACTCTGCTATCTATTGATTGAGATGCACCTCTTCCCCATTTCTTCTCTGTGTTTATATAATTCCCTTTCCCTTCTTCTATAAATATTTCCTTTCTTAAATAGTTGCTTACTTGCTGCAGAACTGTTAAGTTATGGTTCATGAACTGAGTAATTAAAGTAAAACCCCATTTATATATTAGCATACTTAAATTGACAAATCTGACATGGGAGCCTCACCGGTTAAATGAGGGAGATTTATCTCATGACTGCCTAGGTTTTGTGTTATGCAGAAAATCTAGCCAACATCTCTGATGAAGGAGTGTGTACAAATGGCGAGATTCATATTATAGGAATGGCTGCTCAAAACACCACCTCCAATCCCTCCAAAGAGAGCCAAGCATCCTGTTGTCCCGTGTTTTTGCAGGGGCAAAATTCAATAGAAAGCAGGACAACGATACCTCCGTGTCAAAACTTTCAAGTGTTACCTTTCCAAGACACCCCAGGTTTACTCGTTCTTAACACAAAGCCTTACTAAGTCCGTGTAATGGTCCTCGATTGGATGCCCATCCAATTCCCCTAGGTGATTTAGGAAAGCAAAGTCAGTCCCCCATAGGTAATTTTAGGAGCTTTTGGAGAATGCCAATTTTTAAGCAGTTTTGGGAAGGGCTACCACTGGCACCCCCTGGACTAATGCACTCCCTGGAGCGGAATGGAGGAGCAAAATTCAACATGGAGATGCATTCAAGTGCCAAGAACATTTGTGAAAAGGTTTTGGGAAATTTTGGAAAGATATGGAGGTTTTGGAGCCAATTCAACAAAAGTGGGTTTTCGGGCCTAAAGGAGCAAACACTGTGAAGGAGTGCCTAAACTTCAAGCAAAAATTCTATGAGATTTGTGAAGATTCAAGAGCCCAACAAAGTACCTATGGAAGGTATTTTCCATGCCCTAAATGGTAGGAAAAACGAGACATCGTGAAACATCATGCACTTCCTTAGGCAACTGATTCTTTTGGCATGCAACTAGCGGTCCCCAGAAAGAAGGGGTCATTTGGAGGTGATGCAGTCAAAATTGAAGCTTTAAACCATCACCATTCAACTCATCAGGTGGTTTCTAATCAATTTCATATAAAATTTCACCTCGAAACTCATTCGGGAGCTCAAGATATCGTTGTTGCAAGTTGGGCCCAAGGTAAGAGTTCTCGCAGTTACTCATTTTGCAAGTGGACACGTGTCAGCACCAGGAGCTTGGCGGGATTTCATGTCCCTTTCGTTCCTTTAGCAAAGGGACATAAGGGACACAAAAATGCGCCCAACCTGATTTAGCCCCCAAAACACCAATGTGACCTCTTGTTTACCAGTTAAGCCCCTAGGAGCTAAGTTTGAGTCTTTCCTCTCCTTGCACAAATGATCGCCAAGTGTCATGCATGAGGCACGAAGTGGAAATTGATATCCCTTTTGTCCCTTTAGCAAAGAGACATAGGGGACACAAAAATGCACCCAACCCCACTTAGGCCTTTTGGTTCCCCATACGCTCGAAACTCAGCTCCTAGGTGCTTCTCTCAAGCTCCCTCATTCAAACGCACATCCAGTCAAATCGCCAAGTGTCGCAACCAGGCACGAAGGGGAATTTCGCATCCCTTTCGTCCCTTTAGCAAAGGGACATAGGGGACACAAAAATGCACCCAACCTTTACACTTGCTTTTTGGGATGAATAAAAGCCAGGACTTACCCAATTCTCCATTCCAATTCATCCTCCCACACATCCATACCCTGCCGAAATGTTACCGCATTTTTTCTAGATCTCCAATCCTCCATTATTGCATCTTGATCTCCATGAAATTCCTCTCCATCCAAAAACATTGAAAATCATAAAAAGAATGGATTTAAACGACAGAGAAATGAAGAAAAACAAAGATTTTTCGCTAGATAACTACGAAGTCACCCAATCGAAAAATCTTCATATCTTTCAAAACACAAGTCGGATTGAGATGAAATCTTTTGCAGACTTCCTCATTTTTAGAGACGATCAAGATGCAACAAACGGGAGATCGAATGATGCCCTAAATCATTTGTTTCATAAAAAATCCCATTTTGTGCCCTAGCTCACATTCGTTGGATTTCCCATCAATCCGACAATGGAATCGAGCTAAAAATTTGCACATAGATTCCAAATGAAAAACCTATCGCAATGGAGTTAATTTCATCACAATCGGTGGTTAAAACCAGACTTGAAAATTTCGAACTCCATTAATGGCCGCCATGAAAGCTCCATGCCCGAAGCCACTGCCAGGTGAAACTTTCAAATTTTATTTCTGAGCATTCTGGTGGGTGGAATCAAGTAAAATTTGGGGTACGAGATCGCAATGATGAGATGAGTCCACAAATGTGTCCTGTCGCAAACTGAGCACCATAGACACACTTTCCAAAAATAATAAGCTTTCTTACAGAGGCTTGCTACTTTTGGAAAGTCATCATCAGAAGCAGTAGTGGCGAAGACAATGTGCATCCAAGATAACCTGAAGATCATACTAGTGTTCAGAGCTGAAAATAGTAAAAATGACCACATACTAAAAATAGTAAGTGGTCTCATAAGCACTTGCTATAAATAGTAAGTTGTTCCGTAGGGTAGATTTCACATTGGGAGCGTGCGGGGAGTTGGACATTCAAGTTAGCATCATCATATGGAGTTCGGAGAGGTTGATTCTGGCGTTTATTTAAAATAGTAACTCCCCATTTTGGCACTCACTATTAATAGTAAGTCACATTCATGAAGCAATATTGGAAACAAAGGACAAAGAATACCAATCATGCAAGGGTCCAAGAAGACGAGTTCTCACACTTACTAAAAAACTCAAAGTTGTGCTCTCTAAATATAGTGTCAAGAGATGACGGGATTCAAGTTTATGGAACAGGCATTGTCACTGTCGCCAAATATTGCCCTCACCATGATTTATTGCCTATCTTGTCAATAAACCATCTTCGCCAGTTGGTCATAACATTGTCACAAGGAGCATCTTTGGCATCACTCGTAGATCTTTCAGAGCTTATCTCGAGATATCCCGATAGTGTCTTTCCACACTCACTACATGGTTTGGGTCACGGATATATCATGTGCAAGGTGGAAGTTGTGGTCATCGGCGAAACAATTCATTCAACTTGACAAGATTGGTTCTGAGAAAAGGATCTTTATGAGTCAATGTTCGTGGTCATCAGTGAAGTCATTAAACAAGTGTTTTTAAACACTTAAAGCAAGGTGTCTTTGAACCATCCAAAGGAGCTTTTCGGGGTGCAAATGGTTCAGGGATTCAGAGATTGTCACATTGGGACATTCCATCGAGTCGTCTAGAAGGAGCTGTGGACTTCATCGGAGGTGGATCTTTCATCGTCAACATCATTCTTCCCTCCTTGCTTCTCTCTCCTCTCTTCCTCCCCCAACTTTCTCTCTCTTCAAATATTCTAATTCTTTGTTGGGGTTTAAACTTTTTGATATGCCTTTTAAGTTATTCGAAAAACAATTTTAGAAACATAATGTAAATTAAGTCACCTTGATTATATAAAAGGTACTTAATAATTTCTTTGGAATATCAAGAGTCTAAAGTTAGAAAAAGGCATATGAAGTGCCATTAGGAAGATGAAGAGGCTTCTCTCTTCTATAAATTGTAATGAACTCTCATTTGAGCTTCTTCTTAGCTGGTTTTCAATTTGTAATCTCATGAGAGAGTAATGCTTGTGAAGGAACAAAGAGATAGCTGATTTTCTTCTATTTTTCCCTCACTATTTTTCCTCTATTCTCACACTATATACAACTTTAATCGAAATGCTAAGTAAGGAAGAAGTTTCTGTTTTCCAAGGCATATGGATGTGTGCATCTTTGTATGCATGGTTTCCTCTAACCGGTAGCATGGAAGTTTTGGTTGATTCTTCTCATATATGCATGTGTTGAAATTTCTAACAAGTGTGTGCAGGAATCTTATTTTCTACCTGCAACATTAGTTCTCCTACCTCTTTTCTCACTGCCCTTTCCCGCTCTTCAGAAAAAGTCTTCTCTAGCAAGGGATTGTTATCTTTGCTGCAGGGTTTGTGGAGTGCCCCTATTGGATCCCCGGCCGCAAGGCCACCAGGAAAATCCACCCTTTCACGCGTATGCAAATACGAAATTTGCACCATCTAAGTAGAGGGACTTCAATTCCCAGAGTGTTGGCAAGAAACCCACAAATTTGTCCACCCGACAAATTTTCTTGCCAACACATCCCAATATTAATCGTGAATAACTTAGCTTGTGCAATAAACTTCTTCAACTCAACAATCGAGGGGCAATCTAAAGTTAGGAGATCATATTGTTGAGCAAGAGACCACCACTCTTTCCATGAACGAGTAGAAGAATCCCACAAATCACCCCAAACAAAGTTGCCCTTCCTGCTCTTCTTGTGAGCCAGGTTGCAAGGTGATTCTGCAATACACAAGCCCTGCTAGCTCCAACTCCAAATAGGACGACATATAAAGTACCATACTGCCCTATTGCCTCCTAATGCCAACAAACCAGATTTGTGACTTCTTTTTAATCAGACCAAATGCTTCTGAAAATGAGAGAGCCCATCCCATGGAAAAGATGAGGTGAAGAGAGGATGTTGCAAATCCCAAAAGTCCCATGGACTTGACTATTATGCTGAGTAGAGATCATCCTATGTTGAAACAAAACTTGCCATGACGCCCTGCCCTCAAGACATCGAACCACCAATTTGGCTGAGAGAATACTCCCCTAGGTGACAACATCAATTAGGCCCAAGCCCCCCTCGTTCTTGGGCATGGTACAAACATTCCAGGATACTAATAAAAGGCCCTCGCTCCCCATCGTACTTGGACCACATATAGGACCTCACAATCTCTTCAAGACGCAAAAACTGAGCCTTGTTGGGGAATCGATAAGATACATAATAGATGCGAGAAGCTTGAAGCATACGACTGACAACGGTAACTTGCAAGCCAAAAGGTCTTTATGCTGATGGAAATGAAGCTCTTACTCTGAAGCCTCTGAAGAAACCATTCCCACATGGAAACAGGGGATGATCTGAAAACGGAGGTTATAAAAAACTGTTCAGTTTACCTTGTTCCCTTTGATACTTTAAATTGTCCTGACTACGCGATAAATGGTTAAATTAATTGCAAACACACAGCGGAAAGCAAAACCACAAAATCATGACAACAGTAAACACCGGGATGATAATAGAGTTTGTCCCAAAATGGACTACGTCTGCGAGTCCGTTCAAAAGATGAACCGACATATAAATGATGCAGAAAATACAATTCTTACATCACCTATTTGCTTATAGTTTGCAACGTCGATTGACCTCGCTATAGCACTGGATACTGCGGCTTTGGCTCTGATCCTGTTTGTTTCGGAGACTCTTGCCTCCGTGTTATGGGCCATCTCGGCATGATCCACATTCTTCGATCAACAATTCTCTATCTGTAGCATCAGATGATCTAGCTCTGGCTACTATACACTTTGGCATTGGCTTAGGCGATTGGCGGTTGCGATTGGCAGTTGCTGGCTCTCTAGCACTGGCTCGGGTTCTTGGCATTCAATAATGTCATTTACAAGTTCGACTCTTCGGCTAAAACGTCAATAATGCCTCAATGTCTCTATAATGGCACTTTTGGCCTTTGAGACGATAATGTTGATGCAATATGGGCTTCATTGGCCTCTTTGCAATAATGTGATCATAAAGGGCTCTCTCGGGTCTCCTCGCAAGAATATTGCCATTCACACGTGCTCTCCGGTCTTTAACAATAGTGTTGATGGAATAACATGCTTTTTGGCCTGTGTGTCAACTAATGGCTCTAACGGACTCCTGATGGCTTGTCGATAGACTCTCCGGTCTTTGTGTCGACCTGATTAGTTACAATGGCATACTATGCCAAAATTGACCATAATGTTGTTACAATGGGCTCTTACGACCTCATTGACATTATCGTTACAAAAGTTGGCTCTCTGGCTGAAAACGACAATAATGCCTCGAAAATGGGCTATATGGGCAATAATTTACATCCCTGGGCTCTACGAGCAATTGTTTCCATTCTCGCTCTCTGCGAGCGATAATCTCCATTTTTGGGCTCTTCGGGGCGATCATCTCCATTCTAGTGCTTTGCGGGTGATCATCTTCGTTCTCGCACTCTTCATTAAGCGACTCCAAGACAATCCTCGTCTTGACTCTTGCGAGCTCTTTGCGCTGTCTCCACGAGCTACCCCACATGCTCTGTTCCGAACCCTTCTTTGCGAGCTCCTTGCACTACTCCGTGAGCTAGTCGACGCCCAACTCCTTGAGCTCCTTTCCGTGAGCTCTTCGCGCTCCTCCACAAATAACTTGAGAGGCTTGGAGTTGGTTGAATGAAAATGCCATGGAGCGGGGGCCTTTATATAGTCTTCATAGGCCCGAAATACAAGGATAATTTATTTATCCTCTTGGCATATAAAATTCCCGTGTAGGGATATCATCCCAAATTATTTGCCACCTTTTGTGCGTGGGCATGAATAATATTGAGCACATTAGTATAAAGGATTAAATCCCATTTAGCTCACCACCACAACCGCTTCACTCCACTTTACTCGTGGAGCAAAATAAAACATAGCCTTTAAAAAAGCATTCAACCCTATTTCACGTGGACTTCACATAGGCTAGCCCATGTTGACCGGGCCGCATTCTCCACTCCAAAAACTAACCATGCACGTTAAGAACCGTCACTCTCCACGTAGCTCCTTATAATGTGGCCACTCCACTATTCTCCATGTGGCATGCAAATAGTTTAGTGCATTAGTTTTAGCGCTTGGAGATTATTCTTATCCCACATGCGCATGTGGGATGTGGTATAGGCGGCGGAGTTTAAATAAACATGCCCCCACCATAACATTCGGTCTAAGGATTGTTTAAACCTTTGGCGCTTGTGGTTGACACTTGGTTATGAGGTGGCATTGTTTGATTTTCCGTGAAACTCAGCTTCGTGGCATGTTGAATATGCATGGTCGTTGTGAGTTGGCTATGCGTTGGGACCGCCCGAGTTGGAATGTAATGTGGCATTACTTGGTAAATAATATGGCGGTTGATGTAGCTCGTCCAATGGAATATTGAGCTCGACCCTAAGTCGATCCACCTAGATTGGTCACGAGCTCACTCAACTCGGTTCATAACTTGCAGTCCAGCTTGTTGAGCTGGTAATGTCTTACTTGACGATTTCACTACGGCAACCGGGTCCCCCTACAAAACAAAAGTGGACCCCATTAGCTTTTTCACGTCGATTGTTCAAGACTGGAGGATAAAACAAGCCAATATTTGATTCACCAAATTTTCGCTTATCGCCACTTGTCAACTCTGTTTAACGTGCCCTTGCACTGCTGCACCTGTGCTTGTTTGCCTGCTGACACCTGATTGCGCATGGATGATATCGTCCGCATACGGTGTCCATTTCGATCCGTTCAAAATGTGTTGGAAATTTGACTCTGAGATCTTCCGTAAGCAATAGGTCCTAGGAGGTTTCAGGAACATCTGAGGCGTGAGTTGACCTCTGGATCACTCCTCCCCACTAAGATGCTTTTGGTTTGCCAAAAGTCTTCATTCTAAGAAAGTAAAGGTACACCATCCTCATTTTTGACTATTTCTCTTTCATATTGAACACGAACTCTTCCTGCAACCCATCTGGTAGCTCAAGAGAAATCAACAGAAGCATTGTTCTTTTGACAGAGGTAGATGGCACCCCTTTACGAAAATTTCCTTAATCCATGATCAAAGGAGACAATTTTTCCCAATATGGAACTGTAGGCTCTCACATCTGGAGCTGTTGTGTCTTCTCCCTACACACTCACAACACAAGGAAAAATAGAGACAAATTTGAATTCTAAAGTGGTGTTATAATAGGTCACCAGTTGTACAATTTTCCTTTCTACCATTTAATGCAATATAAATGGATTGTAAAAACAATTCCATTACAAATGTTGCCCAAATTTGGGTCTTTCACATTGTGCATATAAACACAGTAAATACCACAGTGCTAGAAATTGAATGCAACTTACCAAAGCTGCGCTTCCCTTGTTGATCCTGACAACATCGTCTCCCCTTGGAAGAACACTTCGGTTAACCGAAATGCTATCGATGATGATCAAAGTTTTTCCATGTTGATTCGACCACATCGTCTTCTCTTAGAAGAACACTTCGGCTCACCTAGAATCCCATCGGTGATGATCAACGTTTGTTGATTTTGACCACATCGTCTTCTCTTGGAAGAACACTCTGGCCTCATCACACTTTGGCCTCATCAACATCTCCACTACTGCTGAATTTGGAGAACCTCATTGACGTTCCCTTTTGATGGAGTATTTATTTACCCTTCCTAACACAAAAGTAGTAAGCAAACCTAAATGGTTACTCCACATTTCACTCTCCACGAGTGATTCACCTCCCCACTTGCTCAAACATACGGGGGTGATTGATTGGTGTTTCCACGTGCTCTCCATAGAACCAACACGGTACCCTATCTAGAAACGTGACTATCACTGCTTTGCAACATTTTCCTCTAGATCAATAACCACCAATCTGGATCTTCTGAGTTCTCTACCTCAACTACACAGGTGTTATCGAGAACTCCTTAGCCAAATCGGCTCTCATACCAAACATGATACTGAAAACAGGGGTTATAAAAAGTTGTTTAGTTAACCCGTTCCCCTGGATAATTTAAATTCTCTTGATTAAGTGATTAATGGTTAAATTAATTGTAAACACACAACAGAAAGCAAAACCACAAAATCATGACAACAATAAACACTGTGATGATGACAAAGTTCGTCCCAAAATGGACTACGTCTCCTTGTCCGTTCAAAAGTTGAACCGATATATAAATGATGTAGAAAATACAATTTCTTACATCACCTATACTGCTTACGATGTGCAACATCAATTGACCTGGCTCTAAAATTGGCTACTACGGCTCTGGCTCTGATTCTTTTTGTTTCGACGACTCTTGGCTTCGTGTTACGGTGCCCTTGACTAATGACCGACATTCTCCAATCAATAGTTCTTTGTCTGAGCATTAAATGATCTAGCTCTGGCTACTGGCTCGGCTCTTGGCATTCAATAATGCCGTTTACAAATTGGACTCTCGAGCGGAAATGTCGACAATAATGTCTCAGTGTCTCTATAATGGCACTTTCGGCCTCTGAGTTGATAATGTTGATGCAATACAGGCTCTATTGGCCTCTTTGTTATAATGTGATCATAACGAGCTCTCTCTGGCCTCCTCGCAAGAATATCGCCATTCACATGGGCTCTCCAACCTTTGGAAATAGTGTCTCGAAATAATGGGCTTTTCGACCTCTGTGTCGACTTATGGCTCTAACGGCCTCTTCATGGCTTGTCGACAGACTCGCCAGTCTCTGTGTTGACTTGATCTGTTACAATGGCATACTATGCCAAAATCAACAATAATGTCGTTACAACGGGCTCTTACTGCCTCTTTGATAGTGTCATTACAAAAGTTGGCTCTCCGGCCGAAAACAATAATAATGCCTCGAAAAAGGGCCCTATGGGCAATAATTTCCATGCCCTACAAGCGATCATCTCCATTCTCGCGCTGCTGCGAGCGATAATCTCCATTTTCAGGCTCTTCGGTCGATCATCTCATTTTGGGGCTCTCTGGGCGATCATCTCCATTCTCGCACTCTTCATTAAGCGAATCTAAGAAAATCCCCATCTTGACTCCTGCAAGCTCGTCGCGTTGTCTCCGTGAGCTACTCCACGTGCTCTGCTCCAAACCCTTCTTCATGAGCTCCTTGCGCTACTCCGTGAGCTTTGCGAGCTAATCGACACCCGATTCCCAAGCTCCTCTCCTGAGAGCTCTTCGTGCTCCTCCGCAAATAACTTGAGAGGCTTAGAGTTGGTTGAATTGAAAATGCCATGGAGTGGGGGCCTTTATATAGTCTCCATGAGCCTGAAATACAAGGATAATTTATTTATCCAATTGGCATATAAAATTCCCGTATAGAGATGTCATCCTATATTATTCGCCACCTTTTATTTTGTCTGTGAACATGAATAATATTGATCCCACCACCATAACCGCCACACATCCACTATCCATACTAATCGCATGCTTAACATAGAATATAGCCTTTAAAAAGAGGTTTGCACCCTAATATCATGTGGACTTCACATAGGCTAGCCCATCAAAATCGGGCCCATTCTCCATGGGTATAACACTAATGCATGCCCCTTAAAAATTGTCACTCTAAACGTAGCTCCTTAGGGATAATATGGCCCACTCCACTATTCTCCCATGTTGACCGGCCACTTACTTTCAGCGTACTCCAGTGTCATGCGCCATTGGATGATCATTCTTATCCCACATGCGCATGTGGGATGTAGAGTATTAGGCAAGCGGAGTTTAAATAAAGGCTTTCCTCCACCACTAAACATTCGTGTCTAAGGCCACATACTCCTAAACCTTTGGCGCTTGTGGTTGACACTTGGTTATGAGGTGGCATTGTTTGATTTTCCGTGAAACTGGGCTTTGTGGCATGTTGAATATGCATGGTCGTTGTGAGTTGGCTATGCGTTTGGTTTGCCCGAGTTGGAATGCAATGTGGCATTACTTGGTAAATAATATGGCGGTGTATGTAGCTCGTCTAATGGAATATTGAGTTGGACCCTAAGTCAATCCACCTAGATCGGTGACAAGCTCACTCAACTCGGTTCGTAACTTGCCCTCTAGCTTGTTGAGCTGGCAATGTCCAACATGACGACTTGGTCACTACAACGACCGGGTCCCCCTACAAAACAAAAGTGGACCCCATTAGTTTTTTCACGTTGACCAATTGAAGACCGGAGGATAAAACAAATCAATTTTTGATTCATGAAACTTTCGCTTATCGCCACTTTTCGACTCCACAACGTGCCCTTGCACTGTTGCACCTGTGCCTATTTGCGCGTTGACACCTAATCTCATGTGAATGATATCTTCCATATACGGTGTTCGTTTCAACCTGTTCATGGTGTCCCCAGATTTCACCCTGAAATCTGAGACTACCCTATTAAAAAAAAAATCGTACTTATAAAATAATGGGTCTTTTTGTGTTTTTATTGCCAGAAAGTTCCTGTAATGTGTGAAGATATTCCCAAGGAGCCATATAAGCCATTTTCGACAAATACCCTGATGCCCAAAATTGTTTTATTTTGTCGTTGGGGTTTGCCTATGGGAAACTTGTATTTAATTATTTGAAGCCCCGTTTGAGGCAATTTTTGCTCCGGTTTAACCCTGTTGTGATTGTACATGTCAATATTCCCATATACTAGTAGGGTTTTAACCAAGAATGGATCTTAGGCTTTATTTGTAACTTCTGACAACGTTTTGTGTTTTTAGTGTTTTTTCGTTTCGTTTTCTGTGAAATTTCTCTGGATCAATTCCTTTGCCGGTTTGCCTGATTCTTGGCCTGAGTATCTGGAGATCACATATGCACGTTGTGCCAGAAGGAATTCGCCATCAGATGTCTGGTTCTCTTAGAAAAGACGAAGTCGTGCACCGAAAAGCTCCTTCTAGGCTGGCCACATTTTTGGAAAAAGAGGGTTTAAAGTGGATCATGGGATTTTTGGAAGTAGCAAGCAGGTGAGAATTTTGTATCTGCCTAGCAGGGTACTTTTTCCCATGGAAGCAACATCACTTAAGTCACAATGGGAAAATTAGAGGCAGCAGGCAGGCGGGAATTTCTTACTTGCCTTGCAGGGTAAAAATTCCCATTGTGAAATAAAAGAAAAATCACTTAAGGCATGAATGGGGTTTTATTACCTGCCTTGCAGGGTAAATAATCCCATTATGAAAGTCAAACAACTTAAGTGAATCATGGGATTTTCAGAGTTGCCTTGCAGGGTAAATAATCCCGTTGCCAATTGACTTTTAAAAATAGAAATTTCTTATTGCAAAAAGTGCGACCCACCTTGGGTGAATAATAATGCATTAAATAAATATTTGTTAATATTTATTCACCCAATTTTGGCGCCCAGGCTTGTGGAAAAGTCAACAAAGGGAAGTGGACAAAAGGAAGTTGGAAATAGACCGTTCTAACATTAAATAAGTATTATTTATTTAATGCAGCCCCTTCATGTCAAAAAGTGCGCCCCATTTGGGAGAGAAATAATACTTTTAAAGTATTAAATGAATTAATTAATTCCTATTTTTAGTGGCTAAGGTCAAAGCATACTGTGAGGCTTGAGTTAACTGGAAGCAGAAGTCTAAAATTAAATAAATTTTATTTATTAAATGGCAACTATGAGCATGCACAAAATAGGCGCCCCATTTGAAGAGTAAAACTTATTAATTAATTAATTGCTAGGATTAGGAAAGACATTAATTAATTATAGAATCATGAGGATTATATAAGCAGGGGCTGCCATAAGGATGAATTAATTAATTTACAAGCAGAGAAGTGCAACCCAGACAAAAAGTGCGCCCCATTTGGAGAGGATTTTTGTTCAGAAGGTGTAATTAATGCTAAAAGCTTCAAAATTGGCGCACAGGTTGAAGGAGGTTGATTTGTGTCTGGATAATTGTTTGCATAAGTGATACAAGTGCTCAGGTGAAGTTGGTAAAATTCATGGCTTGCTTTACATGCAAATAAAACATCAAATTTGGGGCAGCAGGCTTTTATTATGCAGATTTTTATGATTAAAATCCACTGTTCATGTTCCGATTGCCATCTTTGTCTTAATTAATTGCAGGAATTCATTACAGGTGATTTTATAAGAGAAAGGGAGCTTAAATCAATGTCCAATACATTGAATATATCCTCCGAGTCTGAAGAATTATCCAGATCTGCACCGGTTGTGAAGAATTCCGGCCGAATAAAGAGCAAAAGAATTGTTCAGACAAAGATTGCTCCAGCCATGGCAAAGCGGGATGAAAGAGAAAGCTCAGCGGAATCATGTGTAGCTTCTAGATTTGCTGAAGTCAATAGGCCCAGATCTAGATCCAGATCTCATAATTGCAAAAGCTTCCGGCACAAAGGTTTCATCCTCTTGTTTTGAACGCAGCCCATGAAGAAGTCAGTGAGTGGAAAATTCCTTCTAGGATCTTGTGCATGTGCTTCCAATCTTCCAGTTGAAGCCTTCATTGAAGTTGCATTCACCCGGAGTGCTTTCCAGAATTTTTAATTGCTCAGATGCAATAAAAAATAAAAATGATGAGTTATTTACGGCAAACATTGCATTGATGCATGTAATGGAGAAGAATTGCAAAAGCTTCAAGGATAAGAAGGAATACATGTCAAAGGCAATACCCGCAAACAAATCACATTCACTTGCTTTCAGATCCAGTTTGAATCAGCTGTATGCAGAATATGAAAAATGACAAGATTGCAGCTTTCTTCTTTCTTCTTCTTTCTCTTATTTCCTCCGACAAAAAAATTGAGCTATCAATTAAATTATACAACTTAAGTGATTGGTTTAAAAGCCATTACTTGAAGAAGTCAACTACTTGGAGATAGGTGACAGACGTGCAAAATAAAAGGTTCTATTTTCAGTTGCGAATCATGCATGTCATGTAAAGAGGAATTCCAGGAGGGAGATTGCCAGTTGTTTCCTTTCCCACTTCCACATGTGTCAGTTCAACTAAAAGCTTCCGACTTGTAATTGCCCCTCTACATTCTATAAGTAAAGGAAGAACCTTTAGGTTAAGGATGAGAATTTGTAAGCAGCATTCTTGTGTTCCAGACTTTGTGCTAAAACCCCTGATAGCCACTTGAAGCAAAGAGATATAAATGAGCAAGTTTTCGGAGAACTTTGTGTCACGGTGCAATTTATTTCTAGCTTTCTATCTTAGATCTTTTAATAGACTTTGTGTTATTTTAGATCTAGATCTAAAGTGCCTTTGCTTATAATTCTGTGCGTTGATATCTATTGGTTTCTTCTATGTGCATGTAATCAACTCTGTTATCTATTGATTGGGATGCACATCTTCCCCATTTCTTCCCTGTGTTTTACTATTTTCTTCCTCTAAAAATATTTCCTTTCTTAAACAGTTGCTTACTTGCTGCAGAACTATACAACTATGGTTCATGAACTGAATAGTTGAAGTAAAACCCCATATAGATAGTAGCATATTTTTATTGACAAATCTGACATGGGAGCCTCACCGGTAAATAAGGGAGATTTATCTCATGACTGCTTAGGTTTTATGCTATGCAGAAAATCTAGCCAACAGTTCAAAATGTGTTGGAAAGCTGACCCCGAGCTCTTCTGTAAGCAATAGGTCTTGAGAGGTTTCCAAAACATCCAAAGTGTGAAATGACCTCCAGATCAACAAGCGAACTCTAAAAGGGATACTCAAGTAACACACAATAGTCCTGGGTTGAATAGATGACCATACTGGAGGGATCCAATCAGGAGGGTATCCAATCCGATTATCTTGGATTCGTTCATATGAGAACCAACAACAATGACATAAGCAGAGGGAAAATTGGCTAAACAAGCAATAACTTCATCAATTGAATCCCAATCTGCTCTAATCGAGAGAAGAGAATCATCATCAAAGTGATTACCAGTCATCTTTGAGCCACTAGGAAGCTGAATACCACGAATTTTTTCTGCGACACGAGAAACATCCAACAAATAGCCCAAAGCGTCTACTCTTAGGAATCAGGATATAAAGGTAAGGGACTTAAGGGCATCCCTGGTGGACAAAATGGTGAAGGTAAATCTATAGAGACAAGGTGTTGTGTATGGTGACAAATGGCTAGGCATTTAAGATGAGGGTGGAGACCATGACAACAAATAGAGGGCCAAAACTTAAGCTATTCATTATTAGAATATAAGACTTACATTTTATAATTGAGTGACTATTAGTTATGCATTAACTAGTGTTTGGTTATAACCTCCTCAACCATTGTGTAACCATCTCTTGCATAATAAAATGACGGACACAATCTACGAAGTGTGGATTATGATTCCCCTTTATTATTTCTTTTTTCACATATTTTAACATTGTTATCAAAGCCATTAGTGCTCGGTAGGGTTCACACTTTAAGTAAGGTCGTGGAATTGAGAATGAAAAAGCGAGGAGAAGGTTGTGAAGATAAAAAAGAAGTCATTTATTGATTAAATGAAGATACATTTGTGAGGGTACGCGACACCATCAAAATACAAGGAAAATAGCCCATGCAGAATCGATGTTTTGAAGGTCGTGCTTTATGAGTGTTTTTAAATGTCCTGAGTTGCAAATACAGAAGAAATAATAGTCAATTAGGGCAAAATGCCATGTTTACAGTCTAGTCACGAAAAATGCCATTCTAGGGTAAAAATACAAACGTGAAGTGTGAGTTTGGACGAGGGCTCAAGGCAAGAAAAATGCAGTTGCATCTTCAAGGGCATATCTAGTCAAAATAGACGTGAATCATGTCATTTGTGATTTTTGGAAAAAGAATAGTTGCTAGGGCATGACGGGACGTGATTTCTGAAATACAATTTGAAGTCTTTTCCTTGGTATTTTATTTATTTTGTATTATTTTTGCCAAAAACATGATTTAGGGCATGATTGCGCTGCTAGGGCACAAGTTTGTTGTATTTTCACATGAATTTGGGGGCATTTTGAAGTGTTAGGGCACAAAATACAGTCGATTGAAGTTGTTAGAACTCAAAATATAGTCGATTGAAGTCGTCAGAACTCAAAATACAAAAACATTTGCATTGCTTTTTGTGTAAAAATTGACATACAATACTTTAGTTTTGCTGCTTTGATTTTCGGGTCAGCATTGCTGCATAGATTTCTGAGGTAATTTTAATTTTTTCTAAGAATAGATTTCCATCAGACAAATATTCGGGGCTCAATTTTCACACCTAGAAAGTAAAAATCCAGACGTAATTGAAGGACAAGAATTTACAGGGAATAGTAAATGGGAATGAGAAACCGTCTTCAAATGGTAATAAATTCCTGGATTGGTAGAGCAAAGATGATAAAGCCAAAGCCATTATTGGTCTTGCCCTCTTCGATTTTGAGTTACATTATGTAGATTAGAAAAAACATCCATGGAAATTTGGTATAATTTGAATAAATGGTTTGGAGCAAAAGTGGTTAATGCAAAGTTTTCTCTAAAGCTTTAGTTATTGAGATTCAATATGGACAATGAAGTCACTATGTCTAGCGACACAATTGGAGTTCTCTCATTAGATAGCTAGTGTATGATGGGCTAAGATGGATACACACCTGAGTTTTCAAATGTTGGGGATGAAATATAGGCTTGCACACAAGATGTAGATACCAAAGGTGCTCAAGGAGCGTTAGTGTCGTGATTCTAAAGGATAGTGATCCTAACCATAACCTAGCTATAGGTTTCTAAGGCTTATAACTAAAATAAAGAAAGGTATCCTAATACGATTTAAAATAAGAGTAGATCAAGAGATGGATAAAGCCAAGGGGCATAACATAATAAGACAAAGCAAACTTACATCTACCCTAATCTATAGTAATAAATGACCAACCATTCATATAACAACAAACAAGCAACAAAGGACAAAGAGGGGTTAGAAATACTTTCCTGCACTGTGGCTGCTAATGTATAATCCTCCCCAGAGACAAACATCAAGAGAGCATCACTATGGGTGGAAAAAGGGAGAGCTCAACAAGAAGACCTCTAGTCACTATGATGACCCAAATGCAAAATGGCAAGCTCAAAAACCTCAAGTCTAACAACTAGGTGTGAAAATATGTGCAAGTATCCAATGTGCAAGTAGGTGCAACGTTTTGGAATGAATTGGTGATTGATTTATAGAAAACAAGTGTGGTTAAGCATATATACCGGACGTGATCGCCTGTGGGTGATGGCGTTGACCATGGTAGAAATCAAACCCGACACCATTGCTAATGGGTTGGTGGCGTCGGCCTTGAGGGAAACCTAAGGTCAAAGGGTGCAAAATAAAGGGAGGTGGAAACAAGAAGAATAAACGGGGAAAATGTTGAAGGTCTAGGATGACTAAAAACAAAGATAAGAGTGTGCATGAGTGTGAACAAGTGGACATAATGAAACAAGTAGACATGATGGGTGCAATGTGTGTACAGAAGGAGGAAACAAGGAATGGGTGTAATGTCCCCTTCTTGGGACATTTTTGAAATTGAAGACTTGAAGATCCTCAACCCATTTCCTCTTCTCATGGGCTTGAGGATTGAGCTTGAAGATGATCCAAAGATGTCTGTTGTCTATTTCGTAACCCCTTGGTATGCCTTGCGTTACAAAGAGGGCTCTCTAGGTTAGTTAAATGTGCACATAGAATAATTGCTTTTATTATTTAATTAAAAATAATAAAGTGCACATAGTCTTAGTTTATTAAAGACTTTATTAGAATGAGAGTTTATATTTTCCCTCCAAAAGGGAAAAGGTCGGTCATTGGATATTGCACCCCTTGGTTCTATAAAAGGAAGGTCGCATTTCCTTTAGAGGGTTGTGTTGATTTGATGATTTGATATCTCTCCATGCTTGGAGAAATGGGATGTATGCCCATGGGTTGTATGCCCTAGCTCTTTTATTGTGCTCTCATTGTAAGCTTCATTTGGATCCCTTGTTGAAGATATTGAAGACTCCATTGTTCTATTCATTGTGCTCTCTTGTGTTGAATGTGTTTATGCATGGTATATTTATTCTAGCATTGACGACTTAGTCCTAGGTATTGGCACATTTATTTGGTGGATAAATTTGCATTTTGTTAAGGGATTGAGGTATTTTGTGACTGTTATTATTGCTGCAATTTATTAGAGGCAAATTGACTTGGTTTGGGGTTTGATCTATCATGTTTTGAGGATATTTATGCTAGATCTATTTGCTGCTGTGTCTAATCAATTATTTCAGATCCAGGGCTGATTGTTTGAGTGTTTTAGAAGGGTCGTATGCGCTGGAATTAATTTATAGCATTTATTCTAACCCTAGCGACTAGGGGGGCAAATTTCGGGGGCAGTTTTGAGTGGGTTTTGGTGATAAGAAAATTCAGTTTTGTAGTTCATTGGAAAGCCCTTCATTTCTACTTTATTTTGCATTTTATTTCATGCAAAAATACCAAGTATTGAAGAAGTTATTAATTTTTGAAGTTTCAGTTGTTCTGAGTGCAATTTTAGTTATTATCTGCTGTTATAAAAAATCAGATCTGAAAAAGGTTCGAATGGGATCAGTTTAGCATTGGTTTTGATTGTAGAAATAAGGAGGAATAAGGAGAAACTTATTTCATAATTTTTGGAGTTGATTTGATGCCCTAAATATGTCGGGCGACCTACTTTTTTGGGTAAAATTAGGGTTTTATGTTGGTTGTGCAAAAACTAGTTTTAGGATATTATGTTTCATATTTTTGTGGCCCAAAATTCAAAGTTTGAAGATTTTTGCTTGGATGGTTAAGCGGGAAATAATTTTGGAATATTGCAACAGTTGGGTTGTGATTGTTAATTATTTTTCAGCTGTTAAAAGCATCTGTTTTGAATGCGTTTAAATTTCAATTGTTTTCTTCCAATCTATCCCACCACTTTGGCTAGTTCCAACCACATTTGGGGTTCGAAATAGCTGACATTGGGATATTTTAGGTTGAAGCAAAAGAGTTTATCCATTTTTTGCTTGATCTTGATAAGTATTTCTCCATTTTCTAAATTGTCCTAAGAGGGGACATTACAATGGGTAAGGGGAACTATGGCATAATAGCGACATCTCTCGAATGTTGTGGTCTAGCCCACGTGACCAAGTTCGATCACGCCCTAATCATGGTAGTCCCCTTGAGGCACACTCTCAGAAGGAAAATGCATCAACCCCTACACAAAAGAAATGACTAAGAAATTTAAAAAAGAGATGTATACTTATGCTCCAACCGAAGATCAATGCATGTAACAATAGTGAAACACATGATGGTCTTCGGGAAAAGCTCTATGCAATGTTTGAAATTGAAAGTCAATGTTGAAAGTATAGTAGTAATGTAAATGCTATAAAACATCAATGAACTCCACCAAATGAACTATTACTACCTCATTCTTACCTGCCAGTGTCACTCAACTTGCCTATGGTGGGTGCAATGGTTGCTTGTAACCTTGAAGAAGCTAGACTAAAGAGAAACAACAGAAGATAATTAGTGAAATAAGACATAATTGGGCATGACTGGTAGGAGCCTATGTGTCAAGATATGACGATGATGGGGGCAGTTTCGAAAGGACGAGTAGACGAAGCCGTTGTGGTTGAGTGACCCGGTGAGCCTCAAAGTGATTTAGGTAGATTTGTATTTTGAGTTGTATGATAGAGGATATTGATTGTGATATAGTTTCATATGGACTTGTATGGGTTTTGTGTTTTGCAGAGCGGACAACTGAGTGGGACTCATTGGTTGAGGGTGCACACCACGAGATCTTAGACGGTACACTCAAACTTGATAGATACATCTGTGATGAGTGGATCCCACATTAGAGACTGCTGGAGATTTAGAGGGTGCATTCAAGCTTGTTTGAGAGGCAGCTTGTGAGCTACAAAGGTATCGGGATGCTTTTGCGACTGCGGATGTAAGAGATATGGCTGCATTGGTGCAATGTCTTGTCTAGGCATAAGCATTGTTGGCGCGAGACCATAGCAACAAACATTGTTGAATGCACATGAAATGATTGCAATGCCAAGTGATAGATGCGACTCACATTTCAGAGTCCAAAATTTTAGGTAGCCATAATAGCAGAGGGAACTTAGGCTCCAGGGCTTAGTCTAGAGCTACATCACTAGCATGATGTCTATGTGCCACGAATTAGACACCATCAGCTCAAAGCATTGGGCGACCTCTAGTTGAGGGAGGATCGATGCTCGAGTCACCTAGATGATGCTATTTTTGAGAGATATATTATATTGATGATGCTGTAGTGCCCTCAATGATTGATAATGTCCCCTCTGTCAGCTATTTCGAGCCTACATAAAAGATAATTATAATGTAGATTGTAATATTATTGTTGTCATATAATTGTAGGATGTTATTATTTTTACATCAACCAGTTCACTGTCAGAAAGCTAGAGATTTGACAGGTGTTGCCTTTCGGGTTTGAAAATCGTCCATTGTGGGATATTACAAAATGGCTTTCTTTTGTTGATCAACAGGCTAACCTCTTCTTTGAGTTTCTTCATATGTCAAGTTGACAGGCTCAAAAATCCAAGAACATCATGCCTAAGAGCTTCATGCCATGTGCAATTTGATCGATACAACCAGAGGTGGGTTGGGAGCCATAATGGCAAGAAGAGCCAGAGGCGATCTTGTGGAGGGTGGAGTTGTAGCAACCTGTGGAGAGGTAGAAAGGGGAGGAGGATGTCACAAGAGGTGTCGTGGGAATAGAGGAGCTAATTGAAGGAGGATGTTGTGGTTTAAACATCAGGTTGCTAATCAAAAGAGTGTAGTGAACATGACACTCCTGGGCTTAGAGTCAAAGTCAGAGAAATCATCCTCATCATCCATGAGGTCATTTTGTTAGGGGTCATATTCACCAGAGTCCTGTGTCTTGAAGAAACATTAATGGTGTTGATGCTATGAGTAAGGTGAGATTGTAACATATTTGGGTCTTGATACCGTATAATCTCCGCATTCTTAGCTTGAATGTAACTTGGTATGAGGAGGGCTCATCGAGGGTATAGCCATCGTCATAGTTAGGTGTAATAACATCAATAGAACATGAATCAATGACAGTCTTAGACTAAACCAGATGTTTGATGGAAGGAACCGTTTGGTGCTTCCAATAGTAATAGGCATAGTTCAAAAAATTGTTATCGACGATTAATCGGCAGGCCAAATTTTGAATCGGAAATCGGGAATCAACAATTTATTGGCATTAATCGGCAACTTTATCGCTACTTTTAAAAACATTTAAATTCATAAAATATACTTAAATTAAATGTAAAAACAATGTTAAATGATGTGAGAAGTGACTCTATAGAATGCCATAGGCCCATATGCATATTTTCTATTAAGTTTTGATAAAAAAAAAGAGTACAAAGTTTGCAAACAAAAATGCTCATAGATTCATGTCACATGTGACTTTTGAAATATCACTATCAAATATGAGTAATATTCTATTTCATCAAGTACGCCTAAAATAAGTTTGTTGCACTTGCGGCTGCCTCGTGGAAGTAGAAGGTAAATATTCCTCCTCTGGAACACCAACATTGTCATCTACAAACATATCATTTGGATCATCACCAACTTCTAATGTCCCTGATGGTGTTGCTTCTTCAGTCTCCCTCTCCAAAGCTGCTATCTCCTCTGCAGTAAACATAGGCTCTGCATCATCAGGCTTAGCAATCCAGTCATCATATGGATCAATGTCAGCCAAGTCAATTGCATCATAACTCTGTGCCCCCTCTACTTGTCTCACACGAAGACGAAGATTGTATCGTACAAAGACAAAGTCATTGAGGCATTGTGTTGTTAACCTGTTGTGCTTCTTTGTGTGAACAACTTCGAACATGCTCCAATTACGTTTGCATCTAGAAGCACTGCATGGCTGACACAAAATGCGGATGGCTAGCTTTTGAAGATTTGGTGTTTTTGCACCATAATCTTCCCACCACAAATATGCAAGTAAGACATTTATAATTTTGTAAGTTAACTCGGCTTGAATAAATAAAAGAATTCTAGACTTCTAGTTTCTGGTTCTACGTGTAATGAGAATAAATACAAATGACTCAATTTGTTTTTACCTGGCTGAGAAGTGTTTCTTCTTTTCACACATAGAGCCGAAGAAAAGAGCCTCCCCTTTGCAGTCTTGTAAATCTGCAGCTCGTCAAGAATTGCATCTCTAATATTTTCGTCAGATACCATCCTCTCTATGCATGTATTAAAGCCATCCATAACCTCCTCATTAACCTTAAATGATGGGGAATAGAAAAACTTCGGGTTTAGATGGTACGTCGTTGCATGTATATGATCGATGGAGTGTCTTGTTCCATCTCCGATCAATTATGTACCAAATGGGTTTCATATTTTCGCTGATTGTGCACATAATATTTAGCTATGGCCTCTTTGGCCACATCCATAGCCTCATACAAATAACCCATTGGGTTTTTCTCCCCATCCACCATCCGTAGAACTCGAATCAAAGGCTCTGACACCTAAAACAAAATAACATATATATTTAAAATCAAAATTAATAAAAAATTATATAACAAATTATAAATAAACAAATATTTAAGTTTAGATTACCTTCATGATTTCCTCCATTTTCTTCGTAAACATATCATCAAAAATGGTCTTCACAACCCTTTCCTCATTGGTCTTCTTAGCATAGGGAGACTCCAACCACTGTGTGCTCACAAACATGTGCTTAAGGAATGTTAATGAGGTTGCAATGCTCTGCAACGTAATGAAGTTTGTGGCAAAATCGTGTGACCCTTTGATCGCACAAGCTCCTTTCCATTGGTGTGCTCGCTCATCAAATTTAGCACCCAAGTGTGATTGTAGATGAATTTTGGTAATATTTCTTGTGTCTTCAACCACATTTTTCACCCATGAGAGTTTTCCTATGTCCTCCAATAAGAGATCCGATAATGGGCTGCACAAGGAGTCCAAAAAAGTGTAGGGTGCCTCTTCTCATGAAGTCTCCCTGCTGCTACATATGCCGCCGCATTGTCTGTCACAACTTGGACGACATTCTCCACGCCCACCTCTTTCACCACTTCATCTAACATATCACACAAAGTGCTTGCAGTTTTCATTTGATGGGAGGCATCAATTGATTTCAGGAAGACCAACTGCCCACTTGATGCCCACTAGGAAGTTAATCAATGTGTGGTTTTTCCCATCTGTCCACCCATCAGACAAAATGGTGCATCCTTTTTTTTTTGCCACATCTTTTTTTGCTCTTTTACAAGAGTTTTGGTATGTGTGACAGAATCCTCCAACAATGAGCCACGAAAATCATGGGGACTAGGAGCCTTGAACCCCTTCCTAGCAACAGTCAATGCAGTGACCAAATTCTCCCAATATGGACTTTTTGCCACATTGAAAGAAATGTTGTTGTAGTACCAAAAGTTTGCTATAGCTATTCTTGCTTCATTGTGCATTTCTTTACTCCAAGAAGTACCTTCGAGTGAAGGTTGTGAACCAGGAGTACTTCGAGGAACAAAAAACATCTCTGAACTACTATCAGTGGATGAACCCTGTCCCAGTGTTTGACCTCGTGGAGTTGGGGCATTAGAAGATGCCCCAACGCGAAAATCTTCCCTCGTTGCCCTACTATTTGCTAGGGCTGCAAGTGCATCAGCTTTCCTCTTCTTTTCTTCTTTTTTCCCTACATAAGCTGCAAGGTAAGTAGACAACTCTCATTGGGCCTCAGGCAATGCTTGATTGCACACTGTCACTTCATTCCCTGGTATCCGTGCAATGTGGAACTTAAGGCGATAAACACCTCCACTCATCTTCATGCCACAAAAATTGCATACAACACAATTGTCTTCTAACTGGTTCACAATGCTTCCAAGAGGGGTCATTTGAGTTAGGCTTACTACGAGCAGTTGAACCTGAACCGGATTACGATGCCATTCTACTAAACAAAACAAAAAAGAATTGTCTTAGATTTACAAGCCTTAGAGAAATTAAATTGTATGACGAAATTAAGAATAATATTGTTATTGCATGAAGAAAACGTTACAACAAAGCTATATTGAAGACATATGATTCTCATTTTTTATTTAGTATATTGTATTATTAATTTATTACTATTATATCATGATAATTTCAGATAATATTATTAAAATCGTTATAAAGTATACTATTATAAATTTATAGTGTATCACTGTATAGTATATAATATATATTGTTTAGTTAACCATAAATTTATAATAGTGTACAGTATATAGTTATACAAATTCAAAATGTATAAAATTAAATTTATAGTTAGTGAGCACTCAGCATACAGTGTATAAGTTATAAGATTATAACTTATACACTGTATGCTGAGTGCTCCCAGTCACATTAAACTTTTAAAGATTGTAATATGTATAAAATTAATTGTTATAACTTCTTTTATATAAATGTAAAAAGATCTATACACTATATAGTATACTGTATAACTATATAGTAATATACTATAACAGTTAACTATTAAATATATACTGTAATATATTAAATATATACAAAACTAATAAAACTAATTAATATATTAAATATATACAAGACTGTAATATATTAAATATTTTATTCATATTGTAAAGCTATAGACTGTATAACTATACGTATTACTATTATGCTAAGTTGCCGAAACGTTTTGGATACGGGAGCGGGAGTGGAGTATCTGATACGCGGGAAACGGCAAATATTTTTTTGACCCCGGATACGGCGTAGGATACGGCAGTACAAAAACTATATAAAAATTAAAAAATATATAAATCTCAGCCTTCTACATAAGAATTAACCACATGTTATGCATATGAAAAACAAAACAAGCTAAATAGCCACAACAAACTACTCATACATTCATAATTTCAATTGTCCCTATCATATCTAGTTGAGGTGTTTATTACATTTATGATTTAGCTCATACATGCTATTTTTATCCATGTTTATGATGGCTTGTACTTGGTACTTTATGTAGAATAATGGTGTTGCGAAAACTGTAATTTCTGCTGTAATGATATATTAAATTTAAAATATGCCTTCTGTAGAATAATGGTGCTGTGAAAACTGTAATTTCTGCTGTAATGATATATTAAATTTAAACAAGAATTAGAAAAGAACTAAAATAAATAAATAAAAAAATAAAATATAGTTTTGGGCTAGGAAACGGCTGGGTACAGCTGCAGAAGTATCCAGCTGTATCTGGACTTGCCTGGCCGCTCCCGCTCCCGCTCCCAAAACGTACCGTACCCGCTCCAGGGGGTCTAGGGGTGCCGTTTCGCTACTTAGCTATTATGTAATATAATAATTAATTATTAAACTTATAAATATAGTTATGTAATATAATTATGAAACTTATAGTTATAAATTTATAGCTTATACATATTATGTAATACGTATTTAAGAAAAATAAAAAATTTACTGTGTAATTGTAGTATTAGGGTTTACCTGCTAGGGCCACGAGCTTGGAAAATAGGGCTGGAAAGACTCAAAACCACCTTCGCTGAACTCGAAACCACCTTGGTAGAACTCGAAACCACCTAGAATGCGCGCACAATCATGTTGAATGCCACGATTCCAAGTTGAATGCCCACGAAATCACATCAAATGCTCGTGAATGGAGGAAATAGGAGTTGCTGGAGCAAAAACGCGTCGAGCAGGAGAAAACAAGAGAAAAACGAATCGATTTGGTCTTTTTTCGCATTAAAACCTAACCCACAATTTCGTCAGCAATTTTCCATGATTTAAGCTGTGATTTTCCACGATTTTGCATGATTTTAATCGCCAAAAATCGCCATTTTATCGAGCAAACACGAATCGCGATTTTTAGAAAGTTTTATCATTTTGCTTGCCTGAAAAGATTAATTGCGATTATCGGGTGATTAATCGCGAGTTTTAAAACAGAGGTAATAGGGACTCGATTGCCATCCTTCTTGCTAGAACAAGGTCGTAGAGAGGGAGGTAATTGTGAGATAATGGTGTCCGGAAGATTGAAAGTGTTGATTCTAAGGTTGATTTCATTAGGTTCGTCATCATTCGAGTCAAGAAGGTTGGGCGGAGTGGGGCCCACAACCTTGGGTTGACCACTATAGCCATGAAGAGAGTCTACAGGATAGTCAAAGCGTTGATATTTGCGAAATGGGATAGGAGGAAGCTCTTCTAAAGTGGGAATCTTGAATGTCTCACGTTGTTGAAAGAGGTAAAAGTTCCGAGGGTTAGTGTCACCTTGTACTTTATAAATAACACCTAGATTTGCGAACTTAATGCATTGGTAGGCAAATCATGCGACTGCACACATGCGGTGGGTCCATGGTTGACCTAAGAGGATATTATAAGATGAGGGGAAGATGAAGATCGTGACTTTAACACGGATGGTACGAGGGGGCATAGTGAGAGGGAGCCAAATGCAATCCACAGGGGGCATCTGTTGACAATCATATCCTTGACATGTGCACCTAGTGGTTTTGAGATTTTCAATAGAATAGCCAAGTGTCTTAATGAAATCAAGGGAAGTAACACAAGTACCAAACCTTCCTCTACAATGGCTCTCTTGACAAATAGTGTGCCCAATTTGGACCGAAATAAGGAGGCGAGGGTCGGTTGGACGAAAGAGAAGCTCATCAAGAATCAAGAGGAAAATGAAAACCAAGAAGAGCAATTACATAGAAAGATCAGTAGCAATGGATAACACTTCACATTGGTGTAAGACGCTTTCTTCCAAACCATGTAGGGTAGATTCCTACCCTAAAGTGGGTGGAAGAGGGATATTTATAGCGAAGATGGTTGACATAAGATGCTAATGATGTTTGGGTCAGGTACACACAAGTTCTAAAAATGAAATGACTTGGGAGTTTAGAGAGTTTTGCAAGGGGTCCCGATCTTCAAGGCTAGACTATGTAATAGTCGGAACTTGGGGATATCGATTTGAATAGGGTTTGAAGGAGTGGGGCTTGTAGAGAGCTCCAAATTTTGATTTTTTTGATATCTCTATGGCATTGGCCAGGGTAGAGGAATCTTCATAGGATTAGATGGCGTAGCAAGCAAAAGAAGTGAGATCAAAGGGGATTGGCCGTGCAAGAGTACAGGGGGGATGACGTCTGAAGAGTTTTATGAATGCTAAAACTATATATGTGCTCGGTCGTGAAGGAAAATTTGTATAGGGGATGATGTTTATCTGGATTGTGGAATTAGGGATTGAGGGTTGTTTATGGGATGTTTGGTTTGGAGAACATACATAGATAGTTCTGTAAGCATTGGTTTGAGAAAAAACAAGATATGTTGGCTCGATACAGGAAATAATACGCTTGGCACCTTGCATGTTGACCGTGTTCTCCGTAGATGTACTTGTTGATGGGTATGAAGTATCAACAATGTTAATGGTCGTGTTATTGTTTTGAGTATGACTAGGATTAGGGTGGTTAGACTTAGAGTTATTGGGGAGTGGATCATATAGACTTTAAGGCGCTCATTGGCTTGATGAACCATCTTATGCCAATCACGTTGTTGCGCTTCATCACGTGCCTTGACAACCTCATCTAATCTCTCTTGAGTAATGGCTTTATGATTAAAGTTATTGCCAAGGAAGAAGGTGTAGGCAAAGGGCACGATAGTTTCATAAGAATGACCCCAATTATCATGCCACCAACAAAATTTGCTTTCATCATGCCATTGAGGAAGAGGTCGAGAAAGATCTATGACCACGGTGAATGGTTGAGGTAGACGACATCTCAATTCATCCTTAGACAAAGGTTGGTGACGGTCAACATGGTAAGAAAAATGTGTTTGAGAGTTACCTTGTGGGTTAGGATCGAAGTGATTGATGCTATAGATTGTCCTATTAGAAGAAGTGCCTTGAGGAAGAGTGTTCGTGACCTCAATCATCAGTGGCATTCTTGTTTCTAAGACGCATGAGAACTTGAATATTCTTAGGCTGTTGCTTAGGGGTAGGTTTTTCGAATTCTTTCGTGAGGTAATCTTGGCGCTTAGCTTGCTCGAATGCTTCTTCCAATGGGGTAGGAGGGAAGGATCTCGCCTAGTATTAAAGGTGAGGTTCTAGGGCTCTAAGGAATAGCTGAAATAGTCTTTCATTAGGCATATTGTGTTCATCCTTAGTGGATAAGGTTTTCCAACGCTTGATAAAAGATTTGGCAGATTTATTGTCATCTTGTTTGCAGTTGAAAAAGCGTTGATGTTGTTTTTAGAGAGATTGTGATATTGGAATTCATTGACTAAGGCATCACCAAGCTTTCAAGTTTGACAATAGAGTTGGCTAGAAGGGTGTAGTACTAATCTAAAGCATCTCCTGTAAGTGTCTTGGTCAAGAGCTTTGTGGCGGCATAAGAGTTGACTTTGACCCAATGGTTGTAAAGATTGCCAAAGGCCTTGATGTGAATGGAAGGGTTGGTGGAGCCATCGTAAGAGATAGAATGTGTGATCCCTCCAAGATCCAAGAAAGTAATGTATGTAGTGAGAAACTCTCTTAGAATAGCTTGAAGGACCTTGTTATGTATGGAAGGCAGGGCAATGGGTGCCCCATTGATATTGGTCGAGAGGAGATGGCTTGACCTTGGTTTGCCATGCCCTAAAAGACTAGTTGTAGTCGATTAGTAAGTTGAGCCAAGTTGTTTTGCATTTGCAAGAACTGGTTTGCTGTAGTAGTTTGTTGTTGATTTGGACGATTGATAAGTTGTATAACGAGTTGAGTAGGATTGTTAGTTGGAGGGGTAGTATTATTGGTTGGATCAACATTTACTCGGCTTGTAGGAGGCTTGGTATGATTAATATCTGAATCCAACTTGCTAGAAAGATAATTTTCAATGCATGTTTGCAGTATGTCAGGGAATTGTTGATTTTTTTTGTATGGCAGGAGAATAACCAGACTCGGGAATATGTTCATGTTCTCCTTGGTTTTCTGAGTCAAAGATAGGATTATGAATGCTAGATTTGGTCTGAATGTTGCGAGCTAGTGGTTTTGACTTCTTAGTGTTAGCAACTCCTTTGAATAGTCAGTGTATGTAATGTCCCCCTTTGGGAAAATATGGCAAATAAAAGAAACACTCTACTGATCAATGATGAGATGGCAATCAACAAACAGTTTTGTGATTCAAACTGATTAGAACACCACTGCAAATGATTACACCCAGCCAAAAGTACTTGTGCCTTTGATAAGATGACTCAATAAACCCAAGAAGAGGGGTATAATGGCCTCTATGAAACAGCTCAAACAATTAACTTCCAACTGAAGTTAATATGCTGCAACAAACTGATACAGATTGCAGCTATTAGAGCATCTAAATTCCAAATGATACATCTCAATCAAAACACTGAAAACTGCCTCTATAAGCCTATATAAAATCAGATGTGAGCTTCGTATATAGATTTCTACACAAGGCTTTGATTATCAACTAAACAGGCAATGATCTGGATGCCAAGATGTTATTAATTATCCTGTTCACATCACCTCATACAGATCATTGATATAAAGGGCTGCAAATCGAGCAAACAAGTGTGGAGAATACTTTAGCAATCTCATCAAGCATTCTTAGCCCAGATCGCTGCAATAAGGATATTCACAACACCCCAGAATAAATGCTAAACTCCAATCGATTTACCTCAGAAATGGAGCATATTAGAATCTGCAGCAAGAGGCCTCCAAACATGCAAAAAGTATAGTTTGCCACACCTAGGACATAACAGCCACAAGGAGAGATGGCTAATAAAAGAGATCGCTGCCTATATATTTATTTTGCACCCAATTTACTCCCTAAAACCAGTCGCCAACATAAGCATGCAGTCACTGGGGTTTGGGAGAGTTATTTCAATAGAATATTGCCATGCAACAAATCGCTATATCTAGTAGATTAACATCACACAGTTAGCTGTTTGTTTGATGACCCTAACATGCATCAAAATACTTCATAATCATCCCACTGGAGTGGCTAGGTTACAGGAGAAATAACAGATTTATTGTAAACTGAAAACCAGACCAATATTCATCAAATACTATCATTAAACTTGCTTCTAATGAGTCGCTGCAAAAAGGAGACAATATCATGCAACCAGCTGATCGATTCTCGTCAAATAATGCTCCAAAAAGAGTCCACAAAATACCATGGGAAGTTGTTAGGGCTGGAATGAAACATACATCAAAGTCGACTTGCAATGGCACTCACAAACCCTTCAAATTGATAACAACAAACAACTACAATGGATTTCCAATGCATGAGAGAGAAAGGACATCAATGGTGGGCATACATCCCTACTCCAAGCATGGAGTCCAAATCGAATTCATCATAACATAGCATAGTTTTTACAATGATCCCATGACCTCCTTTATAGACAAGAAGTACAAAATTCGAATTCCCTTTTGGATGGAAAACACAATTTAAAAGCATTTTATTTTTCCTATGTGTGGCGTCCCCTTTCTAAGGGTATTTTTGTCATTAAAAGCCACTATTATTATTTAATTAATTCCCTTTTTATCTTGTATTTTTTTTTTTTGGGAATTAAATAAAATAATAAATTACATTAATTGCTCAATAAATATTGTTTTGTGAGCAATACTACAAGGTGGTGGAAAAACCACTTAGCACCCATAATTAAATAATTAAATGAATATTGTTTTATAATGACAAATGATTAAAATACTCTCCAGGCAATATCATTCAATTAGTTAGCATAATTTTCTCTTGCAACATCCCAAAAGCCCACGGGAAAGATAGGCTAAGGGTCTTCAAATTGGGGACATTACAGTGTAATGAGGAACTAGCTTAGGCAAAGCATTAGTTCTAGCATTGCTATCATTGTAAAGAGACGGTGTGACAAAAGAGTCCTTGGAACCACCAAGTAAATATTCCATTGTGAGGTTTTTTGAGGTTAAAGTGGCTGGAAAAGAGATTTTGGAAAGGATTTTTTGACGGGATTTGCCATGTAGAGAGATTGCACAGGGGTTGATGGCGTCAGGGAAGGAAAAATATAAGAAAGCAAAGATAACTAGACAAGATTGACTGGGCAAGTGTTTGCATAGGGGCCGATGGCGTAAAGTGAGGAGGAATTATGCGCAGGCAGGATCGGCTATGGGAGAAAGTTCACACAATGGCTGATCGCGTAAGGAAATAGGAAAAATTAAAAGTATAATTAATTTGACCTAATCCACGGTAGAATAAGTATCATGTTGGGTTCACCAGAATTTTTGACGGGCTAAGATGGATTCTGCCTAGGTTTTCTTATGTTGGAGATCAAATCTAGGTCTGGACACAAAATGTAGGTACCAAACGTGCTCAAAGAGCACTAGTGTTGTAATTTTATATGACAATAGTCCTAACCCTAAGGTAGCTATAGGTTTCTAAGGCCTATACCTAAGATAAAGTAAGGTATCCTACTAAGATTTAGAATAAGAGTAGATCAAGAGATGGATAAAGCCAAGGGGCATAACATAATAAGACAAAACAAACATTACTTCTTCCCTAATTTATAGCAATGAATGACCAACCATCCATATAGCAACAAACAAGCAACAAAGGACAAAGAAGGGTTAGAAATACTTAACTGCAACATGGCTGCTGATGCATGATACTCCTCGGAGACAACACCGAGAGAACATCGTTGTAGGTGGAAAAGGGGAAAACTCAAAAAGAAGACCTCCAATCCTAGCTCACTATGGTGACCCAAATGCAAAATGGCAAGCTCCAAAACCTCAAATCTAACAAAAAAGTGTGAAAATATGCGCAAGTATCCAATGTGCGAGCAAGTGCAACGTTTTGGAATGAATTAGTCATTGATTTATAGAAAAGAACAAGTGTGGTCAAGCATATATACCTGACACAATTGCCTGTGGGTGATGGCATCGACCATGGTAGAAATCAAACCTGACACCATCGCCAATGGGCGATGGCGTCAGCCTTGAGGGAAATCCAAGGTCAAAGGGTGCAAAACAAAGGGAGGTGGAAGCAAGAAGAATAAATGGGGAAAATGTCAAACGTCCAGGATGACCAAAAGCAAATATAAGAGTGTACATGAATGTGAACAAGTGGACAACAAGTAGACATGATGGGTGAAGTGTGTGTACATAAGGAGGAAACAACGAAAGGGTAAGGGGGACTATGGCATAATAGCGACATCTCTCGAATGTTGTAGTCTAGCCCTTGTGACCAAATCTGATCAGACCCCAATCCTGGTAGGCCCCTTGAGGCACGTGCTCAGAAGGAAATGCATCAACAGCCCCTGCACAAGAGAAATGGTTAGCAAGTGTAAAAAAATTAGGTGTGTATAGCTAGTAGAAGTCATTGCTATGGTAGATGACAAGGATGCCAAAGTTATTTTGTTAAACTGTTTGGCTTTTCAATATAACAATGACTTTTTTACTCTTAGTCAGATGCATTCTGAAACTCTAGAAGATATGATTTAAGCTCTCTTAGTTGAAAAAAAGAGAACTATAGAAGGTACAAAAGGTGATCCTCAACATGAGAGTTCATTATACTCAAGAAACTACCATGGAAGATCAAATAAGGACAAAGGGGAGATTGAATATTATTATTACAAGAAAAGAGGTCACACAACATGGAACTGTAGAATGCAAACCATTGATGTTCTCAAGGGAAAGCTCAAAGACAAACCAAATGAAGTTAATATAACCATTGTTGAAAATCCACCAGATACTGATAGTGGTGAAGAACTTTCTGATGAAGAATGCATATTTTAAAGAAGCCCGCAGTTTGAAGACATGAAGGGATCTTGTGTAGATGAAGCTCAATATGGATGGCTGCCCAGATAGTTCGAGAATTTGTGGATCTTGGGAATTATACCCTTACGAGGGTCATGATACAACTAGATGGAGCACTATGGATGTAGCTCAACTTGGACGGTTATCTAGTAATTAAGGAGGTTCATAATTCGGGAGTTTGATGTAGTGGAATTTGCGATCTTAGTAATTCAGCTTAGGATCTATATCTTTAAGGGTTACGAGGAAGCTTGATGGAGTTCTGCCGGTCCAAGAACTGTTTTCAAAGAGAACTTCTAAAGAATGCATGACTCTCTTTGATTCCATTGTTTTAATTTTCTGTCAGTGTGTGTATTGTTTGGTTCTTGTACTGTAAGCCTTAAGAGGGTGGTATTTAGAATATAAGGCCTACCCTTTATAGTAAAGTCAAGATTAGTTATGTATTTACTATTGTTTGGTTATAACCTCTACAACCATTGTGTAACTATCTCTTGCATAATAAAATGACGGACACACAATCTACGACGTGTGTGTTTCAAGTCCTCTTCTTTTTTTCTCTGTTCATATCTAACAATTAACATCACTGAGATAAAGGATCAATCTTTTCATTCACAAGCCTTGTCAAAGTCAATCTTCACAGCCAGAGTTTGCTGATCAGTTTCTCAAGCCCACTCCATAGCCTCCCAAAAAGAGTCAACAATATCGAGGACAAATCTCCCTTGGACAATACCAATCTTCTCTTGGCTCATCACGTATCAAGCAATTGAACAAATCCTCAAGGCCAAGGCCTTAGCTATAATTTTGTAAGCAACAGTAAGCAATGTAACAGGTCTCCAACCCCCAATTGAGTTGCTGCATGCATTCTTGGGAATAAGATTGACCAACCCTTGATTGTGAAACTTAGAGAGACGACCAGATGAGAAGGCCTCAACAAATAGATACCAGAAGGCATCACTAATAGTATCTCACATGGACTTGAAGAACTCATAGGGGCGTTCATTCATACCTGGAGATTTACAATTCTACACGGATAAAGCCGCAACATGTAACTCCTCTTTGGTGAAGTCTCTATCTAGTATGTTCCTATTAGAATTGGATACTTTATGAGGAACAACCTTGCAAGAGGCATTTCTAGCAACTGCCGCACCGTTTGTCTTGGAGTAAGGAGCAAAGATATTTTGGAAGTGCTGACTAAACATAGATTTGATCTCTGAAGGGTGCTCTGCAAGGGAGCCATTGACCTGCTGTAGACGACGCGCCATCTATACAACAACCTTCCCTTTGAGAAAGTCAAAGTAGAACTTGGAGCTCTCATTCCCCTCTTGGATCCATTAGAGACGAGTGAATCTATGCATCCTTGGCTATATAATCCTTACTAGGACGAACAACTATCTCTATCTTCATAGCTTCCTCTTGGAGAGAAACATTATTCAAGAGAAATGTGAACCACCTTGAGACACCGACGAGCCACCCGGAGCTCCATCCTCCGCCTTCGTGCAATCATCTTGGCCCAGCCTCTAATAAACTTAACCATTTAGTAGACAATGGCCTCCCACCAAAGAATCCACCAGTGCTCACCAAGTTGGCAAGGAGATAAATTACAAACTCTACGAACCAAAGCTCAAAAATCATCAAACTCCAGATGCGAGACATTCAAATTACAAATAGGAGGTGAGTTAACTGAATGACCGAGAGTAGCCTTTGTATGCACTGATAAGTGATCCAATCCTGTCACATCCAAGAGGACATCCAAAGCTCATCGACGACCAGAAAAGGAAAAGCACTCATCAAGGCTGTAGAAGCAGTCCAACCAACCCTGAATCCTGTGTCTCCCTTGAGAAAGGTTGGACTAAGTGAACCAGCCACCAAGATATAATCCCTTCTACTTTTAGTTGGGATGAAAATTCTGGAGAGAGTCTCTTCACCTGAACCAAGCTTTGCTTCGAGCCACTGATGATTGTGCCCGAACCACCTTACCTGACCTCTTCCCATTCCACCATGTTAAATTCTTCACCAAAAATCCATTCAGTAGCAGGAAGAGATGAGGCTATCCAATCCCAAAGCCTACACCTCAAAGAACTAAGATTTGGAGCATAAACAACACATAAGCCTATTACATGCTCTTGAATCAAAAAAGTAACCTAGACACAACGATATTCAGGGTTCGAACCAAAAGCCACAACAAAATTCTGCAAGTAGGAAGAAAGGGAAATCGCAGCCCCTCCATTCCCCTGGCAGTGCTCAAAAGACCAAAAAGGGCTGTTCCAACAATAATTCATTCTATTCTGAGGCTCACTATTGGGCTTAACCTCTTGAAGGAAAGCCACGTCTGGTCTGCAATGCTGTAAGAGATTGTGAACAAAATGCTTTCAACCAAGGATCGTCATCCCTTGAACATTCCATGATAGAAGTGACAACTTCATTCCAGGGAGGATGAAGTCCAAGGCTGCTAAAGTGGTTGTCCATCTCAAAGCCAATCAAACTAGGAAGGCGATGATCCGGGGAGTGTATCATGGTATCCTTGTAAGATTATGCATGGGTTTGGGGGTTGATATCCCCCTCGAACCTGTCCAGTGGACTTGGAGAAGAAACAATCTTTCATGTGTTTCTTTTAACTTGCCAAGTGGTCTCAATCTCCATGCCCATGGAACCAGAGGGAACAAGGTCCAGACCTAGGCTATGTGGTGCCCAAGGAGGGCCAGACTCCAAGGAAGCACTGCTAGTCTGCAGCTGAACCACAACAACACTGTTAGTCTTTGAAGAACTGGCCCTATCAAATGCTGATCCAGGATTTCTACCACCATAACTTGAACCACCTGGGCCTGGAATTTCAACGCCACGATTGCTAGGCGAAGGTCCTTGATGAATAGATGCAACTTTTCCCAAAATTTGATGCCAAGGAGCTGCCTCCAATCTCCACCTCTTCAGAAGAAAATGGAGTCGTTTTTCTGCCATCATTCGCCACCACATCAGGCTTGGGTTTGGGAAGAGGGAAATCCCTGATCAAGTGATCTGGGATTGACAAGCAAAGCATGCATTTGGGAGATTCAGGTAGCAGAATTTTTGTTGTCAGATTACCATCAATAGTGCACAGATAAATGAAAGGTGGCAATTTCCACTTCAGATCAACCTGCATGCAATCTTGAGTATCAATCTGAACGAATTCTGATTGCCATCTGGGATGAGTAACTTGTCAAATCAGTGACCAAAAAGGTCAACAGAGGGTCTCAAATCAGTGGGCAAAGCAGGGATTTCGATCAAATTTGGGGTAGTGGGCGTGGCCAAAATCATCAGGGTTGAAATCTGCTTGACTCAATTGGGACATATGTGAGGCCATCAACAATGTTCCTAGTACCATACAAAAGAACGTGGCAAGCAGCAGTATCCAAGTTGAACGGAAGGCACACATATTTTGAACCCAAGCTCCAATAGGAATTCAATGAAATCCCTTTGGCCTCCTAGTTGAGCACACATCACCAATTGAAAGCTTCCACATCCGGGATCTTTCTCAGAAAATACAGAATCACTCCCCTACTTTCCAAGTCCATTCGACCCTCAAAATATTCTTTATTATCAGCAAGAAAGAAGCTGAAATCTTCCTGGTCCACATCTGGTTTGGGGGTAAAATGGCCGGGAGGAGGAGGAGGAACTACACCTTGCTCATTCCGCATCTGTCGTGGAGTGCCTAAAATGATACCAAAGTCTTCTCCCTGATCCAACCTTGCCCTAACATCGTCAAGGCCAGAATCCTCTAGTGACGGAACTGAACCGATGTTGGAGGCAGCAGACACATTTTGCATGCTTAGATGCTCTCTGATTTGTTTTTCATTCAGGACATCTTTAGGGTCCTGCATATACATTCTAGCATGTTCCATGTTCTTATCTGAAACCCTTCTCGGGTAGTTCAAAGCCAGTCACTCCTCTGTGTTACTGCCCAAGTTGTATGTCAAATTATTCACGAAACGAACATTACTGCAGTATTCACCTGTATCAACAACTGTCTTTGAGTTTCCTTAGGGATAATGGCGAGTGCATTGATACTTGAACTTGTTTCAGTCGAGCTGACCACAGGGAGTAAGGTAGTGTTAGCCAACTGACCATCGAAAGAAGGAACGCTCAAGGAAGAGCCACACTCAGCATGATCGTTGTTCTGTTTGGCAGTTGATGCTTGAACCGAAGGCAATTCTGCATTTTTCATAAGCTCTCCAAAATCTGAGTGAGAAGAGGCATTCACCTGTTTGGGCAGAGGATTAAGGAAAGCAGATGCATTGAGATTCTCCTTTGTCGATTTATCCAATAGGTTCGAATCTTTCTTCAAATCAGCAGAGTCAAGGGAAAGGAAGCCCTGCTGGGAGTAATCCCTGGAACAGTTTTTCCTAGCGTAGACTTCCCGTATTTACCTTTGCCAGTCCTCACACGACCCCTAAACAAGGACGAGACCTGTGCGGACGGAAGTTTCGACAGACCCTGAGAGGGCTGAGACTGGCCAAGGCCGGGGGGTCCATACCTTTTGATGCCATAATGCAGGTCCTAGAAAGGTCGCAAAACAGCAATGAAGGCAGCAGATTGTCCAAGATGTGATTTTGCTATTTGGGCATTGGTTCTACAAAAAGACCCTTTAAATAAAACCCCCTTATTATATACTAGAAAACAAAATGTAAACCTACAAAGAATCCGACAACACTTTCCAGACAGCTTTAGCACAAAGGCATTCAAAAAGATGAACAATAGATTCCTCTTGACCGCAAACAAAACAATAGAGATTACCTATACCATTTCTAGATGAAACAGATCCTACAGCCATTGTTTGATGCAAGATAAGCCATCTAAAGCATGCTTTATTAGGTTCAATGTAGTAGGACCATAACACAACGAATCTATCAGTCCCATCTAGCATGAGGATGACACAACGAATCTATCAGCCCATCTAATAGACCATTTTTGTTTCAAACCTAGGGGACCTCATGGGAGAAGGAAGGCTTTTCATACAGTTCCTTGAATGTTATATCTAGGAGAAGGTGAATTCTTATTCACTTGGCAAGCTTCCAAAAAAATAGCCGAAAATATTTCAAAACAATTATAATAAAGAATGAAGGAAGGGTGGGAAATTACGGTGGAACATATGCTCCTGACCTGCAAATTTGGGAGGAATGATTGTTTCTGTTGACGCGGCTAGGGTTTTTGCTTCCTCGAGTAACAATTGAGGCTTTCGTTTTGGTTCTGAGTTCCCTTTATTTGCTCCGGTTTCCCACAACTTGACCCTTAGGAGTCGAGTTTGGATTTTGTCTGTGTTTTGCACTGGGAATTTCATGCTTTTCCCCTTTTGTTTTAACCTATTTTGTTGGCGTCACCTGTTGTGGTCTTCCTACAACCTTAGTCGGTTTTCTTTTGGCCACGTTTTCTCTTTATTAGCTTCGTGTACAACTTCTTTATCGTATTCTCTAGGGCACGATTTTTCACATTCCGTTTGGCTTTTTTCCGACCCTTTTCCCATGTTCTTTCTGTGCATAGTCCTTTTCTCCTTGTCTTATCTTCAGTTTTCGGTTTTTACCCCTGCGGTTTGGTACCTGGAGACTAGAGGACTGTAATAGCCAATATTAACATGAAGACTCTTGGAAAGGAACCTCTCGATGGAGCAGATAGATATTAGACCACATTTAAGGAGATACTTCATTGTCCTACAAGGAATACTTTTAATGGAAAGAATTTACAGAAAACCCTTTTGCGGATGCCTAAACTCAACCCTAGGAAAAATGAAAATGGATGCATGCTAGCAACAGATGGCACACCAGTCATTCAAATTCAGAGAACAAATGTTCAAAGCAATATCAACAAATTGGAAACTCGGGGTTTGATTGTTCGATTTCCGGGATCCCGTCCCTCACTAGGAGTTTTCAAGGATTGGGCTAGAAGGGTATGGATTACAAAAGGTGAGTATTCAGTCTCAGTCTATACAAATGGATATTTCTTGATCTTTTTTGCTTCAACATCCGATCGTGAACTCGTCTTTCAAGGGGGACCCTGGTTCATGGGAAGAGCGAGACTTTTTATGAAGCCATGACATCCCATGTTTAAGCTGGAGGAGGAGCTTCCCTTAGTTGCCCCTATATGGGTTAGACTCTTTGGGCTACCTGCTGAGTTCTAGAATCAGACTATTTTTATGGCAATTGGCAACACGCTGGGCACATTCATGATGATGGCGGATGCTTCTTTACAGTTGGAGCAGATGGTGTATGCCTTAATTTGTGTTCTCATTAATCTTAGTAAACTATTGTCGGCCTCTTGAAGAAGACACATCGGAACAAGTTGTAGACTATGAGAACATTCCTTTTAGATGCAAATTATGCCACGAGTATGGTGATTTAATTAGAGATTGTAAGCACAACCCCCACAAACAACAAGAGCAAGAAAAACCCAAAGAGGACTTTATTGCACCGAAGAAGAAATAGTTCGCTAGGAAAACTGGTAAGGAAAAGGCAGAAACTAGTAGCAATAACAGATTTGGAGCACTACAGGAACCAGAGGAAGAGGAAGAGGAAGGGGATGGATTGTTATAATCTCAGTTACTGGAAACACAGTTGGACAAGAAACAGCAAATTCAAGATCAACAGAATGCACAAGATAAAAATTAGATGGTGATATTCCAACCTCAACCTAGCAAGGTTGTAAGTGAAAAATTGGTTAAAAGTTATCAGCGGAAAAATAAATACCATGAGCAATTTCAAGATCAACACCAACAAGCAAAGGAGGGTGGAAGGCATGGATAAGGCCATTGTGGTTAGAGGCCCTAATCTGCCAAATCAATTGGATTCTACATCGGGCATGGAACAAGAGAAAAATAAAAAATCCAAAATGGATACTAATTTAAAGCCTGGTAGAAAGTCAAATTAGGCTAAACTTTAGAGGGAGGGTCATAGTATGAGCGATTAGGGAACAATAAGGTACTTATCCCAATTTCTCCAAAGCTCTTCCCAATGAAACTGATCACTTGGAATATAAGGTGCTTGAAGGGTTCTCCCTCAAAAATTCTAGAACTTAGAAGAATGATCAATTATGAGCATCCAACGATGATCTGTATCCAAGAAACCAAAGCCTCTATCGATCTTATAAATGTGATAGCTAAAACAATCTTTGGTCCCGAGCTAAACATTTATCTATAAGTTCTCATGGAGCTTCAGGAGGTTTGGTATCTTGTTGGGATCCTAAAGTGATTACTATATTACATTCATGTGCAAGCAAAGGTGTTTTGTGTTTACATGTCTACTCCACAACAGCTGACCAGGAATTTTTAATCTTTAATGTGTATGCTCCGTTAAATCAGAAAGAAAAAAGACAACAACGACAAGCTATGTCTTCTATTTTATGCTCCTTTCCTCACTTACAAACCATATTAGGAGGGGATTTTAATACTATATTAAATATCCAAGAGAAGCAAGGTGGTAACCCCCATATAGATGCTAGTTGGAGCTTTATGACTCATTTCATTCATTCTCATTACTTGGTGGATGAACCTACAGTGAATGGAATAATGGCATGGTCTAACAGACAACAGGAGGAGGATTGCATCTTGGAAAGGCTGGATCGTTTTCTACTATTTGAAGATTGGTGAGCTAAGGATTATATACCCAGGACTATGATTCTAAATAACAGTGGCTTGAACCATTGGCCGATATGTTTGGAGATAGGTAGAACCTCACCGTGCAAAGCTCCTTTTTGCTTTCAGCTTATGTGGTTGCGTCATAAGGATACCGATAAACTTGTTCAACAATGGTGGTTGGAAGGAAAGCCAATGTATGGAACTTAAATGTCCATGTTTGTCAAAAGATTATCATAGTTACAATCTAAACTAAAAGCTTGGAACTATGTTGGCTAGATTTTCTGCATACCATCAAACCTAGGCAGTCATGAGATAAATCTCCCTCATTTAACCGGTGAGGCTCCCGTGTCAGATTTGTCAATAAAAATGTGTTATTATCTATCAGGGGTTTTACTTTAACGACTTAGTTCATGAACCATAACTAAGAAGTTCTGCAGCAAGTAAGCAGCTGTTCAAGAAAGGAAGTATTTTATAGAAGAAGGAAGTAAAGGAAATATAGAGAAGAAATGGGGAAGATGTGCATCCCAATTAGTAGATAGAAGAGCTAATTGCATGCACATAGAAGAAACTTAATAGATATGAACACACGGAATTATAAAACAAAGGCAGCTCTAGATCCAGATCTGAAATAACACAAAGTTTATTAAAAGATCTAAGATTAAAAGCAAGAAACAAAGTACACCGTGACACAAAGTTCTCCATAAACCTGCTCCTTTGTATTCCTTTGCTTCAAGTGGCTCTCAGGGGTTCAGCACAAAGTCTAGAACACAAGATTGCTGCTTACAAATTCTGATCGATCATCAACCCGGAGGTTCTTCTCCTACTTATATAATGTAGGAGGGAAAGTACAAATGGAAGTCTAACTGAACTAAAGCATGAACAACAAGTAAAGACGACATTTGGCAATCATCCTCAACAAACTTCTTCGTAAGTGACACATGTATCACTTAACTTATAGAATAGTTCCACATGACTTCAAGTAATGGTTGCAAAACCAATAACTTAGAAGTTTTACAATTTCATCCGGGAACATAGAAAATAGAAGAAGAAAGAATAGAAGAAGTTATGCTAGCTGTAATGTCTACATCTTCTTCTTGTTCTGATATCTGATATACTTGTCGAACATATAATTCAGCATCCTTCCATCTGTTTTAGCCACTGCTTCCTTCTTTGTCCTGAACTGCAGCAACCCTTCATTCAATACTTTGATGCACGCTTCCACATCTTCCAAGCTCGGCCCAAACCTCGCAATGTCTGCCTGCAGCGCCACCAGTCTACTGATAGAATTCATTGTGAAAGGCTTGGTAGCTTTATCAATTCTCTTTTGTACCATCAGGAGAGACCCTTCCAAGGAATTAGGCACCTCGTTAGAAACAATCCGCACGTATGAAGTAATGCCTCCGACCACATCCTCCTTAGTGAAAGAAATGATACTGTCGGGTAAGGATGACGTCCTACTTTCAAGTGCATGCATCCTTTTCAGCAAAACTTTGCAGATTTCCAAACAGAAAGATACTGCAAATTCTAGCTGCTTCCCCTTCTCAACTGATCCATCCGGTACAATTTGCTCCGTAATCAATACATCTCCTGGCAGCTTGTTGATCTCGGCCAAAATACTCAGGTTACTCTCTGCAACTGTATTCATGCCTTCTATGTTAGCCATCAGTTGCTTCAGCTGATCTGCTGCATCATCCATAACCTTTAGGCGGGCTGACACTTCTCCAAGTTGTACAGAAGCTTGACGAATAATCAAATCCTTCCATTCGTCAATAGCCTTTACTTGATTGCTTGTATCCTCCATTTCCTGCATAAGATGATCACTCACCTGCTCTGAAATGGGTTGAATGGAAGGTTTAGCAACCTTGGCTATGATCTCACATAATTGAGATACTTGCCTCTGCAACTCTTCTTTCTCCGCCTTTTCAATATCAAGCCTAAGGAATAAAGCATCTATTAATGTCTGCGTGTCCTGCTTCAATCCTTCAGTAGTGGCTTGACTGAGGGGTACTCTGGTTACTGTCACATCTTCCGCCGTGATCTCCTCTTCTATCTTTCTTTCTGCCGGAATTGATATCTCAGCAAACTTCTCTCCCGAATCCTCGATGATCAACCTAGAAGTTGCTTTAGCAACTTTAGGCCTTCTGTCTCTCCTACTCAGATCCTGGAGTAGCTGCAAGTCGTGCTCCTCTAAGTTCATCTCCATTCTTGCTTCTGGAACCAACTGCGAAGCCAACCATTCCGAGAAATTACTTCTCGGAGAGTGAGAAGTCGCTGAGTGCACTACCATCTCCCGCTCTACATCCTCTCCATCAGAAAGTGCCACAGTGTTATGGCTGCCATCCTCTGAATCATCCAAGGACAAAGCTCTTTCGAACTCTACCATCTGTAGCTTGAACGTATCCTCTGGCACGGGTGATGAACGAAGTGGCTGAGGAGAGAAGACGAATGTCACCGGATTCAATGGAGGCATGGAGGTGTCCTGCTGCTGCGGTGCAATAGTTGGTGAAGTACTGAGTGCTGGAGAAGCCGAAGTCAAAGCTACGGTCGTAGAAGTGATCTTCTCTTTTTCTTGAGATCTTCTGTGTACTTTCAACTTCTCGGACCTTTTGCTGCTTTCTTCTCCATGCTTTCGCTTGAGGGAATCCCTTGCGCCGAAGTTGCCCGTGATTTGATTCATCAATGCTTCATCAAGACAATATCCCTTCGTCAGCAGCCAGTTTGAAGTATTCACCAACACAGCTTCAGATCTTTCTTCAAGTGTATGGCAGCCTCCTATGTTGTCCTGCAGTATAGCTTTATCTCCTCCCATTTGATGGTAAGTGTCAAGTACCACATTCCCATCATCTTTGAGATATGCAGGTATCCGCGCCAGTCCAAAGTCGAACACTTGCTTTGCTGATAGCTTGCTGAAATCTCTCTTTCTAACCTCGTACTCACTTTTGCACTTCATCCAGAAATCTTCTAATGAAGGCACATGTGCGTACTCCTGGGAGATCATCTTCCTGGCTACTCCAAATGGATCAAAGTTCAGCCGTGCAGGGAAGAACTCTTGCTCATACTCAGATAACATTTACGCCTCCATCCCTCGAGCTCTATGAATGCTAATGCAGCTGTAATATCCCACAGTGATTGGGAAGAAGCCCGTAGACTTGTGCCGCTTTGACTGAAGGTCGTGTAACTCCACAAGTTGCCTGCTGAGCTCCATGGCAATCAATCTATCACTCGGATACCTGGGCATCTTTATTGGTTCTCCAGAAAAGCCCGTAACCCTGAGGTATGTGAAATCTGCAAATTGAATGAATAGACTGCCAATCTTGGACACAGCTTCCCATGCTTCGTTGCTTACCTTGTTGGCCTTCAAGTCCTTGTCTAGCCTGCAGATGAAATCGTAGAAGAAGTCATCGTTGATCACTTTGAAGTCTTTCTCGCATGCAGGTGTAGTAAGCTGTGGGTAGCACTCGAAAATGGGGTCCTTAGAAAGAACACCACATCTATCCAGCTTGGAAAAGACGCCTTGTGAAGCTGCAACATACACCAAGTATGAAGTCATCTTGAAGCTAAAAGTATGCTTCACGTTCCGGAGTTGCTCACCGACGTTGTTGCTAATAATTTCCGACCAATTGATTATGGAATCAACCTTGTTGATTTCAAAGGTCCTGATGAACGCATACATCCATGTACGGAAAGTGTAAGCATTCGCTTCGCCGTTAATCCTGCATAGTAATCTGACAACATCTACCTCCTGCACCAAATTGGACCGCGGAAGAGTTCTCAGGAACTTTGAAGGAGATCTAGGCTTCTTCATGTATCGGCTATTCATTATGCTCACGCAATCAGCTCTATGCTTCTCCCATCTACTGTCAGCATCCTGAATGCTAATGGAAGTCACCACCTTTCGCACTGGAATCTTCAAACAATAATTGATGAACTCTGCGTCCAAACGAATTATTGTCTTTCCCGAAGCATCACGCACTGATCTGAATGAAGGATGATAAGATCTAGCACACTCCATCACGAACTCTGGCAACTGGGTTGTTCATGGAAAAGCTGCAGCTCGGATAATTCCACTGCTTTTGACCGCACGCATGAGTGAAGTCTTTCCCGCTCTGGATCTATCAATCAAATCGGAAAGAGGCTCCGGGCCTAGATCTGTGTCTCCTATGTCTGCAAGTTTGGAAGCAATGCATGACTCCATCATGCTTTCTTTTTCATCTCTTTTCGCCATGGCTTTGTCTATCTTCGTCTAAATAATTCTTTTTCTTCTTACTTGGCCGGATTTCTTCAGTACTGGTGCAGATCTGGACAATTCTTTAGATTCAGAGGATATTTGCAATGTGTTGGACATTGATAAAAACTCCTTTTCTTTCGTAAAGCACCTGTAGTGAATTCCTGCAATTTATTTAGACAAAAATGGCCATCGGAGCATGAATAGTGAATTTAAATTGTAAAAATCTGCACTTTTCAAGCTTGTTGCCCCAAAAATTGGTGTTTAATTTGCACATAAAGAGAGCATGAATCCTTTCAATCAACACCTGAGCTCTGTAACACCTGTGGAAACAATTATGCAAACAAAGATCAACCTCCTCCAAAGCATGCGCCAAATCTGGAAGCTTTTAGCCTTGTTGTCACCTTGTCTAAGCAAAATCCTTCTTCTAATGGGGGCGCACTTTTCCTCTTAGCTGCAATTCTTTACCTGTGAATCAAATAATTCACCCATATGGCTGCCCAAGCTTATATGACCTTCACAATTCTATAATTAATAATTGCCCTAACAATTAAAGGCAATTAATTAATTAAAAATCATGTTTTTCCCTTTTAAAAATATCATGTTTAAGGACAGCCATCCAATAAATTAAATTAATCCAATTTAATCCCTCACACATCACTTCACTTAAGCTTCACAGTGTGCTTTGACCATAGCCACTGAAAATAGAAATTAATTTAATGTTTTAATGCCTTAAAAAACATTAAATAATTCCCAAATGGGGCGCACTTTTTGAGAGGAAGAGGGCAGCCATTAAATAAATTAAATTTAATGCTTTTAAATCCTTTCTTTTATTTCAACTTTGACTTGTTGACTTCCTCCAAGCTTGGGCGCACTTTTTGAGAGAATAGTTTAATTAAAATAATCATTTCAAGGCTGCCATTCTCTCACCAAAGGGGGCGCACTTTTTTGCACATGTAATTCTATTTTTAAGAATTTTTCACAATGGGATTCTTTACCCTGCAAGGCAGACACCAAAATCCCATGATCCACTTAAGTGATTTGAATTTGACAATGGGATTATTTACCCTGCAAGGCAGGCACTAAAATCCCATGATTTCACTTAAGTCACTTTCCTTTTATTTTATCATGGGAATTTTCAACCTGCAAGGCAGGTAATAAATTCCCGCCTGCCTGCGGCCTCTAACTTTCCCACTGCAGCTTAAGTGACTTTTATAACACGGGAAAAAGTACCCTGCTAAGCAGGTATAAAATTCCCACCCTGCATGCGGCTTATATTTTTCCCATCGCAGCTTAAATCCTTTGTTTTCCAAAAATGCGCCCATCCCCACAGGGGCTTTTCTGTGCACGACTTCGCTTTTTCCCAATGATCCAGACCTCCGATGGCGACTTCCTCTGGGCATAATGTGCGTATATGTTTTCCAACTGCTCCAGGCCAAAAATCGGGCTTACTTGGCAAAGGAATTGTTCCAGAGAAATTTCACAGAAAACGAAACGGGACACCACAAAAACATGAAAACTTGCCAAAAGTTACAAATAAAGCCCAAAACTTATTACAAGTTAAAACCCTTCTGGCACATAGGAATAAAATCATATTCGCTCATAATAGAGTTAAAACGGAGCGCAAACAGCCTCATACGGGGCTCAAAATAATTAAATACAAATTTCCCGCAGACAAATCCCGACGACAGAATAAAACAATTTTGGGCATCTGGGTATTTGGCGAAAAAGGCTAATATGGCTCTTTGGGATTATCTTGACGCAATATAAGAACTTTCAAGCAATAAAAACACAAAACGACCCATTATTTTAAAAGTACGAAAAAATTTCGGATAGGGTAGTCGCAGATTTCAGGGTGAAATCTGGGTGACACCAAACTAGAATGAGTTTGGAGATATCAGCTGATAGGAAAACAAAGATTTTGGAACACTTGCAAGATCTAAACATTATTCATCGACAGTTGGGGTATTCTATAGACCTCTTTAAAAAGGAATATCGTCTGAAATTTGAACTACAGGAATGGGAAACTAGGGAGGAGATCATGTGGAAGCAAAAATCCAAGATCCAGTGGTTGAAGGAAGAGGACAAAAACTTAGCTTTCTTGCATAAATTTGCACAAGCCAGAAGAGCTCAAAATCATATTCACTCCCTAATCAAAGGGGATGGTACTAGAGTGTACATGAGTCAGGGGATGAAGTAGGTAGCTCAGCAGTACTTTTAGCAGTTGTTCACTTCTTAACCCCTAGACTTGAACTCACAACAACAAATTTTGAATGTCCTTCCTACGTGTATCTCACAACAAGAAAGTGAAAGGTTGATGCAGCCCATTACGGAAGAACTCCATAATATTTTCTTCAAAATGAAAAAAGGAAAAACACCAGGTCCCGATGGATTTTCGATTGAGTTCTTCTAGACACTTTGGGGGATTATCAAAAGGGATCTTTTACAGATGACTGAGGAGGTAGGAAATGCCAAAACTATGCTCAAACAAATAAATAAAACGTTCATAGCTCTTATCCCAAAAAGTAATGACGTAGAGGATATTTCTGGTTACCGGCCTATAGTCTTATGTAATGTTCTGTACAAAATAATCACTAAGACTATAGTAGAACGAATAAAACCCCTATTGCACAAGATTATCTCCCTTGAACGAGGGGCTTTTGTGCCAGGTTGTCATATTCGTGATGAAATTGTTTTAGCCCAAGAAATCCTCCACTCTATGGACATACAAAAAAATCCAGCTATGTTTATTGGACTGGATTTATCTAAAGCATATGATAGGGTTGATTGGGGCTGCATCTGGCCCAGTTTGGATTTTCTACAAAATGGATTCAATGGATAAATGCTTGTATTTCCTCTGTCTCCTTGGCGGTTCTAATTAATGACTCTCCTTCGGAATGTTTTACTGCCTCTACAGGTATAGGGCAAGGGGACCCTTTATCACCTTTCTTATTTATCATTATTGGCGGAAGGCTTGGGATGACTTATAAAGAAAGCCTATCAGGAAAAGAAACTTCATGGGATTCAGTTGGCTAAAAATATTCTACCCATTTCTCATCTCCAGTTTGTTGATGATTCCATGATGCTTGGAAAGGTTACTTCTATGGAAGCGAAACAATTCCATAAAGTTCTTCATACCTTTTCACAAGCCATTGGTCAGCTGATTAACCAAGGAAAATCCAACATTTTTTTTTTCATTGCTCTAGACGACAAGAGGACCAAATTTTGAATATTCTTCAATTTAAGAAGGGGAAGCTTCCTTTATGATACCTGGGTGTCCCTATAGGGGCTCACAAGTTAGAATGGCATTGGTTAATCCATAGGTATGAGTTAAAACTTCAAAAGTGGACTAACAACTGGCTTTCCTCGAGAGGCAGGATGATATTGGTCAAATCGGTTCTCCAAGCTCTGCCCATATACATTGCATTTGTGGTCAATGTTCCTGGAAAGACTTTGAAACAAGTGGACTATATTTGCCAAAAATTCTTATGTAGTGGAATCTAGGATAAAAGGAAATGGTCCTTAATCAAATGGAAGACTCTTTGCCGACCAAAAAAAGAAGGCGGTTTGGGATTTAGATCCTCGCCTAGCCAGATGTAAACCTTAGCTGCAAAACTGTACTGGAGGATGTTGGTATATCCCTACGACCTTTGGGCTTCGGCTCTGAGAGCCAAGTATGCTGGTGGAGACCCCCCGTAGGAAATCGTGTGTTCTTCCCTTTGTACTAAGGGTTTTCCTATTTTACAGGTTATTAAAACGGGCCAGGAAATTATGAAAAAGTAAGTGTTTTGGATTGTCAATAATGGGAAGTTTGTGAACCTTTAGACTGGATCATGGGATGGAGAGCCCCCTCTTATTTTACAATATCCTCAGTTTGTTTCTATAATGAAGCAACTACATGATATTGGGTGGAGGAAGGTTTCCCAATACGATAGATTCTCATCCAATCGCTGAGAAAGTGAAAAAGAATGAATTCCGCTTTCTGAATGGCCATTTGTAATTCAACATGAACACCAATTTTTATTGCAAAGTTTTTTCAACAATCATCCTCTTTCCTCATCTCCATTTCCTAACAAATTGGGATGGGGATGAGATCCATCGGGTTATTATACTATTTCTTAAGGTTATGCATCCTTAGTGATTGACAATCCTCACCCTCTAAAGTTCCTCTTCAAGAACCTATGGCACTCGGGGATGTGGCCTAAAGTGAGTTTTTTTATGTGGCTTCTTATTCATAAGCGGGTTTTAACAAGAGACCATCTTATCAAGATAGGATTTTATGGACCTTTCAGATGTGTTATGTGCTTATAGGATGACAAATCTTTTACTCACCTATTGTTCCTATGCCCTTGGGTTGTTCATAGCTGGCAACAATTTGCGACTCTCTTCAAGCTGAGGTCGTATAACTTTGATTCTCTTGAACAAGTTATCAAAGAGTGGCAAAGGATGCTTCCTACAGGACAAAGGCTTCTTCTAGTAATGTGGAACGGGATTTCTCTTCTTCTTTGGAATACCTGGAAAGAAAGAAATAACCGACTTTTTCAGCAAAGTAGCAAAGATGGCTCCTATATCTGGGAAAAAACAAAAATAAATATAGTTGAAACTCTCAAGCATAAGATCCCTTTACCTAACACTTTATCTTTGGAATGGGAATATATTTCTAATCAACTTTCTTTGGATCCAAGAGAAGCTACTTTACCCCGATTTCATATTAAGGAGGAAAGAAAGAGGGGCAGTCAAGTTAAGGCCCCTCCCTTGGGATATGTACAGGTGAACACAGACGAAGCTTCCAGAGGTAATCCAGGCAGAGCTGCTATGGGAGGCATTGGTAGACACTATGAGGGTGATGCACACTTCTTTTTTGCTGATAATCTAGGTGTTACTACCAACAATGTAGCAGAGATGAAAGCAATCTATAAAGGTATGCAAGAGGCAGCAAAGTGTGGTTGTCTGAAAATTCAAGTTAGATTTGACTCTCAATTGGCTATCAAGATATTATCTTGTAGTAGAGCCACTCTCCTACCAACTTGGCGAATTTCGAAAGAAGTTTGGAAAATTAAAAAATTGCGGTAAAATTTTATGGAAGTGCAATTTGTTCATATTCCCCTGGATAGAAATAAGATTGCAGATGGTTTGGCTAATTGGGATCTTGATAATCAAGATATCCTGTGCTACAACTCACCTCCTTCGTGGTGGTCCAACTAGCTATAAGACGATATCAAATACATTGTTAACCTTGAATTCTCTCTATGATGATTGTAAATGCCTTTTTGTTGTATAATGCTATGGCTTGGACCAAAAGTTTTTAGGCTTGGCATACCCATATATGTAAATTTGGATTTCATCTAATATAAAATCTCTACTGTTTTTAAGAAAAAAAATTATAATAAAGAAAATGGACAGTCAAAGAGAAGAATGAAAGGACAAATTTAGACAACAAATCAAGTATCATTAATTTGCGACGATATTCATGAAGATTATGTGTTGGCTTGTGAATTAAACTCTCATGTGGTCTCACTTTTGAAAGTTTTGGTGAAAAGAAAAACTAGTAGAAATGGTGCAAGAAGTTGCAGAAATGATGGGAATTTTTTACTACAGGGCCATAACTCCAAATCAATATGCCACAATCATTTTAAATTCTAGGTGTGTACGCGATACTAGTACTATAAAACTCATTGTTTATGAGACTATTGATATTCCACAAGCTGGGAATGAGATAAAGAACAACATCGAAGTCCCAAAGAAGATATCTATTGAAGGTGACAATAGGGAAAAGAGTAACCTATTATTGAAGAGGCATTGGAAAATTGTGATAAAATCATAAAGGGCATGCTCATTAGTTGAAGATACATTTTCCTTTGGACTTCGATCTACTGTTCTTAGGAGCAACCAACCCAAGTTTGGGATTTGCTTAAGGGAAACTGCAAGGATAAGAATGTAGAAAGTGAAACTCCTCATCTGCTGCTGAAGAAAATAAAGACCCCAAAAGTAGCAACACCAAATTTCAAATAAGTTATCTCTTAAAAAGAAAAAAGTTATCTGATTGAGAGAATATGGATGTCGAGTTTCAAGGCCAACAATTGCAACTCTAGAGTCAATTACAAGAAGATTGTGTTATTGCATAACTAAAATACCAAATATAGTTACAAGAGAAGAAGATTGTTGCATTTGAACTACTTTATATACCACTAGTAGAGAAGATTCAAATTCTTCAAGAGGTAGTATTGGAAATGAAAATCATTGTAAAGAAATTATCACTAAATATGAGAACCTAAAGAAAGAAATAAATAAACAAAGAAATTATATTAATGTCCCTTCAAACCTAAGAAAGAAAGAAAGAGCAAAATCACAATATACCAACAATCCGTTCAAAACCAAAATGAAGAGTATGGTTTATGGGATCAAGTGACCAATGGAAAAATCCCCCACATTGTTGAACTTGTTTTTATAAGGAAGTTTGAAGAGGAAGGAGCAACGAAAGCTAAGGAACATACCCTTTAGGTTATTAGCTCTCTGAAGCCCAATGATCACGCGAGGAATGGCCATGATTTTATGCATGAGACATTAGGCCTTAAAGATATAACTTTGCATAGTGCTTAGGCGACTCCAGATGATACCCGTATCATTCAGTTTCAATCCATTGAGCAAGGAGCCTTGAAGGCTTAAAAAAGTTATTTTTTGATTCCTAACATGGCTAATTTGATTGAAGATATCACTTCAAAATTGTCAAAATGCACAAACCTATGTTATGAGTGCAAGGAAGGAGAACAAACGGGTTGTTATTTGGAACCATAAATCAATTATTCGCGATTACCCTCCTTCCCTTCCTTGGGGTGGTCATGCCTTTGAACATCTAAATTATGCACTTCACATGTCCTACTTAATGATAATGATCTTTCTTTTGTTTGTTGGAATCACCATGGTATTGTGTGATCTTCCCCAGGTACCTTCTAGGATGCTATTTCTTTACAAGATCTTGTTTATCTCAGCAAGAGTCATGAGAGCCCAAAATGGGCCTTACATTATGATATTGGCTACCAGTCAGTTTTGGCTTTCATATACCAGACTTGCAGACTGGTGGCTTTTGTGGATATGGTGGGGTTGCTTTCCTCATTCTTGATTGCCTCTAATTTATGGTGCCCTTGATAGCTTCTGATGAGCACTTAACGTACATATTGTTTTAGGTCGAGATGGGTCTACCTTCCCTTAAGAGATATATGTTCTTTGTATTTTGGCAGTCCCTCCTGCTTCATCTCCAATTATTGTTCACACTGACGGTGATCCATATATTTCTTGCTACTCTTCTTTAGTAGATGTCATTCTTATGTGTGATTTGATTGACCACAATAAGATCTGTATGAAACCTATCTACCAATACTGGGATATCCAAATATATATTGAAAATGAATACTTGTGGAAACAATCTAGAAATTTAACTTAACATATCCACTATCTTGTGGAGTATAAGCTATGTCTTTAAGAGTCAGATTTGAAGGATTTTTGTCTGCAAAGGAGCTCATTGATGGTAATAGATTGTCACAACCTACGAGAGGCATCTTCTCCAATTGGACGAGTCACATGGCTGAAATATCCCAACCAATTCCAACTCTAATTTTTCTTTTTTTTTTGAGTTTTTAGTGCATTGACATTTCGTCAAACACTTGTCATGTCGTCTCAATTTCTGATATTTTTGTTTTTTCTCTTTAATTGAAAGAACACAGCCAATAGAAAGTCCCACAAATGATTGCAAACAAACATAACTCCCACAATGCATAAACAATACAAGTCTGATTGGAAACGAAAGGATTTATTTATTTATTTATGGATTCCAAATACAATGAAATTCATCTCTAAATTGCATACCCGAAAGTCCAGCTTTGTGTGATAAAATGAATGGATATCAATGGTACTGAAATGATCAGAACTCTCGTATGTGAAGGAGCCAATAGTGGCTGCACCTGTTACACAACTGCTGCTAACACCCCTCTCACTCATCTAATTGTTGTGCTCTCCAAATGGGAAAGATGGCACCCCAATGATGGTAATAATATTCCTCTATGAGTAAACTAATAAACACACGCTGCAATTAACTATAAAACAATATCAAAATGATCTGATGTGAAGCACAATGAAGACCTTGTTTGAATCTTCCTCTTTCGAATTGGGTTTCCCTCCAATCCGTAATCTCCAAGGGTTTCCGTCTTTCGAGAGTAATTAGCAAGAGCTGCTCTGAATTTGTTTTTTGTTCAAAATAACAAGTGTCCCGAGCAAATGGGCCAAATCCTCCTTTTATAACCTTTTCCGAGAATTTTCATTAAAAGAAAATATAATTAATAAATCACTTTATTAATTAATTACACCTTATAACTCCGAAAAGTGATTTAATTAATTAATTAATCATTCCTGGCGCCCAAGGTCACTGAATTAGCATCTCATCATTTAGAACTTCACATTCTCTTTCCGACGAGCTATAATACTGAGGTGCTCGCCAAGTAATTCGTACAAATATAAGCAACCTGAGTAAAATAATTAAAATAAGCCGTTAATTCTCCCAAAGTACGGAAATCGTCGGAAAGTACTGGAATCGGAAACTGACTGAGCAGAAACGGTGCCGATGATGAATAATGAGAAATGAAGGCAGTTGGGTGACTTATTATAAATAGATACTCTCTCCAAGAATCTTGGAGAACACACCAAAGGCCGGAAATAACCTTGGAAAGTTCCCAGTGAGTCCTTAAGACCAACTGAACTCATTGCTAACATCAAATAATCCACCAAATCGTCAATAAGACCCTTACCTGCTATGCACATCATCTCCTAAACAACGGGACTAGCTTACGAAGATGACAAATAAGCTACCCACCAAGTGTCCAAGGGTCATGCCGGAAAGCGGGACATTACAGTCCTCCCTTCCCGAGATTACTTGTCCACAAGCAATATCAGATCTGCATACCAATCAAGTCTCGGATCCCAAATCAACCGAAACCTTTTGAATGGCTTTTAATGCACTGTGCTAAACTGCTCAAAGTCTGCAAAATAGAACTTGTGCAACTTACTCATAAAAAGTGCCACAATCCCCCTCAAGTATGCCCCCAATTTTCCATAATCTTCACCCTGTTCCTGCTGTCCCATGCTGATATGTAGTGAAAAATCCTCATAGATGTCTGCATGAAATGATTTTTTGTCCATAACTATCATAGACTTGGCTGTCATTTGATGGGGCAGCATGTATTTGGCTGCTCTCATGGTGACTTGCTCCCCTTCATGATGGAAACTCAACTCCATAACTTGCAAATCTTGGGTGACTTTTCCTAGTGAATGTAGCCATTGCATACCAAGCACAACATTGTTATCCTTAAAGTCAATAACATAGAAGTCATCACAAAGTGTAAACCCACCAAATAGAATGCTAACATGGTTTACTTTCTTCTTGCAAGGGATAGTGAGACCTCCTGCTATAGTCACATCAAAGCCTTCAAAATTATAACAATGCAAACCTCTTTTGATCACCAAACCTTCATCCATGAAATTGTGTGTAGATCCACTATCAAGAAGTGCCATTACTTTACACCCAAACATTGCACATTCAAACATGAATGGATTATACCTTTGGTGCTCCTGAAAGATAAGTGACTCTACCATCATTTTCAATGTTTGGCGCTGGCTGCCCCTGTACATTTTCTGAAGTAGTATCATCATCCCCATCTGAAACAACTTCAATGAGATGTATCTTACCCTTTCCAAGACACCTATGACCCGGTGCCCAAGGATCTTTGCAATGAAAACATAAGTTTTTCCTACGAAGGTCATTCCTCGATTCATAGTCCATCTTTGGTGTAGATTCTACTGTTATTCAAATTTCACCCCCCAGAGTTAATTCGATAACATGCATCAGAGTTTTTTAGTTCCAAGCAAGTAGATTGATTTAAGAGAAAACTGTAAAATTGGCTAAGTCCTGCTCAAGATTGCCTTTGGGACAGTTGGAACAATTACACGCTGAAGGTGCGGATCGGCCGAAAAGCCTCCAGGCGGCCCAAAAAGAAAAGGGACATCTGGGACAAATGGACGTGAAATGCCCAAATCGGCCGAAAGAAAGAAAATTCGTCCAAGTCCTTTACTGGGAGCAAGCGGGACAAGAGTGCGCGGAGGACGCGAACTGGCCGGTTCGCCCGAAAAAGAGAACTGTAGCACTGGGACATTTGGGGCAAATGGACGCGAAGGATGTGAACCGGTGGGCTCGGCTGAAACAGGAAACTTCAGCACAAGGACAAGTGGGACAAAGGGACGCGCGGGACGCGGATAGCCGAAGGAGCCGAAAGCCAATCAGATCACGCCACGTGTCACTGGCAGAAAAGGGACATGGAAGCCCATTTCGGGTGGATCATGAGGATTCTGTCCCGTGAAGCACTGGGACATCCGGGACAAAAGGACACGGTGGACGTAAAAATCCGGTAGGCCCGTAGACAAATCACAGCATGACATGTGTCGCCAAGGAAAAAGGTCCAAAAAGTCAAAGGGGCGAGTTTTCGAGCACTGATCCGAACCAATGAAATAGTGCCACGTGTCCAAGTTTAAGGGGCCCACAAGAAAAGCCTATGAAAAGCTGAAGAGAGAAAATTTCTCAGTGAACCAGAGCCTGCCACGTGTCGTCTAGATGGTAGAGTGCAGGAAAAGAAATTTAAAAATCCTGTTCTTCACCTGTTTTGTTCCCTAAATCTTTAGACCTTCATATCTTTTGATCCAGAGCTCAGATTTGCACGTTCTTTATATCAATAGAAAGCTGTTGAAATTCTCTACATGATTCTAGGATCAATCTCACATGTTGGTGGATTTTGGAGGGAGAAGATTAATAAAATGTCTCTGACGTGTGGTGATAGACAGAAGTAATGCTTCAATAACCAACTTTAAAGCAGTAGACAGCTCACCGCTCCTATTAGATAGCCCTCTGTTTTGCCAGGATCCACTGCTTCTATCATAATGAGATGATTTTAAATGCTACCAAGAAGTGGTTGGGGTAGATTTTGGATTTCCTCTCTCTTCCCTCTCTCATTTCTTGATATATATTGTAAAGAAGAGCTCCTTTAAGGGGTCAGACATTCTTGTTTTGCATCCTCCCTTCTTCCCTCACTTGCAAGAGAAATTGTGGAGCTTTCAAACCTCCCATATGGGTTGTAATGCCAATATTTTTGCCTCTTGGCCATTGCAATGTACTGTATTGACTCTTGAGCAATAATATATGTGTTGTGATTGACTCTCAACCCTCTCATGTATTCATTGTTGTCATTTTGATCTCTTATTGCAGTTTGGTTACCTGTGCATGGTGGTTGTATTGCATCTATGTGATCTATGTTAAATTTGTCAAAATGAATGTCTAACGTTCCTTGGTGCATCACCTTTGTAGTTTAGATTTTATTCTATGCATTTTCTTACCCTGTCTCCTTGGCAAGTTAGATTAGGTTTTAGAAAACCCTCTACATTTTTTGTGTGCATCTGAACAGAGGAATAGGAACCAGCCTTCTCTGGAGAATCTTTTCTCATCTTTACAAGTCCCACGCTTGGAGAAAGGATTCCATGTTGTGCAATCACACTGGATGCCTGAACATCAACCTAGAAGCCTGATTTGCATCCAGGGGTGCTGTGAGTCTGCAACAATAGTTTTGGCATGCCCGGTGGGACATAGAGGTCTCATTTTTATTGCAGCAAAGTTGATATGCATCTGCTACAGTTTTCTTACTTATAAGAGCTATTACTTGCATATCTGGTGACTCCACTGGGGAAGAATCAACTGGTTTCAGTAGTGTAGGCCTAAAAACTCATAAGGAGAATCACCACAAGGTCAAGAGTTGGAGAAGAAGAAGCACTGTTTGAATACCTGCAATTATCTCCAAGAAGAAGGCAAAGAGGAAGAAGGATTCAAAGGTCTCCATCTCCACCAAACAGAACAATCTCAACTCCTCCACCTGACAGGCCTTTCATTCAGTATACAAGGGTTTTAAGACTGATTAGAATGGCTCAGAACAATCCCTACGTCAACTTCACAGGTAGCAGCCCACTTGCTCTCAATGCACAACATCCAGTTCCTATTGCAGCCTTGAAGAACATTCCCTACTTCATTGGAGAAAATCAGACTACTCCAGGTGATCATGTTAAAGATATTGCTAACCTTTGTGTAATCCATGAAATCAATGAAATGCAAGTGGCTGTAAAGTTACTGGCATCTTCCTTCAAGGGTAAAGCATTACAATGGTTTAGGAGCCTTGGAGCTAGTTCTATCACAAACTAGAATCAGCTATGTATTACACTTCGCGAGCAATTTGGAGTGAAGGGAGACAACTTGTCTCTTTTGGAGCAGTTGACAACTATCAAGAGAGCCCCCAATGAGCAGCTGACTAACTTCAACTTCAGATTTCAAAGGTCTTGGGATAGGATTCTAGTGGCAGTCAGGGTCAATAGCAGAAGGTTCTTTTCTATATTACCTTAAAGCTTTGAATTCTGATATTTCTATGTTAATTCAATCTATGGTAGGCACAACAATCCCTATGGCTTATAGCATTGCCATTATAGCTGAAAACTATCTTATTCAAGCAGGTAAACTAGCTCCTAGGCGTCCCATGCCCTTGTATCCAAACTTAGAAAATCCAAGCACTAGTCAAGCACCCACTTTGGCTCCTGTTCCCACTCCTAGAAATTAGAGTTCAAGTGAAGCTTCCACTTCATCTCCAAGTGCTTCGAATGAACTCCAAGAGGTCATGAAACAGTTGCAAAATTTGGGAAATGAGCTGGTTACTATTAAGAGGCAACAAGCCCAAGGTTTCAGACCTTCCTATCAACCTCAAGCTTAGCCTAATAGGAAGCAATACCAACCACAAAGACCACCTAATCCAGTTGCAAATGTGAATCAAACAAGGCCTCCCTCCAATAGACCATTCCAGCCCTATAATCCAAATGCTATATATGCCTCTAAGGCATTAGTGCCAACACAGAACAACATTGCTCAGGAATATGACTGGTGCTTTCCATGCAACGAGCCTCATAACCAATCCATTTGTTTCAATGGTGCTCTCAATCAAGCAATGTTGGTGATAACTACTGATGTGGAGGGCGAGGGCAGTCAAGGAAACAGTCAACAACAAGAAACATTCCAACAGCAATCAGCCCCAAATGACACCACGTTGGTGAACTGGCAAGCAGAAGATTTCTGTGGCATGAATCAAGCAGTTTCTCAAGGTGTCGCAGCCAACACAAGGTCAAAGAGGAGAAATTTAGGTGAAGAACATCCATTAGCCCTAGCCAATCCACCACCTTCCACGGCTCCACAAATTATTGGTAAGCAGAGTCCAGTTTCAAATACACAAGGGCAGCCAAGAACAGCCCCTAGGCCAACTCAAATGCTAGCTGTTGCTGCCCACATATAAGGAGTAAGTGTACAAACCAAGGGACAAAAAAAGGGTACTTCATCCCCATTCAGTATCATTGAATAGATGAAGAAGACTAACGTCAATATATTAATGTGGGAATCCCTATCCATCCCAGGACAAAGAGATCTGCTGCAAACTACCATGAAGGATTGGACAACTTCGAATCAGTAGGTTCAGATGCAAGACAAAGTGCTTACAAATGCTGCCCAGCCTGAAGGAAGCCATGGAGGGCAACAAGGTAAAATGTTGAAGCCCCCTCCTTTCTATGTTTCATTAATCATTGGGGATAAACTAGTACACAATTGCATGATTGATTCTGGGGCAAGTAGCTCAGTGATACCCAAGTAAATAGCTGATCAGCTGGGTCTCCAATATGAAGTAATATCTAAAGGGGTAGTGCAATTGGATGGGACAACAATAGCAACAGTTGGAGTGATTAAAAACTTGAGTCTTAACTTGCATGCATGTCCAAATGTTGTTGTCTTACAAGATATATCAATCATAGACCTTCCACAACTCTTTGCCCTTTGCTTGTCAAGGGACTTCACAGCCAAGATTGGGGGGTATTTGTCTGCTGATTGGTCTCACATGCTGTTTAGAACAAGGTATGGAACTAAGGCTACAATTAGGTCTGAACCTATTGCAAACTTCCATATTGAGCCTTACACCCCTAGTCAGATTAATGCCAATTGCTCAACATTTGATCAAGAAGATCACCCTAGTACTGGTGAGGCTGACACCAAGGTTGGAAATATCCCAGACCTAACTCTCGATGAATACGAAAACAAGATACATGCTATTGATCCCTATCAAGAAGTAGAAGAATCTGAGCTGGGAGTCTATTATATACATAAATAAAATCAACATGTTCCTAGCATCACCAAGCCAAGCCATAATGATGACAATGAGGTATGACGGATGTTTTTTGATGGATCAAGGAGTAGGCAAGGTGCAGGAGGTAGAGCCATGCTTGTTTCACCTCAAGGCATCAAATATTATTTAGCTTTTCGTTTCTAGTTTTCTTGTTCAAACAACACAGCTGAATATGAGGCCTTGATTCATGGACTTCATTGGGCTAGGAAAAAGGGGACAAATAACTTGCAGGTGTTCGGAGATAGTGAGCTAATCGTCAACCAAGTTAGAGGACAACATGCTATGAAGAACGATCTGCTGAGGAGCTACAAGAATAGGGTATGGGACCTCATTAAGGATTTTGAAGCTTTCAACATTGTGTCCATACCCAGGAAGAAAAATGAAGCCGTGGATAGGTTCGCAGCAGTTGGAGCAACGTTTGATGTGGTTGACAACATCAAAAAGGAAAAAACAAAGCCACATATCCATGTGATTGTGAGGCCAGTAGTTCAAGATAATAACACAAGCTGGCAGGTGTTTGAGAACGATCAACAGATCATCAATTTTCTACAGGAAGAGGCTAAATTTTCAGCTAGAAATCATGACAGATTAGAGCAACAGTATGGGGATCAAGTAGTGTAGCTACGAACAAACAAGCTTCTTAAGGGTTTAGTAACGTTGGAGTCTATCTTCGACCCTAACGACTAGTTCCGTAAAGAAAAGGCTAACCTACAGGTCAAGAGGGAAGATTCAGAGCCAATTCCGGTTGGGGAAGGAAAGACACTTCAAATTGGTAAAGTGGCCACTGAGCAGGAGAAATCAGATTTCATACAGCTTTGTCAAGAATTTCCAGATGTCTTCTCTTAGAGTTATGAAGACTTGAGAGGATTCAATCCAAATTTGGCACAACATACCACAGAATTGGATCCAGATGCTAAGCCCATCAGATAGAAGCAGAGACCTGTTAACCCTCACATTGAGCCTCTAATGAAGAAAGAGCTAAATAAGCTAATAGAGGCAAGCATTATATTCCCGATCAAGCACTCAAGCTGGGTTGCTAACTTGGTTCCGGTCAGGAAGAAGAGCACAAAAATCAGGTTGTGTGTAGATTTCTGGGACCTCAATAGGGCATCTCTCAAAGACCATTACCCACTTCCTTTAATGGAACAAATATTGCAAGTAGTATCCGGTTCAGAGAGATTCTCTCTCCTAGATGGCTACTCAGGGTATAATCAGGTGATGGTGAAAGAAGATGACCAATTCAAGATGACTTTCACCACCAAATGGGGGACCTATGCCTACAAGAAGATGCCATTTGGACTATCAAATGCTGGAGCCACCTTCCAAAGGGAAATGGATATGGAATTTAAGGGGTTGATCAATAAAATAGTTCTGATATATCTTAACGACATCACTGTATTCTCAAAAAATGCAGTAGATCACCTCTGTCATTTGAGGCAAGTATTTCAGAGATGTAGAAGATTTGAGGTATCATTGAATCCCAAAAAGTGCATATTCTTGGCTCACGAGGGAAAACTTCTAGGCCATATTGTTTCAAAGGAAGGGTTGATGATTGACCCAGAACGGGTTGAAGCAATTCAAGCATTGCCATTGCCAAGTCACAAGAAGGCTCTTCAAAGCTTCTTGGGAAGGATCAATTTTGTCCGCATGTTTGTTCCAAAATTTGCAGCTCTCGTAAAGCCAATAACGCTAATGTTAAAGAAGAGCATGGAATTTAAGTGGACATCTGAAGGCAAGGCAATTTTTGAGGCAATAAAAGAGGCTATATCTCAAGCCCCAACTCTCGTCAATCCAGACTTCTCTAAGGACTTCGTGCTATATGCCTTCGGTGGTGGAGACACAATTTCTACAATCCTGACACAACAAAACAAAGAAGGATTAGAACAACCAGTTGCTTTCTTCAGTCAAGGCTTGGAGGAATACGAAACTAGATACTATTTCATTGAAAAGCATGTACTTGCAGTGATCAGGAGTTTAAAGAAATTCAAGCACCTAGTCTCAAACAACAAAATCCAATTATTGGTCTCTCATGTGGGAGTCAAGGACTTCCTTCTAAACAAGGATCTAAATGAGAAGCGTGTAGGGTGGATAACTTGTATCATGGAATATGACATCAAGATCAAGGTCACCAAAATAGTATGTGGAAAGGGACTATGTGAACAGCTAGCCTTGAGTCAACAGGTTGAAGCAGGTGATGAAAAAGAGACTGTCTTGGTACTACAGGATGGCCAAGAACATGAAAATGATGATGTGCCTACCCCTTGTTGGACTCAGAATATGATACACTTCCTACAGATAGGACTATGCCCTCCGGAAATGAGCAAAGCAAAGAGGAGACACTTCAGATTACATGTTGTCCCGTATGCCATTATTGATGGAGTTTTGTTCAAGAAAGATGTAAATGGAATGCTGCTGAGATGCATTAGCACAGGTCAGATTCAAAGGGTATTGGAAGAGTTTCACGGTGGACCAGCTGGTGGCCATTTTGCGCTAAGAGTGACAGCTCTAAAAATTATGAAGGCTGGTTATTATTGGCCTAAAATCTTCAGCGATTGCTACGCATGGATCAAGAGGTGTAAGAATTGTGCATTCTTCACAGGAAAAGAAAGACTTCCTACCCTTCCATTGCATCCAATCTCAGTTGACCATCCATTCATGCAATGGGGTTTGGACTTCATTGGAGTCATTAATCCCAACTCAAGCCAAGGACATAAATAGATTTTGACAGCCACAGACTACTTCACCAAATGGACAGAAGCAGTAGTGCACTCAAAGAGCCAAATGAGTCTAGCATCTTAGACTTTTATGAGGGAATAACAACCAGATTTGGTGTACCTACCACAATAATTTCTGATAATGCATTGACATTCATTGGATCTAAGGTGACTGAGTGGGCTGTCAAGAACGGTATTTACCTAAGCACTTCATCGAACTATTACCCTCAGGGTAATGGCCAGGCCGAGTCTACAAACAAGAACTTGTTGAGGATCATTAGGAGAACTCTTGATGAGAATCAGAGGTCTTGGCATACCAAGTTGAAATCAGCCTTATGGGCTGATAGGATCACTCCCAAAAGATCCACAGGTAACTCTCCATTCAGGCTTGTCTATGGAAGAGAGGCAATCTTGCCCATGTCACTTGAGTTGCCAACATTGGAACTCATGGAGCAGCTGGAGTTACTTGAATTTGAGCCCATGGAGGTGAGGTATGCAAAGTTGATGGAGCTGCAAGAGATCAGAAATCAGGCATCCCAAACAATGGAAAAGGATCAAGCTTTGATCAAGAAGACCTTTGATAGGAAGGCCAAAGATAGATATTTTCAAGTTGGAGATTTAGTGTTGAAATGGGATGTGGACAGAGCAAAACCGGGAAGGCATTCAAAATTTGATGTCATTTGGAGTGGCCCATACATGGTCACTGTTGATGTCAAATCGCAGCACCCCTGAATGTCTGCAACACGATGGGTTGAGACTCTTAGTATGATTGCATAACATGGAGCTTTTCCCAAGTGTGGGACCTTGCGAAATCGGGAAAAGCTCTCCAGATGAAGGCCGGTTCCTATTCCTCTATTCAGATGCACACGTAGAAGATGTAAAGGGTTTACTAAAAACCTAATCTAACTTGCCAAGGAGACAGGGGGTAAGAAAATGCATAAAATAAAACCTAAACTATAAAGGTGATGCACCGAGGAATGAAGAACACATGTCTTGCAAATAAACACAGAACATTAAAATGCAATATAGATCATACACAGATAGCCAGATTCATAGTGAAAGATCAGGGGGATGTAAATGATACAGAGAGGTTATGTAAATGAATCACCCCCCAGAGGGTTGAGATTTGATCCACAAACATATTAATTTGCTCCAAAGATGATACATCACACTGCAAAATGCCAAGAGGCAAGGTTACATTACAGTTTCAAATGGGAGGTTTTAACTCCACAAGTTCACCTGCCAAAGAGAAGAAGGGAGGGGCAAAACAAAAATGTCTAACCTTTAGAAAGAAGGCGTCCTCCTTACAATTTATAGGAAGAATGAGAGAGGGAAGAGAGAGAAATTCCAAATCTACCCCAACCACCGCAGGTTGTATTTAATTCATCTCATTATGGTGGTAGGTGAGAACCCTAGCGACCCCCAAAAGTGGCTAACTATATTTTTCATTTTTAAAAATTTGTTCTCACCTAATTAAATATATCTAGTTGTAGTTGGACAGAGGACCTCGTAAGCTTTCTAGAAAGTCCAACCTTGCATGAATCCATGCTCCCAGTCAAAAGTTATGGCCATCTGGGCCAATATCTGCGCCAGGGTCTGCTTCCTGCCAGCACTCAGAATGTTGCACCTCCTGAAGGTGCACCTTGGCGCATTCATGTGCATGTCGACATCCTCTTACATGCACCAAGGTGCAAATTTCTCTATGTCGACACTCCGTGTCATGCGCCATTTCTGTGTGCCAAGGCGCAACTTTTCCTGTGTCGACACTCCATGTCATGCGCCATTTCTGTGCTCCAAGGCGTAACTTTCTCTGTGTCAACACTCCATGTCATGCACCATTTCCATGTGCTAAGGCACAACTTTCTCTGTGTCGACACTCCATGTCGTGTGCCCATTCTATGTGCCTTGGGTGCACCATTTCCTCTGTCAACACTCTATGTCGTGCGCCCATTCTATGCGCCAAGGCGTAACTTTCTTGTGTCGACACTCCGTGTCATGCGCCATTTCTGTGCGCTAAGGCACAACTTTCTCTGTCAACACGCTGTGTCGTGCACCCATTCCTGTGTGCCAAGGCGCATCTATCTTCATATTCTTTTGCTTGTCTATATCCTCCCAAGGGGGGGATATATATACAACAGTCACAAAGTGCAAGAACAACAATGCTTTCCAATTAGCCTCATTGGATGGTGAAGAACTACAGATTCCAGTCAATGAAATCTATCTCAAGTGTTGCTTCTAGAGGGAAGTTCACTACCTCTGTAAATATTAGATTAGATTTTCCTTCCTCCAAGTGCTTGTACACATTGTATTACTGTAGGTTAGTTTTGTTTTCCCTAAGTGCTTTGGCACAGCTTGCTGTTCATGGAGATGTTTTGTAGTCTATTACTTTCATCAAGTGGCATTCCATCTTCCTCCTTGCACATTCTGATCAATTGAGGTTCTAAATAGAATATTTGATGACTCCATGCCCAATGGACTACTTCAGGCAACTGGTCCTTTCATCTAGCAGGCAGATGACCCCGCTGAGTCACCAAATTTTTATCCAATTTCACCCCCCAGGGTTGAAATTGATAACATACATCAGGATTCTCAAATCCCAGGAAAATTGATTGATCCAGGGTAAAAATCATGTTTCTAGGGTCCCTTCAGAAATTTTTCTAACTCCCCTGTCTAGGTTGAAAAGAACAAGCTCTGAGAAAATGTGAGAAAGTTATAGAAAATAAGCTTGGGCCAAAAAAATTGTGAAAATCGGCTAAGTCCTAGTCTAAACAACAGTCGGGACATTTGGGATGAAAAAGGTGCAGATCGACTGAAAAGCCTACAGGTGGCCCAAAAAACAAAGGGACATCTGGGACAAATGGACGCGAAATGCCTGAATCGGCTGGTTCCACCGGAATGGGAAACTGAAGCAATGGGACATTTGGGACAGATGGACGCGAAGGACGCGAACCGGCCAGTTCGGCTGAAACAAGACACTTCAGCACAAGGAAAAGTGGGATAAAGGGACGCGCGAGACATGGATAGCCGAAGGAGCTAAAAGCCAATCAGATCACGCCACGTTGTCACCGACAGAAAAGGGATGAGGAATCCCATTTCGGGTGGATCAGAGAATTCTGTCCCGTGAAGCAATGGGACATCTGGGACAAAAGGACGTGGTGGACATGAAAATCTTGTAGGCCCATAAACAAATCACAGCATGACACGTGTCGCCAAGGAAAAAGGTCCAAAAAGTCAAAGGGGCGAGTTTTCGAGCACTGATCCGAACCAATGAAATAGTGCCACGTGTCCAAGTTTAAGGGACCCACAAGAAAAGCCCGCAAAAAGGTGGAGAGAGAAAATTTCTCAGTGAACCAGAGCCTGCCACGTGTCGTCCAGATGGCAGAGCACGGGAAAAGAAATTTAAAAATCCGTTTTCGCCTGTTTTGTGCCCTAAATCTTCAGACCTTCGTATCTTTTGATCCAGAGCTTGGATTTACACGTTCTTTATATCAACGGAAAGCCGTTTAAATTCTCTACATGATTCTAGGATCAATCTCACATTTTGGTGTATTTTGGAGGGAGAAAATTAAGAAAACGTCTCTAACGTGTGGTGATAGACAGAAGTAATGCTTCAACAACCAACTTTAAAGTAGCAGACAGCTCGCCACTCCTGTTAGATAGCCCGCCGTTTTGCTAGGATCCACCGCTTCTATCATAATGAGATGATTTTAAATTCTACCAAGAAGTGGTTGGGGTATATTCTAGATTTCCTCTCTCTTCCCTCTCTCATTTCTTGATATATATCGTAAAGAAGAGCTCCCTTAAGGGGTCAGACATTCTTGTTTTGCATCCTCCCTTCTTCCCTTGCTTACAAGAGAAATTGTGGAGCTTTCAAACCTCCCATATGGGTTGTAATGCCAGTCTTTTTGCCTCTTGGCCATTGCAATGTACTGTATTGACTCTTGAGCAATAATATATGTGTTGTGATTGACTCTCGACCCTCTCATGTATTCATTGTTGTCATTTTGATCTCTTATTGTAGTTTGGTTACCTGTGCATGGTGTTTGTATTGCATCTATGTGGTCTGTGTTAAATTTTCAAAATGAGTGTCTAACATTCCTTGGTGCATCACCTTTGTAGTTTAGGTTTTATTCTATGCATTTTCTTACCCTGTCTCCTTGGCAAGTTAGATTAGGTTTTAGGAAACCCTCTACATTTTTTGTGTGCATCTGAACAGAGGAATAGGAACCAACATTTTATGGAGAATATTTTCTCATCTTTACAAGTCCCACGCTTGGAGAAAGGATTCTATGTTGTGTATTCACACTGGATGCCTGAACATCAACCTAGAAGCCTGATTTGCATCCAGGGGTGCTGTGAGTTCGCAACAACAGTTTTGGCACGCCCGGTGGGACCTAGAGGTCTCATTTTTATTGCAGCAAAGTTGATATGCATTTGTTGCAGTTTTCTTGCTTATAAGAGCTATTATTTGCATATCTGGCGACTCCACTGGGGAAGAATCAACTGGTTTCAGCAGTGCAGGCCTGAAAACTCATGAGAAGAATCACCACAAGGTCAAGAGTATGCCTCCGCTCACGGCGTGGCAATCCCCTAACACTCCCAAGCTTTGAAGTTGATCTGCTATGGTCCCTGTATCTACTGGCAACTGATACGGATCTGTCCCTCCTACCGTGCCTGTCTAGCGGCCTATCTAGTGCCAACTTGTCCAAAGTAGTGCCCATGTGCTCCATGGTCTGTAATTACTGCCTCTGCGTGTTTGCCATATCCCGAATAAAAATCCTATCTAGATCTGCATGTTCCTCTCGAGAACTCTCAGGTCTCTCACCCTAATATTCCATTATGTCACCTCCAGCAATACCGGCTTCGAGTTGTGCTCGTCTGCCGGTGTAGTATCTGTGTGGACCGTCCTCTCTGTGATGCATTCAAAGTTGATTTCTATTTTAATACCCTGTCTACATCCTTCCCACACAGGCTGGGAGGATACACCGCTGTGATACCACTAAAATATCCCAACTAATTCCAACTCCAAATTTTATTTTTTTGAGTTTTTAGCGCATTGTCATTTCGTCAAACACTTGTCATGTCGTCTCAATTTCTGATATTTTTGTTGTTTCTCTTTAATTGAAAGCACATGGCCAATAGAAAGTCCCACAAATGATTGCAGACAAACATAACTCCTACAATGCATAAACTATACAAGTCTGATTAGAAACGAAAGGATTTATTTATTTATTTATGGATTCCAAATACTATGAAATTCATCTCTAAATTGCATACCCAAAAGTCCAGCTTTGTGTGATAAAATGAATGGATATCAATGGTACTGAAATGATCAGAACTCTCGCATGCGAAGGAGCCAATAGTGGCTGCACCTATTACACAACTACTGCTAACACCCCTCTCACTCCTCTAACTGTTGCGCTCTCCAAACGGGAAAGATGGCGCCCCAATGATGGTAATAATATTCCTCTATGAGTAAACTAATAAACACACGCTACAATTAACTGTAAAACAATATCAAAATGATCTGATGTGAAGCACAATGAAGACCTTGTTTGAATCTTCCTCTTTCGAATTGGGTTTCCCTCCGATCCATAATCTCCAAGGGTTTCCGTCCTTCGAGAGTAATTAGCAAGAGCTGCTCTAAATTTGTTTTTTGTTCAAAATAATAAGTGTCCCGAGCAAATGGGCCAAATCCTCCATTTATAACCTTTTCCAAGAATTTTCATTAAAAGAAAATATAATTAATAAATCACTTTATTAATTAATTACACCTTATAACTTCGGAAAGTGATTTATTTAATTAATTAATCATTCTTGGCGCCCAAGGTCACTGAATTAGCATCTCATCATTTAGAACTTTACATTCTCTTTTCGACGAGCTATAATACTGAGGTGCTCGCCAAGTAATTCGTACAAATATAAGCAACCTGAGTAAAATAATTAAAATAAGCCGTTAATTCTCCCAAAGTACGGAAATCGTCGGAAAGCACCAGAATTGGAAACTGACTGAGTAGAAGCGGTGCCGATGACGAATAATGAGAAATGAAGGCAGATGGGTGACTTACTATAAATAGATACTCTCTCCAAGAATTTTGGAGAACACACCTGAGGCCGGAAATAACCTCAGAAATTGCCAAGTGAGTCCTTAAGACCAACTGAACTCATTGCTAACATCAAACAACCCACCAGATCGTCGATAAAACCCATACCTGCTATGCACATCAGCTCCTAAACAAGGGGACTAGCTTACGAAGATGACAAATAAGCTACCCACCAAGTGTCCAAGGTTCATGCCGGAAAGAGGGACATTACACGTGGCATCCATATTCTTAATGGGTTTTCTTGTTTCCTATATGCCAATAGATTTACTTTCTTACGTCTCACTAGAGTGCAAGTGGGGTGGATCATGTTCTAGCTACCAAGCCTTCGATCCCCCAAATTCCTTATTTTTTTGTATCTTTAAATTTTACTGTTTGTATAGCCTCTTTATTGTTTTACCCCTTCCCTCAAGATCCTCCAATATTCATTAAACTACAATCCATTTTTATGTTTCATATGCCAATGTTTATGTTGTCTTTCCCACTTTTTTTTTTACTACAATTCACTCTCTATGTTCACAACCAAATATGAGTTTCTTTCGTGTGATAGTTCAAGCTTTAATAGCTACAAGACTAATATAATTGGGGACACATTTACCAATTTTTTTGCCACAATTTTGAACATGAAGCTTTATGATCATTTATAGAGTAGTGAGCTTAAACTGGGGCCAAACAGGCTTCAACAAAGACTTCTAGGTTATTGATCACATTTTTTCTCTTTGGGCTATTATTGGGGAGGCTTGCCAACATTCTTCCAAATCCTTTTGTTCTTTTGTATACTTTAAGGTCATTGACTCTATATGAGGTGTATGCTATTCCAGAGTATGTGCTACAGTTGTATTAGAGATCTCCTTTAGTGCCATCATGAGGCTCTATGAGATAGTTGTTGGCTGATTTCAGACTGTGTGCACATTCTCTGAATTTGTTAAGAGTACTGGATTCAAATAGGGGTGCCCTCTCTCACTGACTCTTTTTGGGATTTTAATTGATGATCTTTAAAAATTTATTTGGCAGCATACTCATTTTGATGATGGTTGTATATTACATCACTTTTTGATTGCTATTCTCCTTTTTTCTGATGTCGTAGTCTCTTCTCATTGCCATAATTACCAAAGACGATTAAATTCCTTTGCTTGCTTCTGCCATCTTATAGTTAACCTTAGTAAAACTGAGCTTATGATTTCCATTACCATTAGGGATCCTCTTTCCAGTTTTTAGCTGTATAAAAGAGACCCCGTGGAGATCATGAAAAATGTATATTCTTTTCAGGAATTCATCTATGATTACTCATCACCCACTTTGAAGTTTGATTCTCAATTGTTTCTTCCTAAGGGAAGCCTCACTCTTTATTTTGGAGTGCCAATGCTTTCAAATACATTTTCAGGATATCCCTTTGAACATGTGCTTCTTCAATTTTGTCATTAAAGCGAAAAGTATTTATAGCTCAGAGATTTGGGTCCCAAATATAGGCACATATTGAGAGGGCTCACATTATCATGCTTCAACACATGATCTGTTACAAATGAATGGTTCCAAAATGCATTGTTTAGGCCAAGTTTGTTACCCAACCTGTTCGTTGGGAGGTTGTCTTCAGGGTGAATTTCTTTCTTCAAAGACTCGGGTTTGTAGGTGAACCAACTTCAAGTTGAGTAATTCCCATATTTAGCCTTTTGGTTTCAAAGATGGTTGCCTCCTTGGTTCTCATTAGGTGTGAACATCACTATTGATTGACTTCCTCCATTCATATACTTACTGGATGGCCTTCCTTTCCTCCTTACCCCAAAGAATGTGTTTGATAAATTGTCAAGGAGGACATTTATTGATAGTATATTCAGGTCATTTTGACACCTTCCTTGTAGCTTTTCAGCTCTTAGATGGCTTTATTCAGTGGGAATTTCGTATAGGTGGTTGATGGTACTATTGTCCTGAATGACTATCTCCAACACCATTCATTTCATTGCTTGAAAATTCCTCTTGGTAAACTGAGGGTTTGATCTCACAAGTTACGAGTTGAGTTAGATCACTATTTTCCTTGTGGTGATAGGACCTGTTGTCTTTGTTATCTGTGGGAGTTGGAGTGTGAAGAGCTCAATTATTTCCATATGTGTTTATGATGAGATTTAAGGTACCATTGTTTAAACAAAGACCTGACAACCTATCTCGGGTGTTGGGGATACTAAGCATCCCTTTGATATGTCTTCTTCTAAAAGATGCCAAACCCCTTTTTGCCTGAATACTTTTTTAAAAAAAATATTGCTTTGCCTCAAATCTGAACTGATATACCAGAAGAATTCATAGAACACCACACTAAAACTGCATAGATAAATTAAATAAAGCAAAACCCCGCAAACCGGGTGAATATAGAAAAGGCGCCTAGGGTTTAACAGACAAATTTCTTCATTAATAATTCAGCCGTGTTTTTAATGATGTTTTATGATGCTAAATATTATGGCAATACAATTATAAATCTGCAAATAGATTTAATAACAAAGATTGACCAAATACCCACTGTAAATGATTCAAACCAAACCGATTTGACATATATTTGCTGCTGGGAATTATAATAAATATCTATCATGAAAAATACCTTTGATACAACATAAAACCACTGTAGAAGAAGTCGCCCACTCTGGAAGTAGTCTGTATGCCCACTGCTGCAATTTATTTCTCTGTCTAACTGCTGGAATAATAAAAACTTGTGAATACCATGAAGATCCCTGTATGGAAACTTCTCTCACTGCTCCTAGGGTTTCCGTCCGCAAGAGGATTAATCCAGAGGGTTTCCGTCCTTGGAATCTGTCTGCATAAGCTCAGTGCTAACTGCCGGGGAAAAATAATAATAATCTGAATGCCCTTTCCCCAAGTTGCATTTTTCCCTTATAGCCAAAAAACCCTCCAAAGGAAGAAGTCGCACTTTTTCCCAATCCTCATAATTATTTATTTTTCCTTTCCCCACCAAGTCGCATGGGTTTATTTGGCCATTACCCAAACAAGTCGCATTTTTGGCTAGGAAGGCACTTTAAATAATTAATTAATTTATTTAAATGCGTTTTCCTAAGTCAAAGTCACTTAAACAGTCTATTAATTCATTATATCTGCTTTAATGATATTTTACTTTATTTTAAGAACCATACAATAAAAATAATAAACCGAAGTCACCCTTGAAAACACCCCTTGGCTGTTGGGTAGACAAAACAAGCCAAAGGTCTTTAACCGAACTATTCGAGAAAGAGGGACATTACAACCCTCCCTTCCCGAGATTGCTTGTCCCCAAGCAACTATAGAGCTAGATGTTGTAATATAGACTCACCCGCCCATGTAGCATTCTCCTCCACCTCACCAAGAACTCCCGAATAACTCTATTCCTTAGTCTCCTCTCTCGACTGTCAAAGATTTCCTCTAGCACTAAGTCCAATCTCCCTTCCTCATCCAGGGGTGGTAACTCTGTAGAAGAAATAATGTGTTGCCCCAAGGCCTTTTTCAAGCAAGATACATGAAAGACATTGTGTATCTTACTCTTAGAAGGCAACTCTAGCTCATATGCCACTTCACCAACTCTTCTCAACACCTTGTATGGACCATAGAATCGCGGCTTGAGCTTTTCAGCCCCACTCTTCTTGAGAGTACTCTGTCTATAAGGCTAAAGACGTAGAAAAACCATGTCTCCTACCTCAAATGATCTCTCCACTCTGTGCCTATCTGCATACATCTTCTGCTGACTAGGCCCGCTGAATATTTTCCTAAGTACCTTAAGGATGTCCTGACTATCTTGTAAACTCTCATGATCCTTGGGAGCTCTATTGTCCCCAAACACCAAATCAACAAAAGATCTCGCATCATATCCATTCAGTGCTCGGAATGGAGTCATACCAATAGACATATGGTAAGTGGTGTTATAGCAATACTCACATAAATATAACAACTTTACCCATGCCTTCTACTGTCCTGCAACATAGTTACGAAGATAACCCTCTATCCACTTGTTCACAATCTCTGTTTGCCCATCCGTCTGAGGGTGATAACTAGTGCTAGGAGTCAACTCAGTGTGAACCAAACGGAAAAGCTCCTGTCAAAATATGCTCATAAACCTACTATCCCGGTCACTAACTATGTTCTTCGGAAGTCCGTGTAACCTGAATATCTGACGAAAGAACAAATCAGCCACATGAGGTGCCTTAAAGCTGGTAGGGACAGCGAAAAAATGTGCATATTTTGTCAACCGATCAACTACTGCATAAATGCAATCAGTCCCTTGCACCACAAGAAGACCTGTAATGAAATCCATCGAAATACTTTCCCACTTCTGCTCCGGAATCGGCAACGGCTTTAGTAAACCTGCTAGGAAAGTATGCTCTGACTTGTTCTGCTGACAAGTCATACACTCGCGAACATGGCGCAAGACATCATCCTTGAGACCCTTCTAGGAGAATCTCTCTCTAATTTGCCTGTATGTTTTAAAATACCCTGGATGTCCTGCAAGTGGTGCATCATGGAAAGCATGCATAATCTTCTCCTTAAGCTCAGATTCAGGAACTAGGTAAATTCTACCCTTATACAAAATCAAATCAGCTATTACCTTATACCGGCCATCCTGAATTTTTCCATCCATAATGTCACATGCCCAAGTGATTTTGGAATACTCAACTAACAATTGATATTTCCAATCTGCTGAAATCTCGCTCAAGGAACATAGGGCAGCGAGATGGGGTTTCCTGGAAAGTGCATCAGCCACCACATTTTTCGTCCCCTTGACATACTCAATGTCAAAATCATATGTCTGGATTCTGCTAACCCATTTTTGTTGCCTCTCATTGAGTTCTTTTTGTTCCAGGAAATATTTCAAACTGTTGTGGTCGGTTCTCACCACAAATTTTCCACCCACCAAATATTGTCTGAACTTTGCCAAAGCATGCATAATGGCAAGCATCTCCTTATCGTAGGTGGAATACAATCTCTCATTGTCTCTCAACTTCCAGCTCTCGAAGGCAATAGGATGGCGATCCTGTATAAGAACTGCACCAATCCCCAAACCCAAAGCATCGCACTCTAAAATGAAGGGCCATGAGAAATCTGGAAGAGCCAAAACTGGACATGTGCTCATAATTACCTTGAGCCTCTCAAATACCACCTGTGTCTCATCTGACCAACTGAATGCACCCTTTCGTGTGAGATCTGTCAATGGAGCTACCATCTGAGAATAACCCTTCACAAACCTCCTGTAGTAACCACATAACCCCAAGAATCCTCACAAGTCAGAGATATTCTTGGGTCCTGGCCAATCCTGCATCGCTTGTATCTTCTCCTGATGGACCTTGACCCCATTGGCCCCAATAACATGCCCAAGATACAATATCTCCGTAAGTCCAAATTCACACTTGGACATCTTAGCAAATAAAGACTGAGTCTCCATTATGCTAAGTACCTCATCAAGATGCCTCAAATGATCATCCCATGTCCTGTTGTAAATCAGAATATCATAAAAAAACACCAACACAAACTGCCTTAACTGCCTGTTGAAGAGATGGTTCATACATGACTGAAATGTAGCAGGGGCATTAGTGAGTCCAAATGGCATCACCAATAACTCATAGTGCCCGTAGTGACACCTGAAGGCTGTCTTGTGAATATCTTGATCCTGAACTCGAATCTGGTGGTAGCCTGATCGAAGATCAATTTTCGAAAAGTAAATAGATCCATGCAACTCATTCAACAGCTCGTCAATGCGAGGAATGGGATACCTGTTCTTGATGGTTTTCTTGTTCAGTGCACGATAGTCAATGCACATCCTCATGGTCCCATCCTTATTCTTCACCAAAACAACTGAAGAAACAAAGGGACTAGAACTAGGATGGATGTGTCCCATCTCCAAGAGCTCTCTAATGGCCTTCTCTATCTCATCCTTGTATGTCTTAGGATGGCGATAAGGCGTAGTCATCACAGGTTTAGCACCGTCCTCAAGCTCTATAACATGCTCAAACCCTCTATCTAGTGGTCTAACTGGAGGAATGTCACCAAACACTAGGCCGTGCTTATCCAGTATGGACTGGATGTCAATGTGAAAAGGTTGCTCACTGTCTGAAGAAGATTTGGATGAAATAAAACACTGGGCTGCCCATGCAACCTCACCATGTCTGACTATAGACTCCATCCTGCGTGTTGAAACAACTCTAGGCCCACCGTCAGAAAGAGCCTGAAGCACAATCTTCTTCTTATCCACCATGAACTCGAACTCCATCCTCCGGAAATCCTGCACGTATCTGCCAAGGGACTTTAACCACTGAATACCCAATACTGTATCAATCTCGCCAAGACCAACTACATAGAAATCATCGGTCAATGTGTTGTCTCCCATCTGCATGCTAAGCTGAGGAATCCTCTTAGTGCAACTGATAACAAATCCATCTGGAACTCGTACATTAAGACCCTCAAAGTCCTCAACTTGTAATCATCACTTCGCAGCCAACCCCTCATCTATTAAGTTGTGTGTAGCTCCACTGTCTATCAAACAAACCAACCATGTACCCTTTGATTACTCCTTTCAGCTGAAAAGGATGGTATCTAGGGACTCCTAAAATTGAAGCATTAGTAACATTGGATGAATCCTGATGCCTCATTCTCGTCCAAGCTCTATCTGGGGCTTCTCCTCATGTGCATCATGGTCACCGCCATCATTTCCCTTTGCATCCATATTTGGTAAGTGCTCATCCTCCCTCATCTGAAACCACCTTAATGAGGTGCACCTTGCCTTTACCAAGGCATCGATGTCTAGGATCCCAATGATCTTTACAATGAAAGCAAAGCTTTTTTCCTCCTCAACTCCTTACGAGTATCCTAATCCACCTTAGGAGGAGGTCCACTCTTCTATTGAATAATAGAGCACTGAAATGGCTCTGGAGCTCGTGGGAAACTTGTTATTGGGCTGATAAGAAGTGGGTTGATATGAAGTGGGGGATGTGTCAAAATCTACTGTCGTTTAGATGGCATCATGCAACGTCCTAGGCTTAAGAGCCTTGACCAATCTGTCTAAACCTATCATAAAGGCCTCTCTATGAATAGACATTACTACCCTTTTCTTGGGCATCTCTCAGAACCATCCCTATTATGCGTTAAAATTTGTTGATGTAGGCATCAACATGTCCACTCTGTCAGGAACAGCGCCAAGTCTCTGTAGTATAGTTCCACATCCTTGCGATCAAATCTCACAATCAATCTCTCACTGAACTCCTTGTAAGACCGCAGAAGATCATGGTTCTGTGTGACCAGCCCATGATGCCACCAATCATATGCTACTCCATCAAGGTGTAGATGTGGCGAGCTGAATAGCCTCCTGCTCCCTGCATAGGCTTAAGGGTAAGATACATGTCGAGCTTATGAATCCAAGCTCTGGCATTGGTCTTTCCACTACCATCAAAAGTGGAGAGGGTTACCTTATTGGTAACCTGCTGCAAATCCCTGTTCTGCTGCACTCTAGGCCTCCTGTCCTGTCCAGCCCTCATGTTGTGTCTCCTCTGAGCACAATATTGTGGGAGGGGAAATACATCCCTCACATGCTGCGGCAAACTCCACTCATCGCTGATTGCCATAATAGTGTCCAGAAAAGTTACTTCTTTCGGTCGTCCCTCCATCTTTGGTGGGTCACCTCTAGGCAGGAAGTTAGGTTGCATAGGCCTATATGTAGTCTGTGTAGGTCGCCTCTCATCTGTATGAGTATGCCTCCGCTCACGGCGTGGCAATCCCCTAACACTCCCAAGCTCTGAAGGTGATCTGCTATGATCCCTGTAACCACTGGCCATTGATACGAATCTATCCCTCCTGTCGTGCCTTTCCCGTGGCCTATCTAGTGTTAACCTGTCCAAAGTAGTGCCCATGCACTCCATGGTCTGTAATAACTGCCTCTGCGTGGCTGCCATATCCCGAATGAACTCTCTATCTGGATCTGCATGTTCCTCTCGAGGAGGACTCTCAGGTCTCTCACCCAAATATTCCATTCTGTCACCTCCTGCAATACCAGCTTCGAGTCGTGCTCGTCTGCAGGTGTAGTATCTGTGTGGACCGTCCTCTCTGTGATGCATTCAAAGTTGATTTCTGTTTTAATACCCTATCTGCTTCCTTCCCACACAGGCTGGGAGGATACACTGCTCTAATACCACTGAAAGATCCCAAACCCTTTTTCCCCTGAATACTTTTTTTTTAAATATTGCTCTGGCTCAAATCTGAACTGATAATACCAGAATAATTCATAGAACACCACACTAAAACTGCATATATAAATTAAAAAATCACAAACCCCGCAAACCGGTTGCCGGGTGCATACAAGAAAAGGCGCCTAGGGTTTAACAGGCAGATTTCTTCATTAATAATTCAGCCATGATTTTAATAATGTTTTTTGATGCTAAATATTACGGCAATACAATTATAAATCTGTAAATAGATTTAATAGCAAAGTTTGACCAAAAACCCACTGTAAATGATTCAAACCAAACCGATTTGACATATATTTGCTGCTGGGAATTACAATAAATATCTATCATGAAAAATACCTCTGATACAACATAAAACCACTGTAGAAGAAGTCGCCCACTCTGGAAGTAGTCTGTATGCCCACTGCTGCAATTTATTTATCTGTCTAACTACTGGAATAATAAAAAACTTGTGAATACCATGAAGATCCCTGTATGGAAACTTCTCTCACTACTCCTGGGGTTTCCGTCTACAAGAGGATTAATCCAGAGGGTTTCCTTCCTTAGATTCTGTCTACATAAGCTCAGTGCTAACTGCCGGGGAAAAATAATAATAATTTGAATGCCCTTTCCCCAAGTCACGTGTTTCCCTTATAGCCAAAAAACCCTCCAAAGGAACAAGTCGCACTCTTTCCCCAATCCTCATAATTAATTTTTAATTAATTATTTTTCCTTTTCCCACCAAGTCACATTTTTGGCTAGGAAGGCACTTTAAATGATTTATTTATTTATTTATTTAAATGCATTTTCCTAAGTCAAAGTCACTTAAACAGTCTAGTAATTCATTATATGTGCTTTAATGATATTTTACTTTATTTTGAGCACCATATAATAAAAATAATAAACCGAAGTCACCCTTGAAAACACCCCTTGGCCATTGGGTAGACAAAACAGGCCAAAGGTCTTTGACCGAACCATTCGAGAAAGAGGGACATTACATCTTCACACACAATGATGGCAACTCTATGAGACCATGTCTACCTCAACATGTTGCTACTAGGACATCCTAATCCTCTCACATGTAGCTGTTTGTTGGGGAATTTGGATAAGCACTTGTTACCAATGTTTTGTCCAGGTGTGGGGATCCGTTGGCCTTGGGTGTTAGGAGAGGTTTTATGGGAAGTGTCTTGTATCCTCAATAAGATTGTCCATCTTAGCTACCTAAGCTCAATACATTTTTGCTATGGACATTATCTTGAGTTGGTCCATGGATGAAGGTATTATTGGTTCTTCTATGAGTATTGATACACACATGTGATGGCACTATGTGAAACCTTGGTCTCCCACTTTGGGTATACCTCCTCTAGTTATGCTCTCATTATTTTAGTTTTTAGTCACTTTTTTAGCTCCTAGGGTTCTTTTATAATGTTTTCACTATACATACTTACAAGTCTTAGTGGCCTAGTTTGATCCCTTGTGGTCTTTAATATGATTGGTTTTTTTTTTTGTCTAATAATTGGGAACTTAATCATGGCAGACAGTCTAATAATGTTGATGCATTATCAGGAGTCCAGATATATCGGAGGTTCTACACTGAAGAGAAAGAAAAAACTGGTGGTGTATTAGCAATTGTTGTTTCAAAAGCACCTCTACAGCCCTACATTATTCTATCTGATATGCTCAATGTAAGCTGAGATTTGTTTTTGTTTTGGTTCAGTTGAGGTTTACTACTACGTTCTAGAAAGCCTGTTTCTTTCCTTCCATATATTTTCTTTTTTCCTGATTGTTAATATAAAAGACCTTATATTAATGTTGAAAAAGAAGTTACAAAATAAGACTAAGTCTGTTGCCCGTAAGAAGTGTCTCACAGCTCTGATTACAAAGAAATAGCAAAATGAAGACACATGGCCTTCTCAAACATCCCTCTTCAGCTAACTTTGATGTTTCAATCAATCATATCAGAATCGATATTATCTTGACTTTTCTAAAATCAAATCTGATCTTTTGATATCTGTTCTTTTAATTTTTCATATACTTTCTTATTAATATGAGTTTTATATAGTCAGCAATGTTTGAGATGTAAGGTTGGTCGATTGCAAACAAAAATTAGAAACTGTCATCTAAAGTTAGCTCTCTTTATGATGTCAACCAGGATCCTGTGTCTGAATGTGTAATCCAGAGAAACTACCTCAGGCATTTCCATTGGAAAATTTCAAAGGATATAATATGTACCAATATAGGCTGTCAATCATTTCACCATTGCAGCTAGGAAATATACTGTGTTCATTATAATGAGGGGTATCTGCAGTTTTATGGAATGAAAATAGAGATCCGAGTCCTCTCATTTTTTTATGTTGTATTCATAAGTTGTCTTCTTCTCTCTCTTCGTCCATTTATTGTAAATCATTCTCTTTCATCTAAAAGTAGAGAAAGTTATCTACACTTCTATCATATTCTATTGTCTCAATTTTTATGATTTATGCTATGCTCCAATGCTCGTTCCTGTCACAAAGATATGGAACGACTAGCATTTTTATTAATCAGAATATTACATGCTTGACATTTCACAGGAGTTGAATGTTGAAGGAGTCAGAGTCTTATTGGGACTAAAATCTACAAATGGGACCATTCCTGATGCAGTCCCACCCTCCAGATCTGTTCTAATGTCCTCATTTTCATCTCTCTACAGAGAAAATGTAAGATTATAAGATATCAATCCGGATAGACATCCTTTATTTTCCTATTACAGTGTTTTTTGTATTAAGATAGTGTTGGATAAGTGTGCATTGAAGTTTTTCTTGTAAAGACTAGTTTGATTTAATATAAAATCATTTTAAAAATAACTTTGACCATAAGATTGGCTTTTATGTTAAATGTGTGGTACTGGTGAATAAGGATTCAGGAAGTTCTGCCTGTAGGATTTTTTTCAACTGTTTGTTGACAAAATAATTTTCTGGTGGAAATGATAACTTCCAGAAGTGAAAGTGTTTTCAAATTTAAAATGGTTATTTACTTTTTGTTGTATTCCACTTCTGAGTTGAGAGGTTTAAACTGAATCACATAATGTAGATATTTGCAATCATGTTTATGAATAACTAGACATGACAGGGTTTCTGCTGGATATTTTATTCTCTACATTGGACTTTTCAAAGCACTCTGTGTGTGTAAACTAGAATCTTTCCTGAATTATTTATATGTTTTACTCATTTGCTTACTACACCTTCCTTTTTAGCAGAAACGAGTTGTCACTATTCTCTAGTTTGAAGAATAAATACTGTGGATAGGTTGTGCTCCAGAGCTCTTATATAAAGGTCAATTTACACATGTTTATCTTTTCAAAGGATGCCGTGTGGGAAGTTTATGTTGCTATGTATTCTGTCACTGCAGACACAGAGAGACTATCCTACCATTTTAAGGGTTTTCTATTGCAAGTTATTTTCAACTTTATTAAGCTAGCAGTTGAAGGCGGTGGCTTGCTAGTTGCCATGGGTTACTAATAGACTTCCCATCACTTTCTTCATTAGAATTCTCATCTTGGTAAATGCTGGCATAGAAAGCCTAGATTTTTTAAGCTTTTTCTTGCTGATTTTTGAATTTTAGAGGGTATTTGAATTGCTGCCTGGTTATGAAATACACCTCCATCATCCCATCATATGATATGAACATAAACATGAGCAGAAGAGAATGTTAAGATCAACTGGTAGATCAAGGTCTTCCCTCTCCTGATGTTAGGAGGCCAAGGATGTGACCAATTGGAGATGAACTTGATCAACTTCCAACCACTCAATGACAACTACCTATAGATGGCACTTGACTGACATAAGGGGTCCACCTGTAGTTGGCTCTGCCTTTAGTTGGTATGAGTTATGCAGTCTACTCTGGCATACTGCAATCAACTGCATCTATGTAGTAATAAATTAACAATATTTAGTATAAATCAGCACAAGGAGTTGACTTATCTGTAATCTCTCGAGATTTATTACTTGCTTGAAATTTACAGTTGTACATGCTGACCTTGAATCAACTTTAAATTGACAGAGATTAGAATGTGCAAGCTGGAATTAGTAATGTTTCTCCGAGTCTATGGGAAGGGGGTAAATGGGGACGCATTTCTGGGATGGTGAAAAATTTCCTAAATTTTTGGGATGGGGGGGGGATGTCATGTCTGTATGTGTGTATGACAAAAAAAAAATAAAAAAAAAAATATTTAATATCTTTTCATTAGCGTAGTGAAAATTGTTAAACATCATTAAGCATTCTAAAGAGCTGAGATTCAAACAACATCTATGACGTTGAACATTGAACAACGAATAATCAACTTTGACAATTGAAATAAAATTTCGAGTTAAACATTTAAACGCAAATTCAAAATAATAAATATGAATATCTGATTGTTATTTTGTCAATGATCAAAAATAAATGTTTGAAAATGCCCCCTCCTCTCCCGCAACCTCACCTTCTTAATATGAAACCTAAGTTTTCTTATGTTTATTCAAACAACTGTTGATGTGGGGCGCATCATGACATCTTTGGGATGTCCGTAATAGAGTGGGGGCATCCCTCAATTTCATGGGGAAACATTCCCAAGTAGACCCTCAAGTAAATGTCCATGGGATGCCGAAAAAGTTCTGAATCGTCCTCAGGGACATGGGATATAAGTTCAAAAGAAAATGAGATGCATCCCCGAAACATTTGGGAGGGCCCCGAAACATTTGGGAAGGCCCCAAAACCTACAAGATGTGTCTTTGTGAAACACTGGGAATTTGTGTTCTTTTATTTGCTGGAAATGAAACAATGTTGCAATTATATGAATAAATATGCAAAACACAGAACACAACCACAAACAACGTTGACACTAAAATTTAACATAGATACCCTAGTACGGGAAAATTAGTTGGAAGTGGAAAAGGCTCAGCTTCCTTTACTTCCCTTGCCCAAAAGTAGTTTCAGAGAGCTCAAATAGAGAATATATAGCAATCTTCTTAATATCACACTCTATTTTTAAAAAAAACTAGCAATACAACACAAACGACAACCAGGTTGCACGATAAGCATGACTAGAACTCGCACAAGAATAAACGGTCTTATTATGATTATTATTTTTATATATAATAATAATCGCTTATAAAATAAGGTGACAAAATTATTATTATTTTAAAAAAAAGAAAACTGTCACCCATTATATTGATATAATTCATGAATTACATATTCTACCATGCCAAGCATGGAAGCTATTAGCCATATCTCTAGCATTATAAAACAAAACTAACAATATGGACATTCATTGATAAGAGTCAAGGTTTGTGATTTTCCTTATTTCTTCTTAAATTTTAGTTGACCTCCATAGAGGAGGTGACCCGTAGCAAAGGATATCCTTGTTGTCAAGAGCCCAATTTGTCAATCCATCTGCAACCTTGTTCTTCTGTCTGGGGGATGTAGGTAAACTGAATTTCTTGAACCTTTTGCTGTAGATTTCATATTTCACAAACCTCCTTAGCAATTCTCCACTGCGGAGGATATCCATTACTAGAATTACTCAATAAGTTCATCATGATTTTGCAATCCGATTGGATTTTGATCTTTCGCCAACCTATTTTAATAGTTTCATGTATTCCTCTACGGATGGAGTTGATTTCAGCCACATTATTGGTAGAGATTTCCAAGTTTTTAGCAAATAGGAAATTGGACTTCTTCTCTATTACGGCCAATCCCTCCCATAGCTATTTTGCCAGGATTACCCCTAGAAGCACCATCAATATTTATCACCCCATCATAAATCTTCCCATCTTGCACTTGAGTATCATTCGGTAATATCTTTTTCTTGTGAAAGCGAGGCATGGTGGCCTCCTTAGGAGCCAAAGAAAGTTGTTGGAAGATATGCTCCCATTCTTGAGAGGGGTGATCAGGTAGTGAGGCTTTCTGTTAAGTTGCTTTTTATTTTTTCCCAAACATATATAATTGCTCTGCTAGTTTGTCAAAATATTCTATAATTCCGCTCTTTCCACATGTTCCAAAGTAGTAGTGAAATACCACTCCAAACAGCTGCGATCAAGTTTTGTTCTTTGGGTACTTTCTTCCAAGTATCATTACATAAGTTTTAAATTTATTTATTTTAATTCCTATCTATCTCACGTTGCACAACTTGGCCGTACACTCTATTGTGCTTTTAAAAAGTAATAATATTTATTTTAATATTTTTAAAGTCAACAAGTGTAAGGTGATAATATAATTAACAAAAGGGTTTATTTAAATAAATGAACCACTTTTACTTAATTCTCGTAACCACTGCAACTTTAATCACTTGTCACTTATTCCGTGTAAATAACATTTGACACGTATTTAAACATGACATCTTGGAGTTAATAAAGTGCAAAATTTAACTAAAAGGAAATAATATTTCCTACACACACTAAGCCCCTAAAATATAATTATAAATATCTAAATAAAGGGAGAATCCAGATTAGGGTTTCTTAAGTAAAAAGGTCATCCCATTGTAGGATTAAATCGTGGCCATTAGATCTTAGGGCAACCCATGTTTGCCCTGATTTCTGTATGGAGGACTATAAAGAGACATTTTTGTCTCCATTTCTCTTATTTGTAGGCTTGGGCAAGGTGAAGGAGAGGATTGAGAGTAAGCTCCCATAGAGGAATGTTTAAGGGCAGTTTGGAAATCCATTCACCCGCTTAGTGGGCTGATTAGAGATTTATTGGGTCTTCATTTTCAGATTTGAAGAGATCTAGTGATCGCCATTTTCAGATTTGAAGAGATTTCTTGATCTCGATTTTCAGATTTGAAGCTTAGTTTACTTTTGTTGGCAGGTTGAAGGGGGGTCTCTTTTTGTTTTACACAACGTTTGTTTTAGATTCTTGCTTGTTTGGAATTCTAGAGTAAATCTAATTTTTTTGTTTATTTATTTAGATATTTGGTTAGGGTTTATCCACGAAGTTTTTTTTTCCTTTCATGGATCTATACCATAACTGGATGTATAAATATACATACATACATACATACATACATATATACATATATACATATATATATATATATATATATATATATATATATATATATATATATAACAGTTCAGACAATGTATATATATATATAAAGTTCCAGACCTTAAAGTGCAATTTAATGGTATAGTATTGGGGATGGGGTTCAAACCCTACCCGGCCCCTATTCATAGGTGGAGGGCGGCACGACAATGTCGTCCCCAAGTTTCTTTGGGGATGACACAACCCTGTCATCCCCCATGTCTTTGTATTCAAGGGGGCGCCATGCCTTGGTTGCCTTTAATACTGCATTGGGGACGACCAAGCCCGGCCATCCCCTTTTTTTTTAAGGCAATGGTTTGGCCAAATCAATTAGGTTGGCCCTTGCCAATGTATTTTTTTTAAATATTTTCTTTTTCTATTAAAAAAGAATAAATCTATTCCATAAAAAGAAAAAACCTATTTCATGCAATTTACATCAATTTTTTATAGGAGTGGAAAACACTCTCATTGGGATCTCTCCAACAGACAACACATTACCACAACCATGAAAAACACATACACGCCAAATAGGATCATAATAGTGTCTCCATATTATTGTAGCTCACAACAATGTACAAATACAAATGTTACACACCTTGTATATAAACCACGAGTGGGAACGCCTCTAAATAGGCATAAGAGGTGGTTGTCACAACAACTAAGTGATTGTTGTGAACCCCTCAAAATAGGAGAATCCCCTCAAAAGGTGGATCAAACAAATTCATGTATAAGAGGGGATTATCTCCATCAATTAATAACCTCCCAAAATAAGCTTAACCTTAAAGGAGCGTGAACACAAACAACATTAAGTTGTTTGAAAAACACTAAAACCACATCAAGTGTGAACACTTCAACATCCTCCCTCAAGCACAAATTTGGGAGTGTGAGGAAAGAGAAAAGCTAGGAGACAAATCCAAGTATGGGTTTCAACAACTACGTCTGATAAGATACCCAATTACAATAAATTGAGAAAAAAGAGTTACCATGGATGGCAAAAAGTCACAGCAAGGTACCCAAAAACTAGTAAAAAAGGACAAAGCGGAGAGAGTAATATTCCGTTGTATGGAATCCCAAGAAGAGTGGCTCAAAAAATCATACTTTGTTAAAGATGTTTGGTCATGCACTGTCGTCTGGATCCACTGCTCGATCACAAAACGGAAGCAACTGACACTGTGATACAATATAATAGCTACACTTTAGAAGGAGGCCAAGCTCAAATACTATTGAAGGAGATTGTCAAAAGTGATGTCGATGGTACCAATAATCACCAAACTTAATTTGATCTATAGCCAAAATACGGTGTGCCACGAACCAGGAACAACAAACAAGGAAAGGACATAAAAGTAGGATCCCACTTATACTACTGAATGGGTGGAGTGACGCAACAAATTTGTATAAGTAGTCAAAACCAACTACTCAAACACTAATAAGCTGACACTGGGCTTCACCAGAATAGCTCCAAAACAAAAGAGACTGTCAACATGCCTAAAAAGTGCCGAAAATACAGACAAAATATACCTCTTGAGAAGATGGCTCTGGTAGTGATGGAAAAGTCTTGCAACTAACGGAGAGCAAAGTGCTAAATAATGGAGCACAACTACATGAAAAAACTCCATGGCTTTGTAGACTTAGTGTGACTATAAAAAATCCCATACAAACAACATCACCGAAGTGATGCATAAATATCCAAAATGTTGTCAATCTTTAAAGGACACCATCTAGAAGTAGGAGAGATGCTCCTAATACAATTGCCAAAGAAAATAGCTCAAATAATAAGGAGCATTACAATGTAGGAGGAGCGAAAAGTGGATCAAGAAGCTAAATGGTGGAGGTGTCACGACTATAGTGCCCTCTCAATGAATGCTTACATTTCTGCCACAAGTGATCAGAGATCCATCCCAAATAAACATGGATGGTTGAAGAAGATGCCTACATATGATTCGGTGCAAAGTGCTCAACTGAAGCATGCAAGGGAACATCAGAATGTGTGTTAAGTTGATCATGTCTGATAGCTGAAGTCTCAGGTTTCTCAGGCCTAAGTGAAGGTGCGACAAGAACTCGTGTGTAGCTCATAATCCTCATGAAGAGTTGAGCGAACAAAAACAGGAGCTCTGTCAACAAGCAATCCCAATGAATTACCTGCTTTATAACCAATGTCATGGTGAGAATGCCATTTAACAGGCTGAATATGGAGAAAGCAATACCCCGAAAATGTCTCCTTATACCTCCACAAGAAAATCCCATAGAAATAGAGCATGTGAGAACCAAATGCAATAGTATGCTTCTCAAAGGAGTCCAGGTATGTGAGCAGAAGGGGATGAAGTGAGATACACAAAGTGTGTAACTACAATAGGAACTAATGCAGAAGCAAAATATGTAGTAACAAGCACAACAGGATGTAGTATCAATAGTTAAATAGTGAGCATCAAGAGTGCAAGCTCAGGTATTGCCAAATCAAGGTTAGTGGGTGCAGGAGCAATAGTTACAAGTGGACTAGGAGTAGGGGTATGACAGGTCCACAATATGAGGGTGATGTTGCAAAGTAGCAAGTTTTTGTTGCAGGGAGTGTATGATGCCAATCCTTGCCGTGAATGAGGGTGTAAAATAAGAGAGTTATGTTGTTATTAGTTTTCTATTCTCTTCCACAAATTTTACCATGTCCTCTTGAATGGCACAAACTTTAGCAAACATCTCATTCTCAAACTGCAAAGCAAATATGTCAAGGTAAGAAGCCAAGATAGATGCAAGAATACACTAAAAAAAATTGTACAACACCCAAAAAATACAGGACGTCAGGCTCTAGCCGAAAATGCATCCAAAGTAATGTGGAGCAAGAAAGGAGCAAGTAAGAAGCAAAAGTGTTTACTTGTGAGGGGGTTTAACCACTTGTCAAACCAGGGGTCTCACCCTCCAGTCTTCGACACACGAGAGTATTGTGCCTCCAAGTAGAGAGGGCACCCCATAAATACTGAACAATAGGTTGGGGAGCGGGGGTTTGGGGGTGCCATCCCCCAATGGGGTTGAGGGGTAGTGTTCTTTGCAGGTTTCGGGGGAAGTCCCCCGATACCAAGCACACATTACCCTTTGAAAAGACCTTTGATATCGCTGAAAATCATTTTTTGAATGCAAAATCCCCCCTTTTAGGAAAATGTTTTTGCCCCCATTTTTACAAATAAACACAAAAATAGCTCCCATTTTACAATGAAATGCCCCTTTCTTCAATAATACGATCCGTTTTTTCCAAAATAAAAATTCTGCAACGAAATATATCTCCCTTTCAAAAAAATAATCGCTACTTAGTAAAAATTTACCTCCAAAATTTTTAGTAACTTAGTGAGCTAACCTAGGAGAGCTCAGTGGGTCGAGCAAGCGAGAGAGGGGCTCGAGCGGGTGAGCTGGGTGAGTAGGAGCATGACGAGGTCGTTGATGAGTTGAATGAAGAAACAACACCTATGCTTTGAACTTGTGATCTTAATGGTCTAAGACTAAGTTGATAAGCCAATCCTCCACGCAACACTTGAGTTTAAAAATGGAAGAAATTCATTTTATTGTTTTCAAGTTTGAGAAAAACAATAAAAAATGCATCGCTTAGGGTTTAAACCCTAAACTAAAGCAATGAATCAAAAAAGTCATGGGCCACCCACAAAGTAAATGTGTTTCATCAAAGACAAAAATAATGCCGCCTCTAATCAAAATTGGTCCCTTGACCTGCCGCCAACCAAGAGCAACCAGGCCCAAATGGCTGATGTATATTAGGCCAAAAACATATATATTCGAACAAGAAGCTTAAACACTATCGCCATCCAGAGAGCAAAGCCTCCACAAACGTCGTGGATTCTTGTTGAGGATCTTGGATCCAAGCTGAGACAAAAGAAAACCAGGCTGATCTAAGGAAGCTCAGACAGTGGGGTGAGCTCAGAAGATAAATGTCGAAACAAAACAGAGATATCTTGGTCGAATTGGGCAGGGGCATTTTCAAGCCGAGCCGAGCAACACTAATCTTAGGTCCAAGCAAAAAACAGTTCCAAGTTGTATGAGTTTGAGCTTTGCAGAGTCTTGTACTGTGAGACAATGCAGATCTTGAGATAAAATAAGCTAAGACCGTGAGGCGAGAGGGTTAAACATGACCGATCTGAGAAATGGAGTGCAAGGAGTGAGGAGTTGGGTTTGAGTTGAGCGCGAGCAACCAAGCAAGCTTGACAAATACGGGCAAGGCCAAGTCGAGCTTGAAGTAGTGGATCTATGACAGATCAAGGTCGACTTCAGAGCATAGAAGGGTAGATCTGAGCTGGTAGGTGACCATGAGCCAAGCTGGGAAGAACTTGAGTCATAAAAAACTTTGTTAAGCAGAGCAGAGAAGTATGAAGTAAACCTTATCATTTAATCACGCTGCACACAAACTTGCCAACAAAGTAAAAAAAAACATCGAATATTAAAAAAGGAGCATGCCAAGGTAAGGAGGGAGGAGCTCGCTCATACAAAGAGGAGCTCAATGCAAGAGAAATTTTAATGTAAAATCTGCATATGAAACAAATTTGCTTAGAAAAATGTAGAATATTTAAAACTATGTAATGTAATACAAATCTGCAACATGAATTTGTCAATCTTTTGCAGCTTTCGCCTACAACAGGATGAAATGCACCCTCAACTAGAAACCAATCCTGCGTAAGAGGTATTCCCTAAGTCTGGGTAATAGGACTTGTCTAGAGACAAATACACAACAATGGATACGATATAGGGAGTTTTGGCATGGTCATGGTTGCTAGAAACTTGCTCGGGATATCATCTAGGAGTGGACAACACATCTAACACAACCATGAAATCTTATGCAGAAGAAAAAACGTTGCACAACAAATATTAGCCATTGCAACACACATGCACAACAAATAGGATCATAATAGTGTCTCCATATTATTTTAGCTCACAACAATATACAATCCCGGATATCACAACACACTCTATGTAAAACACAAGTAGGAGTGCCTCTAAATAGGCATAACATGAGGTTGTAAAACAACTACGTGATTGTTGTGAACCCCTCAAAATAGGAGAATCCCCTAATAAAGGAGGATCAAAACAAATTCACATACATGAAGGGATTATCTCCAACAATAATCAACAAACTTCCAAGATAAGCTTAACCTTAAAGGAGTGTGAACACAAACAACATTAAATGGTTTGAAAAAGACCAATAGCACATCAAATGTGAACACTCCAATGCATTTACCATTTTTTTTTCCTGGTTTTCGAAATAACAACAATGCAAAAATAAACCATTAACATATAGATATATAGATATGTATATACAACTGTATATACATATCTATACATTCACATGTGTGCATTCCAAAGTTTCCAAGAAACAAAATTTATACCTTTTTTTTTCCAAGATGGATGGGCAATATTGCAGATAAAATTTAACTATCTTTTAGTTTCCATTTGTAATTAGAATGGACTCTGAAACAACACTTCACAGAAGGAAAAAGATATATATATATATATATATATATATATATATATATATATATATATATATATATATATATTGAGATTTAGTTTCAGCTCTCTATTTGTATAAAAGTGATTAGAAGCAAATGTTGCATTATAGGAATAACATAAGTAATTTCATCTTTTTTTTTCCAACAATACAAACCATACTAGACATTGTGACAAGTTTACATTCATACTTCATTTGCTTCGTACAAACATGCAACCATGCACTTTTACTCTTGGAGCAACTGCTGCCATCTAACTCGTATGTTCTTTCAATTTTCAGATTGTTACAGGTTTACATTCATACTTCATTTCCTTCATACAAACATGGAACCACACACTTTTATTCTTGCAACAACTGTTGCCATCTAAACACATACTTTCAATTTACACATTGTTACAAGTTTATACAATGGTAATATTGTTGACACAAAGCTGGTACAACCACAATAAGCTTCTAAATCTAGCAACTTTCTTCATTCAAACCTACAACAATGCAACTAGACATCCATAAGGAGGGCAACAATGTTCACCTCCCAGCCATACAAAATAGGAAATATTACATTTATTTTGACCCACAAAATCCCCAACCCAAGAGAAGAATCACTCAAATTCTTAGTACAATAAGAAAACGTTATGTTACAGGTTTACACACATCACATTGAGACTAAAGCTAACATCACATATTGCTTGGACAACAAAAAACAAAAGGTTAAGTTTCAGATTTTCTTTTCAACCAAACACACAAAGCAGATTTGGAATAGTCTGCATAAGGGGATGAATTCCAAGACGTCTAAACCTTGGGCACCTACATCTATACCGTAGTGGAACACCACAAGACGAAAATACTAAATTCCGCCCCACATGAGTCCCTACATCCACATCTGTGAGGTAGTGGAATATTCATTACAGTACATTCCCTTGTTTTATATATCAGCCATTGCTTAGCTCAGAAAATTTCCTCCTTATCCACTATTAACAAACCCATGGGTCCCTACATCATTCTAACATATATACAAACACATCACATCCATAATACACATTTCAATATTTCCACTTATTTCTCAATATATAACAAAGCTCAAGAGAGCCTGACAAATTACAACAATTGGAACATTCACAAAGAGAAAGTTTTAGTAAAACAATATAAACAAATAAAAACAATAACTTACCACTTGTTTCCCATATCCAAGACTCTAAGTTTCATTTCCAAACAACAACCAACTCTATCTCCCCAAACCATAAATTCTTCAGCTTCCTTCCTTCCCAAAAAATTCTATATTTTGCATTTAACCTTTTACCCAAAATTCAACACTTTCCTTAAAAAGCCATCACCACAAGGACAACCAATCCCAAGAGTCCATTGAGCTTGCCTACTCACCTACCCATTTCTACCTCACCCTTATAACCACTAAATTTTATAGAGCCCAAGATCCAATTCACAGCTTCAAAAAAGAGAATGATTATCCCATCCTCAAACTAATTAACACGTGACTCTTTTCTCAAAATCAAAATATTCTATTCCTTGAAAACATAAATGTACAGAAAATAAAATTCAAAATCTAGGGGCTCCAACACAATGTTTTTACTTATCCCAAAGTGATATAAGCCTCCAAAAAGTATGCCTAATCCATAATTATGGGTTATGACTAAGTTTGGGGGTGAGAATTATAGGTTTCTTGCCCCAAAAAAATCTCTAATTTTACCTTAAGTCCAAAAATCTGAAATTTCAAACTTTAAAAAAGGTGACTTTGGGTAGACACACACCAACACAAACATAAGGTCAAAATAAAGGTGGAAACATTAGGTCACTTACATAGATAAATAATTAGAAACAAGAGGAGAAGATCGCACAATGGCATTAGGGATGTCATAAGACGACACCACCTAGGACCTATTGGTTTTACAGTGACTTCTTCTGAAGACATTAGTTCTTGCCTCTCCTATTTTTGGATGCTCAGAAAGCGTACCAATACCAACTATCTACACACTAAGCCCAAGTGTTATATATGCCCATGAAATAATATCAATAAAATCAAATCATAATTAACATATGTCAAAAACACATTCATTTACTAAGAATGCAACCATAATCCCTACACATCGTCATTCAAATGAAGTAACACTTTAACAATGATAAACTTGTGAATAAATACTGCATAAGGAACATCATATGATATTTGTTTAATAGAAACAAAATCAAAACCAATTACTGGATCTTGAATTCCATCACAATCCATGGCGTATCATACTGCTAAGCTACACATTTTTTGTTGGGTGGTTCATCATTTCTTTCTGATTCAAGTAAGACGCTCCCATCTTATACAGTCCTCTGTTGCAAAATCTCATGCTAAGATGTAATTCTTCTTATGCTAGTAGAGTCCAGGCTCCCTTAGTCATGAGCTTCCTCGAGATAGAATCTCTATTTATGTTGGACCATACAAACTCTTTCCTGTTTTGAGTTCCTTATAAGGCTAGACATCAATTTCACACTTTAATCTTGTGACTTTTGTAGGAGTATTTACCACTCTTAATGTTCTCTTTCATATTGTTTTTCTTGTACTCTACCCATCGTTAATTTTAGAATCTAGCGGATATTAATGATTAAAAGTGGCATGACACATTAATTTCAACTACTTTCAGTAGCCTATTTAGCTTCTGGAACCATCCTGTTATTTAGCCCAATCTTCCTCTTCAATGAAGTACATGAAGTGTTGCTTTAATTCACACTATTAATGATCTCATCTCCACGTACAACAATGTCTGTCTTTTAGGAATTGGATCACTGGTTTTTGTCCTTTAACACTCTTGATTGTGTTTCGCAAACATCATGGTGATGAGTATATGACATTGTTTGTGGGACCATTTGCAGTTACCCACCCTTGTGGCATTTCCCATGTGGATTATGTGTAGGACAAGTTGGTAGGATAAAACTTTTCTATGACATATACGGTCAATCGCCATGTCATTAATGAGTTGGACATGTGAACAAACTTGATGAACATGACACGTATTGAAGATGTACCCAATTAGTAGACAATGTCTTCCACTCTATTTCAATAGTTAGTTTCGCCAATGCGCAATATATTTTATGTACATCGTTCTGATTATTCTTTAGGTTGTCCATTGACACCACCATAAATATGTATTTTTAAAAATATCTTGATGTGTTTGATCATGGGTCATGTGCTCTTAGGATTACAACATGGTACACATATCAGAATCAGTGTTACATAGGGATGCGTCATTGGTTTTGCAAACATTGGAGATGTCCTCTAGTCAGTGTCTGTGTGAGAAGAGTAGCGATTAACATCAACACTTTTTTACTGGGCCAAGCGAGAGGAGTCATCAATCCAAGGGGACTTTAATGGATCTAAAAGCCTCAGACCTAATTGGTGTAGGTTCATTCCTAGATCTTCAATACGGTCCCACATAAGGACACTTCCATGGACAATCCTCTCAATAGGAATACAAAATTGTTGGGGGAAGAACTCTAATGACCAAATTTCAAAATCTTACCTTGTTGCAAAGCTTAATTTGAGATTCACTAAGTAATTTTGAGCTTTGTAAGTTTTGTAATCCATTTTGGAGTTGCGTAAGCTTTGTACTCTGTTTCAGAAAGTTTTTCCAATGCCCTAGTTTACCCATATCAATGGATGCTTGCACAAAGACTAGGAAAAGATTTGAAGAACCCGAGGTGAGCTTCACAAACCTGGATTGGGGCTTAGCAAGAGCAAGAGCTAAGGGTTTTCACAAGCTACTTCTCTCACCGCATAGCCTATTTTGCCACCTATTTGTATGTAAGTTCATAACCAATCTTGCTTTTAACAACTTGTGTTATGTCATTTGTTAACAAATGCCAATTTCTTTAAAAGTGTGTATTTTCCAGAATCAAAGGTATTGAGGTGTGAAAATTGATTCCATTGCATCATTCGCATAACAATTTGGATCCTCTATGGCTTTCAAGGCAACTAAACTAGCCATTTAATACCAAGTGCCAAATGGGTTAGAACACCTAAGTATCAATAGTGATTCAATTCCAAAGTAGTAAAGAAGCAAAAGACATAAATAACTTTTGAAGGAGGAACAAGGAGACATGTATGTACATTGATCCCTAGTCTTGTTTTTAAAAACTTGAATTATGCTATGTTGTTTACATTTGAAATTATCAAAATCATTCAAGAATTATGGTAACTTTTGTTTCTTCCATTGCAAATTTGCAAATGCATTTGGCCCTAGGGCCTTGGGATTTTTTTTTCAATTTATTTCAAAATGCAAAAAGGTTATGTAATTGGCTGTTTTTTAATGTTTTTAAAAAATGTAAAATGGGTTATGCCATCGGCAAAAACATTTTTTCCCCTAAATACAAAATAGTAATGGCATTCACTGGTTTTTTTCTTTTCAAAAGGAAAAATGGGTTATTATGAGTCCAAGTAATAAGCAATATGTCTATTCTGGATGGGAGCTCTGCTAGGGTTTATACTTAGGTCACACCATTATTAACATTCGCAGGATTTTTTTTGCTTGCCTTGTACTCCTCACTTATTGCACCATTGTTAATACCACCCTTAGGGCAGTTTAGGATTTTATAATGCCCCCCTCGGCTTTTGTTGTCATCTCTACAAGTGAAATCGATGGAGTAGTAGATTCAAATGGCGTTCAAGCTACTTAAGAAGTTCGCCCCGAAAGTCTTTCACGAGGTAATGAACAAACCCTTGAAAACATACTTGATGTAGTATTATATTGTCTTGGATTCAGTAAGGCATGCAATTACTTTGACCAATTTACCCTAGTTGCATATTTTGTTGGCCTAGTTTCCTCGGAAAGTACCTTGAAATCTTGGGTTCACATTGTATGGACTGCACCTCATGGCGTTAAGCTCGAAGGTGTTTAGAATTTAATTGAAGATTTTTTTTTGTTTAGATTTAATAATATTGACCTTTGCAGACTGTCGTTGTTACCTATGGCTCGTGGTTCATTCAAAACAAACTTGTGTTTTCTGGTTGGACACGGGACTTTGTGGTTATTGAACAAACCAAGCTTAAAATCCCAGTGTGGATTGAATTCCCTAATCCGCTATTGCCACTCTATAAATTTGTAGACCAATTGATAAAGTCGCTTGTCCATTTCATAGGGTTTGAACAACCCAATTTCTATGTAGAAGCCACAAAAATGTGTTTGTGTTAAGGTGGATCTTTCCAAAGACTTGAAAGAAACCATCAATATTCAAATTGGCGATAAAAGGTTAATGCAATGCGTGTTATACATCAACTTATTGAATACACGCTTCTTGTGCTAGGCCACGAATTATAAAATCTATGATTGGTTGTTGATGGCTAACTCTTGGCTTGCGCCTGTGTCCAAAACCTCTCTAGAGGTGAACACAGGTTCGCAAACATCTGCCAACGGATGGACCATGGTGACTAACAAGTGTCACTTGTAGCGAATCCGTGTGATGGGGAAAACTTCAGCTCTGATATGTAAACCCATAAGAGGGTCCTCATCCGCCGACAAAACACAAGTGGTTGCTCCTTAGACGACTGTGCCATCCTTGTGTGCATGCCGCATGCCACAAGCTACAAATTCCTTTTCTAATTCACATAGCCAGGCTATGGTGGCTCTGCTGTCACAACCTCTGCTGGAGGTGAAAAACTTAGAGGTGGTAGATAGTTTAATGGTTATCGACCACAAATTTGTTCTCCACCGAGAACACAGACCTTTGCCACCTTTGGAGTATAGTGAATACATAAAAGACAAACAATGGGTGTTTACTATCACTGATTATATGAAAAGAAACCTTCATTTGTATCTTGCTAACAAATTTTCATTTATATCCGATGACAAGGAAGAGGGCTACATGCAAACAAAGGTTATCCCATGATGACTTATTCATGGAAGGTATGAGGACTCTTTGGCTCTACGTGAATGTATATTGTCAAGGACATGTGCCAGTTGTTCGACAAGATGAAAATTCTCTACATGCAAGAAGTTAAGACTGGATTGTATGTGGTGACTTAAAGTAGATCCTATTTGGTGACTTCAAGATGATCGAGTTTAGAGAAGATAGAGGGCATCCTCCCAATGAGGTGGTGTGTGGTGTTACTCAGATTTCACCCTGAAATCTACGACTACCCTATTAAAAAAAAATTCATACTTTTAAAATAAGTGTTTTTATTTTTATTGCCTGAAAGTTCTTGTATTACGTCAAGATAATCCCAAAGAGCCATATTAGCCTTTTTCGCCAAATACCTAGATGCCCAAAATTGTTTTATTTTGTCGTCGGGATTTGTCTGCGGGAATTTTGTATTTAATTATTTTGAGCCCCATATGAGCCTATTTGCGCTCTGTTTTAACTCTATTATGAGTGAATATGTTATTATTCTTATGTGCCAGAAGGGTTTTAACTTGTTTTAAGTTTTGGGCTTTATTTGTAACTTTTGGCAATTTTTTGTGTTTTTGTTGTGTCCCGTTTCATTTTCTATGAAATTTCTCTGGAATAATTCCTTTGTCGGGTAAGCCCAATTTTTGGCTTGGAGCAGCTGGAAAACATATACGCACATTATGCCCGGAGGAAGTCACCATCGGAGGTCTGGATCACTGGGAAAAAGTGAAGTCGTGCACAGAAAAGCCCCTGCGGGGATGGGCGCATTTTTGGAAAACAAAGGATTTAAGCTATGATGGGAAAAATATAAGCCGTAGGCAGGGTGGGAATTTTATACCTGCCTAGCAGGGTACTTTTTCCCGTGTTATAAAATTCACTTAAGCTGCAGTGGGAAAGTTAGAGGCCGCGGGCAGGCGGGAATTTATTACTTGCCTTACAGGGTGAAAATTCCCATGATAAAATAAAAGGAAAGTGACTTAAGTGAAATCATGGGATTTTAGTGCCTGCCTTGTAGGGTAAATAATCCCATTGTCAAATTCAAATCACTTAAGTGGATCACGGGATTTTAGTGCCTGCCTTGCAGGGTAAAGAATCCCATTGTGAAAAAATTCTTAAAAATAGAATTACATGTGCAAAAAAGTGCGCCCCCTTTGGTGAGAGAATGACAAGCCTTAAATTGATTATTTTAATTAATCCATTCTCTCAAAAAGTGCGCCCAAGCTTGGAGGAAGTCAACAAGGCAAAGTTGAAATAAAAGAAAGGATTTAAAAGCATTAAATTTAATTTATTTAATGTCTGCCCTCTTCCTCTCAAAAAGTGCGCCCCATTTGGGTATTATTTAATATTTTTTAAGGCATTAAAAAATTAAATTAATTTCTATTTTCAGTGGCTATGGTCAAAGCACACTGTGAAGCTTAAGTGAAGTGATGTGTGAAGGATTAAATTGGATTAATTTAATTTATTGGATGGCTGTCCTTAAACATGCTATTTTTAAAAGAGAAAAGCATGATTTTTAATTAATTAATTGCCTTTAATTGTTAGGGCAATTATTAATTATAGAATTGTGAAGGTTATATAAGCATGGGCAGCCATATGGGTGAATTATTCAAATCACAGGTAAAGAATTGCAGCCAAGTGGAAAAGTGCGCCCCCATTAGGGGAAGGATTTTGCTCAGACAAGGTGACAACAAGGTTAAAAGCTTCCAGATTTGGCGCATGCTTTAGAGAAGGTTGATATTTGTCTACATAATTGTTTCCATAGGTGTTACAGGAGCTCAGGTGTTGATTGAAAGGATTCATGCTCTCTTTATGTGTAAATTAAACACCATTTTTTGGGGCAGCAGCCTTGAAAAGTGCAGATTTTTACAATTTAAATTCACTATTCATGTTCCGGTGGCCATTTTTGTCTAAATAAATTACAGGAATTCATTACAGGTGCTTTACAAAAGAAAAGGAGTTTTTATCAATGTCCAACACATTGCAAATATCCTCTGAATTTGAAGAATTGTCCAGATCTGCACCAGTATTGAAGAAATCCGGCCAAGTAAGAAGAAAAAGAATTATTCAGACGAAAATAGATAAAGCTATGGCGAAAAGAGATGAAAAAGAAAACAAGATGGAGTTATGCATTGCTTCCAAACTTGCAGACATAGGAGACACAGATCTAGGCCCGAAACCTCTTGCCGATTTGATAGATAGATCCAGAGCGGGAAAGACTTCACTCATGCGTGCGGTCAAAAGCAGTGGAATTATCCGAGCTATAGCTTTTCCATGTACAACCCAATTTCCAGAGTTCATGATGGAGTGTGCTAGATCTTATCATCCTTCATCCAGATCAGTACGTGATGCTTCGGGAAAGACAATAATTCATTTGGATGCAGAGTTCATCAATTATTGTTTGAAGATTCCAGTGCAAAAGGTGGTGACTTCTATTAGCATTCAGGATGCTGACAGTAGATGGGAGAAGCATAGATCTGATTGCATTAGCATCATGAATAGCCGATACATGAAGAAGCCTAGATCTCCTTCAAAGTTCCCGAGAACTCTTCCATGGTCCAATTTGGTGCAGGAGGTAGATGATGTCATAAAATTGCTATGCAGGATGAATGGCGAAGCGAATGCTTACACTTTCCATACATGGATGTATGCTTTCATCAGGACCATTGAAATCAACAAGGTTGATTCTATAATCAATTGGTCAGAAATTATTATCAACAACATCGGTGAGAAACTCCGGAACGTGAAGTGTATTTTTAGATTCAAGATGACTTCATACTTGGTATATGCTGCAGCTTCATAGGGTGTCTTTTACAAGCTGGATAGATGTGGTGTTCTTTCTAAGGACCCCATTTTTGAATGCTACCTGCAGCTTACTGCACCTGCATGCGAGAAAAACTTCAAAGTGATCAATGATGACTTCTTCTATGATTTCATCTGCAGGCTAGACAAAGACTTGAAGGCCAACAGGGTAAGCAAGGAAGCGTGGGAAGCCATTTCCAAGATTGGCAGTCTATTCATTCAATTTGTAGATTTCACATACCTCAGGGTTACGGGATTTTCTGGAGAACCAACAAAGATTCCCAGGTATCCAAATGATAGATTGATCGCCATGGAGTTGAGCAGGCAAATTGTGGAGTTACACGACCTTCAGTCAAAGTGGCACAAGTCTACGAGGCTTCTTCCCAATCACTGTGGGATATTACAGCTGCATTAGCATTCATAGAGCTTGCGGGATGGAAGTGCAAATGTTATCCAAGTATGAGCAAGAGTTCTTCCCTGCATAGCTGAACTTCGATCCATTTGGAGTAGCCAGGAAGACAATCTCCTAGCAGTACACACATGTGCCTTCATTAGAAGATTTCTGGATGAAGTGCAAAAGTGAGTACGAGGTTAGAAAGAAATATTTCAGCAGGCTATCAGCAAAACAAGTGTTTGAATTTGGACTAGAGCGGATACCTGTAGATCTTAAAGATGATGGGAATGTGGTACTTGACACTTACCATCAAATGGAAGGAGATAAAGCCATACTGTAGAATAACATAGGAGGCTGCAACACAATTGAAGAAAGGTCGAGAGCTGTGTTGGTGAATACTTCAAACTGGTTGCTGATGAAGGGATATTGCCTTGATGAAGCATTGATGAATCAAGTCATGGGAAACTTCGGCACAGGAGATTCCCTCAAGCGAAAGCACAGAGGAGAAAGTAGTAGGAAAGTTGAGAAGTTGAAAGTGCATAGAATATCTCAATCCAAGGAGAGGATCACTTATGCGACCATGACTTTAACTCCAGTTTCTCCAGTACCCAATGCTTCACCAACTATTGCACCACAGTAGCAGGATGCTTCCATGCCTCCACTGAATCCAGCGAAATTCATCTTCTCCCCTCAGCCACTTCGTTCAGCACCCGTTCCAGAGGATACGTTGAAGCTACAGATGGCGGAATTCAAAAGGGATTTGTCCTTGGATGATTCAGACGATGGAAGCCATAACAGTGTGGCACTTTCTGATGGAGAGGATGTAGAGCGGGAGATGGTAGTGCACTCAGCGACTTCTCACTCTCCGAGAAGTAATTTCTCAGAATGGTTAGCTTTACAGTTTGTTTCAGAAGTGAGAATGGAGATGAACTTAGAGGAGCATGACTTGCAGCTACTCCAGGATCTGAGCAGAAGAGACAGAAGGCCTAAGTTTCTAAAGAAACTTCTAGGTTGATCATCGAGGATTTGGGAGAGAAGTTTGCTGAGATATCAATTCTTGGTAGAAGGAAAGATAGAAGAGGAGCTCATGGCAGAAGATGTGACATTGACCAAAGTACCACTCTGGTCAAGCCACCACTGAAGGATTGAAGTAGGACACACAGACATTGATAGATGCTTTATTCCTTAGGCTTGACAGTGAGAAGGTGGAGAAAGAAGAGTTGCAAAGCAAGTATCTCAATTATGTGAGATCATAGCCAAGGTTTCTAAACCTTCCATTTAGCCCATTTCAGAGCAGGTGAGTGATCATCTTATGCAGGAAATGGAAGATGCAAGAAATCAAGTAAAGGCCATTGACGAATGGAAGGATTTGATTATTTGTCAAGCTTCTGTATAACTTGGGGAAGTGCCATCCCACCTAAAGGTTATGGACGATGCAGAAAATCAACTAAAGCAATTGATGGCAAACATAGAAGGCATGAATATAGTTGCAGAGAGTAACCTGAGTATTTTGACCGAGATCAAAAAGCTACCGGGAGATGTATTGATTGCGGAAAAAATTGTACCGGATGGATTAGTTGAGAAGGGGAAGTAGTTAGAATTTGCAGTATCTTTCTATTTGGAAATCTGAAGAGTTTTGCTGAAAAGGATGTAGGCACTTGAAAGTAGAACGTCATCCTTACCCGACAGTATCATTTCTTTCATGGAAGAGGATGTGGTCAGAGGTGTTACTTCTTATGTGTGAATGGTTTCTAACGAGGTGCCTAATTCCCTGGAAGGTTCTCTTCTGATGGTACAAAAGAGAATTGATAAAGCTATCAAGCCTTTCACGATGAATTCTATCAGTAGACTAGTGGTGCTGCAGGAAGACATTGCAAGGTTTGGGCCGAGTTTGGAAGATGTGGAAGCGTGCATCAAAGTGTTGAATGAAGGGTTGATGTAATTCAAGATAGAGAAAGAAGCAGTGGCTAAAACAAATGGAAGAATGCTGAATTATATGTTCGACAAGTATATCAAATATCAAAACAAGAAGATGTAGACATTACAGCTAGCATAACTTCTTCTATTCTTTCTTCTTCTATTTTCTATGTTCCTGGATGAAATTGTAAAACTTCTAAGTTATTGGTTTTACAACCATTACTTGAAGTCATGTGGAACCATTCTATTAGTTAAGTGATACATGTGTCACTTAATAAGAAGTTAGCTGAGGATGATTGCCAAATGTCATCTTTACTTGTTGTTCATGCTTTAGTTCAGTTTGAGTTTTCCATTTGTACTTTCCCTCCTACATTCTATAAGTAGGAGAAGAACCTTTGGGTTAATGATCGATCAGAATTTGTAAGCAGCAATCTTGAGTTCTAGACTTTGTGCTGAACCCTTGAGAGCAACTTAGAGAAAAGGAATACAAAGGAGTAGTTTTCCGGAGAACTTTGTGTCACGGTGTACTGTGTTTCTTGCTTTTAAATCTTAGATCTCTTAAGTAAACTTTGTGTTATTATAGATCTGGATCTAGAGTTGCCTTTGTTTTATAATTCTGTGTGTTCACGTCTATTAAGTTTCTTCTATGTGCATGCAATTAGCTCTACTATCTACTAATTGGGATGCACATCTTCCCCATTTCTTCTCTGTAATTCATTTACTTCCTTCTTCTATAACTTTCCTTTCTTAAACAACTACTTACTTGCTGCATAACTTCTTAGTTATGGTTCATGAACTAAGTGGTTAAAGTAAAACCCCTAATAGATAATAACACATTTTTATTGACAAATACGGAGCCTCCAAAGAGTTCTTCACCCTCAACCAGTCTAGATAGTCAATTGATCGAGTTAAAGAAGTTAAAGAGGCTAGCACTCGAATCACTCACCTTCCTAGCATTCTCAAAGCCTTTGTGTCACACGACTACCATGGATTTTTTGTTTCTCAACTCTCCACATCCGAGCAAGAGAACACCTTCGTTCAATGCCTGCATGTGGTCCCTTGTGTTCTTTCTAAAAGCCAACGACTGGTGTGTGACTGTGTGTTGTCTGTCGAAGAACTCCGTGAGGCCACCATTTGAATGGCTATGGATAACGCTCCAAGAATTGATGGTTTCCCTTGGGAATTTTACCAAGAGATGTGGGACATTGTCGGGCTGGATTTGCATAAAGTCTACCTCGAGGATGTTCATACCAACTCTCTCAGTAAGCTGATAGATCAAGTAAATATCAAATTTATTCCCAAAGTTGGGGACCCGAAGCTCATCACTAATTGGAGGCTGATCAAGTTGCTCAATGAGTTTATATGATCATTGCCAAAGCTCTCACATTAAGGGTTGGATTTTCTTCCCCTCATCATCTGACCAAAGAAGACTGACTTCATTCGCAATTGATACATTCTGGAGAACATTATTGCCATTTGGTAAGGCAAGGAATTGTCTAGGATTTCAAACTAGTAGGCAATGTTTGTGAAAATTGACTTTGAAAAAGCCTGTGATAGGATCAAATAGCCATTCAGTCTTGTTGTACTTCAATCTCTTGGATTCGGTCCTAGGTTTGTCAACATGATCAAAATGCTTTTCCAAGATGTAGGGGCATGTATCACCATTTATGGTGTCCAATCCAATCATTTTGGCATTGTTCAGTCCATTCAGCAAGGTCACCCTCTTGCCCCTTCTCTTTATGTTGTGGCTTCTATAGGGCTTAATTATTTCCTTATTGATTACACTTTTAGAGGGCTTGCCAAACAAATTGCCCCACCACATTGTTCGAGCCAAATGGTAAATGGGCATTTTGTGGATAACTCATTTCTCACCTTAACCGAGGAAGAATTATCCACTGACAATGCCATAGATTTCTTGTAAACCTTTTGCTTGGTCTCTGGTTCCTCCATTCAATGGAAGAAAACCCAATGTTATAGGCAATCGTGCACTCCTATGCCGAGCTAGTCGAACAAGTTCAAGTGGAATTTTATCCAACTTGGTGAGTAATTCAAGTTTCTTGGCATACCTTTTGCCTTTCAACCCACGTCTTCATAGCTTTGGTCATATGTGATTGAGTGAGTTGAAAAGAAATTTGAATTTTTTGTTTTTAAACCTTGTTTTCTTGCTGGAAAATTTCAAGTTTGCTCCAAAGTCTTTGTTATCACACGTCTGCCACTTCTCTTAACGGGCCCCTTCCAAGGCCGCCTATGCAAAGCTGGAGAAAATTCTCAAACTTTCTCTAGGCCAATATTGAAGGTGGCAAAGGATTCCATTGAGTGCTATGGGATATTTGCTATAAACCCAAGGAATTTGGTGGCCTTGGGCTTCTTGACATTCAAACTCAAATTTTTGACGCTATGTGCTCTAAATGGGTCATTTCGAGACTCTTGAAGGTGATGAATCCTAGAAAGTTCCTTCTTATGAATTATATCATTTTCAAATGCCTTATGGGAAAAGTAGCATGGAAAGGATTAAATTTGTAATCCCTCCTACTCACCTCAAGTTCCTGATCAAAATTATTGGTAAATTTGTCGCCAAAAACATTTGGAAAGCATAGGAGCTTCTAAAACGACAGTTAATGTGGGATGGGGATAGCTTCTAAGATACGGAATCTCTATCAATTCCCACTCCCTTCTGGTGGTATCATGTTCACTCCTCACTACAATGTGCCATTTTGCTTTGGTCCCCTTTATCAAAATGTGTTAGAGTGTCTAGGAGAGGCATCAAAACCATCATGGACCAATATTTTTGCAAGATTTTTAGGGACTCGATCTCCATGGCATACGCTTTAAGAGAGATAATTTCAAGTTATAACCCAATGATCATAAGTCGATTATGAAAATTCAGATAGTGCCATACCTGACCATTATCTCTACAAAATCAATTTGCTAAGCACCCCTCAGATGGTGGAATGACTAGAAGTGACATTTTAAAACTCCTTTTCAACTAGTACAAACCCCGAGTTAGGGTATCGACTGCTCTCCCACATCAATAGCTTCCTTATTGAGCCTCTCAGTGCTCGTTGAGAATGTTTGTTCTCACAAAACAAGTGTGGAAGAGAGGAGATTTTCGCTAGAGTTTTGGAAGACATTGTTGAGCCCAAGTAAGCACACTTCTCCTTTGGTTTATCATACATCAATGGTCTCTCAATTGGCTAAAACCTAGTTCACCTTGGCATGGATCAACCCAATGTCACTTTTTTTTGTCACCAACTAGAGTCTATTAAACACATCTTTTAGTTCTACAAGCATGCTCAAATCACTGTCTCATTAGCATCCATACCCTTTTTCAACCTTTCTAACATGAGTTGCTTCACTTATAAAATGGTGTTTTTGGGGTACTTGATCATGCTTCTTGCAAAATACATGCAAATTTAGCACATTTTTCATTCTAAAATTCTTTATCAATTATAGAAAGATAAAAAGGATGCTAATTTCAATCATATTTGTCTTGAAGATGTAATTTATGTTGCTAATAGAGTTAATGGAAGTTAATGTGCTTTCCAATGTTACTCTCTAGATTTAGGTGGAAGTAGAGAAAGTCTGCTAGATGTGGCACACCTCCCGTAGTTACTTGACCATCGGGGCAATGCACCTTGTGCTGTAAGATGAGTTCCTTCAGACTCACCCCACCATTGCTCCCCTCCTTGAAGTTGTGGTTGTGGCCAACGCGAAAGATCGTGTTCTCGCAACAGATGCTGGAGTGTCTCTCTGTGATGACAGTATTTGTCTCCATCGCGCAACTCTCAAGGTAGCGAAAGTGGTGGTGGCGGCCACGCTAGGCAGGACTCTACTAACTGGGTGGCGGCTTCGCAAGGGAAATTCCCTTACTTGGTACTAGCCATTTATTTTGATCACTATAATGTTAATGCGGAAGAAGACAGACATAAAAAGATGATGGGTGTAACCTGTAAGATGCAACCTACCCACCTAGTAGCGGATGGGAAGCTTGGGGGGACAAGCTTGATGATCCTCCTCTGCCTATGGTTTTTGTTCCTTGTTATATCTTCTTTCTTGATTGAAAAAATTGTTTAAGTTGCTAGCTAGTTTATAGCTTTCTTGTCTATTGCCAAAGTGATTCTCAGAGTATGATTTGTCCGCTCAATTTTTGTATGATTAGCTTGTACTTTACGTTTATATCAATTTATGGGGAAAAGCATTTCAATAAAAAAAGGGTTATTATGGCATTCATTGTTTTTTATGTTTTTTTCAAAATGTTAAATACTAAATGATTTATTATTTTTCTATTTGCTAATTTTATTTATTTTATCCTATAAATTTAGTTTTTTTATTGGTTAAACGTTTATGAAAATCAAAATAATTATTGTGCCTTTTAAATTTATTTTATAGTGTTAAATGAGTTTTAATAGTGAGTATGAAGTTGATGTTCAAATGAACAATGAGTTGGGTGGTGGCCTTATTGAGGTGGCCCAAAGAGAGAGGGAAGAGGCAACACAAATCGGAAGTTCAGTTGGGAATGATGAAACGTTCATCTACCCCTCTATGGCATTGACCAAATATGCCAAGGGACCGTTCGACAAGAGGAGGCCTTTGAAACAATTTACTTAGACAATTGACACCCCGAAAACAAGCATACGAGGGGGGACTAAACTATGAAAGTGTAATATTTTCTCATTTGAATTACTTAGGCGGCATCACTAGGATGAATGCACACTACCTGCACACCATAGGGAAATGAATTGGGCTTTGTTCAAAACTCACACTAGTTGAGAGGGCAAAGTTTATTTGATTTTTTTATGGATATATCACAAACAACATTCCAATAGTTTGTGGCATTAACAACCCTTCTAGTTCTTATAGGACTTCTAGCATTCTTTCTCTGATATCGCAACAACTTCAAGTTATGAGGTGATTGGAATGGAGGCCAGGGGGAAGAGAAAGGTCGTGGTCCCTAATGCAATGGTAGACATATATGATACAAAGGCTAGGGAGTAGGCGATAATTTCCTTTGGAAAATTCTTCTATTCCACCAGCATCCCATTTTGTGTTGCTCACTCACCTTATTACAACAAGGTTATGGCTAAGGTATCAAAGTAGGTGAAGGTTTATTTGCCTCTGAGAGACATGAAACCAAGGACTACAATCTTGGATAGAAACTATTCCAAAGTTAATTTATTGATGGAAGAGATGAGGTCCACATGGGTCTCCCATGGATACAATATTATCATGGATGGGTGGACGAATATTAGACACTACCCACTCATCAATACCATTTTTTCCTATAAGGATGGACCTTACTTCTTGAGGGTGGTTAACCGTTCAGGAAAACACAAGGATGAAAAGTTATAGTTTCATATTTTGAGACATGCCATTGAGGAGGTTTACCTTTCCAATGTTGTATAGGTAGTTATTGATGCAACTTATGTGTGCACATAAAAAATTAAGCTTATTGAAACTCACTACAAGCATATTTTTTGTACCACGTGTTGCGTGCATGTCATGAACCATGCATTGAAAGACATTGACATAATTGATTGGGTCAAAAGGGTAGTGACGAAGGTTAGGGAGGTGCCAATGTTAATTTGCAACCACCACATATTAGTGTTGCTCTTCTGCATCTTTTCAAGGAAGGAATTTCTCAAGTTGGTGGACATCTGCTGCGCATTCTACTTTATTTTGTTAGATAGAATGCGTGAGTTGGAGGAGCCCCAATAACTTATGGTCATGATGCATGATTGGACTCCAAGACGAAGTGAGGGAAGAGGGAGAAGATGATGCTGACGAGATACATTTTGCACAAATGTGAGATACATCACATCGACTCTATCTCTAGTTTTCCACATCATCAAATATGGAGATTCTAATAGCCCCAACCTTGGCAAGATATATGAGTGCATTGAAAACATGCTTGACTAGATGAAGGTTGCTATTCAGGCAAGGGACCCCACCCTAGAGTTCTTTCATCAATATATCGAGCTCATCATTCAATAGAGGTTGGAGAAATTGGAATCCCCCCCACATATGGCCGCAAATGCACTAAATCCGGAATGGTATTTGGAGAGGCTTGGTTACTATACACAGTGCCATGTGTTTCATAGATTGCAAGACACCTCAATACAAGGAGAGACAACATTATGATGGGATGTAGACTTGAGGAGCCAAGGCAAGTTGATGTGGATCAGGATGAGCAACATGAATTGGTTGGGATCCCCATATGGAAAAAAGATGAGGTTGATAGTTCTAGGCTCTAGCAAGGAGTGGTTTGTGAGTATTTTTTTCGATGACTCTTTTTATCGAGTTGTAGACTATGTTTGTTTTTAGCTTGGCATAAGCATGTTAATTTATTATTTACTCTTCTTAGTTCAGAGTTTTACTCAACAATTTAATCATAATGTATCATGTATTCTTGAGTCTTCTCACTATCTCAACTCAGCTCTTAGTTAGCATGTTGATGTACCTCTATCATTCATGATTTAAGATTATGATATTACTAGTTTAAAATTTTCACTTATAAGATGCATTGTTGAATTATTGGTTTTATTTAGTAATTTATTGTTTTACAGTTCAGCTTTTTTAGTTTGTTTAAGTTATTTTTTCAAATTTACCTGTACATTGTTAATATTTATATATTATTTTGTTGGCTGTCCCCTTGCCATCCCAAAAATGTGGGAAATCTTTTGCCGTCTTGGCAATCTTGTTCACCCATCACCGGGGCCCCGAGACTTAGGTAATAATGATCAAAATGTTCTTTACATACATCCGTGTAGCACATATTAAAGTTGTAAGCAATCAAAATTCACTAATGGACAAGAAATAAGGTATGATATACGGCACATCTAGGGAAAAAATAGTCAACCATCATTATTTTCATTGGAAAAATAGAATAAAAGGTCTTTTTTTGTTAACATATTGCATACACATTATTCAAAGGACAAAATATTTGGTCATTGTAGTAACAGGTAGGTGATAAGGAGTCACACCAATATTCATTTTATAGAAAGAAGGAATCCAAAATAATTTAGTAGGGTAGCTGTATCGCAAGGTAAAAATCAAGACTTAAGCAAGTAGTAAGGGAACATGTTCAATCATAATGATCCACACCGAAACACATAGAAAATACAAATCTATCTATGGCCATCTCTTTTCTTGTATTTGCAAACTCTGAGGGACAAATTCTCACTCCCTTCAATGAAAGGATCATTGGCAAGGATTAGGTGCATTGGAGTTTTATTGGTACTGATCCCTAGACCACTGAAAACATTGAATAAATCTTAAAACACATAGAACATGCCAAAGGCAGTTAAAACACAACAAATAGGTAGGCATTGGTATTATTCAAGCTCAAGGTTTCCATCTTTCTAATCAACACTCATATAGGAAAAGTCAAATAACAAAAATAAAAAATTGTGTAAGATTGATCGTTGACTCTGAAAACACGTTTTGATAGTAAGGAACATATGCATTGAGGGAAATATTTAATGGAACAAATTTCTATTGAGCTCACAAATGTAAGAATTGAGGACAAAAACAAGCATCACAAGAAAGGAAAGCAATTATGTCAACAATAATTAAAATACATTAACAATTACATAAATAATTGGGAGTGAAATTTCAGGATATCTAACATGCTTTTGACAATACTGGTACATTTTAGAACAACATAACATTAAGAAAACAATGCAAATTATTGGATTTTGTTGTTGTAAGCTTCATTGTGAAATGGACTATCAATGTATTGTCCCCAATGGGATATTTTCAAACCCTAAAGAGAACACATAAAATTCCTGATTTATTACAGCCAACTAGTTGAAGAAAACTTATTAAAAAAAATGTAATAAAAAAATGTAATTTGCAGATCTGAAATTTCCCTAGAAATGGCGAGCTGATCTAGGGATCTATCACCCTCAAATCTTATCTAAAATTAACCAAATCTTTGCCAAAATAACCAGAATTAATCATGCATGTATGAATACCAAAGTCTATAATTTTTGGACTCGAAAATGAGAGCTGGAAATTTATTAAAAATCTTCAGAAGTACAACTTACAAAAATGGCCAGAAAGAAGGTTTTCCAAGCCCAGATCAACTGAAACCAAGCTGAAACTGGCCTCCAAAATTATGGCAAGGCTGATAGTAATCAAATTCAGAACAGCCGTGCCCTAGGATGATCAGATTTCACCCACAAAGGGGTCGCTACCCTGGAACAAGGCTGGAAATGAAGGTATAAATCAGCCAAAACATCTTTGCCTTCAAACCCTCATTGGAGATGCCTTAAATCTGCAATATGGGTCTTCAATCACTACTTAAATTTTGAATTTCTCCTTGAAAATTCACTAGAAACTCCTGAATGGAGGACCTTCACACAAAGGATGAAGAGTTTTCGTACTTCAACCTTGGCAAGAGAGGGTTTTCATCCCCTAATGCAAATAGTAAATACACCAAAGGGCTTTCATCCTTCAATGTAGAAATAGGAGAGCAATCAACCCAAACCTAAAAATTGATTGATGTCAAAGTAGCAAAAGATGTCCTCTCCCAAGTGTGGCATTCGCTCCACTTGGGGAAAGTTACTTTAATTTAATATTTTTATCTCCATTTTGCTTTATTCCCCATATGGGTTGCATTTTCTCTTTAGGGAAAATAAAAATAAAGTGGACATTTATTTTATTACTTTATCACTAATAAAATAATTAAAGTGCTTATAATAAAAATCACTATGCACTAAACTAAATTTATTAGGATTAGTTTCCCTTATTTTCTACCCCTTAGCTGTCGGGAAACAAAGGATAGGCTAAGGGTCTTCGACTTGTTATTTTTGAGAAGGAGATATTACAATCCTTCCTTGCCCAATTGCTTGTCCTCAAGCAATTGCAAGCTTGGATGCTCCCAAATTTATGCATCTTCCCATGTAGCATCCTCAAGGGGTAAACATTTCCAACGAACCAAATATTCCCTTATGATCTTGTTCGTCAACTTCTTTTCACGGACATCCATTATGGCTTTCGGTTCTAAAACCAATTTGCCTTCATCATCAAGAGGGGGAAGTTCAATAGAAGGAGTGACGTGCTGGCCTAATGCCTTTTTGAGGCATGAAACTTGAAAGACTGTGAATTTTCCTTTGTGCTGGTAGCTCTAGTTCATAAGCAACCTTTCCCACCTTCCTTATGACTTTGTAGGGACTATAAAACCTTTGGTTTTAATTTTTCAGCCCCTTTCCCTTTGAGGGAGGACTGTCTATAGGGTTGCAACCTCAAAAAGACCTTATCACCTACCTCAAATGTCTTCTCAACTCTATGCTGATCTTCATACAATTTTTGTTGATTTTGTGCATGTAGTAGGTTATCCTTGAGTGCCTTCATGATGTCTTGGCTTTGTTGTACCAAATCTTTAGCTCCTGAAACTCTCCTATCTAGAATGACAATATCAACAAAAGAAAAAAGAATATGACCATACAAGGTTTTGAAGGGTGACATACCAATAAACATTTGATTGGCAGTATTGTAGCAAAATTCCCCGAAATATAACCATTTGATCCAAGTTGATTGTTGTCTTGTTACAAAACTCCTTAGGCACCCTTCTATCCATTTGTTGACGATTTCAGTTTGCCCATCTGTTTGGGGATGGTAATTTATGCTAGGAGTCAACTCAATGCCTGAAAGATAAAAGAGTTCTTGCCAAAAAGAACTCATAAACCTGTTGTCCCTGTCACAATGTTCTTTAGCAGCCCATGAAGTCTGAAAACTTCTTTAAAAAAATCTCAGCCGCTAGTGGTCCATCAAACTTAGTGTGAAGAGTAAAAAAATGAGCATACTTAGTGAGTCTATCCACCACAACATAAATAACAGTCTTACCTTGAACCGCAGGGAGTCCGGTAATGAAATCCATATAAATACTCTACCATTTTTTATTTGGAATAGGCAAAGGTTGCAAGAGACCTGCTGGAAAATCATGTTCCCCTTTACTTTGTTGGCATGTGAGGCATTCTCGGATGTGCTGAAGAACTTCTCCTTTGAGCCCTTTCCAAACAAATTTCTTCCTAATTTGTTTACATGTTTTGAAGTACCCCGGATGACTAGCTAAAGGAGAATCATGCATAGCCTCCTAAATCTTATCTTATTACGGAATTAAATAGACTCTATTTTTTGTAGAGTATGATGCTATCAACTACCTTGTACTGTCGACACTAAAATTTTCCTCCGTAATTTCTATTTCATTAATGTATGTATTAGGAATAGGATGTTAAGTATAATTAGTAGTAGCGTCTGATAGAAGATAATGGCGCCGTCAGTACAGTGCCGCCAATAATGTAGAGTACGGTAACAGTCAAAGTACAATAGGAATGTTGTAAAAAAGTAAATATTTGTCGTAAGTGGTCCGATAATGTTAAAATGTCAAAGTTTGGGTAATTAGAGAAGTAGGGTCTACACGATTAGGAATTAGAAATATTATATTGGTAATAAGGACAAGGAGTGAGGTCATAAATATTTTGTGTATTTTATTTGTAAAAAGTCTAAAAATGTGGAACCCATGTAAAATGATAAAGTTTATCTTATCTTAAAAGATAAGCTTACATGTACAGATAAGAGTTAAGGTATGGAATATGATTCGTCAGAGTGGATTTCTTATCCTATCTTAGAAATAGGATGGATAAGCCTGGAAGTTCTATAAATAGAGAGGCCACCCCCTTTATTTAGCATAGAAGGAAGTAGTGAGAAATATTGTAGGAAGTGTGCAAAGGAAGCCATCAGTTTAAAGGTGTAATTGTAAATTTTTTCCCATAGTCTTGGTGAAAGGCAAGTGAAGTCAATAACACTTGAAGTACCTCATGGGTGAGATTGTAACAATTTCATGTTAATATTATAATTTACTTTGATATTTCAGATTTGTCATCATTCCGTTTTATCATAGTCGATGGTATTCTTGTGTTATGTTGTTTTGTTTCCAGATTACATCCACCAAACTAAAGGCTGTGCATTAGTAAATAATCATAGCACGAGGAGTTCCCGGTGAAGAATTATCATAGTGCCGGATTGGTGATGACATTTTGGTTCCATTGCCGGGACCATTCCTCGTTGGTGGATTTTTTGGAGAGATATTCCCACTTAGTCAAAAATCAATTGGAGGGTAACCTTATTTTTTACTGTGCATAGTAGTTACCATGGTAAAATCATTTTTACCGTGAATAGTATTTATCACAGTAAAGTCACTTTTTACCGTGAATAGTATTTACCGCAGTAACTTCACTTTTTACTGTGAATAGTGTTTACCATAGTAAAGTCAGTTTTTACCCGCAGTAAGTCAAGTTTTACCATAGTTACCGTGGTCATTTCTATTTTACTGTAGAAAGGTGTAAAGTCACTTTCTAGTATAGTGATTCCAATTATTTGTGCACATAAGTCTTGTTGATTGTACTTGTGGGTTGGTATTTCACGGTGGTTACTTTTGAAAATGGGAAAGATTCCTGTTTTTTTCAGCTCAATCTAATGAAGATGCTTCTTCTTTCATTCAAGAGTTTAAACGATCTTGTATTTGTAATGGCCTTATAAGAAGGGAACAATGGACTGAATTTTTTCCTACCTTTTTGGATGGTTCAGCACTTAGGTGGTTTGAAACACTAGGTGATAATGTGAAAAATTCATGGGATTTAGTAACTGAAAGTTTTCTTGAAGAATTTGGTGAACAGAAATATGCAGATCTCATGATCGAGATCACAAAGCTATCCCAAGGAGAGGAGAAGATAAGGGATTATCATGCTCGTGTTCTAGAGCTAAGGAGGAAGTTCGATGCCCAGATCCGGAAGGAAGGATTGGCGGATGGGTTGATGAATGGCGTGGATAATCTCCTATGTAAGCATTTCATTCTTGGGATGAAACCAGAAATCAGACAAGTGAAGTATGACCGCCCAGCTACCATTGAACAAACAAAGGAGATTGCAAGAAGGCAAGAAGAAAGCATGGAAGAGGAGCCCAAAGAAATTGTTGCTAAAGTAGAGCCTACACTAGCACCTTTGGTCCAGAATCCACAACCACTCCCGGGTGAGCACAAATATTTCTCCTAGTACATCTACTGAGTATGAAGATTTGCTCAAAAAGATGGGTCAGTTAACTATTAATCTTTTTCAAGGAAAAAAATTTAGTTCTCAGGGAGGAAATAGAGGTCCAAAAAGAAATATTTCTGAAGTTATATGTTATGGTTGTTATAAAAGGGGTCATTATAAGTACAATTGTCCAGATAGAACTTCTACATCTGGTAAAAGAGATAATGATAAAGGAAAAACACTTGTGAATTCTTTTGATGTAGTAGATAAGAGCAGAAATAATGAAGTAGATGTGTTTGTAACAAAAAGAAAGAAAGAAAAAGATAATCAAGATGGAAATGATCCTAAGAAGATGAAAGGAGAAACTAGTAAGAAACATAGGAGAAGAAAGTTGGGTGTGCAGGATTTTCTGATTTCACAGGGGCAAGGACCATACTCCATCTTGGAAGATTTGTCCAAAAGGCCTGCAAATATTACATATGGTCAACTCTTGGCTATGTCTTCTGAGAAGAGGCGGGGAGTTGCGAAGTGGACTCAATGCTCGACGAAGGAAGGAGGTTGAGATCCCTGTTTTGGAGGCAGAGGCGGATCCCTATGCTCCACAAGCTGAGGTATTATGTAATGGTATTTCAATTCATGATGTCTTAGTTGATGGAGGTGCTGCAGTTAATGTAATGACCGAGTCTGTAATGAATATGTTGGGTTTAAAAATTGATCGCCCTTCAACACTTATGTTAAGGTCATTAAATAAAGGAAAAACTAAACCAGAAGGTGTAGTTTCAAATGTGGCAATATCTGTTATGGGTGTTGTATGTGTGGTAGACTTTCAGGTGATAAAAAATGGTACTGTTGCGTACCCAATGTTGCTGGGAAGACCATGGCTAAGGAGAGTTCATGCAAGAAATTACTGGAATGAAGGCTTCATGACACTTGGACGTGGTAGAGAGAGGGTGAAAATAAACGTGATCCCTCGGCATCATAAGGCAGAACCTGTCGATTCAAGTGATGAAACATGATGATTGGACATCCTCTAATTACTCTAGTACCAGTGAAGTGGACACTGAAAATGAAGAAAGGGTTGATGTTTCAGTCATGGATATCCTTCCAGTCACACCAACTCATGACCCCATAAAATTATCTGAAGAAGAAGTTGATGATCGTCTCCAACAAATAAAGATTGGTGATGCTGTGATGGAGAGTGAGAAGGAATCCTACCTCCAGCTCTTTCGAAGCTACATACACATTCACTTTTGATTACAAGGAACTCCGTCAAGTAAGTTGGGTAGAACATTCTATTGAGCTGGTAGATGGTGCTAAGCCCATAAAGCAAATGCCATATAGAATGAATCCTAATTTTTCCAAGACTGTAAAAGAAGAAATAGATAAGTTGCTTGATGCAGGATTCATATTTGCTGTGGAGAATTCAGAATGGGTTTCTCCCATTGTGATCTCAATAAAAAAGAATGGGAAGCTACGCATTTGTGTTGATTATAGGAAGCTCAATAAGGCAACAAAGAAGGATCATTACCCTCTTCCATTTTTAGATCAGATCTTGGACGAAGTAGCTGGCCAGGAGTGCTATAGTTTTGCTGATGGATATAGCGGATACAACTAAGTTCGTATAGCAGAGAAAGATCAGCTGAAGACCACGTTCACCACTCCTTGGGAAATGTTTGCTTATAGAGTTATGCCTTTTGGGTTGTGTAATGCTCCAGCAACATTCCAGCGTTTGATGAATAGGGTGTTCGAACCCTACATTGGGACCTTCATCAGAGTATTTCTGGATGATTTTTGCATCTATGGGAGCAAGTTGGACCACCTGCACCAGATGGAGACAGCATTTCAAAGGTTAGATGAAGCACAAGCCTCACTAAACCCTACAAAGTGTGTCTTTGGATGTTCTAAAGGCGTTTTGTTAGGGCATGTTGTATCCAGAGATGGTATTGGTACTGATCCTGATAAAGTTTCAAAAATCAAAGATTTACCATTTCCTATGAATAGAAGTAAGTTGAGATCATTTTTAGGCCATGTGGGTTACTATAGAAGGTTCATCAAGAATTTCTCAAAGATTGCACAGCCACTAACCCAGTTTTTGAAAAAGGATGTTACTTATGAACCAGGAAATAAGGCGCATGAAGCTTTTGGACAATTGAAGGAAGCCCTGGTGTCTTCACCTATTTTGAAGAATCCAGATTGGAGCAAGCCATTCATTGTGTACACTGATGCCTCAGATGCAGCACTAGGAAGTACTTTGAACCAAAAGGATGCAAATGGGAATGAACATCCAATTTACTTTGGGAGCAGACAAATGAGCAGTGCTGAGGTAAATTATACTGTAACTGAAAAAGAGGCTCTGGCTATCATTTTTGCTGTAAAGAAGTTTAGAAATTACTTGCTAGGGCAAAAATTTCTAGTTGTAACAGATCATCAGGCTCTAAAATATATTGTAAATAAGCCTAACCCATCAAGGAGGATAGCAAGATGGATAATTTTGCTACAAGAATTTGAATTTGATATTATAGATAGGCCAGGAAAGAAGCATGTCAATGCAGATGCACTCTCTCGAGCCTATGATGGTTTAGGATCATCTTGTGATGATGATGATTTTCCCGATGCAGCATTGTTATCCCTTGACACAATCCCTAGTAAATGCATAGATATTTGGAATTATCTAAATGAATTCAAGTTTCCTGATGGTGCCAATGCAAAAACTAAGAGAAAGATTACTCAAGCCAGTCGTCCATATTCTATTCTGCATGGAGTATTATTTCGAATAGGACCTGATGGACAGTACAAGAGGGCAATTGGACGTGATCAAGGGAAGGAACTCCTAGAAGAATTTCACAATGGTACATGTGGAGGGCACTTCTCTGGACAACTTACAGCAAGAAGGATCTTGGATGTAGGTTATCACTGGCCCACTCTTTTTAAAGATTGTTATAATTATTGTAAGACATGTGATATTTGTCAAACACATGGTAATCGTAAGACTTCATCAGCTCTATTATGCCCTATTCTTCCACTTGGTCCCTTTGAAAAGTGGGGAATAGACATTGTAGGTCCACTTCCAACTACCTCACGCCAAAATAAGTATATTGTAGTTGCCACAGATTATTTAACCAAGTGGATTGAAGCTAGGCCATTGAAAACAACTTCCATGGATGAAGTGGCAAGGTTCATATATGAACGCATTGTCACCAGATTTGGTTGTCCATTATAAATTGTAACAGATCAAGGAAGCCACTTCATTAATGAGGTGGTAGAAACCCTAGTCAATAAGTTTTCTATTAAGCACAGGAAGGCAACAACATACAAGCCAAGTACAAATGGACAAGTGAAACGAACAAATTTTGTGTTGTGTCAAATTCTAGCAAAAGATGCAGCCTTGCAGGTACATAAGTGGGATAAAAGGATTCATGCAGCATTGTGGGCATATAGGGCAACATCAAAGTCAGCAACAGGATACTCCCCATTTCAGTTGGCCTATGGCATTGATCCAATTCTTCCTATTGAGTTTGATATTCCCACTGTGAGAGTTATGAAAAATGAAAGGATGGATGAAAGTGATTCAGTAAAAGAAAGGTTGGTACATCTTCATTTGCTAGAGGAAATGAGGGAAATAGCAAAGGATACAAGCCATAAGAAGAAAATGAAGCAGAAGGAATACTTTGATCAAAAGATCCGTTGGTCTCCATTTCATGTGAATGACTTGGTTCTAGTACATGATTCCAGATACAAAAAAAGAAGACAGAGAAAATTTCTTCCAAAATGGATGGGGCCCTACAAAATAGCAGCTGTGCATGAAAATGGTACGTACCGACTGGAGGAATTGGATGGCACTCCCATTACGAAATGGGTCAACCACGACAAGTTGAAGATTTTCCAAGCACCAGAATAGTCTACTCCGAGGACGGAGTAGAAGCTAGGAAGGGGGAAGATGTCGACACTAAAATTTTCTTCCGTAATTTCTATTTCATTAATGTATGTATTAGGAATAAGATGTTAAGTATAATTAGTAGTAGCGTCTGATAGAAGATAATGGCGCCGTCAGTACAGTGCCGCCAATAATGTGGAGTACGGTAACAGTCAAAGTACAATAGGAATGTTGTAAAAAAGTAAATATTTGTCGTAAGTGGTCCGGTAATGTTAAAATGTCAAAGTTTGGGTAATTAGAGAAGTAGGGTCTACATGATTAGGAATTAGAAATATTATATTGGTAATAAGGACAAGGAGTGAGGTCATAAATATTGTGTATTTTATTTATAAAAAGTCTAAAAATGTGGAACCCATGTAAAATGATAAGGTTTATCTTATCTTAAAAGATAAGCTTACATGTACAGATAAGAGTTAAGGTATGGAATATGATTCGTCAGAGTGGATTTCTTATCCTATCTTAGAGATAGGATGGATAAGCCTGGAAGTTCTATAAATAGAGAGGCCACCCCCCTCATTTAGCATAGAAGTGAGAAATATTATAGGAAGTGTGCAAAGGAAGCCATCAGTTTAAAGGTGTGTTGAAGAAGCCATTAAGAGGTGTAATTGTAAAGTTTCTCCCATAGTCTTGGTGAAAGGCAAGTGAAGTCAATAACACTTGAAGTACCTCATGGGTGAGATTGTAACAATTTCATGTTAATATTATAATTTACTTTGATATTTCAGATTTGTCATCATTCCGTCTTATCATAGTCGATGGTATTCTTGTGTTATGTTGTTATTTTGTTTCCAGATTACATCCACCAAACTAAAGGCTATGCATTAATAAATAATCATAGCACGAGGAGTTCCCGGTGAAGAATTATCATAGTGCCGGATTGGTGATGACAGTACCTTTCATCTTCGATTTCCCCTTCTATGATAGCACTAACAAATTGATTTTTTGCATATTCAGCTGTTATAATAGCCCTCCAATGTGTTGTAATCTTTGTCATAGAAAAACAATATGGCTTCCTTGACAATACATCAGTTACTTTGTTATTTTTCCCTTTCACAAACTCAATATCAAAGTCAAAAGATTGAATTTTGCTTACCCACTTCTGCTGCCTTTGATTCAAATCAGTTTGGTTGAGAAAATACCTCAAACTATTGTGAACTGTCTTCACCACAAATCTGCCACAAACTAAGTGTTGCTAGAACTTCACCAAGGGCGTGCATGATTGCCAACATCTCCTTTTCGTTAATAGAGTACTTCCGTTTAACATCTTTGAGTTTTCTACTCTCAAATGCAATTGGATGCTTATTTTGCATCAGAACAACCCCAATACCATCTTCGGATGCATCACATTCAACAACAAAAGGAATTGAAAAATATGGAACAGAATGTACAGGGCATGAACACATTACCTTTTTGAGCTTGTCAAATGCTAGTTGGGCTGAAAGCTCCATGCTTTGTTAAATTTGTCAAGGGTGCTGAAAGTTGTGAAAATCCTTTCACAAACCTCCAGTAGTAGCTACAAAGACCCAATAATCCCCTTAGTTGAGTCAATGTGGTGGGAGGAGGCCAATCTAAGATGGCTTGGATCTTTTTTTGATCCACTTGTACTCCTTGAGCATTGATGACATGTCTAAGGTACAAAATTTCCTCCATTCCGAATTCACATTTTGATAATTTGGCAAAGAGAGATTGTTGTTCCAAGATGTTTAGCACCATATCCAAATGCTTCAAGTGCTCTTCCCATGTTTTACTAGAAATCAAAATGTCATCAAAGAATACCAACACAAACTTCCTATAATGCTTCTTAAAAACATGATGCATACATGACTAAAATGTAGCGGGGACATTGGTTAACCCAAAAGGCATCACTAGGAATTCAAAGTGACCAAAATAACATCTAAAGGTTGTCTTGTGGACATTCTCTTCTCTTACCCAGATTTGATGATACCCAAACCTTAGATCAATCTGTGAAAAGAACATTGCTCTATGCAATTCATCAATCCTTGGTATGGGATACCTATTTTTAATTGTCTTCTTGTTCAACAAAAGTTGTAATCAACACACATCTTCAAGGTCCCATCCTTCTTCACAAGTACAACTGAAGAAGTGAAAGGACTAGAACTTGGTCTTATGAGACCCGTTTCTAACAACTACTTGACTACTCTCTCTATGTCTTCCTTGAAGGCCCTTGGATGGTGGTAAGGAGAAAATATTACCAGAGTGGATCCTGGTTCTAACTCAATAATATACTGAAATCCTCTATCCGGTGGTAGCCCATGAGGTAAATCATTGAACACCTTAGCATGCTTGTCCAAAATAGGCTGAATATCAACATGATAGGACTGCTTTGATATAAAATAGGATGTATTTCTTACTAAACAATGCGCAACCCATGCAGTTTTCCCTCTTTTGAAAGATCTTTCCATACTTTTAACTGTCACAACTTGGGGAGCACCATTCCTCATACCTTGTAAAACAACTTCGTTGTCTTGCACCTTGAACTTTAACTCCATAGTTTGATAATTTTGAGTGAATTCACCCAAATATTACAGCCATTGTACTCCAAGTACTACATCCGTCTCACCAATGCCAACGACATAAAAATCATCTCTTACCTTATGTCTTCCTAAAGTGAGCTCAAGTTGAGGGATCTGCTTCGTGCATGAGAGTGAGTATCCATCTGCTACAGTCACATTGAACCCTTCGAAATCTTCTAGCTTCAATCCTATCCTAGTAACCACGCTTTCATCAATGAAGTTATGGGTAGCTCCACTATCTATCAACAAGGTAATCTTTTGTCCATGAAGGACTTCTTGAACTTGGAATGCAAGTATCTAGGTGTTCTGAATAAGGTAGCAAGTGTGACACCCATGAGAACCATTTCCTCTTCCTTTACTTGCTCTTCAACTTCTTTTGGATCAGCACTCTCTCCATCATCTTCCTCATCTGAAACTACCTCAATGTAATGGACTGTCCCTTTGCTAAGGCAATGGTGGTTGGGTGTCCATGGGTCCCTGTAGTTGAAGCATAAATTTTTCCTTCGTAACTTATTGTTTACTCTCTTGGATCAAATTTCTCTTGAATTGACTTACTTTGTTGTCCACAAGTTGGTGGTGTCCCTTGCTCACTATTTTGAGTTGTCCTTTGTAATGCCCACATTTTACGCACCCAAAAACAACTGTAAAATACTAGGATAATTTTTTATTTTTTTTGACTTACATTGCTCACTACACACAACACAGCAAGGGCTCCAAGTACAGAAACTCAACTCACAAACAACAATCACATAAGTCATCGACTCACATAGACACATGAAAACGACATAGGCATGTCGATGCCACACTTTTCCCAATGAATGAATACTAGCAATGACCCAACCACAAGAAACATGACTTCAAGAACGGCAAACCCACAACACATCATTTCTTTAAGTGTATTTTAGTTACGATTAACATTCCAAGAACATTATTGAGCAAGAATAAATTTTTTGTTTGTCCACCCACATATTCTTAAGTTTATTCCGCGGTTAAAATACAGTTCGACCATCTTATGTTGGCTTCTTATACTTTATAAAAATTTCCATAACTAACATACTTATTTGGCATAAATCAAATTGCATACAAAATACTTAATTATCTTATTATTATGTTAAGAATATTCTTCTCCAACATTTATTCGATGTCTACAGTTTTAACCTTACAACTCAAGTGAAAGTAACTTGATATCCAGAACGTAATAAAAAGATTTAACGAAGATTTAGATACAAGGTAGTTTTTTTACCAAAAACATTCCTCGATCACGAAATAGAGATTTCCCTACCACAGTTACTCTAATTCAATGACTTGTGGAATTCCATTTTGATTTATATATGTATTTTGTTTTCTCGAAGGTTGATCACATCAAGAACAATTCATATTCTTTGAAACAAAAGAATATGTTTTATTGAGTTATAAGGTATGCAAGGGTGGCATTTTTCCAAACCTCAAATCTCGTCTTACTCTTATATGCTTTATTTTCTACGTCACATTATGGTTTTTTTTTTTTTTTTTTGCGTTGTCTTGAAAAGGAGTTACAAACTGTTTGTCTAACCTCTTGAAGACAAAAAAGATAAGGAGACTTGAAGCTACACATGCACCCTAAGCCAACCTCCAAATCAAACGAGGTTTAGATTAATTCCAACTTCATCTAAGGGTCTACCCCTCAACTATATGTGAGTTTTAAGTGAGAGGACAAATTTATGCTAAACCACCTTCCAGAAAGGATCGAGGTGTTATGTTGAGAGAAATCAAGGTAACACATTTAGTTGAGCGGGGCTAAGGGGTTCATTAACAAGAGTATAAGACCTAAAATCAACTAAGTCACAACCTCCATCCATGTCGTCTGGATCCAACCGGGTTTTCACTCGATGAAGAACTTTAATTTTAAATCTATCTTTGAATGACAAGGTAGTCTGCTAGGCTACAAAGGAGGGGTTAGCTCTACACACTCCAAGAAAAGTTTGACTGCGTCACTCCCATCAGATGGATTTAAAACAATGTCACTAAACCTACTGACTAAGGCGATAAGTCCATTCTTGAGCTCTGATTTGCCTAAATTAGGACGTTCCACCGATAGCAAAGATTAAGTTCATCCTACGGTTTTCAATGTCGTCTATGGTAAGGAGTATCGCACATGAAAAACAAGTTATGTCCCGATGTTGAACAAGGGTAGTGTGTTTTCGATTAAAACTCTGTATTACATTTACGAAGTATGAATGCACAAGATGACTCGTTAATCATTTATTGAACACTAAACATATACTACAAGATATTACTTCAAATTCATTTACCTTATATAAATATCAACCCCTTTTTAACCATGTGTTCCCTGAATCAAAATTGAACCTAAGATTAAATGCACATTTCCTAAATGTCCTAGAAACCAACATCTCATACATAGCAACAAATTATTAAATATAACCTTCTGAAACATGATACTACAAAATACATTTATTCATTTAAAAATGAACTATGTAAATTACAATGATAATTAATGCATTACACAAAGCCGTTATGTTATCATTCTTTCATCCTGTAAAAACACGTGAGCATGATATTAGCGATAATTCGTTGGCATGGCATCCACCCTAACCTAACATAAGTATTATTTTTCAGTTTCCCATTTACATATGACAATAATTACAATTTGCAATCGAAATAAAAAGGTCTAGAGACATGTATTCATTGCATTTCATTTTTCTTCATTTTGTAACCCAGGAGAGAGAAAGAGAAGGGAAGAGAAAGAAAACACCGTTTTGTCAAAAGTTCTAATGCACACAAGTTCCACTATAGAGTTTTAAACAGTTATTTGTATGTGTTAAGAGTTTACAGGGTGGTTTGGCAACCCTACAAGGATCTGCAACTTTCTATTTTTACATTTTCTTACTAGCTACAAAAACGTACAAAACAGGCTCGGAGGCTAAGAAACCGCTTCCAAAAGTTATCTTCCAATGAGAATGCACACCACAATCAACTTTCTACGTGTCCCCAGATATGCCAAGAGTTCATAGCAACTGACAAAAATGGGAAAGAGCGAACGGTTTGCGTTTGGCGGCTAGTTCTCCGGGGCCACTGGTCGTAGTTGACCCAGTTGCAAATGAACAAAATTTAGCTCGAGGGCCCAGAAAATCGCGTCCATAACTGACGTTCGATGGATGAGCACGCAACGACACACTTCCGACAAGTTCCCCTATATGAGGAGAATTCATCAAAGTCGACGAGACTGAGAACTAGAAAACCATTTTCAAACGGCAACAAGTTTTCTGGAGCGACAAGTCGAAATTGGTCCAGTTTGACCTCGTCAAACTACAGCTGGAGGCCTACAAAATGGCTTTGCCAAACTATCCAGAAGAGTGTTTTTCCCTAAGCTGAATGTTCCATGCAATTGTCTATTAAAAACACTAGAGGTTTGCGAAGACGGGAAATAATTTCTCTATCCAAGTTTTAAATGGCGGTTCAAAATGAAAGCCAACTTTCTAAATTTGACAGCTTTCTACTACTGTAAACCAATGTAACAAGGCTCCTATAAGAGCGTCAAAAAGATCACAAGTGTTTGTTCGGGGTCAATCCAACGGTCCAGGGGATTCCTCACATAACAAGGTACATGAATGAAGCCTAACATCTCATTTTCAGAGTTCCGAAGGGTACTTAATGAGTCTCCGAAAAATGCAAAAATTAACTATTTAAACAGGGAGAAGGTCAACATTATTACTGGAAAGTCAATTTCGTCTGGTCAATAAGACAATGTTGTAGCAATCCAGTTGGGTAGGAAGTTTTCTACATCACCTCAGAATGAGGGTGGGAGTTCGTGGTTTAATGTAGAAGAGAGTTATTTTGCTTTTGTGAATTACAACACGACCTTTCATTGTTTTTACAACAAGTTGATGTAAACATTTAACTATATTAAAAACCTAAAATTTTAAGATTCTGTTAATTTGCAAAAGAGAACTAAAACACGAGAATTGTGAGAGGTAAGGGAAGATGAACCATGCCTGGAGAATGAAGTCGGTTGAAACTGCGGGATTTGGTTCAGTATCTTGCTTGGGCACATCGTCAACCAGATCACGAGCATCCACAGCTCCACCATTTTATATACACGTCTATCATAAAATCTGTAACTACAGATTTGAAACCATTCCGCTACTCTGATCACATTTCTCCTACCTTCTGGATTCGACCCACCACTTGTTGAGCATGATCAAATGGTTTCTTATTGTTGTAGTTTGGATAGAATGACATCTTCCTCCTTTTGTGCATAGCTTCAAATCTTGCAACCATGAGACCATGATTTTTTAAGGCATTTTGTCAAACACTTCACATGCCTTAAGCATGCCTCCACATTTTGCACATTCTCATGTGCTCATCAAACACCAAGCAAACATATCCACACAGCCACCACAGGCCGGATTGGCATGTTGATGATACAATATAGGGTTTCCTCAAGATAACCAACACGACCAAGAATGTCAATCATGCAAACATAATGATTAATTCTAGGCATAATTCTATAAGAGGCACTCATGCCATCGAAGTATTTACAACCCTCATGCACTGAACCTGCATGGCTAAATGCTAATAAAACAGAAATGAAACTTACATGGTCAGGGTATGTTCCATAAGACCACATCTCTTTGAGGCATTTTGTCAAACAGTTGACTTGCCTTGTGTATGCTTCCGCAATTTGCATGCTTGTCTACTAGCGCACTTGCAACTAAAAATCCTCTACCATTATGCTTTGACGGTGGTGCGAGGCCTGCTCTAAAGCTCCCATTTTGACATAGGCTAGGAGGATGCTGGAAAAAGGTTGTGGAGTCTGGCTTTACACATACCAATTGCATTTGCTTGAAAGTTTCCAAGGCCTTTTCAACAAACTCATTTTTTTGCACATCCTGCAATCATTGCGGTCCATAAAGTACATTTCTTTCAAGCATTGTCGAACAGTTTGCATGCTTCCACATTCTGCATATGTATCTGCCAAGGCACTTGCAACTAATACACACAAAAATCCCTTCTCCATAATGCTTTGGCAGATGTCTGCACCCAGTTTCAAAGCTCTTATTTTGGCACAAGCTGGACGTACGCTGGCAAAGGAAACTCAGCAGGTTGGAGACTTGTTTGTTGCATGGTGAAATAGTGTGCCTGCCTTATGAGGAAACCCACGCCTTCCACACACAACAGCAACATATTTCCATGAGGAGCTGTCTCGTTTTTTCATTTGGTCAAACATTAACAACATCGTCCCCAACGCATTTGCAAACTACACATCTGACAACATTCCTCTGTCTTTTTTTTTTGCTTGACAAGTGTCCACGCAGGTTCTAGAACTCGTTTTTGGCGCAGGTTGGGAGGATGCTGGCAAATGTAAACTCATTGGATTGGAGCCCTGTTTGTTGCGTGGGTGAAACAGTGTGACTGTCCCCTGAGGAAAACCCCATGTTTTCTGAACCCAACCACCACCATACACCATGCGAAGCTGTCTCGTTCTTTCATTTGGTCAAAAATTGAAACAGCGCCCCCAAACCAGTCTTGAACGCCCCCAATGGCCGCCTCAAACCTGCACAAAACCTCCCTTTCCATGGCGCGGCGCACTATCTCTCTCCACACAAAACCAAAAAGATGGAACAGTCCCCAACTTGCACTAAATCCGCCCCCACATTCACGGGCTGCTTTTTAATTTAAATCTTTTATTTTATTTATTTATTTATTTTTGTTTGTTTTAACTAAAGAACATAAAAACCCTAAAATGACAAATAAAACGAGGAACGGGGCATTATATCCTTGGCTATTCAAATGAGTCCTTTTGCTGCCCCAAAATTGCAATCCAATACTGTTCATAAGGCACAATCCTATGATGTCCAAAAGACATATTTTTACTTTTCGGGATTGAAGTTTCAAGGTCCAAAGACTTTTTTATAGTTCCTTGTAGAGGGAGAGGGCTGAAAGCCTTGACTAGACCTCTAAGTGGTTCTGTTAGGCCCTCAATGAACAACAACACAAGCCTTCTTTCACTTACATCTGGCACCATCACTGCAAGTCTCTGAAACTCAGAAATATATGTCCAATAGCTCCCATTGTTTGAGTTGAGCAAACTCTCTAAAGTGGATCTTTGGATCTATTCTACGAAACCTTTCTGTTAGACATTGGCTGAATTCTTCAATGGTTGTGATAGATCCATGCCCTTGGGTGGTCAACTCATGGTACCACCATTCATGTGCTACTCCTTCCAAATGCAAAGCGGCAAATTTGAGGGCTTCCTCCTCATACATGGGATTACAGGACAAGTACGTATCTAGCTTCTGTAACCATGCTCTTGCTCATCACTTATGGGATCCATCATAAGAAGGAAGAGTTGCCTTTCCCAACTTTTATTGTATGTCTCTTCGTGGCTGCTCCTGTTGAGTTCTTCTATTCTTTCCGGTGCCCTTACTATTCTTCACTTAACAGTAATCTCTTAAGTACAACATATCTATCACTCTGAAACTGAGGGCTATGTACTCTTCACCCCATTCCTCTATGTCTTCCATGTCACTTGGTGGATCTAACTCAATTGGTTGTTCTTTTTTTTGAAGGAACCTGGCCCTGAATATTTGAGATGGAGGTTTAATGGAAGTCTTTGCTTGACCTTATGAGCTTCCTTCACCATTATTGGTTGCTCCCTGGTTTGTTGATATATTGTGTCCATGTAGAACCTTAGCCAAGTCCATAATAGATCTTGTCGATGCATCATGCATTTCCCTTTGAGATTCCCTCAACACATGTTGCAACTCTCTTTGGCTATCCCTTTAAGATTCCCTCATAGCCTACTGTAACTCCCTTCAGCTCCTTGTAATTACTTCTTACATAAAACTCAACTCATCTGTAGGAGGAGCTCTTTGATCTTGCTCATCCATGGTTCCTTTCCTGGGAGTCTGATTTCTTCTCTGATAAACTTGAGGTGATTTTTCTTTATGCATCAAGAACTAATCTTCTCACAGGATGGCAAGGATCACCGCTCTAATACCACTATAGTGTCCCCAATGGGATATTTTCAAGCCCCAAAGAGAACACCTGAAATTCATGATTTATTACAGCCAACCGGTTGAAGAAAACTTATAAAAAAATGTAATTTGCAGATCTGAAATTTCCCTAGAAATGGCGAGCTGATCTAGGGATCAATAACCCTCAAATATGACCTAAACTTAACCAAATCTTTGCCAAAATAACCAGAATTAATCATGCATGTATGAATATCAAAGTATATAATTTTTGGACCCTAAAATAAGAGATGGAAATTTATTAAAAATCTGCAAAAGTACAACTTACAAAAATGGTCGGAAAGAAGGTTTTCCAAGTCCAGATCAACTGAAACCAAGCTGAAAATGCCCGCCAAAATTATGGCAAGGCTGATAGTGATCAGATCCGGAACAGTTGTGCCTTAAGATGATTAAATTTCACCCGCAAGGGGGTTCCTACCCTAGAACAAGACTGGAAATGAAGGTATAAATCAGCCAAAACATCTTTGCCTTCAAATCCTAGCTAGAGATGCCACAAATCTGCAATATGGGTCTTCAATCACAGCTGGAATTTTGAATTTCTCCTTGAAAGCTCACTAGAAACTTCTGAATGGAGGACCTTCACACAAAGGATGAAGATTTTTCGTTTTTCAACCTTGGCAAGAGAGGGTTTTCATCCCCTAATGCAAATAGTAAATACACCATAGGGTTTTCGTCCTTAAATGTAGAAATGAGAGAGCAATCAACCCAAACCTGAAAATTGATGTCAAAATAGCAAAAGATGTCCTCTCCCAAGTGTGGCAACTACCTTTTATGGTTGGAAGTGGCACAAGGACCTAAGCTAGAGGCCCAAATGGTACGCTCCACTTGGGGAAAGTTACTTTAATTTAATATTTTTATCTCCGTTTTGCTCTATTCCCCATATGGGTTGCATTTTCTCTTTAGGGAAAATAAAAATAAATTGGACATTTATTTTATTACTTTATCACTAATAAAATAATTAAATTGCTTATAATAAAACTCACTATGCACTAAAATTAATTTATTAGGATTAGTTTCCCTTATTTTCTGACCCTTAGCCATTGGGAGACAAAGAATAGGCTAAGGGTCTTCGACTTGTTATTTTTGAGAAGGGGATATTGCAATCAAGGAGTGTACGGTCAAAAGAAGTATAAAAGTAAGAATTGGAAGGGTTCATATACATGTGATGTACCAATTGTGAAATCAAGATTTGTGTGTATGCTGTCTTTAAAAATAAAAAATCTACCACTCCAAATTGTAGACCGTGGTGTAACTAAGTAGCGAGAGATTTCTTCTTAGAGAATATTAACACAAACATACTAAAGAAATTCTAGGATACCACAAACAAGCGATCTTAGTGGCTGGTGTTAAGTCACTCTACATATTTATAAAAGGCCTTTTTGTGGCTATGTTAATAATTCGAAAAGTGATTTTTGCCGATTAGTGAAAAGTCAAGTTCATTTTACTTTAACAAGTCTAATCAAGGCTATAGTAACAATTTACGTGATGTAGCAGATGCATGCTGGCTCATTTAGAACTGAACCGTTGTGGCATTAAAAGGGATTGATGAAGATCCACTTGTGTTTTAGTAGTGTCCCAACTAGCACTACTAGGGGATTAACGAGTGTCAAGTGCTTATTATGTTGCAGCATAGGCATGATAGGCTCCCTTATCCTTCAACCCTCTCTGAATATTTTTTTCAAAAATTACTCATATTTTGCATTAAAATCTCGTGACATCAAATTACAATTGTTTTATGAATATGTGGCATCTAAGACATTTCAATAAGACCAATATTTTAAGCTTAAAACTTGTGAAAGTATGTTTTGTTAATGTACTTGACAGGGTTTAATTTACAGTCATATTGTTGACTTGGTGCCAATGAGAAAAAGCACTTAAGCATCAGAAAAATGATTAAAATCAGTGTTATTTGATAGCAAAATAAATGGGGCATAGTTTGTTTATGTGAAGGCCTTTTTTCCTGGTATTTTTTTGTATAATTTCAATTTGCGGTTTTTTGGCTATTTTGTGATTTGAAGAATTTATCTAAATACTTGAAGAGGCATTAGATTTACAACAATGAAGTTTTCGCAAGAAGAAAGACTTTTCAACAAAAGAAGTACTTAGGCAAAACAAACTTATTATGCTACGAAAGGAAAAACATGGGGAGCTAACAAAACGGAATGAGGAACTATGAAGGCTATGCAATGAAATTTGAAGGTCACAAGAAGAAAGAAATTATTTGGACCATGCCAAATTTATGGAACACCTAAAACAATTTCTAAGAGGTGTTTGAAGAAACATCAATAGAAAAGATGTCTTTACTTGAGTTAACAGGAAAGATTGTTGGGATATTAGGATTTTGCAAATAATAATATTTGAAGAAGAACCAAGGGAATTTGAAGCAAAATTAGAAGAACAAAAGCGAGAAATTAAAGAACTGAAAATGTATATTACAAAGAAAATTGATGAAGCAACAAAGTTGCAATGTTCGAACTAGTGTTTTAAAAACCATTCCGATTCCGGTTATGTTTGACCAGTTCATTAAAAAATCGCAAACCACTAGAAAAACCAAACCAATGACCGGTTCAGTACGGAACTGGCCGATTTAGTACCGGTTCATTACTGAACCGCCTGGTTCCGTACTGGACCATATTGAACTAGTTGAGGGGTAGGGTTTTCCTTAAAACATTTTTTTTTCCAATTTTAGCTTTTAAGATACCTTTTCCTAATCCTAACCTTAAATGATGTTATATAGACCCCGTTTGGAACAATGGTTGAATGATCTTGTCTTCGTGTAATACAACCACCAGCTAAGGCGCAACCAATTAATAAATAGGATACCTGATACAAATCCAATTGTCTTGGATGATATTGATCCAACCTCATAATGGATAGAGGATAGTCACCTGGCATAGTTTGATCCTGATGACTTGGGGTGGAGGGCTTTGGATGATGAACCACTAGTAGCACCAGACATGGCAAACAATAGCCGTGCTACAACAACTGCTACAAATGTCCCCGAAGAGTCCAATGTGTCTGAGCCAAAGGAACAAGATGACATTGATGAGGATGATGATCCCATTCTTAGCAGTGGTGTTGAGTTTGATGATTGATATAAAACATGTAGTAGCTTGTAGCATATTGTTTTTTTGACTCTATAGTCTATTTAGTGCTTCATTGTTTATGTATTTTGTTTCGGATATGTAGTGCACTTGGTGCCATTTTGCTATATTTACCCTTACATGGTATATACAACATGAACAAACTTTGCATATTTTGTTTCTAATTGTTTGTAATCATGGTTTGGAATCTTTAAAATTTCTTGTTTTCATTAAAATTGTAATATTTTATGTATTTTTTTAGTAAACCGTTTCATATGTTTTAAACCGGTCCGATTCCGGTTCGGTTCCAGTTTGACCCTCAGCCGGTTCCAATTTTTGAAACATTCATTTGAACTATACACATATCAAATAAGGTAAGAGCTTATGGGAACAATAAGAGAAATTGAAAACCTTCAAAGAAGAAGATGCTTATAAAAGAGATTTGAAAGCAAATATAATGAGGTATTGAAATTGTGCGATATCAACAAATCCCTTGTTGAGCAAATAAACAAATTGAAAGAGGAAAATATTACAATGTTAAATAAACTTGCACAGCAGGAGTCAAAATGGTGTAATGACATGGCAGAGAAATACGGTGAGATAATAAGCTTAGGAGTCGTGATCAAAATTTACTTGTAGTCAAAAGTTTAAATAGGAGAAGAGTATAAATATCAAAGCAAAGGTAGACTCTGCAAGGGAGAAGATAAAACTTAAAAAAATCGAAATGAAATTATTATAAAAGATGGACTACAAAGAACAACGATGACCAAGGTGATATGGTTCTTATTGTAGAAAATACAATACAAAGTATGCATGCCTTGGGTTCAATGAAAATGTTCCTAAGGAAAACAATGGATTCTCAAGAGTAGACCATATCAATACCTGCACTATTATCAAGATCGACAATCAAGTAAGCAAAAGGTCTCTCAACATCTCATTACTATGGAACTTGAAAAGAAGACAACATAATGCATACTGACATTTGCACCCTCGGAGGGATATTGGTGAAGCAATTTAAATACAAGGAACCAAGGGAAAATATATGACCAATAACTACGAAAGCCCAAGGACTAACACAAATTGGCATAACTATGGAAACACACGGAATTGAGGAAGTGATTACACCATTTTGACTCAACCCTAATTTCGGCAATGCCTGAAGCTTGTCCAAAGTCAAACATGTTGAAAAGTAAGTGTGCACTTGTTAGAGGATCAATAGTCAAGTGGGAAGGTATAAGGAAAACCATCTTGGAGAAGCGAAAATCATAACATAAATGTAGTCATGTTGAGTCTAAGTTGTTTGCAAGCCACAAATGAAGCACATGAAGATGGATACCCATAGTTAGCAGGGTACTAGTGAAGGGTGATACATTCCAAGTTTCTAGTTGGAGGCTAGTATTGATTGCAGAGTGGGCATCAATGAATAAAGTCCTGCACACTTTTCTTCGTGGTTTTGAGAATTGGGATTTCATACATCAATTTCTGTCCCTTCAATCTTCTCCTGTTATTACACGAGGAGAGTTTTCACCTTTATTTCTTTTTTTCTGTAGCATTCATTTGTAGAATGTTTGAATACCTTATGATAGCTAAAATATTTGTATGTCATTGCCTTTGAGAAGTTTTCTTGGGTAGCCCCTTCTTTTGGTCATTATTTTGTCCACTTTTATCATAAGGGGATGAATTGAGTGAAGAGGACGAATTGAGTGAAGAGGGACTCAATGTAACTAACTTTTATAACAATTGTATTTGTTGATGTTGGTAACTGGATTTAGAATGTCTTGTGTAATTTTGCTTCAACTAATAATGCAAGTTGAAAAGCTTGCTTGAGTGATGAAATATTCGAGAGATCCATTTTTTTGGATATGTCGAAACAAACCACATATAAACAATTAAAATAATACAAAGAGTGGCTGCATGATCTTTTACCTTCAAATTGATGGATTTGTTGAATTGCTTGATATATTGTTGCATGGTCTACCTTGTAGAGTGTTGAAAATTCAATGCAGTCAGAAAATCCTTTTTGTATTCCATGGGATAAAACCGCTTTTAATGATTTGAATTCATCTCACTATTTGGATAGTTGGGTGGTAGTCAATAACTGTACATGAGACTACCACCATGTAAGAGCTCCGTTGTTAATGTGAATCTTAACAGTCATCATCGTCCAAACATCCTTGTGATGATTTTAAGTATGAACATATGGTGATGGATTCTAAGCCATGCTGATGCATATTGTCGAGGGATTCTTCCATGCCTTGAATGATGACTTTTGTGTCCGTCTTGACATCCAACTGAGTGATGGGAATGCCATAACTCTGTACATGTTAGCCAGCCAATTATTTTGCAAAGAATTGTTGTCGCTAAATCGTTCGCTAGAACATGGATACCATCTTCATTTAAAGTATGTTTTTCTCTTATCATTGGTCTTGATGATTTTTTTTCTGGTGTGAATGCTAACTGAGTGATAGGAATAGCTATAGGTCTGTATCTGTTATCTGTCCAATTACTGTGCCAATAATTGCTGTTGCAAAACAGTTTTCTGCAACAAAAACACCATCTACATTTGAAATACGTTTTTCTCTTGTTTTGTCCTGAAGCTTTTGGGTAAATAGTTGAACGGGACTTGGCACCTGCTAAAGCTGAGGGTTGACTATGCCAGAACGTTGAGTGGTCATATGGATTTGTAAAGCCACTAGAACCTAACACCCATAAATCATCGTATTTTACAACAAATTTGAAATAAACTGAAAACTAGTAAATTTTTATGCACAAAAGAAAAGCAACAAATGGTCAACATCATAAAATAAACCCCCCTACAAAATTTCAGATCAATTTAAAAACGTTCTGATTTGGGCATAAATTACAAGGTTGCTCAAAAACATTCTGGAAGTAGAATGAAAGTTGTTGCAAAAATAAATAATGATCCTGGAAGAAAATTTTACCTTCTGGTAAAATTTCATGCTCTAAAATGCAGATTGATTTTGGCACACTTCCCAAGGATGTAGAGAAACACTGTATCTAGTTGTTCTGCAGAAGGATAAACTTATATAGACAATTACAACTATGTTATGGCAGAGTTTTAGGCAAAGCAGAGGAACTTGATTTCAGGCGGGGTTTATGGCCAGGTTGCAAACTAGAATCGAGGAGTGTGAGAAGCATAATTACAAGGCTTTGATACCGACCGATGAACATATACATGGAGATTGGAGAGGAGAGAGCAAGAAAGTCAGCGATAATTTTACATGCTTTGCACTATTCTCTTGCATCTGGAAAAAGAGTACGATGGTACAGAGAATGTAATGTATGAGGGTAATGCAATGCCACTTGTACAAAGTTACAAAAATAAAATACATGGCATATGTCCATGGGAGCTACAAAGTTGTTCAACAAAGTCTAGCTTCAGTGAGCTAGAAATATAAGTATAACGAATAGTTTGAAGGTTGCTGAACTAACTCTAGTTTTAGTAAGTTGAGAGAGAATAACACTATATTTACAATAGAATTGTACTTTTAACTGAGTTCTCATCATCATTGGATATTACTAGACATTAATAATATATTTCATTCACTTATTTGAATTGTATATCCATGAGAGGAAATTTTCCAAAATTGGTCACAGATCTGTACTATATCTATGACCATAATTGTAGAAGTTTTCTGTTTATTTACTAATAATGAAATGTTTTCTGTTGCTAAAAGATATGAAAGCTCTGAACTTTGATGAGAGAATGATAAGTACCACAATCAAAATATTTTGGTTGGTTTTGAACTCTAATCTCTGACATGCAGAAAAATAATAATGTTATCTTGTGTATTTTTTCACTTGCAAGTTGTTTGTTTTGGAGGTTAAAGGAAATAAATTAACAGTGGGAGCACGAGCTTTAGCAAAACACGTTCATAGAAGTAGTGATGGATGGTGGGGTCTTTTCACAGGTAAAGGTAAGTCTATCACAATTTCAGACTTACAAAACAACTTTTTATACACAATTTATATTGTTACTGATACTGTCTCAGAAGTCAGAATATTATGACATTTATCTGGATTGTCGTGGTATGTTTTAGACACCATAAATAAATACATATCTTGAATAATATTGAGATTAGAATCACAAACGGGAAACTTAAGGGAAGACGATGAAATTTCGAGTATTTGGAATCAAGCCTGCTATGATTTAACTCTGTGCAACAACTCTCAATTATTTCTGTATCTAGTATTTGTAGTTTGGAAAGTGTCAAAATTTCAATATTTGGGAAACATTCGAAATGCTTTCATGTCATTTAGAAATAAATGTGCAAAGCTCGTGTGAGTAACTTGAAATGTGTTTAGGGGTAAATTTTCTTTTTCTAAAAAATGTCACACAAGGAATTTCAAGATGAGGCTTAGCTATTTTGTGCCATCTTCACTGATGCAGAATTTTCTTTATGAGATTTTTGCGATAGTTGATGGCAGTGTTTTTCATTATCTACACATGTGCTTCATTTGGAACAAGGAAATGACTATCATATTGGTTAGAGGTCACCAACCTCCCATTAGGACCATATGTCTTTCGTCCGCTATCAATTGCCACTTGATCAATGCGAAGTGCGGCCTCTAATACTTCTTCATAACTATGGATGGGGGAATTTCTGCACTTCCTCCTTAGTTTCTCAGTTAAGCGAGTGGAGAAAGAGGTCACATACTTCCGTCTGATCCATATTGGGTGCGCTTGCAGAAGCATAAATGACTTGACGTCACCCATGAATGAAGTGAGCAACATTTTGCTCTTGTTTAATGTGTAAAAATTCCTTGATCCCCATTCGCAACAAATTTTTCATGTCAAATGCTTTAATAAACTCAGACACAAGTTATTTAAAGGAGTGTATTGAAGCCTCAGGGATTCAGTAATACCAGTCTAGAGCAATCCCTTCATGTGTCTTTGGGAATATCTTAGCCACCACCACATCCCATGAGAGTAATTCTCTAATTGCAGTGGCGTAGGCCTTGATATGAGCATTAGGATCTCCTTCTCCTTTGAACTTAGGAATTTCCGGCAATAGTTGCGGAAGCATGACACCGCGTATTGTAAAATCAAGAGTTTCTTTCAAATATTCAACATAAGTTCCCATTGCATTGGATTCAACCATGGAAGTTCCTTGATGAAGGGAAGGAGGGGGAGGAAGCGTTTGGTATGCTGTAGCGTAAGAATTGGCCGGGGCATATGGAATCCCTTGATATTGCATGAATGGACTGGGGAAAGTATACACATCCGGTTGTGGCGATTTGGAATACATGTGCATATGGGTAGCTTTAGGAAATGAATTCGTGGGTGACGCACTATGGAAGGTTTCATTGTTAGGAGGCACGGCAATCGGAAATGCATTCCCAACTAACCCCTGTGCGGGATATGCATAAGATGGATGAGGAGTCATTCCTAGTGTACCCGATCTTGTGAGAAGATCGCCCGGGTTAGAGTTAACCGGAAAACCTTGTGTCGATGGTTGTTGGATTGATTGGGCATTGGTAGGAGGAATGTAATTTTGAATACTACGTTGATAATTATTATTTTACCTAGCTATGTATGTAGGTTGTGAAGCTTGGGAAATTTCTATTTCTCTAATCCTTCCTACTAATGTCGAAATTGTTTGACCACGATTTTTGTTAGACCAAAACCCGCAGGCGTTAATCTCCACTACAATCACCACAGTTAGGATCCACGAGAGGCGGTTAGTCCATGTCACGAAACTCACAGGGAGCGTTGGACGCACATGCCAATAACCCCCCCTAGCGTTACCCAGGCGAGTTTCAAACTCGAGACCTGTCTCTGTGATACCATTTGTTTGACCACGATTGTCATTAGACCAATACCCGCAGGTGTTAATCTCCGCTACAATGCTAGAGTTAGGATCCACAAGAGGCAATTAGTCCATGTCACGAAACTCGTGGGGAGCATTGGACACACATGCCAATAGAAATGACATCATTAGATGAAGGTTGCGTCCCTTGTTTAGGTATGTTTTGTGTGTTATTGGGTTGAGGGGATGCATGATACCCTTTTTATGAATTGTTTGCTCATTGTTTCCCCCTTTTGTGGTTTGTTTTCTAATTTTGACGGGGTTAAGGAAGCATTGTCTTATAAAAGAACATCGGTGTATGCCTGCATCCTATCCAAGGATTCATCCATAGTATTAAGTCAGTCATTGCTTTGGGCAAACTGTGTTAAAATTTCATCATTAGTTTGTAAATTGGACGAGGTGGAGCCGGATTGCATGCTGATTTGCGGCCTGGACAAGACTCGCTGATATAGACCTTATTCTCCTGTAAAGGTCATATTGTTGGAATTGGAAAATTCCGCTTGAGAGCCCTAATTTGGTTAGTCAATCTCCTCAATCCTTACATTAGAAGAAGGATTTTACATTTGGATGGGAGATGTGTGTGGTGAAAGGAAATTCTAAGATTAATTGTCAGACCATCCAGATAAAGAGGGCAACAGTTGGCCATCCAAATTGGCGTAATAAGTTTTGAGACCTAATTTAGGCTTGTTATAGTCCTGACCCCGACATATTCGGGGGGTGTATAAACACCCACAGAATAATGGGAGAGGGAGAAGATGGATGAAAGAAAGAAACAAAAAATGGAAACGAGAAGAAACTAGTCCTTCACGTCAAGTTCACCAGAATTGGTACACCGGAAAAACTACACGTGATTCTGAGTGCACTCAACTTCATGAGGTCGTGCCGAGATAGCCAAAATGAGAGAAATGAAGTGGAAATAGGATGGGTATGTGTGTTATAGATAGGGTAGGTGGGAATGGTGATGGTTTGAGGGCCTAGGATCAAGTGAGACACAAATGCTCAACTTACAAGTTATTAACTTGCTCATCAAGGGAAACAAATGATTGTCTAACCTCTAAGGGGGTGATATTACGGTCGAGAATGATAGCTATCTGCAGTTCTCTATCAATGTCAGTAAGACCGAGGATACCTCGACCTGGTTGCCGGACTCGAGGGAATTGCCCTTCCACCTCCGAATATGCCTCTTCAGAGAGGGTCATGCAAGAACGAGAAGGGATGTTTTAAAGGAAAACTAGGGGTTTTGTTGCCTAACCCTATTCGCTAGATCAACCCAATGTTGTTTGGTTATGGTCAATTGCTCGTTGAGAGCGTCAAGTTGGCTGATAATTTGTGGTGGCAAAGGGGTTGATATGAAAACTAAAGCCCGTAAACCCAAGTCTTTATCCCCTTGATATCGGTCAATACCTGGCGGAGTAATAATTGGTTCGAAAAGCCTTCTATAAGTTTAGGTGGACCTGGGATGGTCATACGGGACACCAACTCGTGAGTAAGGTGAAGGAAATCAAACAATCGATAACAAATGGGGGCTAAGGACTAAGTACAAGTAGTCTAAGCCGCCAAGGAATAGGGTGTAGCGTTCTTTTTAACCTTTAAGATATTTTAAGTTCCTAACTTTAAATAAGCAATGTAAATGAGTTTAAATTAGACAAAAGACAATCAAATTATCTTTTAATTTAATTAAACTACGTTCAGTAATACTTACATAAAGTAAAATGCATTAACTACACTAATTCCTTTTTTTGTTGTTTTTGACGAGGCTTTTCAAAAGAAAATAAAACAATTAAACAGTCTAAATTCCTAATGTCTTTTTTGTATTTTTACAGATTTAAAGAAAATAAATAAAGAAACAATGCTACAAACACAAACACAAGGAAATAATTAAAATAAAAGCAATTACTTCTAATGAAATAAACTAAAACAGAGAATAGCCAGACGTAGCTATTCATTTGTTGCAAGGTTGTATAACAAAAGCTATTTTAAGCACAGAATGTAACTCGGTGGTTATTAATCTAAGCAAAGTGAATTTCTTTTGATAAGAATTCAGCCTCAGGTTCTCCGGAAAGGGAAAAAGCTTCTCGGAAGCAATTTCTTCTTTTCCATAAAACTTTCCCCGACAGAGTGAATTTGAAACACACAAGATAATAAAAATGAAGAACAAAAGAAGATTACTAGCACAATATCTTCCTCCAACCGTTTTTCCCTTGTCGATGCACAGGGATAAGCAAGGAAGAGGATATCAGCAGAAGATTTATGCAAGCTATGTTTTAATAACAATACAAAACAAGGAATGAATTTGGGAAGTGACGGGATCTTTCACTTCTATTATTCTAGACAAATGATTTTCTTCTAATTACAATAAAGAAAGAACTATGCAAAGCTTTAAGAGAATTCAATTACACCTCCAACGTGGTTACTATTGTTCTATGATAGCTTCCATGATGTGAATTTGTATTTGTTGTCTCCTCAACTTTGTGTCCTTTCTGAGAATTGATGTCCAATTGATCCTAGGATGTGCAAATGTTGGCTGGTAACAAAGAAAAGCTAGAACTTGGCTATGGCTGGCTTGGTTGCAAGAAATGGCTGAGAACATATAGCAAGAAAGAATAGAGCAAAGAACTAGTTGTCTGTGTGGTCCTGAATTTCAGCAGCATAACACTTCACCAAAATGTAAGATATCCAACCCATCATACGAGTAAAAAACTTGGCTTTTGTAAAATCTTGGGAAAGAAGAAGTCCAACAACAAGTGTTGATCAAGAAGTGACATATCATCCAAATGAGGGGCGATCGACTTTCCAAACTTAGCAAATGAAGAAGAGGAATTCAATACGATTCCAACAAGCCCAAAAATAGACAAATTGGTTGAGAAACGAGGGAGAAAATCATGCCTGAAATCCAAACACGTGTTGAAAAACGCGTGTTTTTTAACTCTCAGTTTTAAGGCGACATGACCGCAGTTGTTGATAGAGAGGTGGTTGCGCAACTGCCGCTACTTTTATGCAACCGTCGTTGTCAAAGAAGCTCGAAAAGGGCAAAAAGTGATTGTTTGATAAAAAATGAGCTTCTCAACTTGAAAAAAGAGATCAAACAAAGTCATAACAAGCATGGAAAGGAGATAGGGAAGGATATGGACTTCAATATTACCCTAGAAAAGGTTTTCCTCATCATTGGAGACATCGCATTTTCGTATTGCACCGTGTAATTTTTGGGTGCGTATAGGCACCATTGTCTTGGCAAAGGACAAGTTCACTACATAAAGGTGATACCTGATGGTGAATCAAAAGGAGAAAAAGCTGAAAATTGAAGTAGACCATGAACAAGAACCAAAAAAAAAAAAGAGGTAGATGCTACGGGTAGCACTTTTGCCACAATGTGAGATGCTCCTAGATATCATCCCTTTAGAGTAAGAGGATTCTTGTGAGGGCAAAAGGTCACACTGTTGATTGATAGTGGGGCAACCCAAAATTCTATTGATGAGGCCTTGGTGATGAGGATGGGGTTGAAAGCGGAAGATTTCAAAGGATTCAATGTGACTGTTGCTAATGGTTTTACCACCCCATGCACCAAGAGAATTCAACAACTCAATCTCGCGTTCAGAAGGCACAAAATAAGTGGTGACTTCTATGTTGTTTGTATTGGTGAAATTGATTTAGTGCTTGGGATACAATGGCTGCATTCTTTGGGGGAATTCACCTAAAATAATCAGATTATGGAGCTGAAATTTAAAGTGGATGGTAAAGAGGTTGTACTTCAAGGCATGGTCAATGGAGCTCCTCAGGTGGTCACGACAAAAAGGATGGAGAGGGCTTTTAGTAAAGGGCAAGTCTCCTGGGCAACACATTGTTTGGTAAGTACAACTCCATTTTCAAAACAATAGTCAAAGCATAAGGATATTCAGCCTATAATTGATAAACATGCCAAAGTTTTCAATAGTATACCTCATGGGTTGCCATCGGATAGAGGATTTTAGCACATTATTGAGTTGGAACCTGACAACAAACCGGTTATGACTACTCCGTACCACCACCCAAGAGCATTCAAAGAGGAGATCGAAAAGGCAATCAAGAAGTTACTGGAGATGGGTGATATTAGGTCTAGTTCTAGTTCTTTTGCTTCTTCAATTGTCCTAGTGAAGGACGGAACCATGAGGATGTGTATTGACTACCAGTTGTTGAACAAGAATAACATTAAAAATAGGTATCACATACCTCAAATTGATGAGGTAATTGATGAATTACACAAAGCTATATATTATTTTCCAAGATTGATCCGAGAACGAATTATCATCGAAGAGGGGTAAGAGATGAAGATGTTCAGAAGATGACCTTTAGGTGTCACTTTGGGCATTTTGAGTTTCTAGTCATGCCTTTTGGTTTAACTAATGCACCGGCTACCTTCCAATCTTGTATGAATCATGTTTTTATTAAGCATTTGAGGAAGTTTGTCTTGGTGTTCTTTAATGACATCTTGGTGTATGGTAAAACATGGGAAGAACATCTGAAACACTTGGATATAGTGCTGGAAATTTTGGAACAACAAACTCTCTTTGCTAAGGAATCCAAGTGTGAGTTTGGCATGAGTGAAATTCTATATCTTGACCATGTCATCAATGCCCAAGGAGTTTATGTTGACCGACAAAAGATCCAAGACTATAATGTCCTCCTCCTCCTATAATGTCCCTTTTTTCGAACTAATCCATTTTAAGGCTTCTTGCCCATTCCACTTCCCATGGGCAAGAAGTAGGTGAACAAGGGAGGTCCTTGGTTGATATTTTAGTTTTTCTTTTATTAACATTTACATTTTTCTTTAGTATTTTCCTTATTAAGCAGGTCAGATGGGTTGGATAGCTTTTAAGGAAAGTTAAAAGATAAAGTAAACTTCTTATTGAGGTCGGTCATGGGAGAATTCCCTCCATGAGACATTGGCGTCACCATATAGATATAAAATGAGTCGCTTAGGCTCATTTTGAGCATGTTTTTCCTATTATAATTTTATCTACTTGGTTTTGGGGCCTATTCCATTTCACTAGAGGGCGAAAATCCTTTGGTGTGGCAAACAAGGAAGATGAAACCCTTCCTCGTTCAAGGTTGGAGAATGAAAACTCTCCAATTTGGTCGTTCCAACTTCCAAGGGCTTCCAAGAAGACTATCTTATTGGTTGGCAGCTAGGGCATTGAAGAAGCAAAGATATCATGACCTTCTACATCAATTGGCACCCTCTCCTAGGGTAGCGGCTTCAGTGGAGAAGGATATAAATGCCTTATAGGGCACATCTTGGTGTTTAGAGTTGATATTTAGATTTCTCCTAATTTATGAGGCTAATCTATCACTTCATTGGTATTTATTGGGGTTTAGAAACCTCATTTTCAGCTATTTTTGTGAGTTGTACTTCTGCTAGTTATCAAATTGATTAGAACTATGTGTTAGCGCTTGTTTCTCCCTCTGTGTCAAAAATCGCGATTTATCGGCGATAAATCGTTTGCAACCATGAAAACGATATATCTTCTGAAAAATCGCGATTTTTGATATGGCGATAAATCGCGATTTTTGGCGATAAAATACACTCGAAAATCGTGGTAAATCGTGGATAAAATCATGGAAAATCGTGGCCCCAAATCTGAGTCGTTTTTTCACTTGCGCGGCTCGGGTACACTCAAAAACCTTGGAAAATCGTGGGTGAAATCGTGGCCCCAAATCTGAGTCGTTTTTTCACTTGCGCGGTTCGGGTTTCCTCCATTCTCCTCTTTTCCGTTTTTGGAATTTCTTTCCCTTTATGGCATTTTTTTCCTTTTTGGTGAAAAAATTACAAGGACAGAAAAAAATTTGCCATTTTTGGAAAGGGTCCGGGAAGATGTAGCAGCAAAAACTTGCATGTGCTGTAACTTTCATTCTGTGGCTCCGTTTCAGGTGTTGTTTTCTCTAAAAGTGCATATTTTCTCGAGCTCTATGCATTGATGGCAATATTTTTCTTATTTTCATAAAACAATATTTTTTATTTTTTTGTTTGCAAACTTTGTACTCTCTTTTTTGGTCAAAACTTAATCGAAAATATGCATATGGGCCTATGGCATTCTATAGAGTCACTTCTCACATCATTTAACATTGTTTTTACATTTAATTTAAGTATATTTTATGAATTTAAATGTTTTTAAAAGTAGCGATAAAGTTGCCGATTAATGCCGATTTTTTGCCGATTTCCGATTTCCGATTCAAAATTTGGCCTGCCGATTAATCCCGATTTACGATTTTTTGAACTATGGTTTCTCCTTACTTTATGAAGTATATTGACTGGAATAATATCTACATGATTGGTTAAAATATTTGGAATTATTGTCTATCATTTTTAGCTTGATATTGCATGAGAATTGCTGCCCCTAATTGTTGTTATAGTTCACTTCCCTAGAGGGTTTGTTTACTAATTTCTAGCTGGTTTTTGACGCCCTAAATGTGTGATTTCAGTTCGCTGCTAGGGTTTGATCACCGCTGTTCCAAAAATTAGAATTCTCGCATTTGGGTTTGAAGCCAAACCCTTAGTTTCATATTCAGTCCTAGAAAGGGAAATTACAGTCGTATCAAAGTGTCAATCTTCCTAGCCTGAGGGTTTCATGCAAGATGGTGATAAAGGATACTTTTGTGTTATCATCAAGAGTAGATAAAATGGCGAACAAATTTTTTGGTAATGCTAGATTTGAAAGGTTTGCCCTAGGGCAAGAAAGATTGGCCAATAAAATGGCTCAACTGATCCATACCATTCAAGACCCAAATGGTGGAAGGAGCTCTTCAACGGAAGTCAATAATACTCAGCCATCCAAAGGGGACAACATTGCTACATGGTATGAGGAGTATAGGGCTCTTCCAGAGAAGATTCATGATGCCATGTCATTTTTCGAGTTCATGGGAGTAAGGGAAGATCCTGTAAGCCTAGGTCACAAGCTACACAAGAAGTAAGTTTAGGGCTGCAAGTAATGGAGAAGAAACAACCCATAGAGGAACCCACCATGCGTGTTGAAGGGGGAGAAATCATGGAGCTTGAGCCAATGGAGGAAGAAAAATCAGATCTGCAAGTTGGTAAAGAGAAATTAGAGGTTGAAGCTCAATTGCCAAATGTGAATGTGGAAGTATAACTTGCTGGAAATTTCAAAACAACCATCTACATGAAGCAAGTAGATGATGTTTATGGCCTTGGAGAGGACCAGAAAAAGGTTCCATGCATGCATCAACAAAATGTGGGCGAATTTGAAGCAAAAGGGACATCACTTGTTGTATATGAAGGGTTCAAGTTAGAGGAACTTGCACCATCCTTCGAGCTTCCATTGACTGATTTTCAGAACAATGGTATGTAGGGCCAAGGGTTTGATGAAATCTTGAAGCACAAGCCTAGGGAAGAGAAAGAAATCATGAAACACGAGTTGGAAGGTAAAAATTCTTTGATATTTAATGATGATTCATTGTTTTCTAATGATGGCATGTTGCAAAAAAATGGACAAGAAAAATCAGATTTGCATGAAGTATATGAGGATGACATTATGGAAGGGTATGTCCATGAAGGAAAGACACTTTCGGTTCTTCATGATTACTTTCAATTCACTGGAATTTCCCAAACAACAATAAAGATGGGGAAGAAGAAGAAGAAGCTTGTGTTGATGAGACAAAGCAAGATCATGATCCGGAAGAAAAGTTGGAAGGTTTGGACAACATTCTTGCCACTTTGTCTGGTGCTCCTAGCTATCATCCATTTCGGATGAAAGGGGACCTACAAGGGTAAACAGTCACAGTCTTGATTGAAAACGGAGCTACTCACAATTTCATTGATGAGAGCTTGGTTGCAAAGATGGATTTGAAGGTGAAAGACCTCAATGGCTTCATGGTCAAAGTAGCGAATGGCTATTCCATGCCATGCACAAGGAGTCCCCAAGTCCTTTTCACATTGGGAGAGTACGAGGTATGTGATGGTTTTTATATAATTGGCATAGCTGATATAAATCGTGTTTGGAGTCCAATGGTTGTATTCCTTGTGAGAGCTCTCTCTCTCAACTACCAAAGTTTGGAGCTAAGCTTAATAGATAAAGGCAAGAAGGTGATACTACAAGGTATGATTCTAGAAACCAATCAGGTCAAGTATTTGCTAGAAGATGTCTTGTCAAAAGATCATAACTTTGCTCTTTGTCCAAGATAACAGATTGGAAGTCTCTAATATCAACTGAGTATGCCAAGAATAAGTTTGCTAATGCTGGTTTTGAAGAAGGAATTGTGGATGAAGGGTATAAGATAATGGATGGGCTCATTATCTATGAGAATGGAGTCTATTTGGTTCCCGAATCAAAGGTAAAGAACAAGATATTGAGGGCTGTTCATAATACCTCATTGGCTGGTCATTCAAGCTATTGCAAGACATACAAACAGGTTAGAGAAAAATTCTTTTGGAAATTTCTTAAAGAGGAAATGTTTCAATACATACGGGAATGTTTGGTTTTCTAACAAAACAAGGCGGAGCATGAATTTCTTGTTGGACTGTTGAAGCCCCTTCCTATTGCCACCAAAAAATGAGGAAGTATCTCCATGGACGTCATCACCAGGCTAGCCATGGTTCAAGGTAAGAATTGTTTATATGTTATGGTTGATAGACTCACAAAATATGCCGGATAATCGCCCACTTCCCGTCAAGTATAATATCATAATAGTGCAACATAAGCATGTTGGAGCTACTTCATGGTTGAGTATTCATACAAGAGATCACCGACAAAGTATGTGTAAGGTTAACGGTGACAGGAGGAATGGTACCTTAGAGGACTATAGCTCAAAATTTCAGATTTGATGCTGTTGTCATCAGTCAAATCAGCCACCACATAATCTCATTTGCATACATACAAGTGGGTAGGCAAGTATTTTCAGTCAAGGGATCGATCATTTTTCAATTGGTGGTTGGGAAAAGATTTTCATCCTTTACAGAAGTGTTTTCAGTCATTACAATGCTCACATTTCTTATTCTTGCAAGGTTTCCATTTTGCAATCTCTGTTCCATTTTTAAGTTGCTGATTTTGATAAAATCCGAGTAGAAGTTGTTATTTTTAGACTTGAACAGCTGCAAGATTGATCATTTCAAGGTCACTCAATCATTGGCAAATATTGGTAAATGGTTTCTGATGAAGAGAACGACCACATCAGGCAACATAGCTCCGATTTGGGTGGAAAATCAGGTGATTCATGACTGTCATAATTTGTTTCCAGCCTGCACACAAGATCATTTGTGTATTTTCTTGGAAGGAACAGTTTACAACATCTTTAATTGAGATCATCTTGAGAAGGTATGTGTTGTGGGTTATGCACATTTGATAATCAAATTATTTTCTGAGCTGCCAAGAGACATCGTTGTTAATAGGGTTGAGAGCTACACTTGTTGGGTCCAATTGCTTACTTATCAAACAAGAGAAGTAAACTTGAAGGTTGTATGGAAAATTTAAAACATTGGAGAGAAGAACATTTGAAACACTTGCTCACATTTTTGGTTTCATGTAATGTCCCCTTAGGGCATAAAATAAAGAAATCAGGATTTCCTAGGGAACCCTTCCAAAAAAATGATAGCAGCTTGATTTTTATTTAAAAACCTTACAAAAAAAATACAACAATCTAAAATTTCACTTTATTTATCAAAATACCCACTACCCACAATACCCAGAAGGCTTAAAACATTGAGGAGACCTCTAGTAACATCAACATGGAAGGAAATAATTTTTTCAACAAGTATATGAATTTATTTTAATTTATTTCAGACCTGGAAAAAGTTGAAACTTCAAAATTTCAGATCTCCCGGAATACTTGGAGTGACAATGTAAAAGAGAGTTGAAAATGATCACAAAAATAACAACTGTCAATTAAAGAAAACCGCAGATTTTTCCACCCACGGGAAGGCCCCCAAAAATGATCCTGAAATCTCCAAATGTGTAGATCAAACTGGGAATGGATGTGAAAGCCATGAAAATGGCTGCCAAATACAACCCAAAACTGTCACAAGTGAATCTCAACTGATTCTTGGCTGATCCAACACAAAAAAACCCTAAAAATCAGACCTACAGATGATGCCCTAGTTGTAATAAATCTAAAAACAGCCCCAAAACATGCCCTAGATATGAAAAACAACCTTTCAAAAACTGAAATTTTGAACTGTAGCACAATAGTAAATCCCGGGTGGATCCACCTCACAATGTTGAGAAGTTTTTGTTCCCTAACCTTCAAACCTTGGAGGTTTTCATCCCCAAAGCTCCTCCTTAAGGTTTTTCGTCCTTAGAAGATTTGAAAATAACTTAACATGCAATAATAGAAAATAGATTGACGAAAGATGATCTCAAATGAATACTCAAACCTCTTTTTATAACCTATCCTTGCCTTTTTCCAAGTTGGTGCTCCATGTGGGACTAAAAGTGATTTTTAATTTATAAAGTGACTTCCTTATTTCTATTTTATCTTTATGAATGCACTTTATCATAAAGTCACTTTAATAATGGAAAGTCCCCCTTCTAATTAATCGTTATGACTTAAAGTTGTTTTTTCTATAAATATTACAAGTCTTAATAAAACAACTAAAAAATACAACGATAAACTACTTCCCTTGCATTTCCCTTTAAGCCCCCAAGAAATCATCTAGGGCAGAAAGGGTCTCATAGTGAGCTCGTGTTAAAGAGGGGACATTATAATCCTCCTTACCCAAAAATTGCTTGCCCTCAAGCAATGTTGACCCTGTATGCCAATACCAGGATCCCAAATAAACCCAAAGAATGCTCCACCATGTTTTCGCTACACCACTCTGATACAACTAAGATCTGCAAACATGTCATTCTTTGTTATTCTGTGAAGCAATCCATCCATCAAATAAAATCTTGGATCCTAATTTTCTTTTAAATTACAGCTGTATAAAATAGAAAACCATAACTCACACCCTGATTCTCCCGAAATCAACAATCTGTAAATTGGATATCAGTTGTAATACTGAAATCTCCTCACCAAAATAGAACACGAAAGTGCTGAAATAATATCTGTAGATTCAAAAATTTCTTCCCTTTCAATCACCCACTGAAAATTTATTCCTTCCCTACCTGAAAACACTTGCCAACTTACCTGAAAATAATATTTATCATGATGATGCAGTGCTTCATTGTTATTCCTATGCTTTTCATCAAGAGATCTCCTATGCATGCTTGTAACTTCTTCAAGATGAGATGCTGAATTGAAAATTTCATCAAGCTGGAAATCAAGTTTATTGCTTGATAAAACAATTGTTTCATGTCTAAGCACTTCACCTGGATCCCATACCTTGTGATTGTCACAAACTATGTTACTAGAATTAGAAGATGTCTCAACATTCATCACCATTCTCAGATTATCAAAAGATAATTCAACATCCAAAGTAGGAAAAGTATCATCATTTACATACCTTAGACTGCCAACAAGGAGCTCACCTTTTGGAAATTCGAAGGATGGTGCATGTTCCTCCATGGTTTTGCTTCCTTTCAGTTTCTTGCAACTCTGATTTCTCTTCCTTCTCATGTTGCACTAACACAACTTCTTCCTTGACCTTTGGAGGCTCTATTGTATGTAACTCCTTTTTTGGTTCTTCATCTTGTATACATCTAATTTTTCACGCTTTATATTTTCATACATGTTACTAACAATTTCTCTTCTAGGTTAGAGGTCGCTAATGCATCTATTTCTGGAAACAAATGCCTTAAGGGGCTTGTTCTGGGATAGGGGTATGGTTATTCACGTAACCATTGGGTTAGGGATGATACATGGAGAGAGAATGGTTTTGGTCCTATTTATCCACTTCTTTTGCTCTTATCTTCTTGTTTTGTTTCGCATCCTTCTGACACCTTACTTGCACATGGTCATATTATTTTTACCTTGCATTTCTTTTGTTCTTCACGACACATTGCACACACCCCTTATCATTTCCATCCCTAGCCAACGGCATTTCACAGGCGATTGCGTCGGCGCATTTTCAAATTCCTGGCCGACGCCTTCACCTGCAAGTGATGGCGTCGATATAAATACCAAACCAGACATTTTTCACAAAAAGGAGATAGCACAAATACACAACAGGAACTCGCCATTAGCTCTGCTCTTTTGCGTCAAATTGCATCTGCTCGCTCAGCTCTTGGATTTCTTGCATCTTGACTCTTGGATTGGATCTTCTTCTTGCTAAATTGGTTTGCTTGCACTCTTGGGTCACCTATAGTGAGTTAGGACATGATTGTTTCCCCATTCTCCACCCAAAAGCTATTCTCTCTTGGTGTATTTGTCCTTTGGGAAATAGATGCATCAACGACCGCCCCCCAACAGGTAAGTGCTCTAACTCGACTTGTCATTTTGCATAGAGCAGTCTCCTATCTCTTTTCTTATGCACTTTATGTTAATCTAGCATTTTATGCACATGTTAGTTTAGCATATTGTTATTCAGTTCTTTATTTTATGTTGCATGCTTTACTTCGGTTAGCATAGATTTTGCATGTTTATTTTGTTCCTAATTACCCCCATAGTGTCGATACCCCAATAGGGTTCCTTCCTCTTTTTCGACCTTAGGCCTTAGAAACCCTAGGTTGTCCTAGTTAAGGGTTACTTCCCTTTGGGTATGCAATCTTAGTGGTCCCTATACCCCCTTTTTGTTATGTGTTGGTCTTCTTTGTGTGTCTCTTACTCGTTGCCTCGATACCCTAGTTGAACAGATGATAGGAGTGCATGTTGTTTAGACACATTTTTTTCTGTCATACATCCTTGGTGAACGTGGCATGAACCTTCTTTTGTACCTTCTGATCGAGCACAACTTGTTAAAAGCCTCCATTTTCAGTTTTACCTTGTTTCAGCCCTTAAAAATTCAGAAAAACCCTAAAAACCAATTTTCCCAAACGCCATCGGCCCCTGTGTCAATTCTGTGCAGGGCCGATTGTGTTTGTTTTGTCCAAATTTCATCCCATACGCCTTCGGCCCTTGTGTAACTTCTGTGCAGCGCCGATTGTGTCTGTCTTAGTTCATTTTTCTGTCCGACACCATCGGCCCCTGTGTAAAATCTGTGCAAGGCCAATTGCATCTAGATCATAGTTTTCTAGAATTATGCTTTTAGTTTCTAGACTGCACCAATGTCTCCTCTCAGGCTCTTTTTGGCTCAATTAAATCCCTTGAACTTCTCCATGGGCTATTCATTCATGCCCACATTTCCTCTTCACGCACCTAAGTGTTATAGACTCATCTTGTAAATACTAATCTTCCTAGCTGCCCCAGTCTTACCCATGAAGCTCTGTTGTCCCCACCTTGTCCCTCTGATCACTCAGAACAAGGTCACTCAGCTGAATGTAATGTGGTTGAGGTTGAGCATATAGATCCAAGATGTATCATTAAAAATCTCAATGACAATGAATATCTTACACCTGACGGGGATGGAAATATCCGAAAGATATCCATGGAGATGACCATGCCTCATCTCAATTACAAAGGGATTCGTCATAGTCAAACTCCTCCCTGCAGAACTGATCAAAACGAGTCTCCTAAAACCCCTACCAATGAACATGATGAACACCAAGAAGTACCTACAAATAAAGGCCAATCTTCTTCTATGGATCCTAATGTATTGATAACTAAGCTCCTAGATCAGATGGCCTTATCCCAAGCTGCTACCACAGCTAGTATGATCCAATGCAAAATCAGATGTTACAAATAACATCTCAAAGTGTGGTACCCAACGTACCTTCCTTCACACCTCCATTGGTGGATGCACACAGGAATCCTATTCCTCCTCCGCCAATCCGAAACAAGATGTTGCAAACTGTCCAAAATGAACCCTTAGCTCCATATATCACAGCCATGGATTTAGGAGAGACTATCCCTACCATCTCTTACGATGGTTCTGGGGATCCAACCCTCTTCCTCAAAACTTTTGGCAATCTCTATAAAGAATGGATTCAAACAAATACCTATGCAACAACCAAGCTTCTAGCAAAAACCTTAGTGGGTGAGGCCCTAGAATGGTATAATCAGCTTCCTCCCAACTCAATAGTTGACCTAGAAGGCTTAGTCAAGGCCCTAATTTCTGAATTCCAACAACAAGGTCTACTAAAAATACCTTGCAGAAATTCATAAATCTTAAACAAGGAATGAATGAATCAGCTCACAACTTTATTAAAAAATGGAAAGCTTTGTCCATACAAGCTAACCATAACCTTGATAGTAAAATTTTATCTCAAATATTTCTTAAGGCTCCTCACGCCAACCCTCCAATACAAGGTCAGGTCTTTCTCTCCTAACACATTAGAGGAAGCCCTCGAGCAAGCTAAAAGACAAGATCACCTTATGCACGAGTTCAGATGCACTTCCAACTCGTCACCCAAGCTTAAAAGCACAACACATGTAATTAATCTTCTTCCTGAGAGAGTAAAGGATGGGAGCAATCAAGAATCCTTCTCCACCTTTCCCCCATACTCCCTTATCTCATGCACTGAAACTTCTCCAAATGCTTCCCACTCCACAATTTTCCCTCCTTCGAAACAAGCTCTGCCCACTTTCAGGGGTGATTTGTTTTGTTGGTGGCATGTTACCATAGGACACTCGCATAGTGATTGCAAAGACCTTAGGAAGGCAGCCCTCAACTTCTTCCTTGGTTCCTCTTTCGATTACTCTGCCATCATACAAGAATGTTATGAAAAATATCAATCCTTAGAGAGATCTCTCCAGTCATCAAAATCAACACCATAAAAATCCCATGAAGAATGTTCATGGGTACCATATAGAACACTCATACGATCAAATTTTCTTGGATTCCCAATATGTCAATGCCACCAAAACTAACTATAGGCGTAATCCTGCCCACAAAGATCCTGTTATTAAACCAAAGAAACTACTGATAACCCATACTTTGCTTGATACTTCCCAAGATCCACCAATGAGTGGAGCCCGCTCCCACATATTTGAGCCTTCACCCGCGGTATCAATAATGTTACCAAGAAAGGATCCCATTCCCCCTTCTTCTGACAAGATAGCTCCATCGAACAAAAACCACCATCAGGATTGGACACATCTTCTATCACGTCACTACCACGGTATCATTATGGGAGTTATTCCAAGCCACAATGGAACTTTTTAGATGAGCTAAACTCTCTTACATGCAAGATTTCCTTTATGGAACTCATGCATACTTCAGCTTCACATCACAAATTTCCTCTTCAACAGCTACAAAGCTTTGAGAATCCTCCTAGCGTGAGGCTCCCAAAGCTCCCTCCACATCTACAACCCCTAAAATTCATCACATAGAGACTATGGGACGACCTCCACAAAGTTCACACTTGGGGGTTATTTAGCCTTGGAATTTTTGGAGGATGACATGATTACCTATGAAGTCTTATTTCATGCAGATGACCCACCCCTACTCATTAGCATTGTTATCCATGATGCTCAAGTGCGTAGAGTCCTTGTGGATGAAGGGTCAGGAATTAACTTAGCTTCTTATTCTCTAATCAAAAACCTCGGATTTTCCGTTGATAACCTCAAACCTACTCACTTAACTTGTCGTGGCTTTAAAAAACCAAGCAAAAAACCCATAGGATGCATCTAGTTTCCCATCACATTCAGACCCAAAATGGTTCACACAAAGCTTATGGTTCTAGATCGTCCTCTCTCTTATAATCTCCTACTGGGTCACCCTTGGACACATCACATGCATGCAGTCGCATCATCTGGGTACCAATGTATTAAATTCATTCACAACAACCAATGCTTTAGCATGATGCTGATCCCAATCCTTGGGATATTTTAGTACCATTTCCTAATGAGCCCTTCCTAATGCCCACTGCTCCTGAGATCCAAGGCATTCCATATCCAAATTCTTTGATCTTAGGCCTGAAATTCAGGTTACGCTAGCAGATTCAAATGATGACGAACCTAATGAAATTCAAAACAAGGTCAATAAGAATAGATTACCTGAAAACATTGTGTAGCGTTTACCACTAGTCCTCTTACCTCGGGATTGGTATCCACCACAACCCAAGCCAGAGGAACTTGTTTATCATGCCTCAACTTCCAACCACCTAGAATGTAATGAATTAGGAATTGCACAACTATTTTCTGATCACCCTCCCCTCTTGCACCCTAATCTTTCAGCAAGATCAGTGTCATAGCTAAAGAGGAGGTGCCCAAACCTAAGAAGAAGAGATTACCTTTTCCCCTTTGATGACGAAGACTATGTCATTTCATAAGCTGAGTCCAGACACTTGGAAGTATTGCACTACCAATGTGCCTTGGCCCAAATGAATCCTTGCGAGTCCAATCTAACACCATTGACACATCTTATGGACCTATTATTTATGATACTAGTGAAAGTGAGGATGAAGAGGAAATACTTCCTTATGTGCCTCCTGTTAATCCTCCACTTTTGAACACTCCTTGGGTATTGGAGAAACTCCATGATTATGCGTCTCATTACCCTCCTAAACAAATTCAACTCCTACAATAACTCCACCACCCACGTCATCTTCTTAGCCAACCTCTGTAGTTAGCGATGGTCCCTATGCTACTAGCATGGCCATTGTGGATCAGGTGCACCCAAAGAGGTTACCTTGGATGCTAGGGTGTTGGACGTATGAAAAACTAGTTCTAGACAACACCGAGATGGAAAACAATACATGGGCCTAGAAATTGATGTGGAATATCACGGACCCTCTCCCCACTTTAGATAATGATGAGGCTATTCTAGAGATCCTATACGCACGAGAGGATAAACTTCCTCAAAGCCATCATAAATTAGGGAATTTCTCCAAAGCCATCCATGCGATTTGACGACTATGTCGCTACTATCGATCCTTGTCAAGACGAGGTAGCTAAATTACCTGAAGCTCCATACCATTTCCAGGACAAAAATGCTATGTTAGCTGAATCAACCATTAGTGTACAATTGATGACAATCCCTCGCATGTAGTCATGCTTGGGATTATTTCCCCCATTTACGCGAGCGTCACATTGAGATCTTAAGAAAACACAAGGAAGTATTTACATGGGGATATGTCAACATGTCAGGCATTGATCCTAAGATTATCTCTCATAACATCATCACTTATCCTGATGTTGTGTCTATTTGACAAAAGATACAAAATTCCCTCCTAAAATCAATGATCTTTGTCATAATAGAAATCATTAAACTTTTAGATGCCAAATTCATCCGCACTGTGGACTATTTTGAATGGGTCTCCAATATCATCCTAGTTAGGAAGAAGGCTACTCTCACCATCTGTATTTGCATCGATTTAGAAATCTCAACCTCGCTTGTCCTAAGGATAAACTTCCTTTACCCTCCATCAACGCCATCATCGACTCCATGATAGGATATAAATGTTATCTCTCATGGATGGGTTCTCAGGATATAACCAAATCCAAATCGCTCCCGAAGATCAACATAAGACCACTTTTACAACAGAATGGGGTACTTATTGTTATGTCAAAATGCCCTTCGGGATCAAAATGTTGGCGCAACCTATCAACGCGCCATGACTCATATCTTTCATGACCTCATACACAAAACTAGTGAAATTTTATGTGGATGATCTACTCGTCAAGTCTTGACACACAGATGATCGTGCTCATGACCTTGACATCGCCGCAGGACGTCTTCACAAATACAAGGTTTGTCTCTATCCCAGCAAATGCATATTCACAGTAACTCGAGGAAAAAATTTAGGTTTCTTAGTATCAAAACGTGGCATCGATATGGATCCAACGAAGATTAAGGTCAGCCTCGACATGCCACAACCATCTTCCATAGCCGACATACTGACTTTTCTTAGCAAGCTTGGGGCAATCTAACGATTGGTCCCTGAATTCACCTATCATGTACATGCCATAAATAGTCTACTCCGAAAGTCTACCAAACTTGAGTGGACCAAGGATTGTCAACGAGCATTTGATAACATGAAACAATCTCTATCTTCAGTACCAACATTACAACCTTCTTTTCCTGATCGACCTTTGTTATTATATACCTCATCCACGCTAGTGTCCGTAGGGGCAATGTTAGCACAGAAATATGAAAAGGGAAAGGAGAACGCCGTCTACTATGTTAGTCGAGCCCTTCTAGATTATGAGATGCGATACACTTCCATCGAACGGGCTTGCCTAGCCATCTACTACGCAGCTATGAAACTACAACATTACATGCTTTACCAAACTACTTATGTCATTGTCCACACGGATCCTTTACAACACTTCTCAAATGTTGTCCTTTCAATGGATCGAATTTGACGCTAAAACTCTCCCATATGCTGGTTTAATGCGGAAAATCGGAAAATGCAGGTTTCACAATGAAAAAACGCTGATTTTTGTCTTATAGAGGCATCACACTCCCTCACTTGTAATCACACAGCTATTGAGCATCCTAAAATGAGGAAGAAGAAAATGTAAATTATTGCAAATTGTAACTTGCTTAGATATGCAATTTACGATGATAAGTTTCAATGACAATCATCATAAATTCATAACACTTATTAGTTGGCTATTGTATTTGCATGATGATGCGATTATGTACTGTATTTGTATTCAAATCTAATGCAAAACGCTTCCCCAACATTTTACAGACTCATTTGATACATTCGGTAATATTTTGCATAAATATTTATGTTTTTAAAGAAATTTGCATATTTCTAAGTTGTCGAATATTCCTGAAGATTCGCCGAGTCTTGCCGAGTTTTTGTTGAGTCAATTTTTTTTGGGTTTACCGAATATTTGTCGAATATGAGTATGCGAACTATGCTATGGACCATACAGAGTTAAGAGAAGAGTGGGAGCAGTTGCTTATGAGCTAGAGCTGCCAAAGCATAGTTAGATACACAATGTCTTCCATGTTTTGTGCCTCAAAAAAGCATTAGGACAGCATATTATTCCTTTTGCTGAGTTGCCTCCGTTGGATGATGAGGGAAAGCTGATTTTAATTCTAGAAGCTATCATAGATGTCCGAGAAAAAAAGCTAATGAACATGAGCATAAGGGAGAAATTAGTTTGTTTGAAGGATCTATTGGTTGAGGATGTTACATGAGAAGGTGCAACATATTTAGAGCATCCTAGCTTGTAATTGCTTGAGAACAAACAATTTTGGGAGGGGAGGACTGTAATGTCCTCTTCTTGAAAGTAATCCATAAAAGTACCCTTAGCCTAATTTTTATTTCCCGTAGGCTTAAGGGGTGTTGCAACAGAAATATTTTATTTTAATAAAGTGACTTAAGTTGCCAAAAATAATTTTATATTATAAAAACAACTTATCTCTTATTATTAAAATAAAAGTCACTTGTCAATAAAGCAAAGTCAAATGCCAAATTAGACATGGGACATCCCACTTAGGGACATTTTCTCGAAAAGTGTGCCATGAAAAGTCATGAAAGGGGGTCGGTGGAGGTCTTTTGGGCATCTTTTTGGCCATTATCTATTTTACATTGAGGTTTTGAATTGTTGCTTTGTAATGCCCCCTTTTTCGAATTGAGGCCTAAATGTGGACTTCTTGTCATTCCCTTTCCATGGCAAAGAAGAATATTTGAACAAGGGAAGGAATTGCATTTTATTTCAGTTTCTTTTATTAGATTTAATATTTCTTTCAGTGTTTTCCTTTAGGAGATAGGTCGGCTAGGTTTGGAGAGAATACAGAAGCAATTAAAAGATAAAGTGAGGCCAAGGGAAGAATATAAAAGGAACTTAAGGACTTCATTTGTAATCATCTTTGGCGCATTTTTCGTATACAATTGGTTTGTTGGGCTAATTGCTCACTACCTTTCCACTTGAAGATGAAAACCCTCTTGTTTGGCATCCAAGGAAGACGGAAACCTTCTTTGTGGCTTGGTGGAGGACATAAACTCTCCATTTTGTGTTGGAGACATCAAAAAGAAGGATTGCAAAGGCTTTACATCATTTTTGAAGCTCTTCCCTAGGGGACGGACTAGGGTTTAAAGCTGGTTCGGTGCTTTTTAGGGCACAAATTTAAATTTTGATTTTATATTCTGAATCTCCACAATTTATAAGGCTGGAATCTATATTTTCATTATTTTTGGTGGGGTTTATCTATCATTTTCAGCCCTGGTTTGTGGCTGTTCTGCTGCTGTCCTAAATTTAATTGCAGTCGTTTATATACACTAGTTTTCTCCATTTGTTACCAAATTGGATGGATATTGATTGCCGTGATTGAATTAATCATTTAGAAGTAATTTTCAGTTGTTGTGCATGGTTGTATGGTGAATTCTAAGCTCTTATACAGTTCGCCCTAGGGTTTTAAAGGATATTACAACGACTGTTATAAAAAATCAGATTCCGGGTTTGTGAGGTTTTCCTTTTTTTCAGTTTCATCTAAAACCCTTATATGCCCTTTTCTCAATTTTTACCGCAATTGTGCTCTCGTCAATATCAACAGCATTTGAATGTGTATATTTGGATTTTATTAAGATTTGCAACCGTGATTTGGTATTCATGCCCTTTCGCAACATTTGAAGCTCTTTACTCCATTTTCATGAGGTGCATTTGTGCCCTTTTTCAGACTATGATTTCTATCGTTTCAGATTTTCATCTAGATGACTGGCACATAGAAATTTGTCATATTTTCTTTGAGTCAAAAACTCGGGCAATCATCTTAAGTCTCTGAACCTTGTACTTCATGTTTGAAGTTAAATTGTTTTACCCTGTTTTGCAGCCATCCCTTCGAGCCAACATCACCATTGGTGACTTCGATACCAATGTGTAGAAAATGTGCACAAGGAAGAAATTATGGAGCTTGTAAATAGCCGAATTCTGCCCATTACATCATTGTGTCTGTCATTTTATTATATAAGAGATGGTTACAAAATGGCATTGAAGTGGTTTCAACCATTTACGGTCAGTTAATACTTAACTAATATTAACTTCGCACCCTGAAATTAAAATATAAAAAGCCTTATATTTTATGTAAATTTGATCAAAGCACTCAAATCTAGATAGACTAAGGGTTTATCAATGTATGTCCGAGGTATCAAATGAGATGCAACCTCATATTTGTGAAGCACTGCTGTAATTAGCTGAAGGAAATCAAATTGCTGTATTTTTTGTTACGGTGTACAAAGCCAAAAATCACCCAATTTCACCCCCCGGGTTAATTTGGATAACTCATCATAAATGGATATTTCAAGCCATTCAAGATTCTGGGACGTGTTGACGACCATCAAATTCAGCCCCATTAGGAGCGAAAGACAGCTTTCTAGTCATGGCTCGTTTACCAAGTTAATCTTCATGGGCGAATAGCTGGCGAGCTTACAAGACATGCGAATCGAGTTGATCTTATATGAGCCAAATTGTAGCAGCGAGGTTACTGCGATTGTCTCATTGGAACCAGGGTAAACATACTCAGATAAACATTAAGATTAATACCACAGTCAGATGCCTCCAACCCCACCTAGATGGGCAAAATCGTCCAACCCCCACTTGGTTTTGTGACGTTTTTGCCAAGGATTCATGACGATATCATTCGGTAATCACGTGAGTTTTTCCAAACAGGGAGAATTCACTCGCGAGTCGGTGCGAGCTATTCTAGGGAGCTCTGCCAATTTAATAAGTTTTATGTTCCAAAATATGCTACCCATTGGCCTCACTGCATTTACAATATCGAATTGGTCGGCCTTTTGGGGAATAGAATACACAACCTTCACAGGTCCCTAAACGGCCTCTTTGGATCAACTTGAACGACAACATTTCAATTGCTATGACTCCATCTACAAGACTGTCGGCACGGAAGGTCTGAAAAGGGAAATGCTACTCAGTGAATTGATCAATGGCTGCATTGGTGGAGAACTGCAGCTAGGCTGAGCCAAATAACTTTGCGAGGGTAACATAGGATGGCCATAGGTCAGACGGTTGTCTCAACCCTACAGGTTGGATGACACATGGATGGACGGCCACACCGAATGAGTGTACAGTTGAAGAGATAGACAGTCGTCCAACCCAGGTTGGACGGCGTACGGTGGTCTACAGATGGAAGGCAACGAGGTTGGACAATGTGGTCGTCGAGGTCAATATGGGTCATTCGCTGACATAGGCATACGGACACAGGATGGACTGTCGTCCAACCCAACAAGTTATGGATCGCCCACGGTGTATAGGTCAGACGGATCGTCAGGTAATAAATTCATGATGAACAATATTAAAGCTAATGAGGGGCTGTCAGTGCTGTCTGAAAGGAAGGTGTTATTTCTTGCAATATACTACAGGCAAGGGCAGGTGATGAAAATGACTAACTCAACGAATTCTAATTAATGAATGTAGTTGTATGCAATTCAGCTACCTACTCACTGATATTTAGTGCTACCCGAGTATATTTAAGTGGGAAAAGACAGTTCAAGAACCTTCAACTGCGGGCATCAGCACTAATGGCGATGTAAAATTTCAGAGATGCAATTCAAGCTGACTTGTCAATTTTTTAATGAGTTATCTGTTGGGAATCTTAATTGCTTCTTGTCGTATCTAGCTCACATGTTGGCAGATCAGCTTAGGGCAGGCATGAAATCACAGCTCAACCACCAGTGTGATGAACTTTGTGAATGTAGTTGGTAATGTGGTTGAATCTGTTCCCAAAATGGATTTAATGAGGATAAACTTTGAGACACAGTTAATCTCAAATTATAACTTGCTTAAAGTCAACCGACCTCATTGAATGTTGGGGAGACATTATGGGAGCCATGGGGATTTTAACCTTCCTTTGACTCAAATTTTGCGCATACACATAAACTTCGTGAAAAACAATCTAGCTTTAGCACATGGGTTACACCTTGGTATGTTCCATTCAACACGTAATGGTTTGTGCATGGGTTCATAGAGCAGATGGAATTCAATGTTTACTAGTGACGTTTTCATAATTTCTCATGTTTTATTGCGCCTAATGTGGCAAGGATTAGAGAGTAACTGTATTTTTGAAGAGGGTTGTTCTATTCTAATGTGACCCAGAGACTAATCTCATGCATGTGAGAGCGAAAATTGTTGTTGAGTCTATCCTTGTCACATTTTATTCCAGTAATAATCACTAATATGGAATCCTATCAATGCTTCCCCATTTGTGTCAGATTTCTTTGTGGAGTCTGGAATGCAACTGATTACCTGTCCTTAGTGCAGGTACTCCTACTCTAAAAAGGCTGAATACTTGATCTTTGATATCAGACTCTGAGAATGGTCCTTGGAGGCCATCGAAGGAATATCCTTGTTGAGATTTATTCACTTGAAATTGCATTGGGGACACTTCCCGAGTCAATTCCAAAGTGGCTGCCACGTTTGTAGAACATCTTGGATCATCTGGGGACACTGGGACGTGGGGGAAACGTCCCCTTGCCATTTCTTGCATTCGCAAAAAAGAAGAGTTAGGTCCCCGGGACATCATAGAATCGGTATGGAGGAGGTTATGGAGAAAGCATGTCTTGCTTCTTGAGCCCCAATTCTCTGAAGACATTGGTGAGGCAAGTCCAAATGGACGTTCGACAGGGACATGCAGACATTCGTGGAGCATGGGAAAGAGGTTTTTAAATCCTCAAGGGTTTTACAGGGTACGTTTTTGACTCCAATTTTTGCAAAGTAATAATAATATAAAATCAAACATGATAACATAACGCTAACCCTAAAAGTCATCATTGCTAGTTATAAAATCTAAGGCTCGATGGCCTCATTCCAGATCACATTTAATATTCGCACTTGAGCAAAGTAGCAAAGAGAAGAAGCAAGTGGAAGGGGAAGAAGGGCAAGAGCAAGAGCGAGCTATTTATAATTTTATTTGCTTACAATGCTTGAATAATAGTCTCTAGTTTTTAAAATTTAGATTCTATTTGCATTTTTTAGGGGTTGTTTTTAAGTTTTTGTATCTACATTCACAATGTAATCATGTTTATAGTTTGGTAGGATTTTACAAAATGCATACTGCATAGGGTTTGGTTGTTAAAGGTTAGGTTTTTTATTAATAAAAAATTAGATCTTAAAACATAAAACTTGTTCATTGTTGATTCAAAAAAAATGATTCATTGAATAGGTTTGGCTAGGTTTAACTTTACCATGATAATATGATACACATTCATAGAAACAATAACATTAGGAATACAAAAACTTTGATACACATGAATGTAGATACAAAAATGAAAAACTTAATACTCCTACAGCTATGTTCAATGTTTTAGTTTTTACGTTTTTGTTTTTTTAATATTTTTGCATATAGTTATGGGCCTAATAGCCTATGGCTTTTTTTTTAAATCATTGTGATTGCAATTTGCATGTAGTTATAACTTATGGCTGTCTTTCTTATTCATTGCACAATGGATATGGTTATGAATGTTTTACTTTTTTTAATCATTGCATATACTATATAGTTATTGTTTTTTTATTCATTGAATAATACATATAGTTATGGTTGTTTTACTTGTTTATAAATTAAAATTGTAATCATTGCCTATACTTATAGTTGTTTTTTTTAATTCATTACATATAGTTATGTTATTTTTTTAATTCATTGCAGCCCCAACAATCATCACCATCAGCTTTTCTTCTGAGTATGGTTATCTATCAGAGGAGGAGAGAGTTGAATTTGAGATAGGTGGAAGCGTTGGTGATGACATAATTGGGGGAGGTGAAGAAGTGAGACAAAATGTAGTGCCAATGGCAACTGGTAGTTCAGCTGGTAGTGTTACCAATTGCCCCGTCCAAATGTTGTCTAGGTTTGCTATTGGACCATTTGATAAGAAGAAGCCATTGCAACAATTTGCTGAGATACTTGAGAACCCCAATTCTGGAGGGGGGAGTAAACTATGGAAGTGCAACATATGTGCACTGAATTGGCATGGAAACATCACTAGGACCAATGCACACTTGTTGCACCTTGTAGGAAGGGAGGTTGGTCTTTGTAAGACTCTTTCACTAGATTAGAGAGCAGAGATGGTCAGACTTCTTAATGGAAATACCAAGGACAACGTTCCAGAAGTTTGTGGTACTAACAATGATGCTAACACTCTTTTGAGCTCTCATAGGACTATACTTTGGCTAGTTCTAGTTTTGGAATGACAAAAGTAGAAAGTAGAGGGAAGAGAAAGGCCATGGGAGCAACCCCCAATCTAGTTGTAGACATGTTTGATTCAAAGGCAAGGGAACAGGCGGATGATGCTATTGGAAAAAATTTCTATGCTGTTGGGATCCCATTTCATGCCACTCGCCCTCTTTATTACAAGGAGGCTATGACCAATGTAGTAAAAGAAGGTACAAGTTATGTGCCTGTCTTGGAGACACCAAACTGAGGACAACAATCTTGGATAGAAACTATTCTAAGGTTAATCTGTTTGATGGAAGAAATGAAGGTCACATTGGTGTCACATAAATGCAACATTATCATGGATGGGTGGACAGATATTGGACATTGTCCACTCATTAATATCATTGTCTCTTACAAAGATGGACCATATTTCTTGAGAGCAATTGATTGTTCTAAGAAGCAGAAAGATGTCGAGTTCCAATTTCAAATTTTGAAGGATGCCATTGAGGAGGTTGGACCTTCAAATGATGTACATGTCATCATAGATGCAATAAGCAAGCTAGTGGAGCGTGCCTACAATCATATTTATTGGACCTCTTGTTGCGTGTATGCCATGAACAATGCACTGAAAGACAAAGGGAAGATTTAGTGGGTCAACAAGATAGTGAATGAGGCTAGGGATGTGTAGAAGTTCATATGTAATCACCACTCATCATTGGCACTCTTTCAAAGATTTTCGAAGAAGGAATTCTTGAAACCACCTGACACCCGCGTTGCATCCTATTTTATTTTGTTGGAGAGGATGTTTAAGTTGCAAGAGCCCTTGCAAATTATGATTATGACATAGGATTGGACTAGGTGGCGTGAGTTCAAGACAAAGCAAGGGAAGAGAGTGAAGGAAGTGTTGAGGGAAACATTTTGAGTTGATGCGAAACACATCACATCAGCTATAACTCTAGTTTTTAGCGTCATCAAATATGGGGATTCTAACAACCCCAATCTTGGTGAGATTTATGAGTGCATTGACAACATGCTTGGGCAAATGGAGGCAACTATTCGGGTGAGGGATCCCACTTTGGAGTTCTACCATGAACAGATTCAGCTCATCATTCAACATAGATGGGAGAAGTTGAACACCCCACTTCATGTAGCTGCATATGCACTGAATCCCAAATGGTATGTGGAGAAGCCAGGCAGAGTTATCCCTTTGGATGACTATAAGGTGAAGAAGGGCCTTATGAAGGCCTTTAAAAAAATGTATAGTCCACAGGAGGCTTCATAGATCAGGTTGGAGTGGCTCGACTTCATTGAAATTGATGGGACAAAACTTCAACAAAGATGGATAGGGCAACAATGGCACATGACAAGACAGTGAGTTGGTGGCGATTGTATGGGCGTCCAAGACTGCTGTGAACACTTGCAATTCACCTCCAGTCTCAAGTTTCTAGATCCTATCTCTAAGAGGAATTGGTCTACATATGGTTGGATCCACTCTATTAAGAGGAATAGGCTTACCTCTGCAAGAGGGGAGAAACTTGTAGTTGTATATAGTGCTTTGCGTCTTATGGATCACAAGACAACTAAGTATAAATAGACCCAACATTACAATGGGATGTAGATCCCGAGGAGTCGAGGCAGGTAGAAGAGGACAATACTATGCAACGAGGATTCATTAGGCTCTCCTTTGAGGACGAGGATGATAGTTCCAATGAGGAGTTCATGGATGTTGCTTCAGATGTTGATTCTGATTTTTAAGCTGAAACTTGCCCTCTTCTTTTTGTAATATTGACAATTGTTGGTGTATTTGAAATTGAGATTAATGATATGAATATTAGGTATTGTCACTTTATCAATCACAATGGTTTTATAAATTATTTCTGCTTATTTAATTTGAAGTTTCAAATTGATACGGCTTTATTAAATTATGTATATTTATTAATTAATAATTTATATGTATTTGATATTTATGATTTCAGCTTATTTTAATCTCAAATGGTTTTATATCATCTTATTTAAGTCTCAAATGGTTTTATTTCAGATTATTATATAGTTTAGTCACTATATATTTTATTTTAAATATTTATTTTTTTTAATCAGCCATCCCCTTGCCATCCTCAAAATTTAGAATTTTTTTGCCATCCCGTCCCACTGTTCTGCCATCTTCGGTAGCACTGGTTTTATTTTGTTTGAAAAATATGCATTTTATGTTATATTATAAACCAACATGGTTGCTTGTTTGAGTACATCACACAGCTCTGTAATGAGCATATTCAAAGTCTCCCCTGATAATGGGAGAATTCTTTGCATTCATTTGTTGTGATTCAAGAAGTAAATCAGATTTCTGATGATAGGAGAATTTCCTTGGGATTTAAAAAGATTTTTGTTGTCTATCAGTCTGCCAAAATGCTTTCCTTTTTCTCAAAATGTCTTGCAGGGCTGTGCTATTGTGATGTCCCCTTTTTGGAACAAACCAGAAAATTAGCCAAATCTGAATCTTACATTTCAACCATAAACCCTCAACAAAAGCACTGAAATCTGGAACTTACTATTTTTAGTAAGTTCGTCAAAACCCTAGGCTGAAATATTTAAAATTCCATAACTTTTGATTTACAACTCCAAATTGCATGAAACGAAAGGGAAATGATAGATATTAATTAGGAGCAAATTTCCGTTCAAGAAAACCCCGAAAATACGGAAAACCTGATTTTTAAATCCCGAAATACAGCTGCAGCATCAAACCCTCATAACTTGCAAAATACTTATCCGAAAATTATGAACCATAACTCAAAACGAAGCATAAATTATAAGGAAAATTATGAGATCAATTTTAGAATTTTGCATCCACGAATGCCATGCTAAAAAGTCACCTGAAACTCCAAAACAAGTCGCTGCCCTAATTTTGGGAAATTAGGTAAATAACAGAAATCTTCATAAATTCATATCTTGAGCAATACTTAGAATTTTGACACGAAATTACCCTTGTTGGAAAGCTTGGACAAAGAGCTTTCCAATGAACATAAATTCATCAAATTCCCACCAACAGAATTTTCCAGAAATGCAACAGAATTTTCCAGCAAAGTCGCCACTTTCCAAAATGGCAAAAATACATATCAAGTCTTCAAATCTTCAATGACAAAGTCTTCAAAATCAGATCTACTTCAATTCCAAATCGAATGAGAGAGAGCACAATAAAAATCTAGGGCATACATCCCATTTCTCCAAGCATGGAGAGACATAAATGATCAAATCAACATGAGTCTAACAATGATCCCAGCACTCCTTTTATAAGCAAGGAGGTACAAAATTCTAAATCCCTAGGAGAGGGAAATTATTAAATAAAAGCAATTTATTTCCCCTAGGTGTGGCGTCCCCTTTTCAAAGGGTGATTTTATCAATAAAAACCACTTAAATATTTATTTAATTAATTCCCCATTTAATTTTATATTTTGGGAATTAAATTAAATAATCTTCACAATTAAATAATTAAATAATTATTGCTTCAAGCAATAATATTTAATTATTTAATAAAATTGTTCCCCTTGCAACATCCCAAAGCCCACGGGGAAAGATAGGCTAAGGGTCTTCAAAAATGGGGACGTTACAGCTATCTTCGAGAAACTATGACCTTTTCCTACATTACAGGTACTGCTGAATCTCCCCCAATCACCTCTGCCCTCCCCTCTCCTCCACCCCCTCACCCTCCACCCCCCGTACCAGCACAGTTACTATTTGGGTACCAACCCTGGTCAAAATACATTTTGGATATGTTCCGAATATGGCATATTGTCTGAGTCTACCTCGGAAGTGTTCCAAAAAAGCCATTTGTGTTTCCAAAATGTTTCCAGGTAGGGCCTAATGAATCCAGGCCATACTCAGCTGGAAGCATGTATAGCTTTAAAAATAAAATAAAATAAAACATAAACTAACCTATTCATTTATATTTTTAATTTTTAAAATATTTTCATCACATATGTATCCAAGAGATGCCAAATCCAAAGTCCTAAAAAAATCAGTGGATCTTGTACCCGAACTTGTACCTAAGTAACTTAGAATTTTCTATAAAATCTGTGAGGTCTAAGAATTATCCTCCTACATATTATTTCTTAAATTTCATTTTGCAATCTCTGTAGAAAGTCTGTTCCCTATGAAGATCGGGGACTATTTAACAGTTGTATCCTGGAGGCCCATTGACCTACATTTGGCCATTTGTGGACATCAATATAATTTCTTTCTTTCAAGATGTTCTACATGTTTGTTTTGGCTAAAGGTTAATGTGTCATCAAGGGATACAGCAATAAATTTTCCTAAATAGGATGTAAAGATGTTAATCATGTTCCTTATGAGGGGCATTGATTAATCCAAAAGGGATTACAAAAAGTTCACAGTGGTTGTTTTTATTTTAAAAAGAGTTTTTGTACACATTTCTTAACAAATCTCAATTGATAACTTGATAGCACTTATAAGCTCTGTTTGTGAGGAAACATTGTCTCCTTTTTGTTGATCTAATATGTCATCTATTCCAAGTAATGAGTATTTATCTCATAGGATTACTTAATTGAGTAGCCTATATTCTATAGGAAGTCTCATAGTTTCTTCCTTGTGAACCAACTGTATTGGTTCTCTGAAAGGAGACTTCAGGGGCTTGAATAAAGCCTTTCTCTAGAAAGCTTGAACTTGTTTTTATTGGTGCTTTGAAAGGAGACTTTCAAGGTTCAACATAGCCTTATCTTGAAATCTTGAACTTGTTTATCTATTTTTGCATTTCGCTATAACTAAGTCTATTGTGAGTTTTGCAAGTTAGTTGACTATTGTATTATTTCTATTAGATAGTTTATGTTTCATGTTGGTGGTAATCCAGATAACAGGTCATTTAGAAAGATGTCTCAATATCTATTGAAAATTAGTTTGAATTTTGTCTCCTTATTTGATATCTATATCAATGCTTTAGGATGCAGGAACATCATTGGTAGATTAACGTGATCCTGTAGATTGATGTGTATAACATATATATAATATATACATAGGGTCGATCCAAAATGGCTCCATAGAAATATTCTAGTGATTGCAGGGAAACTTGTGGTCCTCAAAGTAAGACATGTTGTGGTTTTCCAGAAGATAGGCCATGAGGTCTTGCAAATGCTAGACCAGGAAATGAGAAACAATTTTATGGTTTCGTAGGGGTAAGGCCATGTAAACATTAGATCAATTTATGGTCTAGAGGGTGCAAGATCATGTGTGGTCCAATAAATGCTAGAGTATTGACTCATGTCATGACGCGAACAATCATATGTATCACAGAACTACTCTGAGCATCTCCACACCACATGTTTCAGCTCACTGTCAACTTTCCTGTAATGATCAGGAGATTAACTGTTGCATCTTCTTCATTGTTTGTTCTTCTCTCTGAGACCTTTTTTGTGGTCAAATGGAATAGATAGTTCTTACCTAGCTGCTCTGCCAAACTTATGCTCTTACCTTTTCCTACCAGAGTTTTTCCATTCAATCAGGAATCTGAACCCAGAAACAACCATGAGCTTATCAAGAGCATCACCACCCTGTTGTGGATGCCATAGCCTCTTCCCATGCCTCCCCCCTTCCAAATCCAAGGCTTATGTACGGATCTGTGGTGTCCAATGAACCAGCTCAACTCTGGAAGGAGGAATTGCAACATTTCCTTCAATATCATGCCCACCATTCCATCTGAAGGCCCAACTTCCCCATTCAGAAGCTGAATGGTTATCTCCGAACACCAATACTTGCTTAAGTCTCTTTTCTATTGATAAAATGGAAAATAAGATCTGGTTAAACACTGATCGAGGCCCAAAGACTCTGAGGTGGTGGGTTTGAGAAAAATGGAAGCCATCTGTCTCAGTGGACATAGCAATGCTTCCTAATGGGTACTTGATGGCCATCTTCTCATCCACGCAGGAAATAGACAATGCCTTCCATGGAGGACTCTAGTTTATGAAGAAATTTGGACTCTTCAAGGACTGTTCAGGTCATCGGCTTTCAACTTCACTGAGGACCTACCTTGTACACTTCGGGCCTGGGTAATACTTTCTTTGCTTCTATGAGAATATTGGTATGAAGCTATTCTTACAAAGATAGGACCTGCAATAGGAGTTTACATCACAACCTCTGAATTTACCAGGGACCCTGGAGTGCTGATCTATGCATGGATCTGTGTTAACATAAAATCAGACAGACATTTTCCTGATCAAATAATCTTGGGTATTGAGTGGGGGAAACAACTATATTATGAAAAACATTCCACTTAGATCTCGCATATGTAATGAGCACGGCCATCCAGCTTGTGTGTGCCCAACTCGAGAAAACATGCAGGAAGGAAAAGAAAAAACAATACAACCAATCCATCAAGAGGATAAAGACAAAGATGAATCTGTAGGGGAAAAACAACAAACACCATCCTCTCCAAACAAACCACCCAATAAGGAACCCTCAATGGAAAAAAAATCAGCTGGCATTTTCCAGGAAAGGAAAAATTCCATCTAGTCTTGCAACTCAACTAACTCTAGCTAATTCCTTTGAAGTACTAGCTGATACAGGATTAGAAGATATGGAGGGGTACAGAAATGGTACATCCATCCCTCGCAATGCAGAGGATCCCATGGAATCTACAATCAGCAAGAGAAATTAATCCACGATGTCATCAATTTGCTTCCATTGCAAGCACCTCCAAAATCACCACAAGAGGTAAGAAAGATAAAGCACAAGTACAACTCTTAAGAGCTTCTGATCCTGATGAATCTATAAATCTAGGAAACAAAAGAGACATCATAAAAAAGAAGAAAACCAACACAGGACACTATTCAGAAGAGGATCCGAATTGGAACAAATCAGTTGAGAAAATTGTGCAAATTTGGAGGGGGGTGGGGGGGAGTGAATGCATTCCTTCACCACCTCAATAGTGCAGATCCTTTGATGGAATATTATGGGTTCGGGTTCTGCCAATAAACACTATTTTCTCAAAGACATGGTCAAAATAGAAAAGACGGATATGATTTTCCTTTAAAAATAACTAGATTTGGATCAGTCAGATTTCCCACTTTTACTGGATCACAGTGTGAGAAACAAACTATATCCAAATACAATAACTCTGATTCATTGGGATCCATCCAGGTATGCTCCTATGTAAAATCAATCCTATTATTTGGGTTTACATGTCTAGTTTTTTCTCATGAGCTGCAAAAACAAGTGAATGTAGTAAATGTATGTATTCTCCCAAATGGGAGCCATTGAATATCAGTCATAAAGCAGCTTACAGCATGGAATTTCAACACTAACTCTCTAATCCTTTTATAATGGGGGTTTCAATACTGTCAGAATTCCAACAAAGAAAATGGTGGAATGGGTTTAAATCAAAGAGCAGCAGAGGCACTCAATTATCTTGAATTGGAAACTAATTAGTGGAATTGCAATATCCTCAGACTATGTCAAATTTTAAGGAAAAAACTTGAACTTGGCCTAACTTTATCCTTGTCAAACATGAACTCAATTTTTTTTCATTATTTTTTACATGGGAAGATTTTGACATGCGTTTGCACTATTTTATAAAGGTATACATATACCGATTGAAAATAGAGAGTGGAAAGCTATCTCTACTTTGTTCCTCTGACATATTTATGTATACTTTTTTAGAACATTAAAATGACAAAAAAAATTATTTTGTTCAAACTCGGATGTTTTTATTTTTTTCCAAACTTTATCCATTGGGAGACTTCAACTGAACATTATCCCCATCGAACATGAACTTGAACTTGAACCTTGTGACTTAGTCCTTAGATACCCTTCACTTCGAGTAATAGTGTAATGTCCCCTTTTCTAAGCTAGTCACTATTCTGACCTTGGGCCCATTCCACCTTCCGTGGGCTTCAAGGAAGGAAAGCAAGGGAGGAGAACATTGCCATAATTGTAAGTGATTGTATTTTCCTTATTTGATAACTAAGTATGGCTTGCAGTGAAAACAGAGAGTGGAAAGCTATCTGTACTCCGTTCCTCTGACATATTTATGTATATTTTTTAGAACATTAAAATGAAAAAAAATTATTTTGTTCAAACTCAAATGTTTTTTTATTTTTTTTCCAAACTTTATCCATTGGGGAACTTGAACTGAACATTATCCCCTTTGAACATGAACTCGAACTTGAACTCTGTGACTTAGTCGTTGGATACCCTTCACTTCGAGTAATAGTGTAATGTCCCCTTTTCTAAGCTAGTCACTATGAAGGCCTTGGGCCCATTCCACCTTTCGTAGGCTTCAAAGAAGGAAAGCAAGGGAGGTGAACATTGTCATAATTGTAAGTTATTGTATTTTCCTTATTTGATTACTAAGTATGACTTGCAGTTCGACTAGGTGATAGGTGAATGACAAAGCAAAAAGGAACTTTTATCTTCTCTACATGAGGTTGGTCTTCTTGGAGGACCAAGTGAAGATTATAAAGTACACTTCCCCTTCATTAAAGAGGTCGGCCATGAGAGTGGATTTTCTAATTCATCCTTGGCACCAAAGAGGGGTACTTGAGGAGGTTCAAATGGAGGAGGATCTCATTATCATTCATCATGTGACATTTACTTGGGATTTGGAGCTAGTGTAGCTTCTCTTCTTTCTATTGAAGGACGAAACCCCTTCCTTGGTCACCTATTGAGGACGAAAACCTTCGATAGGATCACACTTGGGGAGGAAAACCCTCTCATGTGCATTGGTGGCTTCACTTGGAAGTCACAAGTGAGCTTTAAGGAGGATTTCATGTTTAGTTTCTTCCCTTCTAACCCTAGGCGACTTGCTTGGGTGAAGGGTTTGGTATCATCTAGGGCACTTTTGGACATTTTGAGGTTATGAACTTGTTTCTCATAATTTATGATGCCGAATTCTCATTGTTTGTGATTTTTTGGAGTGATTTGCATCTTCCTTCTAGACCTTGGGTTCAACGGGTTTGCTGCAATCATAAAATTAATTACAGTTGTGTTTTATTCCTCCATTTACCCATTTCTTGTATTGTTGGATAAATATGGCACCATGGTTGAATTAATTATTTGGAAGCATTTTCAGTTCTTTTGCATCGTTATATGTTGATGTAAAGTTCCATTACAGTTCGTTGCCCTAGGAAATAAAAAGCAGGTTCATTGCTAGGGCTAAGTGGTGATATGGTTCACTGTCATATGAATTCCTTTGCTTCCTTAAATATTTAGATTTCTCTTTGTCGCTAATGCCATTTTCAGTTTGCTCCTCTAAGGTTTGAAGTGATTAACGGGTGGCCGTAATAAAAATCAAAAGTGTGATTGGGGTTTCAATCCAAACCCATGTTTTCTATTTGATGACCTTTAGAAGGGACATTACAGTGGCATCAGAGCTTTGATCTTCCCAAACTATTCTAGTGTTTCATTTAGGAGTAGATAAATGGCGAACATACATTTGGATGATGCTAGGCTTGAGAGGTTTGCCCTAGGGCAAGAAATATTGGAGAATAGGATGACATAGTTGATCCAGGCCATGCAAAACCCCAATGCAGAAGGAAGTTCCTCCATAGCGTGAGGCAACCCTTAGGGTTAAGCTTGGGAGATGTTGTTAGGACATTCAAGCCTACCTTCCTCCCTAGGGAAGAATCCATTTCGGAGATGGAAACATAACATTCGGTGGGCCACAACATTACTACTATCTATGAGGAGTACAGGGCTCTTCCAAATGAGATTCGTGATGCCATGTCACTCGCAAAGTTCATAGGCTTAAAGAATGGGGAGTGGAAACCGGACTCTTGTGTGCTAAACCTTGAACTATCACCCAAGAAGTGGGACAACATGAGTTTTACCCCTAGAGGGATGTTATGTTTATTTCTTCCGTTCATGACCCTAGAAAGAAGAACTTGTTTGGGTGAAGTTGTTTAATATCTTCTAAGGAGCAGCTTTTGGACAGCCCTGAGTTGAGATTATTGTTCTATCATATTTTCCTAAGGCTGGAATCTACATTTTGGTGATTTTTGGAGGAGTTTATCTATCATTTCCAGCCCTTGTTTTTGGCTGAAGTAATGACCCTTTCTAGGCGCATGAAACTGAAGAAATAAGGAAATAGCACATTTACCCAGATGGTGATGAGAAATCTGATTTTTAAAGCTCCATTGCCAAACTGAAAATTAAGGTCGGTATGGTACAGCAGTTATAGGACTTTTGGAACAGCAAGCAATGTAGAAGCAGATTGATGATGTTCACCCAAATATCACCCAAAAATCAGTCCATAATATTGTACAAAACTTGTATCAGGAATACTTTAGGACAATTTTTACTATGACAAATCAATCTCAAATACAGGCTGGCAATTAATTTATCAACAGCATGAAGATACAACTACGAAGATGAAGGTAATTCAAAATGGCTAGTTTCCAAACCCCATGCAATGACCAAATATGAATGAGTCACTCCCTAGGCAGATTTGACTCCAAATCATGCAAAAGCTCTTTGTAGGTCTTCTTGTTGATACTCCTTAGATATAAACACAGAAAATGAGTGATCTTCATGGTGCTAAGATTCCTTCACACCACCCAATCTTAAGGAGAGTTAATCGTTTTCCAAATGCCACAAGACAAGGTTGGGAGTCCTGCCTTAGAATAAGGGCCACGCTTGATGCTCATTTTCATCCTTCAGCTGGAGTTGGAAATTTCACGAGCAATCAGCCCTATGAGTCCAAGTAGATAAAATATTCTTATGCCAAGGACTGATGTGCAAATGAGCCTTCTAAGATTTCTTCTGTAGTACCCTTTGGTTGGCGCCATAGGGTCATATTCTAGCGTTTTGTAAGGACCAAGGGTACTTAAGCTTGCTTTAGGATTCTACTTTAGCCATGCTAAGAAGGACTTCCCAACCTTGCCAGACCTCTTAGGCATGACCTTTACTTTATCCATTTAATTTCATGTTGGGATTCATCCTATAATCGCTGAACCGGCTTTGCCTATCAGGGAGTAAAACACCAAAGAAAAACATTAATAGGAGGAATAAAATAAAATAAGGGACAAAGGGCACATAGGTTCTTCCCTTGTGCAAACTCTAGTTTAGCTTGGCCACATAGAAGAGAAATGGCATCCGGGAGATCTTTTGAATTGAGTGCTAGCTTGAAAAACTTGAGGAATGCTGTTACATTTATTTCATTCCCTTTTAACCCTAGGCAGACTTGCTTGGGTGAATTGGTTTGACTATCATCTAGGAAAAGACACTTCCTGGACAGTTTGAGTTGAAGGATTAAGTGTTCTTCATCATTTGCATAGATGGCTTCCAATCTACCATTTTGCTGATTTTGGACGGGAATTTATCTATCATTTCCAACCCTTGGTTTTCGTTGTTTTGTTGCTAATTCATAAAATTAATTGCAATTGGGTAGTAATCACCGTGGACAGTTCTCCATTCTTTCGACATTTGGATTGATAAAAATTGCCATGGGTTGAAGTAATTATGTGTGAGAAGGGATATTCAAATAATGCAGTTATTGCACCTTTCTTAAATGTTGATGTGATAGTCCCTAGAGAGTTCACTGCCCTAGAGGACTGATTATTGATTATTACGTACATCCATAGTTTCACATACTTGTACTCAGCAAATACTTGGCAGACCAAAAAAAATTGACTCGGCAACTCGGTGAATACTCGAAATAAAAAATACGCAAATTTCTGTAATTTCTTTTAAAAACATAAATTTTAAGCAACATATAGCTACAAAATGTATCAAATGAGTCCATAAAATGTTGGAGAAGTGTTTTCTATTAGATTTGAATACAAATACAATACAAAATCGCATCATCATGCGAATACAACAGTCGGCTGATAAGTAATATGAATTTATGATGATTGACATTGAAAAATATCATCATAAATTTCATATCTATGCAAGTTACAATATACAATAAGTTACATTTTCCTCTTCCCTGTTCTAGAGAAATATTGGGGAGAGGGTCTAGTGCCTCTACTAGTCCCCACACTCGGTTGTGTCTCCTCGCTCCTCCTAGAAGGATGCGACTCTGGCTCCAACCTGGTAGTAGATGGTGGTGGCTCCTTTGCTGCATGTTGGAGATCACCTCCAAAGATGTCATCCAATCCAATATCTCCTCTGCTAGTGCTTCTCCCTCCATAGCTTCCCTCTCAAAAGAAGCAATCTCGTCCTCTGTGAACGTAGGGATTTCCTCTTCTCGCCCAGTCCACTCGTTGTATGGATCTATCTCATCCAAATCAATAAGCTCCTCTGATGTGGCCTCCACTTTTCTTGTGCGAAGCCGGAGATTGTATTGCACAAAAACCAAGTCGTTGAGTCATTTTTGACTCAACTCTGTTGCACTTCTTCATGTGAATGGCCTCAAACAAACTCCAGTTGCGTTCACATCCAGAAGCGCTACAAGGTTGAGATAGAATTCTGAGGGCTATCTTTTGAAGATGCGGGGTATTTCGCTCCCCAATCCTCCCACCAAGAACCTACAAACAAGATAATCAAAAGTTTATAAGTAATTAATAAAATCAAATCTATAACTAATAAGTAACTTAATAAACATTCTAATTTTGTATTACCTGGTGTCTGCGTGGTTCTCCCTTAGATAGCTAACACCAAAGAAAAGAGCCTCCCCGTACAACATGTTTGTAATTTTGCAGCTCTAAAATGACAAGGTCCCTTGTCTCAACATCTGGTATCATCCTCTCAATACATGTTGAAAGGCCCTCCATAACCTCTCCGTTCACATCTGTGAAGCCGTCGAAGAAGAAATACTTGGGGTTGAGGTAGTACCCCCGCTTGCATGAATAGGTTGGTGGAGTTGATTGTTCCACCTCCGATCAATAATCTCCCAAAAGGGACCATATCTGACGATATCCCCCCTATAATAGTTTTGGATAGACTCTTTGGCCCTATCCATGGCCTCATAAATGTACCCCATAGGGTTTTGCTCCCCATCAACCAAACACAAAACCCTCACCAACGGCTCTGACACCTACACACAAATTAAAATGTAAGGTTACAAACTTACAAATAAAATAAAAAAGTAAAAACAATATATTTATAATTTAACAAATTAAAATAAAGGAATGAAATATAAATCGAAGTTTGAAATTACCTTGATGATCTCTATAGCTCTCTTTGCAAAGATATCATCAAAAACTATCTTTGCAACCCTCTCTCCATCAACTTTCTTTGAATATTGTGAGTCTAGCCATGCTTGACTCACAAACATTTGCTTCAAAGATGTCAACAAACTAAAAATACTTTGCAACGTCAAGAAGTTAGTTGCAAACCTTGTGACACCGGCTCGAACAAGCTCTTTCCCCTTTGTGTGTTCTCTCATCAAGCTCAGAACCCAAGGGTGATTGTATATGTACTTTGTTATGTTTCTTGCATCTTCTACAACCGGCCTCACCCAATCAATTTTGCCTATGTCCTCCAAAAGAAGGTCAAGGCAATGAGTTGCACAAGGAGTCCAAAAGAGTGATGGATGTCTCTCCTGCAGTAGTCTCCCAACCGCCACATATGCTACTGCATTGTTTGTGACAACTTGCACAACATTCTGTATACCCACCTCTAATACAACCGTCTCTAACATAACACTCAAATTCTCTGCATTTTTTACTATGTTAGAGGCATCAATAGACTTCAAAAACACCATCTCACCATTTGAAGCCGCTAAAAAATTAATGAGGGTGCGGTTCCTTCCATCCGTCCACCCATTTGAAAGAATGGTGCATCCGTATTTGTTCCATTGTTTCTTTTGCTCTTCTAGAATTGTAGTGGCATCTGCAACTGCACCCTGTAGCAATTTCCCACTCAAATCTTTTGGAGAGGGTGCCTTGTACCCTTTCCCTGCAACTGTCAATGTTGTCACCAAGTACTCCCAGTATGGGCTCTTTGCCACATTGAATGGAAGGTTGTTGTAGTACCATAAATTTGCACATGCTTTATCCGCTTCCTCGTGCATATCCTTGTTCCAGGTTGTACCTTGCAATGAAGGTTGTGCTCCAGGTGTGTTCCTTGCCACAAAAAAACTATGTATGCCTTTGCTCGAACTCGATGAAGATGTGCCTCTTCCGGCTCTTCCGGTTCGTATGCGTGGACCACGAGTAGAGCCCACAATTGTTGCCGCATCATCCTCTGAATCCTCTGTCATTGCAGCCCCAGGTCTAATAGCTTGTGTTATGGCTGCCTGCACCCTTTCCCTCTCTAGTTTCTTCTCCTCTAGCTCTATCAGCTCTGCTCTCATCTCTCGCTTTGCCTCTTCCGTAACATTGGGCAAACCACAACATCCCGACAAACAATAGATGCAAGGTGATACTTCAAACGATTGATGCCTCCAAACATTGTTCTGCCACAGAAATTGCAAATGTCTCCTCTAGTTGCTCCACGTACACCATACTTCCAAGCGAGGGTACGGGCATTCGCAGGAACGGTTCCTGCTAGTGATGCTGACCCAGATGCCGAACCTGATGCCGAGCCTGATGCCATTGTTAAGCTCTAATCTGCAACACAATGCACATTTAAAAAATTAAAAAAACGTAAGCTTAATTAAATTTTAAAAAAGTGCCCGAATAACCATATTTCACCGTAATTTAATAAAAATGATATACCTACGGTTGCAAATGAGTATTAAAAATTTAAAATGATTCACAATCACATTGAACACATTTAAAATTACAAAACATATTCAATGAATCGATTACAATACGCATACATAAAATTTAAATAGTTTAGAACGAATTTGCGTAAAAAAAATTTAAAAAAAAAACATACCTCTGGCTGCAAATGACTATAAAAAAATTAAAAGCATTCGATTTTACATTACATGTATTTAGAATTACAATATGAATCTATAAAACATAAATAATATTTACCAAATTTGGAAAAATTTGAAAGAATTAAAAAAAAAAAAACTTACCTCCAAATGCAATTCTCCAAATTCTCTCTTACACTATTTAGCTCCAAAATCCGTATCAAACATAAGCAATATACACAAATGGTTGTGTGAAAGAAATGAAAAAAAAAAAAAATCTTACCTCCAAATGCAATTCTCCAAATTCCTGTTTTTCGCTCCAAAATCCGTTCAACACAAGCAAATGCAAGCTCAAATGAGTGAAAATGATGTAGTGTAGGGCCTTAAAAAAGAGAAAAAATTGTGTTTTACAGTGTTTTTTTGAGTATCAAAACCGTGTTTCAATATGAGCAATGTCTGGCGACATAAAAACACGGACTCGCCAAGTTTTGGCGAGTACTCGCCGAGTTAATAATATACACAAAATTTGAAAAAAACTTGAAAGAAGTCAAAAAAAAAAAAACTTACCTCCAAATTCTCTGTTCGAATTTGCTCCAAAATCCATTCAACACAAGCAATGCAAGCTCAAATGGTTGTGTGAATGAAAATGATGTAGTGTAGGGCCTTAAAAAGAGAAAAAAAACATATATTTTCAGCGTTTTTTTGAGTGTCAAAACCATATTTCCGCGTATGAGCAATGTTTGGCGAGTTAAAAACACGGACTCGCTGAGTTATGGCGACTCGGCGAGTACTCACCAAGTTAACTCAGCGAGTCAAAAATGGCGAGTATTCGTTTGAGCAAACGAGCGGCAAGTACTCGCCGAGTTTTCCTACTATGCATACAACCACAAGTTTGACTAATTTCAAGAATTCCAAAGTTATATATGGTTTTTTACACTGCATCCATTGACTCTCATAGGATCTGATCCGAGCCCAATTTTTGAAGAGAATTCAATGGTGGCAACTTGGAGGCAACATTTGGAATCCAAAATTAGCAAGGTAACTGCAGTCAAAAAGAGGTGAGCGTAAGAATTGGTATGCATTGTTCACACCTTATCTTGAATTCAAAAAGAACGCAATACTTCAAGGTAGAGTGGATGGATGTTCCAAATATGGCTACCACGAAAGATGAGATAAGATAAGATAAATATATTAATGTCCAACGAATGACCACAAAATTAGGTCAATGGGGACTGCAGCCCAAACAATATACAAAGTGCAAGCTAGGGACAACTCAAAACAAGTTCCCAAAAATAGAAAAGAAGAGAAAAGACAATAGAAAGAAATCCCGAAGCCAATACCCCCCGACATGCGGGGGGCAATGGAGCAAGCGGGGGAGAAAAACGAGGGAAGCAAAGAAGGGAATGAAGGGGAGGGGGGGCAAACGAGGACCAATGGTCTAATCAGGAATGGTAGCCACACCCCTCCTAACAGTAGAGGCCGACGAATAGAAGCTCCCGATGGACTGGCAACCCGAAGAGGGGGGTGAAAACCTCCTTCCCTGCTGAGATCTGAGACTGACGTGATGGCCAGGGAGACGAATGGAGCTGGATTGCCCTCTAGTACATGTGTGCATCCGATTCTGTTGGCGGTGATCGAGGGAAGAGTGAAGGTCCAACCGGGGACGAACTGATCTATGCACGGTATCTGGGTCAAAAAGGCTGTGTCATTTAGTTCCTCCACCTGCGGGTAGAACCGGAAAGAAGGTTGTACTTCATCTCATGGGGATGACTCTTGGAGGGGGATGAAGAATCCAGTCTCATAGCAACAAAGACTCACGGATGTAAAGGGCAAGACACTGTTGGTCGATATATCTGAAGAAGGCCAGGAGAGTCTGAATCCCTCTAAAGAGACAGTGAAAACATCCTCTGATCTCATAGTATATGGGGCAGCGGAAGATGAAATGAGTCTCTGTCTCCACCTCATGAAGGCTACAGAGCCTACAAAGTCTATCCTCCCGATCAATGTGGTGATCAGTCTCGCACCGAAGTCTATGGGAGTCGACTCGAAACTGACCCAAAGGTATACGGAGGGCATGCACCCAGTGACGAGAGATGTATTGAGGGCGGATGATGAGTCCATCTCTAATTTCAAGAAAGTGCTCTACATAAAAGGACATCTTAGGGCGCAAACCCCCAAGGGGGTTCACCCAAGTAGTTTGAATGAAGCTCTTGTAGATTTCCTCCCGGATGGACCTGTTCAACACTTGCTTGGTGGGCAAGAGATGACAGGGAGCATTCAAAGAATACTGGAAGGGGGGGAGACGATCAATCTGTATACCAACTGAGTCCAACAAGGTAGAAGTCTCGGAAAACCAACAACGGCCCACAATCTGGGAAATACTCAGAGCACTCAATGCATAGAGTCAAGCAAGGGTCTTGAGTTAAGGGCCAATATGTCTGTTGATTTCAATTATAGACCTGTTCTTAATTTTTTAGCATATGTAAGACAATTTTCAATCCCTACATTACTCATGAATTTTCCTTTTTTCATAAGATTTTAGTTTGATAGTTATGCCATTATCATATGGCTGAACATACAAAAATCAGATTTGGGATTGCCATTAGCAGTCATGAATAGTTGTGAACTTGCATTTTCGAAAGGAATTCCATCATGGGTTAATATGGGAAGATGGTTATAACTAAAAGAAACAAACAAATCAGATTTGATAGCCCCAATTTGGATAAGATTTCATGTGATTTATGTTTGTGGTGAATTGTTTCCAGCCCTTGTAATAAGAGAGATAGCTGATTATTCATCCATTTCTTGCTTTATGATGGAAACTACAACATTTTGTAGGGATTTTGGTACGACTGAGTATGCAAAGAAAGAAGAATTCACTGTTTTTTTTAAAGTGGAAGATGAAGAAGAATTCAATAAAGAAAGGGGCAACAGAGGTATGCATTTGTTTGGGTTGAAGCTCCTTCATTTAATAAGCACAGGATCCAGATTATGGGAACACTGCAACATGTTCCTCCACCTTGATATGATGATATGTGGGTAGATGGATTTGCATTTGCTTGATGGTAACAAAATCTGGGAAGGGAGGACTGTAATGTCTCCTTTTCCAAGCTAGTCACTATGAAGGCCTTGGGCCCATTCACCTTTCATGGGCTTCAAGGAAGGAAAGCAAGGGAGGTGAACATTGCCATAATTGAAGTGATTGTATTTTCCTTATTTAATTACTAATTATGGCTTGCAGTGATTGACTAGGTGATAGGTGAATGACAAAGCAAAAAGGAACTTCTATCTTCTCCACATGAGGTTGGTCTTCTTGGAGGACCAAGTGAAGATTAAAAAGTACACTTCCCCTTCATTAAAGAGGTCGGCCAAGAGAGTGGATCTTCTAATTCATCCTTGGCACCAAAGAGGGGTACTTAAGGAGGTTTGAATGGAGGAGGATATCATTATCATTCATCATTTGACATTTACTTGGGATTTGGAGCTAGTGTAGCTTCTCTTCTTGCTATTGAAGGACAAAACCCCTTCCTTGGTCACCTATTGAGGACAAAAACCTTCAATAGGATCACACTTGGGGACGAAAACTCTCTTGTGTGCATTGGTGGATTCACTCGGAAGTCACAAGTGAGCTTTAAGGAGGATTTCATGTTTGTTTCTTCCCTTCTAACCTTAGGCGACTTGCTTGGGTGAAGGGTTTGGTATTATCTAGGGCATTTTTGGACATTTTGAGGTTATGAACTTGTTTCTCATAATTTATGATGCTGAATTCTCATTGTTGGTGATTTTTGGAGTGATTTATGAGCTATTTCCAGACCTTGGGGTTGACAGGTCTGTTGCCGTCATAAAATTAATTACAGTTGTGTTTTATTCCTCCATTTATCCATTTCTTTGAATTGTATTGTTAGATAAATATTGTCGTGGTTGAATTAATTATTTGGAAGCATTTTCAGCTCTTTTGCATTGTTATATGTTGATGTGAAGTTCCTATACAGTTCGTTGCCCTAGGAAATAAAAATCAGGTTCATTGCTAGGGCTAAGTGGTGATATTGTTCGTTGTTTTATGAATTCCTTTGCTTCCATAAATATTCATATTTATTTTTGTCGCTAATGCCATTTTCAGTTTGCTCCTCTAAGGTTTGAAGTGATTGACAGGTGACTATAGTAAAAATCAGAAGTGTGATTGGGGTTTGAGTCCAAACCCTTATTTTCTATTTGATGCCCTAGAAGGGACATTACAAATAGAACAACGGGAAGAAGTTAACACGATTTTTTATTAGATGTCAGATAATGTTACGCTAATTGAGGAATTGCATAACAAAATACATAGCCTACACTACATTGACATAGTAGTCAAGCTTTCTGTTGAAAGTCTTGCCAGAGGTGCAGGGAGGACACTGAAAACCTCATATTATGAGAGTGTCACAAGGATCTGACACAAACACCATGCCTATCGCGAACAACTAATTATTCAAATAGAAATAAACCAAAAACATTCATTAACGCACTCAAATCATGAAGATGACCATTATTATCTCATTTATGCAGGAAGAATACATCATATTGAAGATCCGATTATAGACATGCTCTATGTGCTACATGATACAACATTTACAAGAGCTTACTGGCTCAACCACCATTGATACATTCAAATCTTAGCTTGAAGTGCTAAAGTCTGATCTTGTACAAAATCATGACACATCCAAGGTCTACCCGTACCAAATCAAAAAGTCATCTCTTCAAAATGAGGACTAAGGAGGTATTTATAGAATTCATAGACAAGTTGACACAACCAATTGTTGCACAAATTTTCCTTAGATTCCCTACGATTCCTTACAGCTACGTAGTTATCTCTTAGTTTGCACACACTCGTCAGTTTCTAGAATCTTCCTTTGCTCTCTTAGTCACCCATATGATCCCTAATAATTTGTTGCCATATTGATTCAAGCATTGACAGGGGTCAAAACATATCTTCTTGTGCTAACCAATCATCTTGCGTCACTTGTCTCACTCCAACATGCATGATGAAAGGAGTTGGTAGATGTCCCTTTTAAGGGGTCAACGGTTCGCACACTAAATGTGTTGTTTGTCCCTAGACAAATGTTTGCTACGTCCCTTGGGTAGATGATTTCTGCGCAGTTAGTATCTCAAGTACTTTTCCTTGCAGTTTGGTTTTTAGTGTTGCCTAACTTCCCAACATGGCTTCAAGTTCACTTTCTCTTCACATGCTTCCTTTACAACCTCCTCTTCAATCACCCCCAAACTATTTGGTGATTTCTCCACATGCTCCTTTCTCTTATGTCGCTTCACCAAAGCAACTAAGTGCTTCATAAGTTTCCCCTCTTTCGATAAGCATGTTGTTTCTAAGTCCTCGAATTCCTAGATCATGATGTCCTTTTTATTGCGCAATTCCCTATCAAGCACTCATACTATGGCCAGAATGTTCTCATTTTCATCAATGTCCTTTGAGTTGGACGTTTTAGCCCTAAGTTTGTTATTCGCATTGGCTTCTTCTGCCACTTGGTCATCCACAAATTCCAACATGGGATCAAAAGAAGAATATACTTCAACATCTTCACATGCCTTCCTGAGCATTTCTTCCTCTGTATCTGTCACTTCTTCTATCTCTTCCAACTCTATTTGCATTGCATTAACTTTTTATGCATGTTCATCCTCTATCGGTTGGGTTGCTCCATATCCTTGCACCAACTTTGGAAAATCAGCTCTTATCTTATCAAGTGAATTCATATCATCTACACAGGTTTCTTGAATAATTTGCAGGTGCTTTTCTTCAACCAAACTCACAAAGTGTACTGCACCCTACTTCCACAAGTTGAGCTCACATCGCATCTTGGCTTCATTCTCCTTTGCCTTCCTAATTCTCTCTCTTAACCTTTTCTCAAGTGTTTTTGTTTTAATACTCCTCTATACAAGGTCGGCCAACATCTTGATAAGTGCACAAACCTCTTGTTCATTCGGAAATGTTTGTGCTTGCAGGTTGTATATCATCACTTCCTTTATCACTTGAGCCCCATCATGAATCATTACATTTCCTACCCCTATAGTGGGTACTTTGAAACAAAGGTCTAATTGTAGTTTTCCCAGCAAGGCCTCCAAATCCCCCTGCATTGCAAACCTTTTTGAAAGTTTCTCCTGACTTCCTCTGAAATGAGAGTATGCATATAGATGTTGTGAATGGGTATTTTCACTCTCATTGGCCTCCTCTTTGTAGCTATGTCTCCCCTTTCTTCTCGTCTCTAGGCTCTTTGGATTCTACGTTCTTGTTTGGTGGAGGAAAGTCCAAGTTGATAGGTTTCTACGACCCTTCGATGTTCAAACAAAAATCCTTAGTTTTGCACAAAGACTCTCCTTCACTCCCACTTTCAAATGCCTTGCTCTCCTTCTCCTCTTCTTCTTTTTCCTCTTGCTTCTTCTCCTCAATTTACCTTTGTGGAGGCTTGTTCTTTACCAGTGTATTCTTGTAATCCATGTCTTGGGTGACACCATAGGTCAAGGAGGAATAATCTTCCTTATCCTTGGATTCTTCATGGGGGATTCAAACCTAAATTGTGTAGCAACCATTGTTGGAAAACGTGCACAAAGAAGAAATAAAGAGAAAGCAGAATGCACACACATTATCATTGTGTGTCTGCCATTTTATTATGTGAAAGATGGCTACAAAATGGTTGAAGTAGTTTCAACCGTTTATTAGTTGAGAGGAACATGGCTGAAGAAGGATCTTTGGTTTACTAACTACAAGGTAGAAGTTCACACCAATGTGAATTGCCCAAATATTCCTTGTGAGATTTTTGAAGCTTCAAGGCATTCAATCAAACAATGCCTGACAATTTGTGGAGTAAAAGTGGGTAAGTATTGTTTGCACAAGGAGAGAAATCGACACCACCCACCATGCTGCCAAGAAATTGTTAATGTTAAAATAATAGTGGTGGCGGGAGTCAGATTCAGTAGACTCCCAAGGACAAACAATTGTTAAAGTGTTGGAAGTGTAATGAGTGGGGCCATTTCGCAGGAGATTTCCCCAATCTAAAGGACACTGAACTTCTCTATAGATGGTGCGGGCCCAGGGACCGTAGTGATGGAACTTGTCCAAAGTAAGTGAATGCCAACGAGCTTATGGCAATGACTAGAGCCCAAGCAAAGAAATTTAATTACCCTGACCCGCGAATAAAGACAGATTGGCCAAAGCAAGCGAGGAAGTTGAGAGGGACGTGGTTGAAGAACGATGATGGTCACATGAACACTATTAATGATCAAGCTAATCAATCATCAATTGCTCAGCCAATTCAAAGTGGCAAACAATTCATTCTCAGAATCCCTTAAATGAGTTCATGAGTTCATCAATCTAATTGACTTTATGAATTCTCATTCAAAGAAGAAATGAAAATATAATCAATCCATTGTAATACAAAAAAGGAAACATGATTGTGTAATATCCTAAGTTTGACTGACTGACTTCATGAGTTCTCATTCATAGAAGAAATGAAAATACAATTATACATTGAAAGGGTTGTAGTCCCACTGGTGAGGATGATGGTTTGTTACATCATCGACATGGTACAAATCTCTCTAGATACCCATTGTGGACATACGGAAGCTGATAGGGCCAGCTTTGTATTCTGGGTAACTTTGACAAATTGGATTCCCCCTGGTCATGGCAGCTTCGCCAAAAGAGGCTCTGATTTTGATGTACACTTACTCAGCATGATGTAATCTGTTTATAATCTGTAAACAGGGGAAGAGATGCTGATATGTATGTATTCAGTTGTCTTCAATAAAAAAAAACAATTATATAATGTACATCAGGACAATCTGTACTATGTTTATAGTATATACAATAATCAATCCACTGTAATAGAAAAAATGATAACATGACTGTGTAATGTCCTGTGGTGGATCTTCTACCCTTAAATGATGTAACAATGAGGATTTCCACCATCACTATTGCTGCCCTTAGGTTTATAAAAGATCCCCGATGGCAGACCAACTCTTCTTGCATCTCACATGACTTGATCCACCACCTGCAAGCCTTCTTTCTGCTTCTTGTACACTTCTCTGTGCTCTTTCAACTCTTCCTTTTCTGCTTTTTCTCTAGATTTTCTGTTGTTTATTTTCCTCAAAACTTTTGCTTCAAAGTTTCTGTCATGGGTTTTGCTTTTAAAACTCTATTTTACAAGGGTTTCGTTTCAGTGATACATCCATGGTAGATAAGCATTTTTAAATTAAAAAATAAATGAAAAATTTTTAGGACTTCATACATACCTCTGCATACTTACAAATATATGGAAATTTAATTATTAGACTGATTGGAAATCAACATCCCTTAAATCACTTATACGAGAACTGAAATATAGTATTTGTTTTTTGTAGTTCTCTTCCAACTAAGGAACATTTATTATTCATAGTAACGTCAAAATTGACTTTTTGAGGAATGATCTTGGATGGTAAATTAAACATTATGAAAATCTGCTTATTGTTTTACATGTGCTTCACAGTTTATAGGGTTTCTAGAGCCACAAATGGAAGATGGGCACTCAAAACAGTGGAGGCATTAGCCTCCTGTGGAATTGCTTCAGCGCTAGCCTTAGATGTTTTCTGGCATTAGCTGAAATTTAAGTATGCCAACTCACGAAGAGAGACCATATACATTTTATATAAATGAATACCAGTGACCCAAAAGGGATCCGGATTGTAAGTTACAATTTTATGAGTCTGTCTCCGTGCATGCTCTGCCATGCCATGATTTTATTGTTTCATATTTCATCCAAGTTTGAGTTTGCAGATTTTGTACTATTTGAAATATTGCTCAAAATCATCAGATGGGCTGCAATGTTGGAAACAGGGATTACCCATCCTTGTGGCAAGGCAAATGAATACTAAGAGGTATGCCTTGCAAGTTGTGTTATCTCTGTTAATGTTTACCTTCTGTGGCTTGTAGATTGTGTATGACATACAATCAATTCAACAAGAAACCTCAATATGTCACTCAAGCAGCCTTTAATTGAAAGAGGTTTTGATGGATTGGTAGTAGATTGTTCAATGAACATGTTCTCAAATAAATACATTTAATCAAACCAAATTATGCAAGACATTCCTTGTTGACTTTGTAAACGTATCCTTAGGCATTGTTTATGAATTATATCCAATAACTTGCAACGAGTGTGATGCAAGAAATGTTTAAAGCAAAATGTCATATTTAACACCTAAGCATCATTTCTAAATTAGTTAAAGTACTGAAAGGCTGGATGTATTGATATATGTTGGTATTTAATTTTCAAGAATGTATCTGAATGTCATGTCTGCAGTTACAGAATATTTATAGTACCTTAAATATGTGAATATCTTTGATTTCTCCACTAGGCATACAAATAAATCATCCTAAGATGAATGGAAATTTTTTTCGTTCTGCAAAGCAATCGAAAACTATTTTCTAGTTATTATTGTATTTAATTGTGTGTTCTTTATTGTCAATGTCTTTATTGACAAGGACTTTGTAGGAAATCACTATTATCTAAGAACTTTAACAATATGTTGGTACCTGATAGCTAATAATGATATTAATTAATGTTTGAAAGTGTCATTAATTTAGTCTATGGTTGGGTGTGAGTTGCAAAAAAATTGATACGAATGATGGAGGCAGGAAAAATAGCAAAGGCAGTATGTGAGGAGCAGAGAATGCAAGGCACAAAAAAACAAGAATCAAGGAAGAAGCTCAGAACCAGACAAAAGGTGGCAGATCTTAAAGGAAAGCAAATCGGTAAAGAAGAAAAGGAATCAGATGGAGGAAAAGCCCTTAGAACAGAAGGTAACAGCAAAGAAAACACAAAGGAAGTGCAATACCTGAACAGAAGGGCAACATTCGAAAGAAATCAAACCCACCATCAACAATACCAACCTATTTACTCAGCAGCAACAGAGAACCATGAAATTCGAATAGAGGGTGGTTTCTTGGTTGTGAGGGATAAAGATCATGAAAGATTGCAGGATGATCTGCAAATTCACAGGGTAGTGGCCACACACAGATGAATTTCAAACCCGATTATGGACAAAAGGGAAGAGCCCAAATTCTTCTGAAGTAAGGCTTTTTCTTCAAGGCTTTTTTCCTAGTCCTTTACTCCTCGGAAGCAGAACAGTCAGATATTTTAAGGAAATATATGAGGTTTTGAGATGAGAATTTTGACCCCAAAACAGAATCTCGAAGAGAAGTTCCAATTGGATCCGTCTTTATGGGACGCCCTTCGAATTTTGGCAAAAGGAGATGTTTGAGGAAACTTGGAATACCCGAGGAGAATTCATATGCATGGCCAAAAGAACAGAAACCATTTAATCGGTTTATGCCGTAATCTGCATTTTAATAGACCTCTCAAACCCTCTACCAGCATCAATCGTGTTGAAATCTCAAGCAAAGGAAAGATTGGAAGAAATAGACTATGAAAATGTCCCATTCAGGTCCCATACATGTCATAAGTTAGGGCATCTCAAAACGGATTGTCCTGATTTTAAAACCTATCAAGGAGTAGACAAAGGAGGCAAGATGTCTTTCGAGGATGAAGGGTTTTAGCAGCCCAATCAGCATCAATCCCCTCTACCAGCATCAATCCTGTTGAAATCTCAAACAAGGGCGAAATTGCAGGAAATAGACTATGAAAATGTCCCATTCAGGTCCGATACATGTCACAAGTTAGGGTTAAGAAAATATGGGATTAAACAAAATCAGTGAATTTGACATATCTCTGACATCAGCTAATGTTAATAAATCTGGTAGTGGAAGACCCCGAAAATTGTTAGGAATAGTTCAAGCTTCATGAAAGGAGGTTGGAAAGGGAAATCAGAGGAGCTAACTGAGGTCTTTAAGTTAATACTTAATCCATACAAAAAGAAGAGGCCCCCAAATTCAAAGTCAAGGACAAAGAAGTAAAAGAGAACCAGGGCCCAAAACTTAAAAGTAATGACCCCAGCTAAAGTAGCAGAAAAGGGAAGGGGCATAAAAAGGAGCAAAATGCACAATCTGGGTGGGATAAGGCAACCATGAAACACAAAAAATCTGTATGTCAATTATCTCATGGAACATTTAGGGTCTAAATCCCCCGAACAGGCAAAATCTGGGTAAGCAGCTCATTGGAGATTTAAAAACCAGATATACTTTAACTCCAAGAAATTAAGATTGATAGAAGATATTATCGAGTAGTAATAGATAGAATATGAATTTGAAACTTTTGAGGCAGTAGGTGCTTAAAGAGGAGCAGTTTTCATAGGGAACCCGACCTTAAGAGAGGGATTCCCAGTAGAGATCCACACAAATTGACATTTGGTAAAGGTGAAGGAGATGTCTAAAAACAGAATATCTATGGCCCGGACAATGCTTCAGCAAGGGCTATGTGCTGGGAAGAAATCAAAGAATTTTGGAGTCAGTGCAGGATAAGTAGTTGGATAATCATGGAGACTTTAATGCCATAACAGAGATGGAGGATGTATTAAGAAGTGGAAACAAATCTCAGTTGGAATAAAAAAAAACTAGGAAAGAAATGCCTAGCAGAAAAACTGGAATGGTTCCTAGCAACCAACAACAAGCCACTGACAATTGTTTAAATTAGGATTTGTGTAATAGAAGCAGAGTTTTTGCAGACAATAGGGTTGAACTATTTCCCCCTTTTCATTCAGAATAAGAGATGAAATTAGGCCTAAAAGGTGCCCTCTCAAGTTTGAACTAATGTGGCTCAAAGAACCAAGGTTAGGATATAAAATTGAGCAATGGTGGTAAAAGACAATTAATGTCTCCAAAATGTTTAACCTGGCATAGAAATAGAAAAAGCTAAAGAAAAATGTTTAAAGGAACTGAACAAAAAATCAGCGGAGGATGTTAGCAGCAAGAAGTTCCAACGTTAAAAAGAGGCGGAAGCAATTCAGGGATTATTTTGGATGGCGGATTGATTGTAGAACTACAAGAAATGGAGGCAAAACCTATGGAAAAACAAAACAAAATTCTGGTAATGGAAGAAATCCTTTGGAAGCATATGGCAAGGGTAAAATGCCTGAAGGAATGTGATTGAAATACTAAGCTCTTACACAAAACTACATTGATAAGAAGGAATGGGAATAACATAAAAAACATCTCTTCCAAAAAGGGTGGGAAGTCTCAGATTGGGAAGAAATAAGAATAGCAGTTAGATAATTATCATAAATATTATCTAGAAGGAAGAAGACAATGAACAGGTCAAGAGGGATCTATAGGAAAACATCCCAAGCTTTATTTCTAGAGAGGGCAATGAGTTCCTAATGGGCGACATTGAGAGGAAAAAGTCAGGATGGTGGTATACTCTTTCCAGCTAAGCAAATCCTGAGGCCCGTACGGGTTTCCAGCTGGATTCTTCTAGGAATTCTAGGACATTATTGGTGGAGAGGTGCTGGAAGCAATAAAAATTCAGCTGGAAGCCAAGCAATCGAGAAGGAGTCAAACACAACCTTTATTGCCTTTACAACAAAATCTGTTGAAGCCAGGTGCTTTGATGAATTTCACCCTATCTTGCTTTGTAACATTATAAAATATTTTTTAAAGCCATTACAAATAGGTTGAATGAAATCTTCCTAAAAATAGTATCATAAGAGCAGGGGCATTTGTAAAAGGTAAGCGACTTTTGGATGGTATAATTGTAGCTCACTAGCTAATGCATTCAGCCTCCCAAAGAAAATCAAGTAGCATGTTCATAAAATTAGACATGAATAAAGCCTACAACAAAGTATAGTGTGACTTTCTTGATAAGGAGCTACGAATTTCGGATTTGATAAAAATTGGAGGACATGGGTCAAGGAATGTTAACTACAGGATTTTCAATGTTAGTAAACAGTGAGCTCGCAGGGTTCTTCAACAACTCTAGGCGATTGAGACAAGGGGATCCACTATCTCCATATTTACTTATCATTATGGCTGAAGCATTTTGTAGAAAAATAAAACATTGGCTAAGAGAAAATCATGTGAAAGGGTTATCAGTGGCAAGAGAACTCAATAATATCGCACATCTTCAATTTATAGATGAAACCTTGGTCAAAGAAGCTTTAACAAGAGGCTAGAATTCGAAGAAAATTTTGGAGACCTGCAAGAAAGCAATTGATGAAATGATAATTAAAGAAAAATAATACATATATTTCATAAACACAAACCCATTTCAACAAAGGTTAATAAGCAGAATTATCACATTTGGTATTGGAAGGCTTCCAAGTATCTACCTTGGAATCTTGATGTTTATTGGGAGGAAGCCATCACCTTTATGGAAGCAACTAGTTGAAAGGTGCTAATCAAAACTAGCTAGCTAGAAGGGTAAGTGGTTAGTCCTTATAGGAATGTCAAAACTAAGCGATTGGTTCAACGTGGTACCGAAACGAGGGTAATCAAGCTGAAATGTACCCAATGTGCTAGTGTAATATTGATTTGGGTTAAATTGGCACAAATAATGTACCACATTGAACTGATCGAGCAATTGGTTCAACATGTATGCAAACAGGGCCAATCGAGATGAATCAAAATCAATGCAAAGTTTGATGATGACTGGGGCTTGATTGGCTCCAATTAAAAAAGTGAACCAATTGAAACATGGCACACAAATGGGACCAATTGAGATAAAATGCACACAATTCGATGGTGTAACATCAATCGAGGTTTAATTGGTCCCAACTTAAGTACCATATTGATCTGATTAGTTCAACATCATATGCAAATGGGGCCAATTGATTTGAAAGGCACTTGATGCAACAATATAACATTAATAGGGGTTTAATTGGCTCCAATTTAAGTATTGTGTTGGACCAATCCCCTGATCAAGTGATTGGCTCAACGTGATATGCAAACAAGTCCAATTTAGTGTAAACACACTCGATGCAATAGTGCAATGATTGGTTCAACATGGTATGCAAATGAGGCCAATTTAGCTGAAACACATCCAATGTAATAGTGTGACATCATCTAGGACTCGATTGACCCCAATTAAAGTATTTTGTGAACTAATTGAGTGATTGGTTCAACATGGTATGTAAGGGGAACCAATCAAGTCGAAACACACTCAATGCAATATTATAATGTTGATTTGGGCTCGATTGGTGCCATTAAAGTATTGTATTGAATCAATCAAGTGATTGATTCAATGTTATATGCAAATGGGGCCACTGAAGCTGTAGTGTATCCATTACAAACATGTAATGTTGACCGAGGTTTAACTGACCCCAATTAAAGTACCATGTTGAAGTGATCAAGTGATTGGTTTAACATGGTACGCAATTAGGGCTAATCAAGTTGAAACACACCCAATGGGATAGTGTAATATCGACTGGGGCTTGATTGACTCCAATTAAAGTACCGACTTGAACCGATCAAAGGATCAATATAATGTGGCATGCAAATGCAGCCAATCGAGCTTAAATGCACCCAATGTGACAGTATAATGCCAACCAGTGTTCGATTGGCTCCACTTAAAGGGCTATGTCAAATTGATGGATCGATTGGTTCAATGTGGTATGTAAATGGGTCCGATCATGTTGAAACACACCCATTGTGACACTATAATATTGACATGGCTTTACTAGCCCTAGTTAAAGTATCATGTCGAACTGATAAGGTGATTGGTTCAATGTAGTACATACCCTAAATTTAATCCAAGGCACCTACAATTACACTTTTATATCTATTTCTAACATTTGGTCCAAAATACATAATTTGCATTTTTCCCGCATATTCCCCTCTTCTAAGCACTCTGTAATCTACTAGGCCAACCATATTATCAGTATTGTATCATCAAAATGACTTCAGTCCTTGACATATTATAACACATCTTCCAATTTTGAGTTTCATGGCAGTTCTAAGTTTCACGACCATTAGATAGGTTCGGACCTAAACCTTTCCACATGTTAGAGGTATGTTTATTCCCTGTCCAATGGTCAAAGTTTCAAATGGGTAACTTGTACGGGTTGGCCTCATCATGATTTTAGGGGCGATTGAGTGCCAAACTAATGACATGATAGCTATTTAAGCAAACACACCTAAGTCATTTCAAACCATCTAGGAATGATCTTGTTAAAGGCTCATCACTTTGAGGGACTACATGTAAATAGACGAATTTCCCAAGAGCAGTCTTATATCAACCAAAAGCATATGAATTATACAAAGGTTAAGAAAACATGTTGTCAAGTGCAAAGGTAAAGTCAAGGGTTTCATTTTAAGTGCATTTATATCATATTGTTTGTTGCATCTCATCATAGGCCTTTGGAAGAACTACATGTGGTTTGATCCCTCCTCAAAGTATTGGTACATGGGAAATGCTCACCACACCAATTGGAGTGTGGCAAAGGTTGTCCAACCTAAAATGCTTACCCTTTTTTATTAGGGTTCACACCTCTGAAGTAAGTTAAGTTAGGGCTTGACAAAGAAGGTAATTTAGTTACATTGCAAAGTTATTGCAACATTACAATGCCAAAAACTAGAAGAATACATCTAGGTGAATTGTGCACAAAAAAATGGATTATGCACAGTCTCTCCTACACAAGTTCATGGCTTCCAGACGTGTTTAGACCTAATGCAATCTATTCCTCATTTGTCTTTTTCAAATCCATCTAGATCACATTATCAACCCGTGGCTTTTTTAAAGCATATTGACGACTATTTGCACACCTTCTATATTGCATTTGAGCATCTTGTTTCATTATCTTTCATCTTGTATTGCTAAGTTTATTTCATGTATGTGCCCTAATTGATGTTTTACTATATTTTGAGTGATCGATACTTTTAAATCTTAAGTTTATTTTAATTCAGATTTATAAAAGGATTGCCCTTTATTAGTATTAATTAATCCTTTCAATTAATGCTTTAGTTAGACTTGTAACTTAATTTTAATATTACATTTTGGTGAATGTAATCTTATATTTTGAACACAACCTAGGGTTTCAAATTTTACGGCTAGTTCTTGATCTCGAGGTTTTATACAAGCCTTAATCCTTTGCACCTACTTAGATTATGTGTGATCCTTGAGTGCTTTCATGATTTAGCTAGATCCATTACACCTATTAGGCATATAATACTAATTATATAATATTACCTAATCCTCGTGCAAAGAAATATGATAAAAAATATAAATAATCAATCAATTTATGAACCAACGTTTGAGATTAATGATCAAATGCAACCTCTAAATTTACTTATTCATACAATTCATAATAGTCAAATCATCTCTCTAATGCATCCAATAGGAGAAATGCATAAACAACTTAATATTGTATTCAACCAACCTAATACCAAGGCAAGTCATGATATTGTTTTTGGCCAACTAATAGTACAAAGTGTCCTACAAACCCCTTATGTAATGCCCCATCTGGGACACCGAAAAACGCACTAAGCAGGTTAAAATTTTAAGGTAAAATTTTTTATTTTTTTTGAAGTGTTAGATTTAATACTAATACATCTTTGGTAACTTTTCCTGGTAACTACTAATTTTATACCATTTAATTTATTTCAATCTAACTTGTTTGCTAACCCTTACTCGACATTAATTATTTAATTATATTTTAATTTTACTAGTGCCCCCACAAGAAGGAATAAACAATAATAATTAAATCCACACCCCTTTACATTTCATCTACCATCTCCATCATTAATCTCATGACTAAAGGTGTGAAGGCTTACATGTGAGCCCTAAGATTTTCCTAATCTCAATCCCTAGATCTCATTAGACCTAAATTTTACCCTAGATATCTATATCCCCTTTTCTCCTTTTATCTCTTCCTTTCATTTATTTTCTCCATTCTTACTCTTTTGTTTTCTTTATCTCTTCAAGCAAGAAATTGAAAACAATGAAATCATATATATATATATATATATATATATATATATATATATATATATATATATATATATATATGTCTTTACTTATTTATATATTTATTGTTTTGGTTTTGACACATACCTTTCCCTCTTGTTGGCTATGAACACAAGGAAAGAGGTGGCTGGGCCGGATTGGGCGCAGCAGGGGCCGGGGCAGGCTGAGGAGGCGGCGGGGCAGGCGACAGGGGGTGGCGCGGCAGCGGCGAGACGGGCAGAGGCGCGGCCGTGGGAGGTGGCCGCAGGGGGGGATAGGGTGTGGGAGGAGTGGGGCGGGACAGGCCCGCGCCGGCAGGTCTGTGCACAGGTGCAACGGTGGGGGCCGAACCCCCCACCATATTAGGTTTTTTTTTTTTTTAAAAAGCGTTTGGTTTAAACAAAAATTTATATAATAAGTTTTATACATTATATATATATATTTATTTATTTATTTATTTTGCCATATAAACAAATGTCTGCTTTAAAAATAGCATGCAAATAATATACTTTAAATACATATATATATATATATATACTCAAAGAACTCTTTTTAGGTTTATAGAAACATCTCTTTTGTAAAAATAAAAAATAAAATAAAATAAATTTATATTTGAAATTCCACTAAAAGATGGTTCATTTTCTAAACAAGAAAAATACAGTTTTTTTTTTTTTCTTTTGTAATATAAAAACCAGCAATATATTCTTTTTCTAAATTTGAAATTTCTAAATAAAGAGCAGAAAGAAATTTGAACCAGAAGGTATTTCCCTAAACTAACTCTTAGTGGAAAAAGGTAGAACATATAAACTGCTTATTCCATTCATTCAAACAGATTATTCATGAAGGGAACTAGAGACTTATTTTATTCTATTGATAAACAATTATAAGGAGAGATGTGCTGCAAAATGATACTTTATATTTTTATTCTTATGTTTATTTATTTCTTCTAAATCTTGTTACATGATTTATCAAGAGGAATAACAACACAAGTAATATTTTCTTTTGATTAACTCTCTTTTCTTCAAAATGGAGTACTAACTCTTCATATTAAAAACATTTTCACTATCTCACAATGCCTTTATTTCAAAGGTCTAAATTTCCAAAAAAAATTCTAACATAGTCCCATAATATTTCAAAAATGCAAAGGAAGGCTTTACAAAGTAACATACTAATATTAAGGGTAGATTTACCAACACATATAAAACTAGATTTGCATGTAACCCAAATACAAGAGGATGTTTTACAAGACATTGAAGGCTCACATAAGCCATCCTTTCCAAGATACAATGAAAGGGAAGACCCAAAAAAAATGAAGGAAACAAGTAGTTCCAACTTGACGAGTGTCTTCATGTGTCTTCCAATGGCTTTCCAACTCCAAAATCTTTCAAGACCAACACAATGAGAAAGGGCTTGTTTATCCACCCAACCTTTAGGCATCATCACATGCATATCCCAAGGTTGGGATGCATGCTAGCCTCCCCCAAGCCCATGGGAAAGAGGATAGCTAACCAACACTTGCACAAGGTGAAAGGTAAAACAACAAAGAAAACAAGCACACAAACATAAAATTCACAACAACACAAAACTCCAACTTACAAGGAGGAGAACCCATATTCATCCTCCAAAAAAAAAATCGGGAAGAGAAGAGAAAGTTCTCCAAAAATTAAGCATCAATATTATTTGCACATTGAACACAACTTCTCAACCTCCTTATTGCTCCTTATTCACAACAAGACCCTCCTTATTCCTCCCCCTTTCTCCAAGTCCTCCTTGGAAGGATTTTCAAACTCCAAAAAGGGGGTTTCCTTACCAAGGATGGGGAAGGAGATTCAAGCCAAATGAATCAACTTCCCCACCTCATCCATTTGAGGGGAAAAACAATAATGTCCTACAAGGCTTGGCCATCAAGCCATGAGGATTGAGAGGGAAAAATTCCCTCTCTCTTCCCCCACACTCCAAAACTCCATCATGCCATATAATGGAGGGAGTAAAAAAGAAACACACAAACAACACTACAAGCTACATTCAACAATAACAATTTTCAAGCAATCAATTTATCAACTAAAATAAAGCAACACAACATTAAGATCTAAGAGCCTACCTCAAGGAAAGCTCTCCAAAAAGCTTCCTAACTTCAAGATTTCCACTCTTAGCTCCAAGCAAATCCCAAGCTCCGAAATCCCCCAAGCATCCCAACAAGAAAATCCAAAAAAAAGTCCCTCTCATTTTCCATGAATGAGAATTTGAAGAGGAACAAGCAAGCATCCTCACAAATGAGGGGGTGACATGTGTCACCCCTCTCCCTCCTCATAGTCAAAGATGCCAAAACAAAAGAGAGAAAGGGTAAAATTATCTTTTTGACCTCTTCTCCCAAATTCCCTTAAATGTTAGCAAGACAAAACTAGTTGAACTTTTGATAAACACACAAATCCACATCTCTTACATGGATGTGACAAAACAAGGGTAGAAAGGGAGGGAAAACTCCCTCTAGCCTTGAAAACAAGCCCCCCTACCCATTGGGTAGGGTCCAAGGGCTCATTTTTGTGATAGGGGGACTCCTAAGCTACAAAGGGGTCCCCAAAAATGCCCAAAATACCCTAATTTCGGGTTTTGCATTTTGGCACAAGGGTAGAGGGTGTGGGGACCACCCAAGGGTCTCACATGTGACCCTAAACCCTTGTAATTAAGATACTAATTAACAAAAATCAACAATTTAAAAGAAAGTGGGATTATTAACTCCCAAAACAAGTTTACAACTTTACTAACAACCCTAAACAAAATTAATAAATCAAAGCAAAATACTTTACATACATTGGGGTCACTCAAAGTGCCCAAAATTAATAATCATCTATCCTAGGGCTTCACACAGTGAACATGGCTAGGACTTAGCCCGTGGGCTGCTTGTGCAAGTTTTGAGTAACTGGCCTGAATCCCACGTTCTCCTGTAAACCTGTCACCTGCACACTCATTGCACACATTAACTGCACCTGTCCAATACAATATAATTAAATGACATAGTAAGATATCAATGCATGCTAAACTAACCTAACATCCTACTGAAATCAAGCTGCGACAACGTGCACAATTATATTCCAAAAGTTAGACAAGATGATAAAGTGACATAACCAACCAAATACCAAGGCAAGTCATGATATTGTTTTTGGCCAACTAATAGTACAAAGTGTCCTACAAACCCCTTATCCGCAACGTTGCCATGCTAGAGTTCTACATGTTTGATGAATATGGCGATCCCTTTTTACATCACACATTTCACATCATCATTGGAAAGCTACTAATGCAATGACACATTATTACCTAAAACCTTACATAAGTCTAGTGGGTCATGGGTTAGATTGGTTTTACTCATTAACTAACAGTTTTACGAGCTCTTATCTTAAACCTAAGGAGGAAATATTAGCCCACTTTAGCATTAACAAAGAGCTTGAACTCACACTTGAATATTTACTATCTTTCAAACAAAATGTCTATGGACCCATTTGTGAACACGCTCTTAGATTTAGAAATGGAATGCACCGATTGATGTGCGAACCAATAAACCTAGAAAAACAATCTATCTTTAGTAGGAACTTGTTGCCTCCCCTTAAAAGCAAATCATTCTTTCAATTCCATGAGCTAATTGATTATGAGGATACACTTTCACTCTTTCATGCTCTTGATATTGAGGTGAGAGATTTGTATGCTACTAACACTCCTAGTCACTAGAGAAGCTTTTCCACCTTGGACCAACTTGCCATGTGTCAAGATACAACTACTATAGATTCTCACCTTGTACTAGAGAAGTTGTAAGTAAAAGCAAATATGCTCAACAAACCACAAGATGCCTTGAAGATGTTCCTCAATAAGAAACTCATTATTTCACCCCCATCCAATATCGGCCTACACATATTTTGTCAAGAAATATAGATAAGCCATTTTATGACTAAAATAGGATCTCATGACGTGATTTAAATAACTACATTGTGTTACAACAAATGATTGAAGCATTTGTCAAAAGTGGGTTAATCACAATTGAGAAAAGTGTTATAAAATCATGATACCCTACCTCATATGACAAACTAGCAATGACATAACTTAGCATACCACAATCACAACTTACAAGTGAGCCAATGTTCATAACAACATTTGTGGAGGGGAAATATACATGAAAAATCATTAGAGATGAGACAACATATATAAATACATGTAGTATGGTCTTCTTTCAACAAATAAGATGTCCTTAGTATCTATGTTGGCAAATGTAATGCACCTCGAGCCTATTTTAAAGTCAATAACATTTGTGTATAATTGTGCAACGATTAATCTTATGGCTATTATCTACCTTGTTTTTCTCTCGTCTCTCCTTTTCTTACCTTTTGTCTTGAGTGTGATGAATATGTGTGTGGACTATACTTGCATTTGTTTCATTTTTTTTGTTTTATTTTCAAGCACAAATGGGATAAGATCTCTATTTCTCTTTTGTCACATCACTTTTCATTTTAATTTGTCGTCCCACTCCACCCTTTCCCCCCTGCATGGTTAGATTAGGTAGCGTTAGAAGTAGAAGTAGATGAAGAGTCAACTATTCTCTGAAGGTTTTCCTCGAAGGAGCTAGGATCCCACTCCTTGGAGACACTGCAAAGATGTTTGTCCATTTCCATTAGACAACAATTTTCTATTAATTTATGTGACAAACAACATATCTAATGTAGAAGTTAGTAATTGAAGCTATGCTTGGGTCTTGATTTTGTATTTGTAGAACATTTGAATGTTTTTGGAATTTTTGAAACATTTTTTTTTTGTAATTTTGAAATATTTCGTTTTATGACGGTCTTTAAATTGTAGTATTTGATGAGCAAATCAAATGGAGGGAAGAGGGCCTTGAACCGTGTTAGATGTATGTGTGTGATAGCCTTGAATAAGATCATGTGTCATAATAGAAGGACATCGAGATATAGGAGAATGCATAAAATGAACTACCAGAGGAGGCTTGTGCCTTGATCGAGTACTATGTATAGAAGAGGATTGTGTTGCTTTAAGCTTAAGCTACATGATAGATTGATTTGTCTTCAATTATCTAGGAGAATTCATTGACTTAGATTTGTCTAGTTTTGATCGTGGCTTATGTTAAAAGGACTGTAGTATAGGAGTGCTAACCACCAGATTGGCAGAAATTTTAGCAGATGGAGGGAGTATAGGTGGCTTGACCTTTTTCACACAAGGAGTAGAATCAATAGTAACAATCAAAAGCGGAAAAGGAGATTCATAAGGAACACCCTTGACCTTCACAACTTTATTGCAATTTTATATAATTGACACAATTATGCACAATAGAAGCAATAATGCAGATCTTATGAAGCCAAGAGTGCCCTAGTAACATGGCACATGTCCCAATACTTTGGATAACCAAGAAAGGTGTAGATAGAATAGCTTCCTCCACTTAAAGGCTTCACAAAGTAGCTTGAGAAGTAGGTTGTAGATGTTGCCCATTATATCCCAAATATTTAAGCAAGTCGTAGTACATAGATTGTCACAACCATCATTGTTAATTGTAACAATGTGAATAGCCTATTGATTGATATAAGCTTGAATGTATAGTGCATTGTTATCCAAAACATTATCTACAATTCCGCTTTCACTAAATGTAATAGTAGGCCATGGAGGTGGATAGGTAGTGATAGCTCCAATGAGGGCCTCAAACAAATGACTATATGATTTTGGATGAGGATGCGTGTTTTACGCATGATTAACCTCAAGATTTCCTTTAGGCTCTATCATATGTAAGGATAATGGATCATTGAAAAATTTAACCTTTTCATTGTCATTGATTTGTGGCTTAATCTTTGCTTGATATGTGTCAATTTCAATTATTTGACTATCGATGAGATGTTGAATGATATCCTTTAGCTTGAAATATCAATTTGTAGAATGGCCTTTACAACAATGATAGTCACAATATGCATTTACATCAAATGATCTTGATTGAGGCTTTCTCGTATCAACCTCCATAGGTGGAGGGAGAGACACAAGGTTACAATCAAGAAAGCTTTGTAAGTACAATATGTGGAGGGATTTGCAGCCATGTGAACTATTCCTTAAGAGGTTCTAGCAATTGAAACTTCGTTAGTTGAGATATAACACTGACTATTACTTTTGCTTCATTCTTATTGTTATTAGGTTTAGCCTCGAAACCTTGTTTACTTGGAAACTTGGTATTGGGCACAAATTGGACAGTGGGCGCATATTGAAGCTTGTTCATTGTTATAAGCATGAACTCTAGATCCTTTAGGGTATGACATAATTCATTGAAAGATCAAAAGTTTGAAAACATGATAGACTCTTACAAAGGTGCTAACAAGCTTTGTGTGAATAGATCTTGAAGCTCATTATCTGCAAGTGGGTTGTTCATCTTAGTAAGCATCATCTTGTAACATAACACATAAACATTAACAGTCTCATTGTATTCTTGCTTAAGTTTTTCCATATGAGCATAAGAGAATTTCTCACCAATATTAATTTATAAGTGAGCTAATAATTGATCAAACAATGGATTAAAGGCCCTAATAGATTGGAGAGGGAGGTCATATAACCATTGCAGATCATAATCCTTTAGACTTCGTGGAAATAACTTGGTAAGAAGTGTATCATTGTAGGAATAGTCTAGAGAAAGTTGCATGAAAGGAGTGAAGATGTTGTTCCTGGTCTCCTTTACCTTTGTAGATAGGAAGCTTACGAGCAATGAATCCTAGAGGCAAAGGATCAGAGGCCAACTTAGGTGATGTGAATCCATAGCATGTAAATTCTTAGACACACCTTGCTCTAACTATAACACCTTAGCTTGCGAATCAAAAAAGGTATGCGTTAGGGAATGTGCATGATCTGAGGTATGTTAGGGTCCATGTGTGCACTAGAGAAGTAAAAGTAGTAGAAGTAGGTGGACTAAACATATGAATTTGTTGATTGATTAAGGGTACCCCGATACAAAGGTAAATGTAGGCACATTAGATGTATGTGGACTAGATGTAGATGCCTTTTCGACTTCATCCTAATAATGTATAGAAAAGAGTCAATTCGGTCTAGATTGTTATTAAGAAATTTTGAAAAATCTTGCTCATCCTCTTCATCAAAGGTGTAGGAATCACGAGTTTGATTGACCACTTCTTGAGAAGGTTCGGCAATTATAGCCATGAAAACATCAGTAAAAGGGTGCTTAATTTGAGAATACTTGTATGAGTCATCGTCGGTTAGAGTAGTTTACTCTTATCCCTTATGGAGGAAATTGATGCATTTATGTAATCTAGAGGGCATAGATTCCATATCATGAATCCATGGGCTGCCTAATAACATATTGTAATCATTAGGTCCATCTAAGACTTGGAACGTGGAAGGAATTGTTTTTGGTCCAAATTCCAGAGTGATTGTACCTATTGTAGGTTGAGTAGTAGTATCAAAGCTTTTAAAAATAACATTTGACTGATGTACAAATTTCATAGAGAACCAATTTTTGAAGCACTAAGGACATTATATTCAATATGGAACCATTATCAATGAAAACCTTGATTATAAAATTTTGAATGTGGGTCATAATAAACAATGGTTAATATGAGTCCTTAATATCCTTAGGTGGTAAAGTATTGTGATTGAAAATGATGGCCATACTAGTCTTTGCTTTATAGAAAGAAAACAATAGAGTGGAGTATACAAGCTATGTAACAAAATAAAAATCCTAATATCAACAAGTATTTGAGATAAGAATCTCATGGTGACCCTAAGAAGCAACAATGATATGCAAATCCTAGGGTAGTTATGTAAATTTAGATTTAGGATACAAAAATAAGAATAGAAATTTGAAAACCCTAGAAGATGAGAATTGAAATCCTAAAGGGGAAAGGAAGTTGGATTTGATCAATAAATTGGTTCACCAAATGGTTTAACCCAAATTAGAAAATATAAAAGGGGTAATATCCTAATTATGTTAGAATTATAGAGACTAATGCTCAATTAGATTTTATAAATAAATACAGTGAGATTCATATTTTACACAACACATAAATGTAATAAAAAAATATTAGTTGATTAACCACATGTCGAGATATATTAAACACAAGAAGATAGGTTGGCTTAGCTTTATGGATGGTTTGTAGATGTTTTGGATCTATAATTAGGGAAAACATACTATAATTGGATTGAACTTGTCGGTCTTCTCTACCATCATTGTATTCCCGAGTGGAAATGGAATACTATTGTACATGGAATTCATTATAGGAATTCCCACATCCTCCCATCGACATGATGCCATTATGGTCATTGTGGACAAGTTGGCCAAGGTGGCACACGTCTCACTAGTTAAGACTACTTACACAATGAGAACATTGGCTAGGGTTTACCTTGATAAGATTGTTTGGATGCACAAAATTCCTATAAGATCATCTGCAACCATGATCCCTTGTATGCATTTGGTTTCTATATTACTCTTCAAGAGGCATTGGGTACACAACTCAACTTCAACATAACTTATCACCTAGAGACAGATGGGTAGATAGAGAGAGTGAGTCGGGTTTTTGAGGACATGCTTCACATGCATGTGATGAGCCAACAGTCCCATTGGGAAGGTTGTCTCTATCTGATAGAGTTTACATACAATATCTACCACATTTCCATCAACTTGGTGTTTTACAAGGCATTAGATGACATGGAGTGCAGGAATTTACTTAGCTAGGATAGGTGGGAGGATCATGTTGATGTTAGGCCTATTATTTTGCAGGACATGGAGCATTAGTTGGTTCTCATTCAGTAGCACCTACAAGAGGCAGAAGAGCAGAAAAATAAGTACGTTGATGCCAAGAGGATTGACCATAGTTTTGAGGAGGGTAGTAAGGTTTTTATGAGAGTAAAACTACATAAGAGCCTAATATGTTATGGGAAGGGTTCTAAGCTAGTAGTGTGGTTCATTGGACCTTTAGAGATTTTGGAGCAGGTATGACCATTTTCCTACCATCTAGCCTTTCTACCAATATTATCTTGAGTTCACAATGTGTTTCATGTGTCTTTACTGTGGATATATATTCTAGACCCCTCTCATGTTCTAGACCAGTCGACATCGAGCAAATGACTCTGGAACCTGTGCACATTTTGGAGCATAGGACCTTGGGCCTTTGAGGATGTGAGTTGGACCAAGTCAAGGTGTGGTGGGGTAAATACGATGAGTGAGAAGCCGCTTGGGAGGATGCAACAACCTTGAGACTTCAACATCCCCACCTCTTTTAGTGACTTTCAAAGGAAGTCAATATTAAGAGGAGGGGGATGTCATGCCCACTTTTATCATTGTTCTCCTAGATGTTAGTTATGCAACTACTTTAACCTTACTTTTTAGAAATTGATACATTTGGTATAGTGCTATGGCATAGCATAATTGATTTTGATATATATATTTGCATACTATGATGCATGTTATGCTTATAGTTATGATGATGGGAACTTGTGTTTGTTACTACTCTTAAGTTGATCATGACGGTTACAATATGTAATATTGTCTAGCGATATATTGCTTACTACTCTTATTGATCATGATGATTAGGACATGTGATTTTCTTAGCTTTATGGTCTAAATAAGTAAATATGTGTATTCAAAATATAATAATGTGAATAATGATTGTTGGGATGTAGTAGGGGTAGTATAATTTGGATTATGTTTTTCTCATTATATGAATGCAAAGGTTGTGAACTTTATAACTTAGAAAAGAATTAAATTATTGATTTCAAATATCGCGTTCGACATATATGATGCTTGTGCCAAGTGTGCAAGGACCATGTATTTGGTATGCTTCCAAGCATCCAAGATTTAGAGAGGAAAATGACCAATCCTTCAGGGACAACACTTATTTTCCTTAGGGTTGTAGAAAGTGTGTTGTTTCTAAGGTCCTTTGGTTAGTCATTTTCTTCTTACCCATATAACCTTGTTATGTTGACTTCTTGTTTCAATTAATATTTTTCCTTTTGTATGTGTTGAAATTTACTATCTCCATTTTAAATTTAGAAATTCATATTTGTGTTTTAAGACAATTTAAGAAGTGTTTGGGGCAAGAAGCCTATGTTTATCCTCCCCAAATTTGACCTAAGTCACTACCCCAGGGTAACTTATGGAGGCTAGTTACACCTCTAGGGCTAAGAGAGCCATCATTACATTAGGGCTCTAAGAAATATTCCAAAATTAAATTTTGGATTTTATCCTTGCATGAGGGGTAATAAGGCTAACCCATCTTGGTTAATCCAAAGTTTGAAGTGTGGACCAAGAAATGGTCTTCTTGTTTAGGGAGAAAATGATTGTTGTTTTTGGAAGTGGATTATGTCTTGGAGTGGGTAAATGTGGTTGAATGTTGGATGAGGTGTATTGAGTCGTGTGCTGCTATTTGGTCTTTATTAATTGGTTTTTATGTTGGTGGGAATGTTTTCTTATGTTAGTTTTGAATGTGGAGTTGGGGGTTATGCAATTTTGGATTAGAAGGGTTGTTAAGGAGATTTAGGACAGTATTTGTTGGGAGTGTTTGGCTAAAAATATTTGTTGCTTGCGGTCTCAGACAATGGACAGTAGGAGGTAAGCTTGAATTCCATTTTTAACTCTTAGTGTTTTGGAGAAATCTCTTTGTGAATGTGATATTCTTGTTGATGTGTTTTATAATCCTTGAATTGTGTTGAAATTTTAATGCAAATGTTAAGACTCCATTGTTGTTAAGTTTCATTGTGGTTGTACCAGTATTTAATGAGTGTGGGGGAAGATGTAGCGACTTATGTTTAATATTGTGGAGTACAAGGAAGAAATGATAATGCTTTTAATATAAATGAAGGCTTGTTTTGAAGAAAATATAATCTCAAGGGGGTCTTCCACCATCTCCTAGGAGGAGTGGATGTAGGGGCTCATTGAGACAGTATATCACCTTGAGGTTTTCAATGACCAACATGGATGTAGGGACCCAAAGAACTTAGCTTCCATTGGTATTCATCCCCTTAGGAAAACATGTTACATGTTTGTATGTGTGTATTCTGATTTTATTTTAAAATTTCTACCCTTGTAAGTTATTGTCCAAGAATATATATGTATGAATGAGTGAGTGGAGTATGAGGTGTGTCAATTGTTTTAGTAAGCTTGTCAATCTATCCTTGGTGTTCTGTGTTTTGTGTTATAAGTGGTTTCACTCTTGGATTAAGGATTTAACGGGTCAGGATTGATGTAATCATTTCCATACTATGTGGTAGGGAGGTGAATGTTGCTTGTCTCTCCATAGTGTAGAAGTTTGGAGTGGTGTAATTGTAGGATTAGAAGAGTTCAAAGTTGTTGCTAAAGTTGTGTAATGTGGAAGTTTTTTTGTTAAATTTAAATATGTGATTTGTGTAAGTAGATCGTATATAGTTTAAAGCCATTGTGTGGACATATGTTCTATTAGTGTCATCTTTTATTGTTGTGAAACAAATGAATTTAAAATTGTTGTAGAAGTTTGTTTTGAATTGAAATGTTGAACTTAAATATGGAGGTAAAAGTATGGATTTAAGTAAAGGAGGAATCCGTTTTCTTATTGAATTTTGATTGTAAGAATGTTCCATATTTCCGTAATTCTTAAATCATGTTTTTTAGTTTCTAAATTTTTTAGTTTCCGAGGATGGAAAACACGTTACTTATTAAATCTTTAGAAAAATTAAATGGAATCTTGTATATGAATTTTAAACCCTCAAGGTGAATAGTAGCATATGGAATCAATTTTCTGAAAGAACGGTAATTTCTTACTATTCCTAGTTGCTAAATAAGACTTCAAGTAGTCAAGATAAACACAGACTGCCACAATTATAGTTTTCACAAAACTAAAATGTTACTAAACAAGTATATTATGTATATATTATAAAATAATTGGGTATTTATAATATTTGTGTGTGTGTACACACACACACATACATACATACATATACATACATGTGTGTGTACACACACACACACACACACACACACACACACACACACACACACACACACACACACACACACACACACACACACACAATTATATCTCTCTAACAATAAGATTGTTAACCAATTAAACTTGTTTAGAAATATTTAAGATAGAAGTCCACACTTCTTTAAAAAAAATCCTTACAAGTCTATTTAAATACACACACATGGAAATGTTATATAGATGTATATTAAAGCATTTATATTATAATAAATAACATCTATAAAAATCCATAGACTCGTGTTTTATGTGTGTATATAGAAATTATACAAAAAATGTATGTATATAAACACACATTTATGTATGGAACACACACACGCACATACATACATGTGTGTGTACACACACACACACAATTATCTCTCTAACAATAAGATTGTTAACCAATTAAACTTGTTTAGAAATATTTAAGATAGAAGTCTACACTTCTTTAAAAAAATTCCCTACAAGTCGATTTAAATACACACACATGGGAATGTTATATAGATGTATATTAAAGCATTTATATTATAATAAATAACATCTATAAAAATCCATAGACTCATGTTTTATGTGTGTATATAGAAATTATACAAAAAGGTATGTATATATACACACATATATGTATGGATATGCATATGTGCATATATATAATCCCATAATGAAATTATATATATATATATATAGACACACACACACACACACACACACACACACACACACACACACACACACACACACACACACACACACACACACGTGCAAACTCCATCCATGAGGGAGCATACACATGTGTATATTTTCACAAGATGAATATATGCCATGGGTGTATCGTTCCTCCCTTTCTCTTTCCTACCACAAAAAAAAGACCTAAACTCATCCCATGATCCTCTTCCATTCCTTTGTTGAAAACTACAAATGGAAGAAAATAAAGTGGAATAGGCGTTCATGATGTCATTAAAACTCTACATAAAGAAATAATGACTTGGTTTCCCAATTTATTGTGGTGATTAAATAGTTAATTGTTAAAAGTCATATGTTAAGTGTTTACTCTGAATAATAAATTTAAGAATGATAATCTAAGCCATACAAGGTTATTTTAATTTGAAAATAACAACGCTCAACCGATTAAATAAGACCCTACTAAAGAGATAATAATGGAATTATAATAAATTAAATTACCATCCGTAAAAGTCCTCAACATTAATTAAAATTTTAAAATGTTTCTTTTTGTCCCTCACACCATGCACACTACAGAATTTAATAAAGAAATCTTAATAATTTTAACAACTTTAATGACATGCAATTCACCTAGCTAAATAAATAATAATGCAAAATTAATAATTTAACTGCAACTTGAAATTTCTCTAGATTCTTTTTTATAAATAAAGTTTATTTTAAATGCCACTCACCCCACACACTTATCAAATAAATTAATGAAGTTAATTGATGTAATTAAACCCACTTAGGGTCCTCACCACACATACTGACCCAACGTAGGATTAAGTCCTAGCCCTTAGATCAAAAAAATCCGAGCCATAGGATCTAGGGTAGCTTGAGTGTTGTCCTAATTTCTCTTTGGAATTTTATTAAAAAAATCCTATTCCACTTTGTTTGTCTCCATTTGCAGGTTTCAACAAAGGAATGGAAGAGGATCGTGGGAGGAATTTCGGTATGACTTTTTTGGTTGTAGAGGAGAGAAGAAGAGGATGAATACACAAGAAACTACTTATTTGTGTGCCCAAGAAACATGCTATTATGTGTTTACTCTTTCACTTTTTGAATGTTCCAAGTGCATTAGAATATAGAAAGGACTTTGGGTCAAGATTATATCATTTAAGTCAATGTGATTCCTTCTATGAGGCACCACACCTTATTTTCATTTAGCCATCACAAGGTTAGCAATGGTTTTAGGGAAGAAAGTGTATCAACTCTTGAGTACACACCTACTACAGATGTACTGAGCACAATAAGGTCATTACAATATACAAGGTTTTGTGCACACATCTCCTCATAAGGAGGCCTTAGGACCAATTTCATTCCATCTCCACTATAAGTAATAAATTGTGAGCATGGGGTCATTACCAAGTTTGATCACACTAACCTTAAAAAGACATTGACCTAACTAGATATTAATGACAATGGATATGGATCCAAGCTGGCAGGTGGGACGATTAGTCCGAGCACGGGAGAATACTCGCCGAGTTTTGGAAAGCTATCCAGTATTTTTAATTACTAATCTGTCTACAGGCGATCAAAGCTCATGATTCTTTCAGAAGATTGTAAGAAGTTGCTTGGTACAAAAAGGTGCAAAAATGGATTTTATGAAAATAAGAAAAATATTGCCATCAATGCGTAGAGCTCGAGAAAATATACACTTTTAGAGAAAACGACACTTGAAACGGAGTCACAGAATGAAAGTTATGGCACATGCAAGTTTTTATTGCTACATCTTTCCGGACCCTTTCCAAAAATGGCAAAAATTTTCTATTCACCAAAAATCCAAAAAAGGAAAGAATTGCCAAAAAAGGAAACAAACAGTCTTTGGCAAGTTTTTTTTTTATGGGTACGCTTGGAAACATACCCACAGGGGACAGGGTATGGTCTGGGTACGGCAAAACCGTACCCAGACCGTACCCTGTCCCCTGTGGGTACATTTCCAAGCGTACCCACAGCGTACCGTACCCCGTACCAGTACCTGGTACGTTTCCAGGTTGGTACGGGGGGGCCTTAGGCGTTTCAGATAGTCTAGATCCTAAATTATTCGTGATACATCAAGCTACATTTTAACATCAAGTTCATAAGAAGGGCTATCCACTTCAAACTCATTGTACAACTTGCAAAATGCATTGAGTTCTAATTTAATTACCCATGGTTTATGAAAGGACGACAACCAAGGTTGAGGCATGATGTCCTAGACTCTACTGGAGGGTCATTTAGATATGACCCCTTCCACATGTTCACACAAGACAAGAGCAACATCCTATCGTGTTATATAATTTAACCTAGGATGGGGAACTTATTACGTGGAGTTTGAGTCAGCCTTACAAATATAATACAATATACAACATGTGGAACAAAAGATAATAGTTTCTCACATGATTCAAGGTATTGCTAACTTGTAACACTTCAACCATAAGACATATCATGGTGATACAGGTTTGGATTCGATTCTCATTCCAAATTACAATATTCCATTCATTACATTACATAGTTGTCTTCCCCTTTAGAGTCACAACATAGAAATGATTTTCGAGTCTTAAGGATTTTCATTCACATTTAGTTGGAGTAAGATTAACAAGAAACTTAAGAGGAATAATGATCACACAAGGGCTTGGTTGGTCAACACTACTAGAGGGTCATATATGTATAGACCACTTCGCTAGAAGCTTATGCTTGACTAGAGATGTAATATACACATTTTCTAGTTAGACTAAGTAGTGGATTATGCTCATCAAGAGATAGGTTTGCCACAAGTTACATATCCCTAGCCTTGGGGGCTTCAAGGCATTTTTTACATTCAGTCACTAGCAAGAGTGTTTAGAATGTCGTATTTTCCATGTGTAAGACTAGGTGAGACATAATTTAAACTAGGGAAGTAAAATCAACATACTGTCACTATTTATATTTTTCCTAAGTTGTGGTTTCAACAAATGTTTTACAAAAGAGAAAGATGGTGTTCAAGCATACATTCAAAACAAAATTTAAACTAGAATATTCTATGTATGCTTCATGTGATCTACTTAGCTCAATCAAGATACAATTCCCATGACATTAACCATTGTAAGCATAAATGTTGTCAATTAACCATCTATTTCTTAAAACAAGACCATACAATTACATTATAATTACATTCCCCAATCAAGATTTACAATTTTCTGTTTCAAAATAAATTTATACAATTTAGGAAAACTAACAGTAAATATAATCTTTGAGTAACACTAAGCAATTGTGTTTTCACTGCAACACCTGTGACTTGTCAAAACATGGGTCAACATAAAGTTGTCATGGATCTCACTTTCTTATCTAACAATTATATCACACGATTTAATTTTCCCTTGTGTGTGTGTGTGTGCGCGCGCGTGAGAGAGAGATTATTATTTTCACATATAATTTATCTTTTCCTTTATATTTACTAGTTCTAGAGAGAGAAGAGAGAGAGAGAGAGAATTCATTATCTTTGCTAGTGTTAATGGCATTTTCCATCACATCAAATCATCACACTAGGTAAGATTAATCAAATAAATTCACACCTTAGGTCAAAGGGCTTAACGACATTATAACTCAAATTAGCTAAAATTGCCACTGAATGGTCTCCAAAAATGACCAAAAAGTTCATGACATAGGAAAGGATCACTTCTGACCTCTTTTCCTAAATTCCTATATAGTGAGAAAAGATAAGAGCTAATGAAAGTAAAATATAATAAGCAAAACTCATATTAGAGGCACCATTCTAGAGCGAATCAAAAGAGTTTAACATTTTACACTTGGACACTACAAACCAAAGTGGCTCCAAAAATGGCACAAGAGCAATGTTTTTCAATGAGATAATGTGAAACTGAATATGGACCATAGTTCTCAATGTAGGAATGAAGAGGTTTGAGGAGGTAGGACATATTTTCTTGATCTACAAGTTTTTTCATGGGGCGATTCCAAATTAATTTCATAACATCAAAAAATTGGGTCAAGGGGCTTAGACACACTATAGCTCAAAGTAGCTAAAACAACCACAAAATGATCTCAAAAAAGGATCATAGAGTATCCATATAGGGATTATATCACTCCCAACCCATTCTCATATATGGCAAGAATGCAAGGAAGCTGATGAGGCTAATATTTGACAAGTGGTATTCATTTTGGAGGTACCATTTTAGATGAACATATCAAAAATCACAAGTTTTCTCTTACACCCACTAAACCAAAATGCCTCAAAAACCCGTGTAGAAAAATACCTCCCAAATAATTATAATGAAACTACTTGTCGGAATCCAATCATAATACAAAAATAAACAAGTTAGAATTGGTACATGACAATTTTTTGGCCCGTGAGAAGTTAAGATATAATAATTCCAAATTGAATTTATAACATTAACAAGGTTATTTTCAAGTGGCTAAGGTTTCATCTTACGACACTCATGGGAACTAATTTCCACATTAGAGGCCTATTTCATGTCATATTAGTCAAGTGTGTTTCTAAGGTGGTTTGTGTATCTAGGGGTTTGTTTTCTGAAGGAAATTTTCACAAATCAACAAACGTTTACTACACTACCTTTATAAACATGGCAGTGTACCAATAACCATCTTTCAACTCACATATGTTAAATAATGACAATGATTACAAACATAAGGGAAATTAAAGAACAATAGCATTTCTTGAGAGAGAGAGAGGGAGATCCATGCCTACGTACGTGAAGGGATGATGTATGAGAGGTGATCCAGGAATGGTTTGTAACATGGATTCCATGAGTCCACAACTAGAGGCATTTTGCCATCTAGTTCATGTGCATTGTGTGCACTTCCAAATTTTTATAAATATCTACTTTCAAAAATTGTTTGAATGCCCATACCTTGCTCTCAAGCTCCCATTTTGGAATAGATTTTTGGGGATACTAGCAATGGTTGTGGAGGTTGCCTTTAAATATGCCAGTGGAGTTTTTTCAAATGCCTATAAGGCCTTTCTAACAAACTCGTTTTGTGCATATCCTGCAACCACGGCATTCCATGAGATACACTTGGACAAGACATTTCTTTGAAAGCTTTAACGACTTTTTCAACAACACCCTTTACCTCACAAACCTCACATTCCATGTGAATGCATTTCTTTGGGAATTATGTGGAGCAGTTCACACGACATGTGCATGGTTCCACGTTTTTTACATTTATCTAAAATGGCATTTGCAATTAAAACTTTTGACAATAGTCCCTACTTCAAACGCTTTAGCAAAATTCCTTACCCAATTTCAAAACTCCCATTTAGGTGCAAGTGGAGAGGATGCTAGAAAATATTGTAGTCTTCCTTTATACCTGCCAAATGCATTTGCTTACAAGTTTGCAAGGACTTTTTCAACAACCTCGTGTTGTGAATATGACGGAAAATGTGAATTGTTTAGATTGGACATTTGTTCATTGCATTTGATCAAACACTTGGCATCCAACCACTAAAGCTCCCATTATGGAACAATTTGGAGGTGCTGTGTAACATCCCCATTTTAAGATACCAGAACAAGGAAAATAAAAAATAAAAAAAATTATATAACGTTCTCTGTTATGAATTATATAATTCAAACACACGTTTAAGTTTTAATAATTGTTCTCTGCCCAAACAATGCAGTTTGGAACACACAATTTCCTTTTAAAACTAATGTTCTCTATTCACATATTTGCAATATGGAACACACATTCAGTGCCATTCAATCATATAACAGATTCCATATGCTGTTGTAAATGACTCGAAGAACTACCGATCTCCCATTTTCATGGCTCGGAGTTTCAACGATCTCTCATTTCATGACTCGGCAACTTACCGATCCTTCATGTTCATTCATGCATAGTATAATATATATACAAGGTTCTCTTACCATTTCCGGTTATCGAAGTGATCCATTTAAGAAGCCTATATGAATATCTGTTACTGATATTCATCTGACATCCTGCATCTTAAATTAGGTGATTAGGACAACGCAACCAGCACTTGCGATACTTTGGCCAAAGATTTTCACATGCTTTGCATGATCATATTCCTGGATGTGATACACACCAATGGAATACGTCCTTCACCTCACTTCACCTGTTATCTAGAATGGTCTTTCCTGGTTCCTACCAGTCCTTCCAATTTAGGGTCAAACTCTAACTCCAACTAGCAATATGAACGAGTATAGGAAGTCACTCATGGTAACTAAAGATATGCAGACATACGGTGTCATCCCTAGACGACTTCGTGTGTCTAGTTATCTTTAGTCCTCCGGAGTCACTCCGTATACGTGATCACACTCCTATCCCCAGCCAAGAACTTAATATTCAGCTTATGTAATCTTGATGATTTAATTCGGGAGGGCATTGTAATATGTCAGCTATAACATTGTGTCGTCATGAAGGCCCCGCCTTCATGAAGACACCGTGCTATAGCTGGCGTATGTCAATGTCCTACGGAATCCTCCCATCAAGAGTACACATCCAGCTCAAGTGATTTGGTTATGATCTTAATATTTAAGATCAACTTTCAGCAGCCATGCTGATCCTTTATCCTCGTTCTTGTTACAGTTGTATGTAGCTAAGAGAGACTAAATCCATCTTCTAGCTTACTATGCATCTTCTCCTTCGTACCGAAGGGTTGCATTTTCTCTACTTGGTTCTTTTCTTAATCCTTGGATTAAGCAGCCCATTACCGATAGACTTAATAAGTTTAACCTATTAAACTTAACCAAGTTTTTCCACAACTGAAAACAAATTCAGAATTCCAGCTTATTAGACGTCATTAAAACGAGGTCTAATTCTCAATAAATATATTAATTTATTCTCCTTAACCTTACATAGTTAAGGTCTGTTAGCCCTGGATATATTTATCCCATATCCTTACTTTCTGAATTTAACATTCGAGGCTATTAACGGAGTCCGAATACGAAGTTCGGCTGCTCCTAAGTTATTTGATATTCCTTAGCTTTCAAGCTAATCCCGAATACCTATCAGTTATGAGATCATGTTCTTCCTAATCCTTTTTAATGTCAATTAAAAATTCATCTTAACCCAAGTATGAACTAATTGCACATTTCAACGTAAAAGTTGTATTTAGGTAAGAATAGATGTCAATTCCTTTTAAATCCATCCAAGGACAATTGAATAATTCCAAATCAAGAGATAATATTATATTCCCAACTTAATCAACAATATCAAACTGATATAGTCATTAAAATATCACACTTGTATTTGTATTCATCAATCCATTTCATAATCCATACATTTGCCAGTCCAAATTACTGACTTTGTTTATATAAAACAACATTACAACTCATAAGATAGAAGAATGTAATTTCTTCTTTTCTCAATTCCTCGTAGAGGAATAATAAACTATCAAATACAATTTATCTTCAGACAATCAAAAGAAGTATCAGAAAACAACCATGTCTTCATTTTACTCAAGTTCCATCTGCAAAATTACTTGCACGGGTCAGTTCATTGAACTGAGCATATTAAGCACTTGTCATTAAAATGAGGTGCTTCTAATTAACTGTCTCAATAAAAGAACCCTGCTTTTATGAAACGTTAATATGAACATCAATCAAGAATTAAGTATCAAAAAGAATGAACAGCATGACAACTGAATCATCTAAATACCATCCCAATCAATCAAAGAACTACTGTCCTTTTTCCCAAATGATCATTACAAAAAGTAATTTCCTTCAAACAGTTCCAGATTACAACATCTGTAAAAACTAGGAACACACGTATGCATACTGCTGTTATAACATTAAATGCCATCAATTTCCTTTCCCATACATTAGTAATAAATTCAAAGGATAAAATTTGACTGAAAATATAAACCAATTACTTTCCTTTCAGTTCATGCATCTCATTTGATTTCAAGCAATCAAGTACAGATGAGAAAAGTAAACAACAATAAATATAGATGCTTAAACCCAAGCAATACAAAATTTGTTCCTTAACTATTACAGATTTCCAACTGTATGAGAGAAGAAATGATCATTATTCCAAGTTATCCATTCACTCTCCTATTTCCTTTCCTCATGACTGTACTGATAATTTAATCCAAACGAGACATCAATCAAAGATAACAGTTCAGAGTGAAACTTACAAAATCCATTCAGAATTCACTTTCCAACAGCAAGGAATAATTCCATTCATATTCAGCTTTAAATGAAAACAAGGAAGAATTTATCATCCTTATCAATACTTCCTTTAAATCAGGCACATACGAATACCAAAAACAAGTTGGTAAAACATTGTATCCATCATAGAGCAAGCAATATAAAGAATGCATACTATGTACTTACTGTACTAGAAGAATTCATACTTCTTTCACTGTATTTTAACCAAATAAACAGTTATACAGTCACTTAATCAATTATTCACACGACTTTCTATATCCATGAACGCACACAGTTCATAAATAACCATTTGCACATTGTTGTTACCTACAACAAGTCCAATCCGGGTGTACAGTGAAGCTCTATTATTGCTATTTCCAGAACTCAAACAGCAAGAAGAGAAATATTCATTCCTTTAACTATTTCAATAAGAAAACATCCATTTTCTTCAAACACAACAAGAATCACTCAAGTCGAGTTCATTTTTTTTTTTTGAATGACAGTGCAAAATCAGAGATCACACGAAACATTTAAATCTTCCGTTTGTACAGAAAGATAACAGCACTCAGAAAATTAATCTAAATATCACTGTCACTTCCATCAAGCCAAATCCAAAATGCTCAATAAATCCCCAATTACCATTTCTTCAAAATTTAAAACAGCAGAAAGAAGAAGAACTCGTTTCTTATAATTTCAGTAAAGAAACAATCATTTTCTTCAAAATGTAATAAGAACACCCAAGTCGTGTTTGTTTTATAATGACAGCTCAAACCCATATTGACAGTAGAACGATTGTTCAACAATGTCAAACCAACTCACACAGCCTGTACCATTTTTATTCAATGTGCCATTTGTAAAGAAATATCCAGTTCGAGTTCCTTCTCGATCAAACATTTAAATCCAAAAACCCATTCTTCTTATTTCACAATGATGCGCAGAACCCAAAATACAATATTCATATAACAATACCTTTATCAAGGCAAACCCGCATAGGGTATTAGATGCGTAAGCATGGTACAGTCAAAACAGTCTCAAATAGCAAGCTAATTCCCATGTATTTCATTTATTTGCACAGCAATACAAAGCCAAGTTCGTTTTCACGACAACAGTCCGAACTGGAAGATCAAACCGCATCAATAAAACACAACAAAATCAACTTTCCACCACAGCAAGAGAAAACATAGCTCATCAATAATTTCAGTAAGAAAAACAGTTACTTTCTCCAACTCCCACGAATACCCAAGTCGTATTCGTCCATTTTTACAAAAGAAAAGCACAGCACTCAGAATACTACTATCACTTCCATCAAACCGAGCCCATAATGCTCAATAAAACCCAATTACTATTTCTTCAAAATCTAAAACACAGAAGGAAGAGGAACTCATTTCCTTTAAAAGTTTCAGTAAAGAAACAATGTCAATCAACTCGCAAGCAGGCACAATATCATAACATAAGAACGAATTCCCCAATACTTTCGAACAAATCAACACAGCATGGCTGTATTTTCAATTCAATACTGAAGCAAAGACAGTTCAAATCGCAACAGCAAGACAAAACGACTCTACCCAGAATCATTTCAAACATGACAGCAAAATCGAATAAACCCAAAACCCCCTTCAGAAGAAGAGCAGGGTTGTTTTAATGAGACGTTTAAGACAAAGCAAGCAGTTTAAAGAGAAGGGCTTAACATGCCTGATAATCTTCCTCGAAGCTCGAAGAAAACCGTGCCTACAGGAGGTATTTCCTTCCACGGCGACAGGAACAAGCTTCCCAAACAATCACCTTCCTCTACAGGCTCAGAAAATAGCCTTAGATTTCCAAAGAAATGGAGATAGCAATCAAACACAACTGGTTCGACAGAACCATGAAAAACCAAATGCAGAGCAACTTCCAAAAATCCGAACAAACACAATGAACAACAAAATTTCCTCCATACTCTTTCCAAGGCGGGCTGGTCGCGAAGACCAAGAAAATTAAATGCATTAAAGGCTCTGCCTTTTTCCTATTTCCTCACGCCACCGCCGACTCGGGTTGGCGAATTGCCAAATTCAAATTTTGCATGAAAACCAAGTTTAGTCCCATGACTAACTGAATGCCTCTAACTTTTTCCTGTTCCCGCCAAACTTGGCGCTGTCCACGCAAGGACCTACATTCATTGCCCATTAAATTTCCTTCCATCCTTATCCTTTCCATTCCCCATGGGTCTGTGCGTCCCCTTCCTTAGGTTAGGATTAGTTTAGGATTTATAATAGTGTTCATACCTAGGTCATAGGTTAATAGGACTTAGTTCTATTTTTACCATTATAGAATTTAAAAATCCACTTAGGATAGTAATTAGGATATAAGGTAGAACTTAGGGTTAGATTAGGGTCTAATCCCCTTCACACTTAATTAATCAATTTCCAATCAAGTCCTTCCGACTGTCATCCAATTCAGTGCTATGCAGGACGTTTCGTCCCACGTTCCACATACCTGAGCCACCCGCATCCAGGCCTTTATCGCCTTACGGGGTCTGGCGTTACAACAGTGTATGGTTCGAGAATCGAACCTTTTTCGTTGGCATCTACGTGCCAGCTATTCATACCTGAAATCAGGTGCTGCAACATTTATATCAACCTTCAGTCTGGTTTAAAAAGTAAATCGACAAAGCGATCACAAGAAGACCACAACATACCTTGGATCAATGGAATTGATTCAAGGTGTGCTGTCAATCAGCGAATAGAGTTCAGCAAGCATACGACAAATCTGTCGTCACATCAACAAACATACAAGCAATAATAACTGTTGTCCCATGTAAACAAATTACAGTATGCAAGAATCCAGATTAGCAACACATTCCTTTAAGATCAAAAATATATCTTAACATGTTTGCCTTCATTTCAGCAGTTACAACATTATGAAAAATAATCACCATGATAACTTACAAAAATCAGGGCGTTACATTCCTCCCTCCTTAAAGAATCATCGTCCCGATGATCAAATTAACCAAATCAAGGAGTTTCTAGGACAAAGTTCAGTTATTGTCCTTCCATTTATAAGTTCATACCAAAAACAGATTCACTCTTAAAAACAGTGTTTTAAGACAACTGTAAAATAGACTAATAATTGTCTAAATTTGGTAGAATTATCAGTTTTTCGAATTTCAATTTCGATCAAACAAGTATGGAAAAGCAGATCTCATTTCTTCGAGATTTTCCCAAGTTGCACTTTCTTCGCTGAACTGGTCCCACTGGACCTTACATTGATTCACTTCGCGATTTCTTAAGTACAACTGGCGAGTTCCCAGCACTCGAATGGGCTTAACCATGATTATTCCTGGGTCTTGGACCTGCAAGGAATTCCAATTCAGCACATGTGATAAATCTGTTACGTATTTCTTAAGCAAAGAAATATGAAAAACATCATGCATTTGAGACAAAGCAGGAGGTAATGCTAGACGATAAGCTACAGGGTTGATTATTTCAACAATTTCAAAAGGTCCCACGTATCGTGGCGACAACTTGGCAGCCTTGCCAAAAGTTATTGAGCTCTTTTTCGGCTTCACCCGAAGAAAGACCTTCTCTCCCAGTTTATAATTCCTATCAACCCGCTTTAAGTCTGCATAACTCTTTTGCCTATTGGCAGCCTCCTTTAGATGTTCCCGAATCATTTTGATTTGTTGTTCCATTTCCGTAAGGATTTCTGGCCCAATTACCTCTCTGTCCTCTACGCTGTCCCAGCTGACAGGGGTTCTGCATTTTCTTCCATACAATGCTTCAAAGGGCGCCATTTTTAAAGAGGCATGGTATGTATTATTGTAGGCAAATTCTACCAGCGGAAGGTATTCCTCCCATTTATACTGCTGGTCCATGCAATACATCCTTAACATGTCCTCTAAAACTTGATTAACTCTCTCGGTCTGTCCATCCGTCTCCGGATGATATGCAGAGCTGAAGTTTAATTTAGTTCCCAAGGCCGCATTAAGCGTTTGCCAAAACCTTGATGTCATCCTCGGATCTCTGTCCGATATGATTAATTCGGGTATTCCATGCAATCTGAAAATTTCATGTACAAATCTTCTTGCTAACACTGGTGCATCGTCTTTCAAATTACCAGCAATGAAGTGTGCCACTTTGGTCAATTTGTCGACGACAACCAGGATAATATCATGCTTATTTCTTGACATAGGCAATCCTTGAACGAAATCCATCGTTATCACTTGCCATTTGTACTGCGGAATGCTGTGGGGATACAATAATCCAGCGGGATGCATATGTTCCGCCTTAACACGCTGACATTCTAAGCAGTGTGTTACAAATTCCACCACATCCTTTTTCATTCCCTTCCAGAAGTATTGCTGCTTAAGATCAGCAAGCATTTTTGTAATGCCAGGGTGTCCAGAAAAAGGTGAATTATGAAATTCAGTTAACAATTTCCTTCTTAAGTCATTTGCCAAAGGTATATATACCCTGTTTTCGAACCTCAGAATTCCTTCATTGTCGAAACGAAATCCTTTATACCTGACATCCTTTGGATCTGCAGCAAGTGCTGTTTTGACTTGCTGGAAATAAGGATCTGATTCCAAGGCATCTTTCACCTCATCCTTAAACTGAGTTCTTAACGTTATAAGAGCAGAGATATGCTTCCTTCGACTCAGAGCATCTGCCACTCTATTTTCCTTGCCTTTGATGTAGCTTATATCAAAATCATACTGAGACAGAAATTCTAACCATCTTCGCTTGCCTTGCATTCAGATTTGGCTGAGTAAAAATATACTTCAACCCCAGATGGTCTGTTTTTAACTCAAAAGGCTTGCCTAAAAGGTAATGCCTCCACATTTGAAGTGCATGAACAATGGCAGCGAGCTCTAGGTCGTGTGGAGCATAATTCTGTTCATGTAACTTAAGCTTTCTGCTTTCATAAGCTATAACATGGTTATTCTGTAACAGAATACCTCCAAGGCCTTCTCCTGATGCATCCGTTACAACCATAAAATTTCCATTTGGATCAGGTACAGTCAAAATAGGTGTTGTAGTTAACTGTTCCTTTAAATTTTTAAAGGCAGATTCACATTTGTCCGTCCAGACAAATTTCTTATCCTTCTTTTGCAGCGAAGTGATTGGGGCAGCAATTTTTGAAAAGTCCTTAACGAACTTTCGATAATATCCTGCCAAGCCCATGAAGCTCCTCACTTCATGCACGTTCTTAGGCGCAGGCCACTCAGTTATAGCTGTGATCTTTGAAGGGTCTACAGCTATTCCATTCTTGCTTATAACGTGTCCCAAATAATGCACCTCTGCATCATAAAAGGAACATTTAGACAGTTTACCATACAACTTCCTCTTTCTTAAAATTTCCAGCACTATCCTTAGATGTTCTTGGTGCTCTTCGACATTTTTAGAGTATATAAGAATGTCGTCTAAGAATACAAGCACAAACTTGTCTAAGTATTCTTGAAAAATATTGTTCATCAGATTCATGAAGGCGGCAGGTGCATTGGTCAACCCAAAAGGTAACACCGTGAACTCATAATGCCCGTACCTTGTTCTAAAAGTTGTTTTATGAATATCTTCTTCCTTTATTCTCAGCTGATGATACCCAGATCGAAGATCTATTTTTGAATAGACTGATGCTCCTCGCATCTGATCGAACAGATCATCAATCCTAGGAAGTGGGTATCGATTTTTAATAGTTGCCTTGTTCAGCATTCTGTAATCAATGCACAGCCTCAATGTGCCATCCTTTTTCTTTACAAAAATTACCGGCGCTCCCCAAGGTGAGACGCTCGGTCTTATCAGCCCCTTAGTCAAAAGTTCTTGTAACTGAGCCTTTAGCTCTACCAACTCGATGGTGGTCATTCTATAAGGTGCCTTAGATATGGGTTCAGTTCCCGGCTTGATTTCTATTGCAAAGTCAAACTCTCGTTTGGGTGGAAGACCTGGCAATTCCTCCGGAAACACATCACTGAAACCCCTTAACAATGGATATCTTTCCATGAAATCATTATCTTCCTCTGCATTTTCTGTCATTTTTACTGCATACAAGGTGCAGCCTCTATTTTTAGCCCTTTTTAGTTGCATAGCTGTCAGTTTCCTAACTGCAACTTCACGTTTTACACCTTGAATGACTGCTGCTTTCTGCAGGTCATCAAAACAACAAATTTGTTTTTCATAACAGTCGACTTTTGCCTTATGTTCTGCCAACCAGTTAACTCCAATAATGATATCATATGATCCTAAAGGAGTGACATACAGGTCAACTTCGGTGGAGAAACTAGGCAAGTCAAGAATTGCCCCAAAAAGGCACATTTCAACTGTATGGACAACATTATTCCCATAATGCACTGTCCATGTTTTATCCATTCGTTCAGCCTTTCTTTTTAATTTCATTGCAAGTTTAGCAGAAATAAAGCATTCAGTAGCTCCAGTATCAAAAAGTATGACTACAGGTGTACCGAATAACTTACCCGGAACTTCTATAGGCGTAACTTGCTTTTCAGCTTGTCTGTTAGCCACTGCAGCGTGTATCCTATGCTGCTGATTGCGATCATCCTTCTTCAGAGGACAGTGATTCACGTAGTGGTCCTTTCCACAGTTGAAGCATCCTCCAACTGGCCCTTTTCTAGGCTCAAATTTGTTACCAGCTTTGAAGTTATCATTCTGGCTCCCATAGGACTTCTGTCCATTGCCACTAACTTTTGTGAAGCTGTTCCGCACACTATTTACAGGTTTGTTCATCACAGATTTCTTGTTGTTATCCACAACAATTTTGTTTTTCACACCAAACCTTTTCCAAGGCCCCCTTTTTGGTGCGAGAGATGAAGAAGAATTGGGAATCTTCTTCCTTATCTCTTCCCTATGAGCAGAAATTGCTCTCAATTTCTGTTCCTGTCTAATTGCCTTTTCGACAACTCCTTCCATGGTGGTTGGGCCGTGGACATCCACTTCGCCACCAATGATGGGATTCAGTCCCATTATGAATTTCCGTATTCTGAACTTCTCGTCAGCTTGGTACTGCGGCACATACTTAAGGAGTTTAGTAAACCCTTCCCAGTATTCTGTCACCGTCAGCCTTCCTTGCGACCAGTTCTGAAATTCAGTCATTTTCCTATCAAAATAGAGTTGAGGCAGCCATCGTTGCCTAAAGTAACCCTTAAATTGATCCCAAGTTATGTCTGATTCGACAATATTCAACTCAACCTTACGGTTGTCCCACCATGATGATGCTTCATGAGAAAGCTGATATGCTCCCCATATCGCTTTGGTCTCTTCGGAGAAGTTTCTTATTGCAAAGTATTTCTCCATTTCACTGAGCCAATTCTCAGCTCCGTCCCCAAGGGTTGTTCCATCAAACTTTGGAGGACTTATTCTCTTTATGTCATTTGTAAGTTCAGCTGCTAATCTTGCCCTTTTATTTTCAGGATGATTAGGAGCAATTACATTATTATTATCAACACCCGGATTCCCTCCATTGATGTTGTCCACAGGAGGTGGCTGATCATTTATATCAGCGTCTTCTTCCTCCTCTTCATTGCCCATTGACTGTTGTTCCAGAACAGTCAAACGATCTCTCGTATCTAGTAGGGCAGCAAGGATTTCATCCAGCTTTTGAGCAGTAGCTGCTTCTCCACCCAGTAACGGGTTGTTCGCAGCATTCCCTCTTGTTCTGACCATTTTCTGTTCAATAAGAAAATGTAAACCTTATTAATATTGTGGACTCATTAGGTCCAAGAGCTGCAACCTTCAGCTCTGATACCAAGATGTAACATCCCCATTTTAAGATACTAGAACAAGGGAATTTTTTTTTTTTTATATAACGTTCTCTGTTATGAATTATATAATTCAAACACACGTTCAAGTTTTAATAATTGTTCTCTGCCCAAACAATGCAGTTTGGAACACACAATTTCCTTTTAAAACTAATGTTCTCTGTTCACATATTTGCAATATGGAACACACATTCAGTGCCATTCAATCATATAACAGATTCCATATGCTGCTGTAAATGACTCGAAGAACTACCGATCTCCCATTTTCATGGCTCGGAGTTTCAACGATCTCTCATTTCATGACTCGGCAACTTACCGATCCTTCATGTTCATTCATGCATAGTATAATATATATACAAGGTTCTCTTACCGTTTCCGGTTATCGAAGTGATCCATTTAAGAAGCCTATCTGAATATCTGTTACTGATATTCATCTGACATCCTGCATCTTAAATTAGGTGATTAGGACAACGCAACCAGCACTTGCGATACTTTGGCCAAAGATTTTCACATGCTTTGCATGATCATATTCCTGGATGTGATACACACCAATGGAATACGTCCTTCACCTCACTTCGTCTGTTATCTAGAATGGTCTTTCCTGGTTCCTACCAGTCCTTCCAATTTAGGGTCAAACTCTAACTCCAACTAGCAATATGAACGAGTATAGGAAGTCACTCATGGTAACTAAAGATACGCAGACATACGGTGTCGTCCCTAGACGACTCCGTGTGTCTAGTTATCTTTAGTCCTCCGGAGTCACTCCGTATACGTGATCACACTCCTATCCCCAGCCAAGAACTTAATATTCAGCTTATGTAATCTTGATGATTTAATTCGGGAGGGCATTGTAATATGTCAGCTATAACATTGTGTCGTCATGAAGACCCCGCCTTCATGAAGACACCGTGCTGTAGCTGGCGTATGTCAATGTCCTACGGAATCCTCCCATCGAGAGTACACATCCAGCTCAAGTGATTTGGTTATGATCTTAATATTTAAGATCAACTTTCAGCAGCCATGCTGATCCTTTATCCTCGTTCTTGTTACAGTTGTATGTAGCTAAGAGAGACTAAATCCGTCTTCTAGCTTACTATGCATCTTCTCCTTCGTACCGAAGGGTTGCATTTTCTCTACTTGGTTCTTTTCTTAATCCTTGGATTAAGCAGCCCATTACCGATAGACTTAATAAGTTTAACCTATTAAACTTAACCAAGTTTTCCACAACTGAAAACAAATTCAGAATTCCAGCTTATTAGACGTCATTAAAACGAGGTCTAATTCTCAATAAATATATTCATTTATTCTCCTTAACCTTACATAGTTAAGGTCTGTTAGCCCTGGATATATTTTTTCCCATATCCTTACTTTCTGAATTTAACATTCGAGGCTATTAACGGAGTCCGAATACGAGGTTCGGCTGCTCCTAAGTTATTTGATATTCCTTAGCTTTCAAGCTAATCCCGAATACCTATCAGTTATGAGATCATGTTCTTCCTAATCCTTTTTAATGTCAATTAAAAATTCATCTTAACCCAAGTATGAACTAATTGCACATTTCAACGTAAAAGTTGCATTTAGGTAAGAATAGATGTCAGTTCCTTTTAAATCCATCCAAGGACAATTGAATAATTCCAAATCAAGAGATAATATTATATTCCCAACTTAATCAACAATATCAAACTGATATAGTCATTAAAATATCACACTTGTATTTGTATTCATCAATCCATTTCATAATCCATACATTTGCCAGTCCAAATGACTGGACTTTGTTTATATAAAACAACATTACAACTCATAAGATAGAAGAATGTAATTTCTTCTTTTCTCAATTCCTCGTAGAGGAATAATAACTATCAAATACAATTCATCTTCAGACAATCAAAAGAAGTATCAGAAAACAGCCATGTCTTCGTTTTACTCAAGTTCCATCTGCAAAATTACTTGCACGGGTCAGTTCATTGAACTGAGCATATTAAGCACTTGTCATTAAAATGAGGTGCTTCTAATTAACTGTCTCAATAAAAGAACCCTGCTTTTATGAAACGTTAATATGAACATCAATCAAGAATTAAGTATCAAAAAGAATGAACAACATGACAACTGAATCATCTAAATACCATCCCAATCAATCAAAGAACTACTGTCCTTTTTCCTAAATGATCATTACAAAAAGTAATTTCCTTCAAACAGTTCCAGATTACAACATCTGTAAAAACTAGGAATACAAGTATGCCTACTGCTGTTATAACATTAAATGCTGTCAATTCCATTTCCCTTACATTAGTAATAAATTCAAAGGATAAAATTTGACTGAAAATATAAACCAATTACTTTCCTTTCAGTTCATGCATCTCATTTGATTTCAAGCAATCAAGTACAGATGAGAAAAGTAAACAGCAATAAAATATAGATGCTTAAACCCAAGCAATACAAAATTCGTTCCTTAACGATTACAGATTTCCAACTGTATGAGAGAAGAAATGATCATTATTCCAAGTTATCCATTCACTCTCCTATTTCCTTTCCTCATGACTGTACTGATAATTTAATCCAAACGAGACATCAATCAAAGATAACAGTTCAGAGTGAAACTTACAAAATCCATTCAGAATTCACTTTCCAACAGCAAAGAATAATTCCATTCATATTCAGCTTTAAATGAAAACAAGGAAGAATTTATCATCCTTATCAATACTTCCTTTAAATCAGGCACATACGAATACCAAAAACAAGTTGGTAAAACATCGTATCCATCATAGAACAAGCAATATAAAGAATGCATACTATGTACTTACTGTACTAGAAGAATTCATACTTCTTTCACTGTATTTTAACCAAATAAACAGTTATACAGTCACTTAATCAATTATTCACACGACTTTCTATATCCATGAACGCACACAGTTCATAAATAACCATTTGCACATTGTTGTTACCTACAGCAAGTCCAATCCGGGTGTACAGTGAAGCTCTATTATTGCTATTTCCAGAACTCAAACAGCAAGAAGAGAAATATTCATTCCTTTAACTATTTCAATAAGAAAACATCCATTTTCTTCAAACACAACAAGAATCACTCAAGTCGAGTTCATTTTTTTTTTTTTTGAATGACAGTGCAAAATCAGAGATCACACGAAACATTTAAATCTTCCGTTTGTACAGAAAGAAACAGCACTCAGAAAATTAATCTAAATATCACTGTCACTTCCATCAAGCCGAATCCAAAATGCTCAATGGATCCCCAATTACCATTTCTTTCAAAATCTTAAAACAGCAGAAAGAAGAAGAACTCGTTTCCTTATAATTTCAGTAAAGAAACAATCATTTTCTTCAAAATGTAATAAGGACACCCAAGTCGTGTTTGTTTTATAATGACAGCTCAAACCCATATTGACAGTAGAATGATTGTTCAACAATGTCAAACAAACTCACACAGCCTGTACCATTTTCATTCAATATGCCATTTGTAAAGAAATATCCAGTTCGAGTTCCTTCTCGATCAAACATTTCAATCCGAAAACCCATTCTTCTATTTCACAATGATGTACAGAACTCAAAATACAATATTCATATATCAATACCTTTATCAAGGCAAACCCGCATAGGGTATTAGATGCGCAAGCATGGTACAGTCAAAACAGTCTCAAACAACAAGCTAATTCCCATATATTTCATTTATTTGCACAGAAATACAAAGCCAAGTTCGTTTTCACGACAACAGTCTGAACTGGAAGATCAAACCGCATCAATAAAACACAACAAAATCAACTTTCCACCACAGCAAGAGAAAACATAGCTCATCAATAATTTCAGTAAGAAAAATAGTTACTTTCTCCAACTCCCACGAATACCCAAGTCGTATTCGTCCATTTTTACAAAAGAAAAGCACAGCAATAAGAATACTACTATAGTTACTTCCATCAAACCGAGCCCATAATGCTCAATAAAACCCAATTACCATTTCTTCAAAATCTAAAACAGCAGAAGGAAGAGGAACTCATTTCCTTTAAAAAAATTTCAGTAAAGAAACAATGTCAATCAACTCGCACAGCAGGCACAATATCATAACATAAGAATCGAATTCCCCAATACTTTCGAACAAATCAACACAGCATGGCTGTATTTTCAATTCAATACTGAAGCAAAGACAGTTCAAATCGCAACAGCAAGACAAAACGACTCTACCCAGAATCATTTCAAACATGACAACAAAATCGAATAAACCCAAAACCCCCTTCATCAGAAGAGCAGGGTTGTTTTAATGAGACGTTTAAGAAAAGCAAGTAGTTTAAAGAGAAGGGCTTAACATGCCTGATAATCTTCCTCGAAGCTCGAAGAAAACCGCGCCTACAGGAGGTATTTCCTTCCACGGCGACAGGAACAAGCTTCCCAAACAATCACCTTCCTCTACAGGCTCAGAAATAGCCTTAGATTTCCAAAGAAACAGAGATAGCAATCAAACACAACTGGTTCGACTGAACCAAGAAAAACCAAATGCAGAGCAACTTCCAAAAATCCGAACAAACACAATGAACAACAAAATTTCCTCCATACTCTTTCCAAGGCGGGCTGGTCGCGAAGACCAAGAAAATTAAATGCATTAAAGGCTCTGCCTTTTTCCTATTTCCTCACGCCACCGCCGACTCGGGTTGGCGAATTACCAAATTCAAATTTTGCATGAAAACCAAGTTTAGTCCCATGACTAACTGAATACCTCTAGCTTTTTCCTGTTCCCGCCAAACTTGGCGCTGTCCACGCAAGGACCTACATTCAATGCCCATTAAATTTCCTTCCATCCTTATCCTTTCCATTCCCCATGGGTCTGTGCGTCCCCTTCCTTAGGTTAGGATTAGTTTAGGATTTATAATAGTGTTCATACCTAGGTCATAGGTTAATAGGACTTAGGTCTATTTTTACCATTATAGAATTTAAAAATCCACTTAGGATAGTAATTAGGATATAAGGTAGAACTTAGGGTTAGATTAGGGTCTAATTCCCCCTCACACCTTAATTAATCAATTTCCAATCAAGTCCTTCCGACTGACATCCAATTTCAACGCTATGCAGGACGTTTCGTCCCACGTTCCACATACCTGAGCCACCCGCATCCAGGCCTTTATCGCCTTACGGGGTCTGGCGTTACAACAGTGTATGGTTCGAGAATCAAACCTTTTTCGTTGGCATCTACGTGCCAGCTATTCATACCTGAAATCAGGTGCTGCACATTTATATCAACCTTCAGTCTGGTTTAAAAGTAAATCGACAAAGCGATTACAAGAAGGCCACAGCATACCTTGGATCAATGGAATTGATTCAAGGTGTGTGCTGTCAATCAGCGAATAGAGTTCAGCAAGCATACGACAATCTGTCGTCACATCAGCAAACATACAAGCAATAATAACTGTTGTCCCATGTAAACAAATTACAGTATGCAAGAATCCAGATTAGCAACACATTCCTTTAAGATCAAAAATATATCTTAACATGTTTGCCTTCATTTCAGCAGTTACAACATTATGAAAAATAATCACCATGATAACTTACAAAAATCAGGGCGTTACATGCTGTTAGCGGAAAAAGTGGGGAAAAGTGGTGTAGCCTTCCACATTTTACAAACATGTCTACCCAGGCACTAATGATTACAACATATGACAAAAAAACCACTTTTTCATTATGGTTTTGTTCAATGTCCTTACCTTGTTTTAGGCTCTTGTAAAGCATAGGCATGAAAAGTAGGTTTATTTTTTAAAAACAAGTGACCTCCCTGTTTAGCTTCTCACTACATATGCATTAGTATGTTGATTACTATTATTTATTTTATCCATCCTACAAAACCTCATTTATTTAATTCCTTGATTAGGATGCATATCACTTGAAGATTCATTCTTACTTAACCACACTTATTCATGACAATGATTGATTTAGTTTTCTTTTTATAGCCTTACACAAGTAACACTCATATCATCACTAGTCATTTAAGAAGTGAATTAGGTGTACATACTCAGGGACATTTTATTACTTTTTTATTCTTTTGCTTTTTGGAATACTATGTGTATCAAGGTATAGATAACACTCATTATTGGGCTAGGATTCTATCTTCAAGGTCAATGTGATTCCCTCTAGGAGGGTACCACACCTTACTTTCATTCAACCATCATATGGTTATCAAGAAATTTTAAGGAGACAAAACATATCAAGCATGGTCTTAATGATCATGCACCTACCATGGTCTTACAAAGAACAAAAAGGCCATCACAAGCAACAAGAATTTTCACACACACATCCTCCTAAGGAGGCTTTAAGACTAGTTTCATATCAACTCCACTAGAGATAACAAACTACGATCATGGGGGGCATTCCCAAGTTTCCTCACATTAATATTAAGTAGACATGGGCCCAATTAGATACTAATTACAATGGTTTCTAAGTTACTTTTCATGCGATGAGCTACTTATTTACACAAAGTTTATAAGGTCTTCCAAGTTTGAGCTCAAGGTACAACCTGCAAAATACGTGGAGTTTGTAGAGTTGTGGAGCTTAATTACTTCGGATTAGCATGTAATGTGAATCTTGTTGGAAAACACAGTAACCGTCATCAGTTATGGAGGGCCCAGCATCGGTCACCTATGATATGCATCGGTTAGGCAAGGAGGAACCAGCATCGGTTAGGGCTAACCGACGTCGGTTACCTATGTATGAGTGTTTTAATTAACTCACGGGAATTAGATCTATTTTTAGTATTAAAACAAATCTATTGATTGTAATTGCATGGCTAAGTGCCCTAAGTTTGTATATGTCTATATAAGCATGAAAACTAGGTTTTAGAAGTAAGAATTAAGAAGTACTTGCAAAAATTGATTATTGTGAGAATAATTGTGAGAGAGAGAAATCTTAAAAAGGAAGCAAAAGCTTGAGTAAAAGAAAGTACTTTACATCTGAGAGGTGTGGAAGATTGTAAATCTTCATTGTCGTTCTTGTCAAAGCTTTTTAATAATAGATTGGCTTGTTTCTTGGTGGATGTAGCTCATGTTGGGTGAACCAAGTTAAATCTGGTGTTGATTTATATCTCTTGTTTTATGTATTTCTTCTGGTAGAATATCCACTTTTATTTGCATGTATGCTTAGATCTAATATATTATCTGTACAACCGATGTGTTAACCCCAACAACTAGTATCAGAGATTTGTTTGAGGGTTTTGTGTGTTGACAGATTTACTCACAGAGGGTTTTCTGATTAAGTGGGAGCTACATCAATGGCAGAAGAAAACAAATAGAAGGTAGAGAAATTTGACAACCAAAATCATCAATTATGGAAGATACATATTGAAGATTATATTTATCAAAGAGATTTGTATTTACTGTTGGATGAGAAGTCTAGACCTACGAAGATGACTGATGAAGAATAGAAGATTCTTGACATAAAGGCTCTAGGATCTATAATATTGAGCTTGACAGCATCCGTAGCTTCCAATATTACATAAGCAATTTCTACGTTAGGGTTAATGAAATCTCTTGCTAATTTATAAGAAAACCTAGTGCTTCAAATAAAGTTTATTTGATGAAAAAACTATTTAGTTCTAAGATGCATGAAGGTGGATCTGCATCTAGTCAATTGAATGATTTCAGATCTATTGTAAATCAGTTAAAATCGGTTGATATATTGTTTGATAATGAAGTGAAAACACTTTTATTCTTATGTTCTTTGCCTAATAGTTGGGATAACTTGGTAATAGATATTAGTAATACAACATCTGCTAATAATGTTTTGAAGTTTGATGATGTGGTTAGTATAATCTTGAATGAAGAAATTCGTAGGAAGAGTCCAGAGGAATCATCATCTGAGAATGCTTTAAATGTAGAAAGCAGGGGCATGCAGAAGGAGAGATTCAAGAGTAAGAGTAATAGAAAAATAAAATTCAAGGGATGTTAGATCTAAATTCAGAGGTAAGGGAATTACTTGTTGGAAATGTGGAAAGAAAGGACATGCAAAGAAAAAAAATTAGTTAAAAGATAAAGAGAACCAACAATCAGACAAAGGTAAAGAAGTAAATTTTGTTGTAGCAGAGGTAATGCTAGATGATCTTATTCTTTCTTTAAATAATAGAATTGAATCATGGGTTTTAGATTTAGGAGTTTCTTTCCATGCAACCCCTAATAAAATTTATTTCAGGAATTATGTCTAGAGCAATTTTGGGCATGTTTATTTGGGTGATGATGAACCTTGCAGTATTACTGGAAAATGGGAAGTTCATCTTAAATTGTAGATTGAAAATACATGGGTATTGAAAGATGTGAGGCATGTGCCAAACCTTAGGAGAAATCTTATTTTTACAGGGCAACTAGGTGAAGTTGGTTGCATGGTTACTTTTATAGGAGACTCTTGGAAAGTCACCAAGAATGATTTTGTTGTGGCTAGAGGTAAGAATGTAGAAACGTTATATTTATCTACATGTGTTACTGATTCATTTTCTGCATTATCTACTTTAGATTCAGATGCATGTATGTGGCATAATCGGTTGGGCCATATAAGTCAAAAAGGAATGCAGATCTTTAAGGCTAAGGGTAAGTTATCAAATTTGAAATATTTAGATCTTGATTTATGTGAGCATTGTATCTTTAGAAAGTAAAAAAGAGTGAGATTTTTCAGATTTGTGTGCAACTAAGAAGGAGCATAAATTAGAGCTTGTACACTCATATGTGTGGGGATCAGCTAAGGTAGCTTCTCATGGAGGATCCCAGTATTATGATACTTTTATTGATGATGCTACAAGAATGGTATGGGTTTATTGTATTAAACATAAATCTGATATTTTTAAAACTTTTAAAAGATGGAAATCTCTTGTTGAGAATGAATCAAATTTAAAGTTAAAGTGTCTTAGATTTGACAATAGTAGTGAATATTGTAGTAATATTTTCAATGATTATTGTTCAATGAATGGGATATGCAGAGAAAGAACAGTTCCAAGAACACCACATGAGAATGGTGTTGCAGAGATAATGAACAAGACAATCATGGAACATACTAGAAGTATGAGGATACATTTTGGATTGCCCTTGCAGTTTTGGGAAGAAGCAGTTGATACAATGAATTATTTGATTAACCGGGGGCCTTCAAGTTCACTAGATGGAGGAATATCAAAGGAAGCTTGAACCGGAAAAGAGGTAGATCTTTTCTTTCTTAAAGTTTTTGGTTCAAAAATTTGTGTGCATATTGATAAGGAAAATAGAAAAAAATTAGATGCAAAATCCAAGAGATGCACTTTCATTGGTTATGGATATGGTGATTTTAGATTCCATTTTTAGGATTAGAGAATTCTAAAATTAGTAGGAGTCATGATATTGAATGGAATGAAAAGAGAATGTACAGGGATCAAATTTTGGTACCCAAGGATGAATCGGTTGAGAAGTTTTTTAATGAAAATGAACTCTCAGATTTAAAAGTAATACCAATAGGGTTACACAATAACTGGTGTTAGTTGACCCCTGACCGAAATTAGTCAGCAGAAGCGACGTCAGTTACAGGTGATCGGTTTCGGTCACTGATGTATTTATATACAAATGCCCAGGAGGTCCAAATTGAGCATCTGGTACCCCAAACTCCTGTGAGAAGGTCACAAAGGGTAAGTAAACCTCTAAAAATATTTACACCTTCTCTATTTTATTTATTATTGACTGATAATGGTGAACCAAAAAAATTGAAGAAGTAATGCAGGATAAGACCTGCGTCCAATGGGAGCATGGCATGGATGTGGAGATGGACTCCTTAGAATATAACTAGACGTGGGATTTGGTTAAGTTTCCAGCAAGTAAGAGGACATTGCAGAACAAGTGGGTTTACAGGATCAAAGAAGAAGAGGGTGGACAGAAAAGGTACAAGGTAAGGCTTGTAGTAAAGGGATTTACACAGAAAGCAGGTATTGACTTTGGTGAAATATTTTCTCTTGTTGTTAAGATGACTTCTATTTGTACTATATTGAGTTTAGTTGCAGTAGAGGGTTTGTATTTAGAGCAAATAGATGTGAAGATGATTTTCCTTCATGGTGATTTGGATGAAGAGATTTATATGCAACAACCTCTTGGGTATGAGGTTAAGGGTAAGGAGATATTAGTGTGCAGGTTGAAAAAGAGCCTATATGGGCTCAAGCAAGCTCCAAGGTAATGGTACATGAGGTTTGATAGTGTTATGCATGAGCATAGTTAGTTGAAATGTGAATCTGACCATTGTGTTTATTTCAATAAGATTGAAAATGGGAGCTATATTATTTTGTTATTGTATATAGATGATATGCTTATTGTAGGATCTAGTATGTAATACATTGGTGAGTTTAAGAGAAAGCTAGCTCACACATTTGCTATGAAGGATTTAGGAGCTGCAAAAAGAATCCTTGGCATGCAAATACACAGATATAGGAAAAACAAGAAATTGTATTTATCTCAAGTGGATTATATCTACAGGGTGTTAGAAATGTTCAAGATGCAGGATGCAAAACCTGTTAGTACACCAATGGCTGAACACTTCAAATTGAGCAAAGATTAATGTCCTTCATCACATGAGGAGGTAAAATACATGACACGAGTGTCATATGCTTCAGCAGTTGGGAGTCTCATGTATGATATGGTTTATACCAGACCAGACATTGCACAAGCAGTGGGAATTATGCACAGATATATGGCCAATCCAGGTAAAGAGAATTGGAAAACAGTCCAATAGATACTCAGGTATTTGAAAGGAACATTTAGCATGCAGTTATGCTATGGATGTTTTGATATTTCATTATGCAGCTATGTTGATTTGGATAAGGCTGGAGATCTGGATGGTAGGAGGAGCACTACTAGATATATTTTCACAGTAGGTAGGATGGAAGTTAGCCGGATTTTAAGATTGTAGAAGGTTGTGGCTTTGTCTACTACAAAGGCAGGGTATGTTTTTGCTACAGAGGCTAGCAAGGAGATGATATGGATGATTAGGTTTATGAAAGAGTTGGGAAAGGAGAAAGATGATTGCAAATTGTTTAGTGATAGTCACAGTGTAATTCATTTGGCAAAGAACTCATCGTTTCATTTGAGAATGAAACACATTCAGTTAAGGTATCACTTCATATGACAGGTATTAGAGGATGGGCAGTTGAATCTGGAAAAGATTCATACAAATGAGAACCTTGCAGATATGCTAAAAAGTCTATTAGCAAAGGAGAAGTTGGAGCTACACTCCACTTATGTTGGTCTTCGAGTTTGAGACTCGAAGAAGAAGAAACAAAGTTAAGGAATGATCTAAGAATGACGTTATACAGGTATGGTGCAGTAATTAATCTCCAAGTGGGAGATTGTTGAGTTGTGGAGCTCAATTACTTCGAATTAGCATGCAATGTGAATCTTGCTGGAAAACATAGTAACTGTCATCAGTTATGGAGGGACCGGCATCGGTCACCTATGATAGGCATCGGTTAGGCAAGGAGGAACCGGCATCGGTTAGGGATAATCGGTGTCGGTTACCTATATATGAATGTTTTAATTAACTCATGGGAATTATATCTATTTTTAGTATTACAACAGATCTATTGATTGTAATTGCATGGCTAAGTGCCCTAAGTTTGTATATGCCGATATAAGCATGAAAGCTAGGATTTATAAGTAAGAATTAAGAAGAACTTGCAAAAGTTGATGACTATTGTGAGAATAATTGTGAGAGAGAATTCTTGAAGATGAAGCAAAAGCTTGAGTGAAAGAAATTATTGTACATCTGAGAGGTGTGGAAGATTATAAATCTTCATTGTATATCTTGTCAAAGCTTTGGATAATAGATTGGCATATTTCTTGGTGGGTGTAGCCCATACTGGGTGAACCACGTTAAATATGGTGCTGATTTATATATCTTGTTTTGTGTATTTCTTCTAGTAGAATATCCGCTTTTATTTGCATGTATGCTTAGATCTGATATATTATCTGTACAACCGGTGTGCTAACCCCAATAGAGTTCAACCTAATTATAAAAAAATTATGGAAAGTTAAGACCCAAGGTTGAGGCTTGATAAGAAGTGGTGATATCTCTTTTTTAATCAAGATAAGTCATGACAAAGAGTTCATTGCGCGTAAATCAAATCACATCTTACATAATACAATCCACAACATGGGGGAAAATAAATACACTTTTCTCACATGATTTAGGGCCTCACAAAACTTCTACAATTTAACCACAAGAAGCAGCATAGTGATATATATGCCCTCCCCAACCCTCCCCTTCCTATTAGGGCACACCTACGAGATATATTCTTTATAGAGAGGGTTGATAGATAATATATAGAGAAGGCGGAAAACACACCTACCGTACACACCTACCTCACTAGAACAAATTAGATAAATCTGTTCAATCATGAGGATTTAATTTAGTGTCCAAGACAACATTTCACCCACCATGGTTGCGAACTAGAAGAAATTGTATCCCTTCCAAACCAACCACCCATCGAATGATCCATGATTTATATCTAAAGGTTATTTCTAGATAGAGATAAATATTTCACCTAGGTATCGATTCCCATCCATTATGATCAATCTTAAAATATTGGGCCGATTTTGGTTCGATTAAGGGACCAAACAGACAAAAGTTTTATGATTACTTACTTGATTACAAAGTATTAATCATATCAAATTCAAATTTTATCTCTTTTCATACTTCACAAGTGAAAGCTAATTCAAGACTCCATTTAGTAGCTTTGTAGATCACTTCATTACATTCACGAGCAAGATCATGTTCTTCATTACGAGCTTGTACACAAGCTTTTAATGTGACCCGATTAGCTACTACACCAAGTGCATTTCCCCAAGGGTGTCCCAAAGTGCCTCCACCAAACTGTAATACAAAATCATCCCCAAAGATATCGATCAGAGAAGACATATGCCAAACGTGAATACCTCATGAAGCTACAGGCAGGACACCTAGCATAGAGACCTAATCTTGCAGGAGAGAACAGAAATTCCACCTATCTCTAAATGGGGGCCCTTGCCCCCCCTTTCTATATATGGGATCTATAGGGCTCCCCCTCCTAGATATATAAGATAATATCTATAAGGAGGGGGTCAACCCTTTCTATCTATGGAAAGACTCCCTCCTAGAGATAGATAGGTATGCCCCCCCTCTATTTATTTTATAGTATAGCCCCCTCGGGGCTGAGGAATAATTCGAACAGGCATGAACCCTGGCCCTGCACCCCGAAAGGAATTGGGCTTTGAATAGGCTTTATGCACTGCTCGACCCCCCGCCCCCATATATAGAGTTGGGGGGTAGGGTCCGCTGAGGGGGGTGCCTAATATCTAATCTATGAAGGATCTATAAATCGAGGAATAATATTATCTTGGAATCCGGGGATCAAGGACTTGGGAATCCACCCTACATAGATGGGCAAGAGAGCCCATACATCATATATTTGGGAGGCCCCCCGATGAGGGCCCCCCTATATAGATATGGGAGAGAGGGTGATCCCTCGCCCCCAAGATTAATATAGAGGGGGGGCCAATCTGGGGGGCCTGAGCCACCCGCAAGGCGCATGAAACCCAGAATCCCCCGAATCCCTACGATCTCTTGTCCTAATTTCTTGAGGCCCTTCCTATGATGGATGGACCGGGACAAAGGGTCATGCTCCTGCAAGAGAAAACTAACCTAAAATACTTAATAACGGCATCGGTAAACGACCAATGAGAGATAGTCATGATAGGCCTTATAAATCGTTCTCAGATTTCATCCAAGGAAAAGAAGGAAGATTTCGTGAAAAATTACTTGGAAAATGAGTTGATTATTTAGGTCGTTTTGTTATTTTGGTAGGTCCCCTTCTCTCATTGTATCGATGTGGATTACCTCAAAAAATCACAATAGAACTTTTTCAAGAATTTTTAATTCGTGATCTAATTGAACGATAGATTTCTCCCAATCTAAGAGTTTCTAAAATTATAATTCAAGATAGGGGACCCATTATATGGAATGTACTTAAACAAATTATGCAAAACCCTCGGCTACTAGATCAGATATTGAAATAGGGGAGGGGCTAGCCAATAGACATCTAGAGGCCCCCTTACTACTCTCTATATAGGGCGAGCTCCCAAAGCGAGATAGGGTAGATATGATCCAAAAATGAATCGGGAAAATCCCAATTCTATGTAATCTCTATATTTATACTTGTTTTACAGGTTCTCGACTCATTTTTATCTTCCTGAGATGGTCTAGTCAAGCTGGGAGTGATCCAAACACCTCCGAATGATATTTTATGCTGCCATTAATGTTCTGTTCTAGGGGATTTTTAGTTATCGGTTACATGACTGCCACGGCGGTTACGTAACCACCGCTCTGTGTAAAGCGGAGGTTGCATAACCACCGCGGTGGTTATGCAACCATCGGTCTATAAAAAGTGGCGGTCCTATAACTAACGGTCCAGAAATGCGGGGATCCCAAAAGTTTCAAATGTTGGGGATTTTAGGCGGTTCATTTTAGCTTTCCACGCCTCCTTGAGGTTGAACATCTATAAATTTGAGCCTTTGCAAGGTTTCAAGAAAGTGATTTTGGGTGAAAGCAAATTTTTGAGAAATATTGAGGTGTTGTATTCTTTTCTTATTATTCATGATGGAGAGTTCTTGTGTTGAGAGATTGTAAGCAAGTAGATGCAATTAGGGAGAATTATATATCTTCCTTGAAGGCCAATTAGCAGTGAATTGTATCATTGAGATTACATAATGGAAGGGGAGCTAATTTTCTCACCCACTGGAGTTTTTCCCACACCAGGTTTCTCCAGGATAAATATTGTCTCTTTCTTGCTTTGTTTCCTTTCAATTTGCAGTTGTAATGGTTGTTGAAGTAACTCATTAATTGGTTAATAAAGAACTCTTGGATGTTTCATTCATATTCAAAAGCATAGTGATCTGTAGTTGTTAAAGTAAAGAATTTTATGGATCAAGATAGGGCCCCCCTTCATAGTTTAGTTCAAAAATGCCTCTCCGCCAATCTAGAACAAGAAGAACTAGAGCATCCGCTTGGGGAATAGGAGCTAGAAACAAAAGATAAAGAAGATCTATGGTTCGAGATAGGATAGAGAGGACCAACTAAAACTAGAACTATAGGCCTCTACCAATCAAGTGGGAGCGAGACCAGAGGGTCTCTTATCACTTATGGCCTTCCCCTGGAACCAGAACCGGAACCCTCTCTCTCTATTCAACCTCACCCTCCAGAATGAGACTCTATCCAAACTCTGAACCCGAAACTCCATATCCATACCCAAATGGGTCCCTTATAGATCTGTATTCTATATGCCCTCTATATTGTAGAGAGATATGGCCATATCTATAGATCTGTCCCCCGTTAGATAATATAGATTAGAGATGGTCGATGATATGATCTACCATATCTATAGATCCGAGGAGAGGGGAGAACCCACACTATAGATATGGCCCAATAGAGATATAGCTTAGGTGCCAAATCTCAATGCGGTGGCTTGGGTTCCATATCTATCTAAACGGGATGGTACTAGTGTCTCACTTGGGGTGAACCAAACCTTCTAAAGTGGTCTAATCTCTATAGTTGGGGTTGGGCTCGACTACCTATATATCTATCTATGTGGTGGTGTTATATCCAATCTAATAGATCCCCTCCCCCTATTGGTAGAGGATTTTGAGAGGCCCATATATAGATAGCTCGAGAGATACAGAGAATAGAATAAATGGGGGCCACTAGATATCTATAGTATAGGCTTCCCCCCTATATATAGGTATGGTCAAACACTTCTCGACAGTTCTATTGAGCACCACATCATCCATCCCCATATAGATGCCTCCCAAGCATCCCCCCTATCCCTATTTATAGAAGGGAAGGGAACTGTTGGTCGAGCACCACATCTACAACCTCCAGAAAAGACTACATATTTGTATTTGTATTTGTATTTGTCCCACTTCCACTCCCACTCCCCACTCCATATAGACATTAGAGGTTGGAAATAGAAGGTCCCTATCTATATATGGTGTTGTCGGATATCTGTATGGGTCACTTGCATGAATGGAATCATTATGGATAATTGACTATATTACATACGTAATATCCTATCTATCGAGCGCATAACAAAAATGTTATCTCCCAAGAGGTCGATAAGGCTATGGGAATACCTCAGCTTGGATCATAACTACATTTGAGCTCTAGATTCTATGAATGAATAGAGATAAAATTTTGAAGCTAAAGATCACAAAAATACAATTGTTATTGTTCATCCCATTCTAAATGAATCTTCACTTTCTCTAGCTTGACCAGTATCTGGCTAGGCTATGATCTTCCCCTATATCATGAATAATTGAAAAAAAATATTTAACTAAGCATATACAAAGCTACAATTAGTTGTCGAATTGATGAACAATTGATTATAGACAACTAACCATCAAATCAATCAGACCTTTCATCCCCCGAGGAGGCACTCTCCTTCCTCGGCGGGCCCCTATCTATGTGAGATCCCCTAGAGAACTCTATAGGTGATTAGATCAAGGAGTCTATATGGGGGCCAGGTGGCTTTCCCCTGCCTATATATGTAGATGGATGAATGATTGGCTTATATATCTATGGGTAGGTCTGATCTATTAAGTGAGCAAGGGTACCGACTGTAATCGTATAGAATCTCCACAGGGCATTTGATCAACCAACCAACCTATTATGTTTGTGGAGCCTATTTTCATGTTAGAGTGTGGTACACCTTCTATGTGTTACACTCGGGTATTTTTACGATGGTCTCGCTCGCCGGGTGAGCGGGTCAGGGGGGTTCGGGGGCGAAGCCCCTGAAGCAAATTTTCAATGGGTGGTTTATTAACCCATGGGTAATGGTGTTACCGTTATGGGCTGTTTTTAGGCCCATGGTTTTTTTTGGTACCCATTGTTTTGATACCCACGGTTTTCCACCCATTGTTTTGATACCCACATTTTTGCCCATGGTTTTGATACCCACAGTTTTGTATCAAAACTGCTTAAGCAATTGTCTATTTATATGGTCTTATGCATATGATAGATAGACAAGCAAATGTATTGCAGATTGTGCTTTGAATTCGGGTGTGAATTCTATAGAGTTTGTTGAGCATAGCTCCAAACAGATCTAGGTATTGTATTGAGAGAGTGGAGGCTTGTAATAAAATTTGAGCAAGTGATTCTTGGTGGACGTAGCCCATATTGGGGTGAACCACATTAAATATTGTCTCTCTGTGTTGTGTTATTTATTCTGCACTTTTATTTGAGATCTATAATATTTTCTGCATATTAGTTTCTACTGTTGCGATTCTGTAAGGGATTATTCCGCATATTTTATCTCTTATTTCCTAACACAACCTAGTTCAATGAACCAAGCCTAGTAAAGGATTAAAGGCCCTAGGCATGTTTCTCAAGAGCAAGGGTATACTAATCTCTTCCCCCATATTAAAGTTGATTTGAGTTGAGTTGATGCATGGGCATATGCACATACACACATAAGCCCGGGCGGGTGTGCGTGATGAATTTACTTCAAGGGCAAGGGTCTCTAGTTCAAGTCCAAAATATCCCATACAACATGTGTTTGTACACTATGTAGCATAGTAGAATATGTGGATTTGGTTCATATTCCATTTTGCCCGATTATGGGGATATAGCTCATTTGGTGGAGCTCCACTCTTGTAATTGGGTCATTGCTATTACGGGTTGGATGTCTGATTTTTTAGATGGTAATGTTGGTATTTTCACCTACTCTAGTCGGGTGGGGGGTTATATTCTATTCTATATGCCACTATGTTCCCTTCGTTGGCGAGACATTGGATGGCTGGCGAGAAGCTTTGATCTATGGATATGGCAAGAATGAGACACTTCGCTTGATGGTTGACATGGCCATATCTATATAATCGCTGTCTCTGGATGAACCCCACCGGCTCTTCTCTACTCCGGCGCTATATCTATAGGTGAGGAGGGCCCCGACTCTATCTGCACTCCTCTGCCTCTATCTAAATGAGAGGAGGGCCCCAAAATCTCTCTATCTTCACTCACCCACCACCCACCCCCCCCAAATAGATATCTAGAGGGTGAGGGTCAGATATAGATATAGGCACTCAAATAGCTGGATAGATAAGATAGTTCAGGATGGGGGGGGAATATCTCTCGTTCTTCTTGAGGGGCCATCAGGACAAACAAATGGCAAATCCTTTGTCTCGTCCTGGACAAGGATTGAAGGGACGAAATCCAGTCCTATCCTCAATCCGTATCTATAACTGTAGGTATTGGATTCAAGCTTTCTCTAGTTCCTTTTCATCAATGGAGCCCAGATCTCCCTTGGGGTTGAACTGCAATAGTCATAGTAGAGATTCCCAACATCAAATATCCTAGACTATTCTGGTTGAGTGGGCTCTCCCCCATATAGAGAAAGGGTGGCCGAGGGTGGCTATATATGCGGAAAACTCTCTATTTTATAATAGTCAGGGGAGCCCCGCCCCGGCTCCCCTCTATTCTATGGAGGGGGGTCATAACCGAGGCCCCTATCGCCCCCTAGGGTACCCTATCTATAGAAGGGGAAAGGATACGTCAGTATCATTTGATACATGGAAATATATACTAAATGTTCAGGACTATGATAAACCTCTTCATATTTTCCTTAGGTGTTTCTTTTTTGTTTCCTGCATAATTTTTTCATTGCTTTAGTTGTTTATGACCATTTAACTTGTCGATGATTTTCTAGCAAATATGCGCCGACATTACTATTCGGATATAAAATAAAAGATGAAATATTTTCAAATCTCAAAGTTTATACTCTCTAATCTAGTATGTAATGAAGGGGGTCGAGAGCCCTATCTCTATATGGCTCAGATTACAGAGAGTTGTGCCAAGACAGAGTAGAGTGTGGCCCTATATCTAGTTCTTGCCCATTGACATTGTGAACAAGGTAAAATGTCAAAGGGAGATTAAACAATGAATCAATCCTAAATATGATGATGATCTTGAAATCAAGATCAAGTGGCCATCAAAGATATAAGGACGCATACCCACACACTTTAGACGTTTAACAACTCAGCTGTAAACATGGATGAGCGTAAACAAAAATAAAAGTGGTGAACACTATCTATTGACAACACTCCTGAAAGATGCCTTCTATTGTCCCTAAATGGGAAACAAGAACATGTAATAGAGTGTAGATCAAAATGGGATGGAAATGAACTAAGCGTTACTTGGGCAGAGCTTCGATTTCGTCCGAAGGTGAGAAAGAAGGTACGGTAAGATGAAACAGTATGTCATAAATCTTCCATGATGAAAGACACTTAGATCCAACTTAAGTGGATTCTTTGCCTTCTTCGAAAAACAAGCTTCTGAATCCAAGTACACGTTATCACTTCATGATGGCCTTGACAAGATCATGATGTTTTAGACTAGTAAAGTGGGCTCCTAAGACATAATGGCCTTCCTTAAGTAAGATCTCTCAACTAGGTGTTACGACAGTTTGTCTAAGAGCGAGACACAATTTACCCAAAAAAGTCACCCTCACTTGACTTGGGAGTATCTTGGCTTTACTTTACCCCCTTCTGAGTACAGTAAGCAACTAATGTACATCCAGTCGTGTACTCTTTCACAAGGTTCGTGATACATACAACTTTGTAACGCTAAACTCATAAGGAATGACTAGTCAAGTGGGTAAGCAGAGCACTTCCTGTTTCATCCATGAGGTTACATATCGAGTGGAAGACTTTAGGGTTCATAAAACCAATCCCATTGTTATAGCTTAAGGCGTTATGCCAAAGGGGTTATGTTCCAGTTGAGCGGATAAGGACGTACCCTTTTCTAAAACCTATAATACAGTGTGATGAAAGCAGTGGTGTGTTTTTTTATCTTGCTTTATCTTAATGTGGTTTTAAGTGGCACACCATTTGGCAACTTGCAATAAAACACGTGTATTAGAAGTTTTGTGTCTTTGTTTTAGAACGCCTTTCTTTGTCAAGCAAATTAGGTCCTATATGCAGATAACGAGTTTAGTAGTTTTCCATTTAAATCAAGACTATAAGAAAGAGAGTTTACACTGTTGATTTTGATTCCTAACATCACCAAAAATACATGCAAGGGAATGAGGCATAAATAACCTCAAAAACTTTGCTAACTACAACTATGCACCATAAGATAAGAGATAAATAAGGGAAACTAACTATGCGAAAAGCATTATAACTTTGACAAAAACATAAAAAGATTAATCCATGTATAAAATGTACTCTCTACTCTTTAGATTAGCTTAATTCTAAAAATGAACCTTAGAAGATCAACTTAGGAATCCCAAGGGGTGATTAGTTGTTTAAGGGTTTCAAGCTTTCAAGAATGGAGTCTCACCATTAATGCGCTTCGAAGGCCAATGATTCTCTCAATATTACTTAAAAACTTCGATTATGTTAGTCGATGGATGCAAGACGGGGGAGCTCTCAACAATGGAGTATGGCCAAGAATCCAAATGTTCTGATAGCTTAAAGCTCGTCACAAATGATTTCTGATGCCTTTCCAACAGATGCTTGCTTGCCTAGACCAAGGGCTTGTGAGTGAAGTTGCCCCAAGTTTGAATGGGTACACGCCCTAGCCGACAGATATTTTTAGTTTTCCAAATGGAAGAGTTTGAACTTTGGGTGCTATGTGGGACTAAAACTCAAAAAGAATGTGTTAGGATTTCAGATTAGGATAAACATGCTTTAGGCAAATGGTTATGTAGCTTGGGTATAATAGGCTAGTTACAACTTTGATTAACAAGTGACACATGCATGTCTTTTTGAGAGTTGGGAGAGGTCTTGATAACGCAATTTTGACTAGGATGAGATACGCCTACCTTTGCAAATAGACAACCAGTTTAGAGTAGAAACTAAGAAGGTTCTGAATGGTCAGTTCAAGGCAGGAACTCGTGTTTAGACTAATAAGAGAGATCGATTCAGGACAAATAAGTTGAATATGGGAAGAATAGGACTAGGAAGGTGTCGTAAATGGGCATCTGAGAATGGAGAAATTTAGAAGGATCAAATTAACAAAGTGTTGTTAATTGGTTGTATTGGATGAAATGCTTAGTTAACTAGGGTTTAGGCCCAGTTAAATGTTGATTAGCAAAAGGAAGATTAGAGACTCGTTGAGATGTTGGGAGGGGTATAGATAGACCAATTGTGACTGATAGATAGCCTACGAAGCCAATAGAAGTGGTTATAGATGAGAACTAGGGATAGTTTTGAAAAGACTTGAAAGGAGGACTATGCTTAGCTATGTAAGACCGAGATATTAGCCAAATAAGCTGATTATAGGAGGAAGTACGACTAAGAAGGTGTCGTAGATGGGTATTCAAGAGTTGAGCGAAGTATGGGGACACTTAACGAAGTGTCGTTAATTGAATGGATTTGAGCAAACAAATGCTAAGTGTAAGCATCACTTTAGGTGTCTACATAAGAGCTAGTTTGGATTTAAATGCATATATGAAGCTTGAAGATAATCATTTTAAATTTAAGTAAAATGGAATCTGAAATTAGTAAATCTACCACATGAATAGTTTTAAACAAATCAGCATAGAAAATCTTATAGCAATCACTTTTGAAAAAAGATCTAAAACATATTTTTTAGAGTTAGAAATTCGTAATTGAATGAGTTTCTCACCATATTACCCAAAGCTTTGAACAAAAAACCATCATTCAAATACACATATTTATCCTATACTATTATATTTCTAAACTAGAATTGCCTATATCCACCATTAGATATTTTATACATGATATCAATTTATGACTACTAACATTTTTTTACGGTTTGTAAAGAAATATATTCTACCTTCATAACTTATATTATACTATGGATCGAAATACTAGATGGTTTAAAGCTTTAGTTAATTGCTAAATTACTAGTTAAACTCTATATGGAAAAATAGTCCACAAACGATAATCTAATTTCAAGACTCATTTAATCAATTGAATTGACCACTAGGCTTCAAGTTTTTCTTTCATCTAAAAGTTATTGTGAGTAGAATGTCAGTCACTGAATTACTATACATCCCAGTACGTAATTTTACCCGTGATTTCCCAATTAAAAATTGTGTATCTTTTTACCATTAAACAATATTATGCTACACACACAGCACACACACACACACACATCACAGTTGACACTACACACACACACACATGTATCGACATCACATTACACACACATTTGATTACATGCACACGCAATGTGTAGATAAATGCTTATGTATTTATATGTGCATATCACCTATACATATATATACTATATATCTATATGTATAATTCTTTAGGTATTAAATTGTCCAACATTGTATAATATATTCCTTTCATTACATTACATATTTTGAATTCTACATTAGAGTCACAAGACTATGTCATGGTAACTTCCAAGTCTTAAGTGTTTCCGGTGATCATTGAGATGAAGTAAGCTTAATCAAGAAGCTCAAGAGGGATTTTTTCTAAGCAATTCATATGTTGAGTTAATACTTTAGGATGATCAAATATATGTGGCCCATTTCGCAAGAGTTACTTTTAATTTTGGTGTCATCTAATACAATAGTACTCATACCATTTAAAATTATTTTGCTCATTAAATAGACAAGGCATATATGACATTTATGTTACATAGATCTCAAGCTGTAATAATGTTTGAACCTGTAAAGGATTTAGTACATTAAGTCAATGTATAAAAGTCAATACTAGATGATCGTGATATTGTATGTCTAACACTAGATTATGATATAATTTCAAAGTAGACCGATGTAAATTTATCCAACATACTTGTAACTATTTGTATTTTTCCTAATTTGTCAAAGAAAACAACATATTAGTATTAAAACAGTCAGATTGTGTTTTGAATGCATAAACCGTTAGTCATGGATTTAAATGTAAACATGATTCCATAGTTATGGGTAGTATCACATGACCTATGCATTTCAATCAAGATATAATGTAGTAAAATATTCACTATTTTTGTCGCATGCACTTTTCATACATATCAAGGAGTTATCCACTAAATAAGATTCATGGCCAAGAAACATTACTGATTACATTTCATGGTTCAAGTTTTACCATTTCTTTTCATACCATATCAAAATGAGCATAGTAATGAAAGACTATGCTTTGTCATAATAAGTCGTGGAAATGTGGCACATTGCATATACTTAGTTTTGCACCATCTAAAAGACCTACAACAACACGTATGACCACTAAGTTGATATTAACTTCACCCTTTCCCTACTAACCCTAAAGAAATCATACATTATAAATTTCCTCCTATACCCAAATATTCACAGTAATTGTGTAGAAAATATGCAAATAGTTGATTGAATACAAGATTGAATACATTATATTCGATATTCAATTTCTCATTTAATCATGTTTCTATACGATATATTATAACTTGTGTTTGAGAGAAAGAGTTTTTCCATATTTAATTATACATAATGTCGGTCTAGAGTTCACCTTGAGAGTTATTTAGGAGACTATCCTTAATATTTTCCAAACATCATGGCTTATCATATTCGACACGATGTACTTTAAAGTCTTTGTATGTTTGATGTATAAAAGACTTAGTAGTGATGTGGCATACATACATAGCATACAGTGGATATATATCTATGTGTGTGTGAAAGTGTGCTGTAAAAGTGTGTAAATAAAGAAGTGATGCACTTATACTATGTTCTACTATATGTATGTACGTATATTGAGGATTTGACATGTATCTAAGTATGTAGAAAAACGACACTAATTTTTGGGACAAGGATGAAGGGTGCAGTTCATGAAACTGTTGAAATATGCACTTGGATGTTGCAAGATAATTATTTCCCCCAAAACTAGTGTGAAACAAGTGCTTCTTGATGAAATAAGTTGCAAATGGAAGTGTATTACAAGTTCGCAATTTGGAAATGAAGAGGTTTTAAATAAGAGTTGGTAAGCAATATTCTAGATCATACGAGTAATGACCATTTTTAGGAAGATCATTTTAATTTGTTGATTTATTCTCATTTACTATTATCAGACTATGCTATCATTGCTACATAAATGTGCAAAAAGTGCCATAATTTATTTTTACATCGGGATTCATAAGCCTTCTTGAGGAATCTATCAAATCATCATTTTATGCATTTTTGGTGTGTTTCTTGCAAGAAATTGCATCAAATTGTGGTACAAAAATGATGCAATTAGGAAATTTTTAGTTGCATCAAATTAACACCAAATTTAGGCCAATTTTGCATCAGTTTTACCACGCATTTATGCCATCTATTCATGATGCCAACTTGGCCACTATCAAAATTGCAAGCAGTGCAAATGTGACCAAACTCCCTTCAAAAAATTAAAATTTAAAATAAATAAATGTAATATAATCATGTCAAATATGAAATAATTATATTACATTTTGTATATGTATGTATATATGTGTGTTTATGTATATGTATATATTTGTGTGTGTGTGTGTGTGGTTTGTAAATGTAAAATAGAATTGTCGTATGTTAAATTAGTGGTGTGCATGCTAAAAAATAATATAGAAAACCACTCAAACAAACAAAATTAATAAGATCATAATAACATTTGCACAAATTAATAAGGATTAAAATAAAAATATATTTTAAATTGTAAATTACAATGCTAAAGTAAAATATCATACATCAATTTTTTTTACATATTTTTAAAATGAACTTAACATTACTAAAATAACATATGTCAGATTTTACGTAAGTTAATGAAATAGATAGAAATGTACTCACGAATACGAGAAAATATTTAATTTCTCATATACAATACAATAATATGAATTTGAATTACAATTTATGTAAACAACTACAACTACGAACTAGCTAAATCACCAACTACTCGTCATCATCATCTAAGATCTCATTATCATCATAATGAAATCTATGTGCTTATTGTCTATATAGTTTGAATGGTACACCATTCCACGTAATAATGGTTTTCTATAGTCGTATTTAGGATCATCATCATCATTATCCTCTCTAAATTCAATGTCATTAACTAAAGTGAATGTTTACTCATTATTTAATAATTATTATAATATTTCAAATTTAAATTTTGTGAATAAAATTTGGTTACCTACTTAATTTTAATAATTATTTATAAATTGATGGCGTTTTATCAGCACAAACCCACGAGAATTTGCCCATTTGTTGAATGCATTAGTGTTCCATCCAAGGGCTATGAGTTGTGATCGAACTTGTTTAGTGGCTTTGAAGTCATATATGTTCTCATGTAAAAAGCATTTAAAGTTACAAATATAACTGAGATATGAATTAAGTGTTTTAGACTACATTATTGAAATAAACTTAGAAATTTTCGAGTCACCTCATCTACGCTCATTTTCCCCAAGCGATGAGTTACTAACTTCCCCTAATTCATTATGGCTTGATGGGATTTTCCATAGATACTTTAGACTCCTATCTTAATATCACTAAAAAATAAAAATATTTTTAATGATTTTGATGAAAAACTCAATAATTTATATTTATATTGTTGTTTTTCCAAATTCCCATAAGCCTATTTTGTGTTTTGTTTGAGCCACTTTTCACATTGTATTTTCAATAAAGATAGGTTCATGTTGATAGGTCATTTCGTGAGTCTCTCCTCATGTATATTACCCTTGTAATTCTATTGCACATTAAATCAATCATGTGTGTGTGTGTGTGTGTGTGTGTGTGTGTGTGTGTGTGTGTGTGTGTGTGTAGGTACACACACACATACACATAAAACGCCATTTTAATTTATTTCATTGTCATACCCATATATGTCAATTCATCCTCCCAAGTCTATTTGTTGCATTTTTCAATAATTCTCACATTATAATAGGCACTACTAAACTCTTTTTTAGTAGACACAATCAACCATTTCCTATGTTTATTGGTTGTGATTTGTATTCCAAGTGAAAATTTTCAATAAATAGCACTTTTACTCGCATAATAATTCTTTTTTGAAGAACCTAAAAGAAAAGAATGAAATTAAAATAATTTAAATTTTTGACAAATTTGATAACATGAAAAAATTAAATTAAAACAAAATGTAAACTAATACTTACTTTCCACGAATACCTTGTAATATTTTCATGTCATGGTTCAGATACAATTTCACATGTGAACTCCCCCATATTCTATAATTACACTCGTTTAGTGTTAGATGAGATGCTCGGTCCTTCTCAAAATCAATCGGAGATTTTTTATCCCCCTTCATTGTTGCAAGAAACACCTCCTCGACACTTTTGGGGGTGATATCCTATCATTTAAATTGGGGAGCATCATATTTGTGAGGTTGCATATAATACATTGGCACAAAAGACAACAATATGTGATTATGCATACAATAAATTAAAAAATCAAATAGTTCCAAAAAAATTTATGAGTATGACTACTAATGATATAGAGATAAATAACATATTACCTTTTTGCCTCTCTTGAATCAAGGGAATCATGATCTAGGCCGCCTTGGAAATTTCACCACTTCTGGATCGTCGATCACAAGATATACGATGTTGTGATAACACTGACACTAAACATGATATGCAATTATACGTTAAATTTAAAAAATTCAATAAATTAAAAAGATAAAACAAATTTTAAAAATAATTTCAAAACATAACTACAAATAATATAGAAAAATAACATTTTACCTCCTTGTCTCCCTTAAAGCAAGTGAAACATGATAGGCCACATCAAAAATGTCACCACTTCTAGATCGTCAATCATGAGATGTAGGGGGTTGCGAATACACTAACACTAAAGAGGAGGATATGCGATGATATGATAAATTTAAAAATCCAATATATCAAAAACCTTGATAAATATTTAATCATGAATACAAATATTATTAAATAAAAGAAAAAACATTCCTCCTTAGTTTTTGTGTATCATGTGAAACAAGAATGTCAATCTCAAAAATATCACTTAAGTATTTTCGACGCATATTAAGAATATGGTACACATATGAATCTTAATGTCCATGATATGAATTTTGAGGCATATCACAAATGGTGTATGGAGGGGAAGAGTACTCATCTATATCTTGTGTGACAACTTCACGCACACTGTTTCCACCACACCCCCACACTTTGCAACGCTCTTTTTTCAAAAATGACTAATGATTGTGGGGTTTCTTGTTTTACATACCTGATATTAAAAAAAAAAACAAAAAACAATTAATTAAATATTAAAAAATAATAACGTTTATTGTACTAAAAAAATGCTATAATTTTTTCTTTATTGTGAGGCTTTGTTGTTTATTTTTCATAGTTTTTTTGCAAGGATTTGTTAACTTTTTACTATTTTTTGTTTATTGTCATAGGTTATTTTGCTCAGATTTGGTATTTATTACCAAGGTTTGTTATCTTTTTCATAGAGTAATTTTTTAATTGATTTTCTTTTAAAAATCTATTTGTTTATGTTTTTAATAGGGTTTCCAAATTTTTTTATAGTGGTTGTTGCTTATTTCATAATATGTTTAGTTTGGGTTAGTTGTTTTTTAGGCTAGACTTTGTTGTATTTTGGACTAGGGTTTTTTTATGTTTAAGTAAAATTTGCTATAATTTTTACTATATTTTTTTGTTAGGGTTTGTTGTATTTTGAGCTAGGACTTACTATGTTTTGGGCCATGGTTGGTTGTTTAAATGATGCATTTAAATCTATGATTTTAATTTTCTGTAAAATTTGGTAATTTTCCTATAAAACAAATCTCTTAACTATGTAAAAATACCTAAAAAAATGTGCATACCTCTCTTCTTTTTTCCCTGCAATATTTCTCCTCTTCCACCTCTTCATTACACAGGTATTCTCTTCTCTTGTCTTTGTCATGTTATTCCTCCTCTTCAAAGGTTGTGAGTGGTTGTTTTATTTATACTCTTCTTCCTCCACATTCTTATTCTTCCACATTTTTTTTCCTCTTTAATTTCCTCGTCTTCCTATTTTCCCTCCTCTACATTTAACCCCTAACATATTTTTCTGTGAAAATATCTTTTGAATGTTTTGGCAAAGCACATGGACCTAATAATAATGAAAAGAACATGGATGGGTTCAACATTTTTATTTTTTAAGTTAGGAATTATTGCAACAAAAATGTGGCATAAAGGTGACTCTACCAACATCACCTTTTCTCCACATTTTTAAATTGTAAACAACGTCAAAATTTAAAAAAAAAAAAACCTAAAACACAAATCGATGTGAATTCAACATAAATTCTGATGTTTTTTGGCACACTATGTAGTAGTGTCTCTTGTAATCAATTCATCAAAGTGGCTTGGAAACTTGTGTCAAATAAATACCAAGTAAGTCAATCGTAAGGTTTAAAAAAAATTCACATGTGCAGTTCTGAGGCCCAAGCAACGCGGGCATGTGGAATCATGTTTTAATTTGAAGGGTTGCAAGGTGTTCTACATATTGTTTTCAAGATTAAACGGGTGAAGTGTTCTTAGACCAGTTTAACAATAAGGATGTCAATATAATTATTACCTGTCAATATTGAACAAATTATTATTTTATTCCATTTGCACAATACTATTAAACTCGTGGAAATCTATTGTAATAAACCAAGAAATGATTATGAATATAATATAGAAGAAGAGGAGAAAATCCATGCATGCAAAGCAAAGAAGCAATGCATGAGAGGTGCTCTATGGGTGTTCCATATGCTATCCTCAAGCTCTGATTTTGGTACTCATTGAGATGATGTTGGCAACAAAGTTAAATGAATTTGCACTAGCCATTTGCATTTTCTTGAAAATTTTCTAGGGGGTCCCTATAGATTTTGATATTCCATGAGACCCCACAATTTAAGGCATTTTTTCAAATAGTTCGCACACATTATAAAAGTTTCCTCTTTTGCATACATATCGATTAGGGAGCTTGCAACTACATCCAAAATTATGCCTTACAAAATCATTCAAATTCAACCAGCCCATGTGAAGCTCCCATTTCAAAATAGGATGGAAAGGGTTCAACAAGTACGGAAGAGCTTGTATTTACACCTAAAAAATGGCGTCCAGACTCTATTCTAGCACAAGTTTGGCGCATGATGATAAGGATTGTGAAGAATGGATTTGGATTTTCCCACTAAATGCCCTCCCGGACACCACACACATGCAACCCCAAACATAATACAAAATCCCCTTTCCAAATACTTTGATCCATATCCATAACCCATTTCAAAACTCTCATGGTGCCATCAACAATAAAACACAAACAAAATTATTTTCAAGCTCCAATTTTGGCATTGGATGGGAGGATGCCAAGAAGGTCTTAGCATTTGGCTTTAAAATTCCCAATGACATTTTTCTCTAATGCCTCAAGAATTTTGAATAAACCTATTTTACGCATATCCTACCCCCATGAGATGACATTTCTTTGCAAATCCTTAGAGGCTTTTCAAGAACATCGTTTATGCTGCAATCATCAAAATCCATCAGACCACATAATTGAGGACTTTTTAGCAACTCCCATGTGCATATCCTACAACATGGGTGTCCAATTTCCTCTCCACAAATCCCATGTGCCCCCAACAAATCTCTTGCCCCCTATCGTATTTTCTAACAACTATACTAGTCCCCAAAATGGCACCCTCATTTTCACACCTCCATCTGGGAACCTACAATTACAACATTAAAAATATGCTTCCCTTATATTCTAAGGGATTCCATACCCTAATTCAGATCTTCATTACTATGGAAAGAGAACCCGACACTAGTCTGAGGAGGCAAGAATGATAATCATGTTCAGTTTCCAATCCATGATGCTTGTCCATGATGACTGCAACACTCTCCAAAACTAAAAAAAAACATGAGAACCATAAATCAATTCCCGTAGGTTTTATTTTTATTAATCTTAACTTTAACATCTCAATTTGATATACATTATTTGTGATATTTATACAATTCAGATAGACCCTTTAAGTGCATCGTGGAATCACCTTTTTGACTTAAGAAAAAATCAATAATTTGTAAAAAAACCCACACATGCATTATTGTCACATTATTATTATTATTATTATTATTATTACAATTTAAACACTCATATTTTCATATATTTTAAGTGTGATCCCGAGTCTTATGACATGCAACGTAAGCTCAAAATAACACATCAAACCTAGATGTGTGACAAGGAATGTGAAAATTCAACCAAGAAGCAATCGATGGCAAAGATTTAAACAGAATCAACATAGATACACTATTTCACCAATGAGACTCATACTTAAAACCAATTAACTCACAAATAAAAATCACTAACTTTAACCTCCCTTTATTCAGACTCGTTCACTTGGCAAGTAGGCCTTTTTACATTATTATTATTGTCATTTCATTATTTAACACAGTCATGACCCTATAATTGTAAATGTAATGTCACATCGAAAAACAAACCCAAAGTGCTCACAAATGGGTCATCAAGGCAGAAAGTGGGAGGGGAACTACATATCCCTCCCCTCATAATAAAATCAACTTCAATGGGACAGCACTACCAAGGTTAGCTAAAGTTGGGTTTATTAGATGCTCTTACCTCGTTTCAGGATCTTATAATGTACATGCCTTAAAATCATGCTTATTTTTCAAAAAAGAAAAAATCTCGTCACTTAGTTTATACGATTGTCAAAATATGAAACCTTAGCCAATTGAAAACAACCTTGTTAAAGTTATGAAATTCAATTTGTAATTTCCTCATCTTAATTACTCATAACCAAAGAAATTGATATCTACCAACTCTAACTTGTTTATTTCCACATTAAGATTGGATCCTCATAATTGGTTTCATAGTAATTATTTTGGAGGTGTTTTTTCTACATGGGTTTCATAGCCACTTTCGCTTATGGGGTAGAAGAGCAAACTGTGATTTTTTATAGCTTCCTCTAGAATGGTACCTCCAAAATGAGTATCATTTTTCATATTCTAGACCTATCAATTTCTTGCATTCTCACCGCACACGAGAATGGGTTAGAAATGATAAAATACTTGTTTGGTTACTCGATGACCCTTTTTTTGAGGTCTTTTCAAAGACCTTTTGTCCTACTTTGAGCTATAGTGTGTTTAAGTTCCATTGACCCAATATCAAATGTTATGAAATCCATGTAGAATTACCCTGTGAAAAAATCTAGAGATCGGAGAATTCATGTCCTACAACCTTAGACCCCTTCTCTCCTACATTGAGAATTTTGAACCATTTTAGTTTCACATTATCTCATTGGGAAGTAATTTCTCGGTGTTAGTTTTGAAGCCACTTTGGCTTGTCATGTCTAAGTGTAAATTGTCAAACTTTTTCAATTTGCTCTGAAATTATGCTTCTAAAATGTGGGCCATGTATTATATTTTACTTTTGTCAACTACTTGGTATTCTCGCCATATATGAAAAGAGGTTAGAAGTGATTACTTCTTATTTCACATACCTTTCAGTCATTTTAGGAAATGATTATATGGAAAGTTTAGCCATGTTGAGTTTGTATTGTGGTTAATTCCTTTGACCTAATTTTTTATTCTACCAGATAAATATTGACTATTATGATAATATATTGTGTTGGAAAGTTTTGTTACACTTAATTATCTCTCTCTAAATTATATAGGAACTTGACATTGTGTGAAGATGATGAATTCTCTCTCTCCTCTCTCTAAAACTCAAAAACATAAAATAAATATAATAATGTGTGAAGATGATGAATGCTTTATGTCTCTCCTCTCTCTAAAACTTATAAATATAATGCAAATGTGACATTATGTGAATATATTGATTACCATCTCTCCCACGATTCCCTCTCTAGAACTTGAAGACAAAGGAAATGAGACATTGTGTGTAAAAATAATAAACTCTCTTTCCCTCTCTATATTCCTAATTTGAATGTGTAAAATGAATGTGAATATGTGGGGATAGGAGAATTTACAATGTATGATTTCATTTATATTCGGGTAGGGTTGAATTCATGCCAACTTTTTGTTGAGCTGTGTTACTGGCATGATGCAGGTGTTGCGATGGGAAATGAGTATGAATGAGGTCATTCAAGTCTTGTATTCACATTCAATCGTCAATTTGTACCTTTCATTTTGAAAGAAATTGTATTTTTATTGTTATAAATTGAGTAGTGGCACCCTTAGAATTCTTGATAGGAAAATTAATTGTTGATATTATGCATTTGTAATAGTGTGTCATATCTAGTTGATTTATTTGTTTGCGGAGTATTTTTTAATTGTAAGAAATCACAAAAATAATAACAGATGCAAAATCGTCAAAATCTACGAGTGATTACATATTTTTAAACAATTAGAAAAATACTACATTTTTTCCTCCTTTCAAAACCATTTCCACATTTCATTATCATCCTAATGCCCACTAGTTCATCCTCAATTGCCTAAATCTCCAATCATAATATTATTTGCGATATATACAGGAACCTTATTTCACCTACACAAACATTTTTCCATCTTGGTTTCAAAGTAATTGACCTCTAGGTCAGGTTTGTATCCACCTAAATAGTTTTATATATGAAAAAATATCCCCTAATCAGGTTCATTTCCAAAATTTCCCCTCGGAGAATTTCCTTCGTGAAACAATCCACCCTCGATGAACATGTCCCCTACTATTCCAATGGATAGTTTTCAAATTGGGTATCTTCCTCAGGTCGGCCTATGTGTAATTCTTTGTCCAATTTAGCTAGAAATATGATGAAATATCATATACACACCCACACACATGCACACACAAACATCGCCTAATCTCCTAAGAGACCATTATTCAAATGATTACAATTATCCTAAATCTTCCAAAAACATCCCTAGAGCCTTCCATAAGCCAAATTAGAAGTACAAAAGTCAAATGTGCATGTTACCAAGTGTCTTTTGTTAAGTGAATAAATATTCTAAGTCATATATTGATTTCATAGTTACATCTCATATAGGACATTGAGAAAACTACATCGTCTTCAATTAAATCCACACTTTTTTCTGAATATGTAGTGCAACACTCTTGCATCATGGGGATGTGAGAGGTTATTTTAGGACAATAGAATAGAATTTTTTATCATGTGTTATTGTTCAACTTGTTTAGGGTTTAAACAAAGAAAATCCAAATTTTATAGCATCACATACCAATGAACAGGAAAAAAAAAAAACTCAAAATCTAGAAGCGTAAACATAGGTGAACCTACACCTAGATTTCTAGATTGATCAGAGTAATATAGGATAAGTTCATATCCCTTAGGGAAAAAATTATACAAAGTTGACTAAACATGATGATTTTGGCCACAAAATTGACTAGTTGACCCTTGCAACCACAAAATTGAATAAGAAAAACATTAACATGACCCAAACAAAATTCCAAAAGTAAAATTTCAAAGTGTATAGTGTATGTGGATGAATATCTCACAATCCCATATCTAAACTCTAAATTCATTGTGCATTCATTTTGCTGGAAAAATTTTGTTAGATTGTTCTATTACGCATCCCTTTGTACATTTTACTATTTTAGATTGTCTCTATTTCCTTATTTAGCATAATTTAGGTTCAATTAGGACTATCATTTGTTACTAGATGAATTATCCCCTTTCTCTTAATTATTTATCCATTGTGTGTAAATTAATTTTGTTTGGTGAAACCTTATCTTGAATGAACATAAACTCCTACAATTTTCTTTGATCCTCTTAGAGTTTCATATATTCCCCTTTTAATGTATGATTTTGGGATTATTTTATATTGTTAGGGTTTCGTATCTAATCATGGAATTTTTTTATGAAAATGGTTGGAAATATCTCAATTATTATGATATAATAGATCTTAATTACCTTAAAAAGGTAAATCATGAGTGTGTAGGTAGAATTTCCCAATTTCATACACAAGTCAAAACTTCCTCTCAAGACATTGATTATAAGGTAGGTATGTTAATATAAGCACATACTACAAAGATAGATAAGGAAACCACACTTGATGAGATACACAATGAACCCTCAATTGGTATTAGTCATCCTTGTAGATGACCACTTCCTATAATATTTCCTCACCCTAATGCTATTATTTTTCATACCCATGTGTGTACACCTATGGCTTCACAAGTGATGTCTACACCTAGTATTCCTACTATGGTGGAAGCACTACCCACTCCTCATATTTATATGGGTATTCTTATCTAACATACACCTCTTAGGCCTACACCTATTATGAAACATTTATTGAACACTATATTCAATAAATATGTTACACACATTACTTCTCATATTCAAGATACTTGTACACAACACCCACATATCCAAGCATAACTTTCCAAACTATAACAAGGATCTAATAAAGTGAGTCACGTGATGAGTTCTCTTGACATACATAATTCATTAGCTTTAGATATCCTTAGTTATCCCATACCTACAATGTTTGTAGCAAATAAGTTTACAATATTTGATGGAAATGGTGACCCCGAACAACATCTCAAGACTTTCCTTACTGCATGTCTCAATTACATAGGTAATGATACTTTTCCATCCAGGATATTTCCAATGAGTCTTAAATACTATGCCTTACACTAATTTTACATCCTTCCTATGAGTTTTGTGTGTTCTTTAAATCCTTTATTTGACTAAATTTTAACTCATTTTTCTATCAATATAATTGAAAGGTCTCTTTTTCCCAAATTACACAACCTAGATAAGGACCTATTAAGCCTGTAGGTGATTATGTACTTATATTTAGTACCATAATTTCCCACATGTTACACCATGTTGATGATGGGGAACTATAATAAATTTTCACTGAAATCTTACTTCAACTTATTAGAGACATTATCATGTATCAAACTCATCACTATTTTCGATGATATCTATCATATGATTAAGTACCATAAGTTAAAGATATTTTCTAAAAATAAATTGAAAATGGAAACAACATTCTTACATATTCCAAAGTTAAAATTAAAAATAAAACACTCATGAATGCTAATAATTACAACGTTATGAATGTGGATAAATTAACTGTTAATGTAGTATTTGGCCATCCTTTTAACTCCTCAAAGAAGGAAAATTATGTGTTTATTTCAACCCCTTTATAATATTCTTCAATAAATACTTGAGTAAATTCTCATCTCTTTATCACCACTTATTGATATTGATGCATCTAAACCACTACCTAAGAACTATAATGTGAAGTTGTATTCTAACTACCATAAATGTTCTAGACATTTGACAAATTGATTCTTTAGTTTAAGACATAAGATCCATTATATAATTTACAAGAACATCATTGAAGTAGATAGTAATAATACACCAAAAAAAAAATCTACCTAATCAACATCTAAATATTTCTATGGATCCTCTCCTTCATCATCATTCATAAGAAACCAATAATAACAATTAATTACATGACTTATCATGTACTACCTCCTCCTATTTCATAATATCCTAAATCTAATGTCATCAATCATTGGTAAATTTTCATATGTGATACACCAACAACATATTATTACACTCTAAGACTAGGATATCCCTAATGGTGACTCTCTTGACGATTTTTTTGTTCAAATGATTTATTATTGATTCACAATGTTATGATAGAGAATGAATAAAGCACAAATGTTTTTACTTTGACCTTACTCAAAATCATTAGATACATTTACACTGAATCAATGGAGACACCGACTATGGTTAGAGGATTTGATGGACAACCTCAAAACCCTCTTGTGGGTATTGTGTTACCACTTAAGGTTAGACCCAAGATGGTTGCTAGTTGGGTTATAGTTTTTACCACACACTGATGCATTTTTCATGTTAATTATACATCCATGGATACATAACATGCTAGTTTTTTCTTCCATGTGACATCATTTTATAAAATATGTGCATAATAAGGTAGCAACTACTCAAAATATTCATTATGAGTACTCGATTAGACCTAATACATTATGTATTACATCTCCATGACCCATCTTGAAACCTAAATAAGCTATCTTAAACACAACATCAACAATGTATGTGTTTCCAACCTCTTTCACTTATTCAATTCCAATGTGGACAACCAATTCAGAGAAAAACTAAAAGACCAATCCTACAATCCCAATGACCAATCCAAATGCAACATCAATAGCCTATACACAACCAACCTAGAACACATAGTCATCCACACTCTACAAAAGTCGTACAAAAAAATTACGAGTGCATTTAATGAATAAAAACCAAATAAATCTATTAATATACAATTGACACCATAGGTTACTACACATAAGGTTCATGTTGACAATTTTTTCCCCCCATGGGAAAAATTTCCCGACAGAGTCCCAAAGTAATCCCAAGCCCCTAGTGGGCTCCACAAGTTGCAAACAGGACATATGTGGTCTTCAAGGTCTTGGGGAGCATTCCTAGGGATTTAGGAATCATTCAAGCTAAACCTAGCCATTCAGGGCCATACCGGACTCATGGTCCCCTTGCAATGCAAAAATAGCCTCTAGTCCCAAAAAATGAGGGGAAAAATGATCTATAAGGGAAAAATTTTAACCTTTTGAGGCTCTAGGCACTCATTCCTCTATCCCTCAGTCAAAAATTCTGAAAAATCCATAAGACGAACTTCAAACAATCAAAAAATCCTCATTTGGCCTCTAGAGCCAATCGAGCTAAAAAAATAGCTTGTCGAGCTACTCAGTGAGTAACTGGACAAGCTAGAGAGAATGCATTGGCGAGGGAGTCAGAAGAGTGACATGCTGAGTAACTCAACGAGCTACTTGGCGAGCCAATTCAGAAGGAGCTCGGTGGTGAGATCTATGAATGGAGTAGGAGCTCGGCAATCTGCGGGTGGGCGGGGTTCGCCATGGAGATCGTGGGGCACAAGGAAAACAAAGGGCCGAGCTCCCCGAGCTCGACCAAGGAAGGTGCATCGCGAGGGGCAATGCTTAAGAAATTTTCTCGCGGTGCGGAAACCATGGGAAGAGCTCAAGATATAAGGAAACATACTCACAAAGGACTCAATGCATGGTTAAATTAGCTCAAACCATGGCGTGAATAGGCCGCAACAAACACCACAAAGATTTGAAAGTTTTAGGACCCACCCGACATAGAGGATGGCTTGCTAAAACGATCTCACAAATGAGTTTATGAGATAAAATTTTAGCAATCACATACATTACGAGAACTCGATGGATCAATGGGTTCTTGGTAATTCACAGGTGAGCATCTTGAATTTAAACGTGTTGGAGGATGAAATAAAAAAATAATGGGGAATTGTTATAGTGGAGGTCGGAGCCGTGCATGACAATGCAATGGAGGGTTGAGTTATTGGAGGCTCAACGGAGTTCACAGGAAGGAACTCGGGTAAAGGCCATGAAGAGGAGGAACTGATCTCAAATCTTATAGTAAGTTGAAATGTAGGGCCTAGCCATGGGAGATCCAAAATCGAGCTAGTGTGGTGAAGGTTTGTCCCAACACGAAGAAATGGAGAGACAACACAGTGGGAAGTTGGCACATTGAATCCCGAGAGCTCATAGTGATGTGGTTTAGCCCGATCAAAAAAAGAAGAATGACTCGGGTTACTCATATGAGTGAACTATTTGGGTTGAAGTCGATGTAATGGGAAGAACACCGGGGACCTCGCCCACCGAGCTAGGAAGAGATGAAGTGAGTTGCGGAGACGAGAGAGCTAAAAGACCAAAGCCAAAGTCTGAATTTCGAATTCAAACTTCAGGACTTCTATGACTCGGAGCTCTAGGGCCACCCAAATGAATGAGTAGTGTCAAACATTTGAAACTTGAAGTGGGAAACCAAGTGGGAAACCCAAAAATTGAAGTCTAAATTTCAGACTTCGACATTTCGGGGATTCAGGGTTTTACGCTGCTAAGAATCGGTGAACAGTAACCTCCTTCCCTGAAGAAAAAATGTTTGAACCTTTGAAAATGAAGATGTTCAGCCTGGCTCGGTCAAATGGAGAAGTACAATTGGTAGATGGTCTCGTGAAGGTAAGAAAGGAAGCTCGTGAAACAAGCTTGGTGCCACGACATAGGGGTTTGCACAAGGAAGGAATTTTGAAACTCTGAAAACTATGCACCCCGTCAATGAATTCAAGTATGCCATTGAGACACCTTCAAAAACTGAGATGATTCATGGCATATGTGTATAATGAACAAGTGGTGAAGTTGTATTAGTTTCCAAGATGTATTCGAAATAAAGGTAGTAGGAAATGAGCCCAAACCAGGTGATTATGCCGAAATTGTGAGCATAACAGGTGGAAAGTAAATGGAAAGTTTGATTTGCAAACGAATGTGGGAATAGAGAGAAGATCTTGATGATGAAGTAGGAATGGGGGAATTTGCAAGAACTTAGTGGAAGATAGAATAAAAAGATAAATCACCCAACTCAGCGAGCTAACTCGCCTACGAAGAGTGGTAGAGTCCAAATGGGCCAATGAATCCTAGATTTTCAAATGATCATATTTGGATCTTTGAGTATTGAAATCTCATGAAATTTGCATCAATGGAAAGCTAAGAGAGATATATTTGTCAATGGCAACATAACAAAGTCAAAAAATGGATTTTCAGAGGTTTTTTAAACCCCAAAATTATAGGGTCCCTCAACTCTGAAATTGCATATCTTGAGCTCTCGATGTTTGATTCTCACAAACGAATAGTCGTTGGAATCATGGGAGCAATGACCTACAACATGGAACCATCAAATTCATAATTTTAGAGGTTTTGAGAATCCAAAATTTGGTAACATGCTATAGTGCTCTATGGGTGGTGAAGCCATTAATGGAGGTTGGTGAAAAGGTAGTCATGATGAGTCATGATGGAGAATAGACTAGGCAGGGGTGCAATAACAATAAGTTCCTTCAAACACAAGGGAAAAGGACCATTAATGGAGGAGATATTTCTAAATATCTTCAAGCACTCATTTTGCAAATTAAATTGCAAGGATTTTTATGGGTTTTTTTAACAATTTCAAGATTTCCCCTCTCTCTCTCCTCTCATCAAAATTCCTCTATAAATATTATAAGGGGTTACACATGCAAAGTTTTTGATCAACTTTCTTCTCCCATGTACCTCATTTCTTCTTGGGGATTTAATCCTTCCTCAAATTCTTATAATGGCTTCATGCCTCTTCCTACTAAAGTAATGTACTGTGTATATTCATATGGAGCAATAAATTGTGTCTGTGTTAATCTCTCTAACCTCTCATGGTTCATTGTTTGCATATTTTACCTCTCATTGTGCTTGCAGGATTTGTGCATTCTCTTGTTCATTACAGGGTTTGGTGGTTATGGTTGTACTCATTCATGAATGAATATTGTTTACATTTTAGGTTTGTGTTGCAGTTGTCCAACCTCCCCTTAATGCATTGGTGGAACTTGATTTTGTGTTGCATTTGTCCAACCTCCCAAAGGATTCACCCTTTCTCCATTTTGCAGGGTTGGGAAGAGTGATTATTACTCCTTTCTTTGTGTATCACCTAGTTGTTAGTGTAGGTTTCTTTCTATGCATCCTTCTATCCCTGTCCCCTTGGAAGCATGTAGTTTAGGATTAGTGAGTAGTTTGGCCTGCACTTAGAGTAGTTAGTGGTAGGTAGGTTAGGAGCAGGAACCGGCCTTCTCTAGAGATTTTTCTATTTCGCAAGGTCCCACACTTCATGATAACTCCATGTTGTGCAATCACAATCCGAATGCCCCATCTCAAATCCAGGTAATTTTTGGGGGGGACATGTTCATGATTCTTGCATCAAACAGTTTTGGCATGTCCCACACTCAATAGCTTTGGCACAACAAAGAAGTCAAGTTTTATTTTAACAAAATTTTTCTACTGCAAACCAAAGGTCACATTGAAGCCTAAGTTCAAAACAAAATCATTTTCAAAGGTTCCCTTGCATTTCAGAGTTGGAAGTTGTAAATTTTGGATTTCAGAGGTTTTTAGCTAGCAGGGTCAAAGTCTGAAATCAATTTTGGAGGGCTTTAAAATGTGCAAAATGAGCTCAAACTTCACCAGATGATAGATCAGGGGTCAAACTTCAAAAGGGTATCCTCAAATTTTTGAAATTTTGAATTTTGAAATTTCAGGTTTTTCAAATTTTAGGATTTTGGGTTTTTCAAATTTCGGGACCTTTCCAAATTTCATACCTTTTGTGATTTTAGGTTTTTAGAGGTTTTGAAATTTTAGTTTTTCAGAATTCGGGAGCTGTGGCAATTTTAGACTTTAGATTCTGAATTTCAGAGGTTTTCTAACTTTGGAGTTTCAACCACTTTGGACTTCGAAGGTTTTCAAGTGGAGCCAAGTTCCAAAATTTGCAAAATTTCAGAGGATCATTTACAGATGAACTAGTCCAACCCCACAACAATTTTTGAGCTCTTCAAGGTGTGCATATAGGTATCCATTTCATTTCATCAAGTTTATTGTGCACTTGGTGTAATTTCAGTCTTCAAAGACACACATGCAAGCACAACTGATGACTCCATCTAGGTAACAAACCCATCTCTCTGAGTAGCATACATTTCCATTTCTTGACCATCCATTTTCCATTCATTTCTCTCTTTCCATCTATTCCATTTTCTTCCATTTCATGAAGTCTTGCAATCATGGCTTCATTCGCCTCTTGGGATTCACATTTAGAACAACAACAGTATCAGTGCAACCCTCCTTCAGAGTTACAAAATTCATTTCCAAGGTATTACCAACCATCTACAGATCCATACTATAATGGAAATCAAATTCAATATGCATGCCTAGATGAACAAGAGACTAATCAGTTTGGTTATCCACCAAACTATCCATATTTTCAAGAGCGGGGGTATGTGGATTTCAAGGACATTCTTCACCTGGAAATGCGAGTTACAAATGAAGATCCTAAAAATAATGGAAAGTATGGTGTAGTCTAGGGCTTCATCCAAATGAAGGCATTTAAGATTGGATTCAGAGCCCCTTGTCCATGGGAAGGCCCCTTCCATATTATCTTATCCCGCAGGAGAAACTAAGCTTCATAGTTGAGATGTTACCCCAACTAGAAGGATGGATCAAGGACATTGAACGTTATGCAAGTCAACCTTGTCTACAGGAGACCCCTGCATTACCCTCTCATAGTTCTTTTCCTTGTCCCAATCAGTATCATTTCAACCCAAACCTCAATTTCAAAGTTTCCCATTTGTTGCACCTATTGTGGATTCCACTTCTTCCATCTTCCACCCTTCCATCTCATCTCAGTTCCTTTGTCCTCTTCCCTTCCAAAAAATAGACCCCTCCATAGGAGAAAATTTGTAAAACCCTTCCACCATCTCCACCACCAACAAAAACACCTATCGAGACTCAACCCAATACTCCTCTCACTTCCCCAAATCCATGTGGGGACGAAACTCAAAAAACCAGTGAAGAAGAACAACAACAAAAGGAGCCTAACATGAAAGAAATGCCTCAATTTTTGAAGAATTGGGCTGCTAAACTCGGAATAAAAAAAATCCTCTACTGGTTAAGCCTTCGAAGGAGGTCAAGGTAGAGAAGAGCAGGTGGTGAAGGCTGATTTGGTTGCAGTAGTTACCGAGCAAGAACAGGTTGAGGATGATCAAAAATCAGAGTGTTCAAATGTAGCATTCATGAGGGCACTTTGTTTTCACAAAATGTTGATCAAACACACAAAATCAGCAGGGAAGAGAAGAAATAGATCCATGCCTAGAATCAAAGATCAAAAAATTCAGAGGATCCAATTCAAGATAGGTCATACAAGGAGGAGCCCTCCCTCCACTTCATCCTCCTTAATTCATATTTCAGAAGAACTTAAAATTCAAACTTCATGTTTGTGGATGGAGATAACCATGACAAACAGGTTGCTTCAAAAGGTATCTTAGAGGAGGAGCATGTGCCACATGGAGCAAAATAGGTCTAATTTAAGGGAGCCTAGAAGAGGACGAGATCATAGAGAAATTTCATGTTTCATACTTTGATGAAATTACAAATTTTCCATTCCTTCATTTTTAACTAAGTGGAATCAAGAGGAAGAGAGCTTGAGCTAGACACAATGAAAACCCATGACAATGAGGAGACAATTATCTGTCAAACTTGGAGGATTGTTTCAATGAAGAGGAGCCCATGGAGATCACATCATTTTCTCCTCCATCATCTACCTTCCAAGCACAAGAGCCCATTGCCAAAGAGGAATACATGTAAGAGCAACCTATTTCTTCATGAGAGTCCTCTTGGATTTGATTGGAGGAATTGAATCTTCCAAATAGCATGTCAGACTCAGAGGAGGAACTCTCAGGTAAGCAGCCATACTCAACCACTTTCAAGCAGTCCATCAATAGTTCCATTGGAGGCCACAAGTGATTTCAAGGAGTTGCATGTTGAGGAGGAGCCCTACATTTCCACAAAGGGAAAAGAGCACGAGGAAATCATCTTTTCCATACCATTCTCTAAGGTGACACATCAGTTGTCTGTAGATGTGAGAAGATTAAGAAGATCCAATCATAGAACAGTCACCTTTTCCAGGAAATTCTGCTTAAAGATTTTCTTATTGAAATTCAATTCAGCAATAACAGGCACATTCGACAGTTCAGGCCATGTCCCATCAGATATCTAGCTTCGTTGGAGCTAAAACCATAGATTTTCCACAACTATTCATGTTCATCTCCGAACATGAGGGTGAGTTTCATAGTACCAAGGATCAACTGCATCAGTTACAACATCTCCAAGAGCCTCATGTGGATCATTCTAAAGGGGTGTTTGTTTTATGTCCAGTTGATACCTTGATAATTCAAGTGGAAAATTGGGTCCGTATATCAGTTTTTCACTCATCCATACAGCCATGTCTAGTGTCAAATCATCTGCGTGGCTTCCTATTGTAAGAAGGGGAAGCTACTTTGCACTACCAGTGGCGGGGTTTGTTTGAAATCTTCTCTACTTCCGTTAGTGTAGGGTAGGTGTAGGATTTTGTTTTCAGCATCACAAGTGCTCTATGCACACTCTGCATGTCTACTTGGGCATGTATGATTTGGTATTTTGTATATAGTTTTTGGTTCATGTTTGCTCCAGCATAGTACATGGTGTTTTAGTAGGCCTCCCACATGCAGGAAGAAGTTCATACTTGTGGGAAATAGTTGCATATCTTAAAAGAAAACAAATGCAGAGCAACTAAAATCAGGTTAAGGACTGATTTTAATGAAGTTCTTCATTCTTCGAGTCCTTCAAGGCCAATCACAGGTGAACTTCCAAGTGCCTCCACCAAATCAGAGCAGTCTCCCGCATCATGTCAAAGAGTGGAACTTTCAGAAGAAAGAGAAAATCCAAATTTAATAGAGTTCCATGATGTAAAAATTTGAAAATTATCTTATTCAAAATTCTGCAACATGCAATACATGCCAAGAAATCATCAGTTGTGTGCTTCCATACTTGGCTAAAATCAGGTTTTGGGACAATCCATTTCAGTCTCACAGAACAGGGTTACAGAGAGGAACATATGTGAAATCTTCAATCAAGACAATTTTCTACTCTCACAAATCTTATTTTAAGATTTTCTTATGAAAATTGAGAGTGCAAGCAGTGGAGCAGCTTCAGTTCAGCAAGTGTGTGGGTGGTCTCTGGGTTTTAGTTTCATACAGACAACCAGGATCAGAAACAAGGAAATTAGTGACTTTGTGCCCAATGGATATGCTGGCTACTGGAACAAGAAATCTTCTTAGGAAGATTGGAAATGTCCCCACAGTCGCCCAAATTGTTGACTAGTTTGCCCCCAAGGTAAAATTATCCAACCTAGGCCCACATTCAATGGTTTCAAATTAATAGGTTCGGGATCAAGTAGGAATAGAAAATGAATTTGTGCCCAATGGATATGCCTAGGCTACTGGTATAAAAAATCCAGTAGGCAATGTCCCCAAAAATGAGTCACCAAATTGTTAATTTTTGCCCCTAGGGCAAAATTTCCCAACAGGGTCCTAAAGTAATCGTAAGCCCTTAGTGGGCCCCATAGGTTGCAAAAGTCAGCTAGGTGGAGCTTCAAGGTCTTCATAGAGCAATTAACAAGCATAGTTGATTTGGAATCATTCAAGCCAAAATTGAAGCCATTCAGGGCCATCCCAGAGTTAGTCCCATTGCAGGCAAAAACTGGACCTCATGATCCCCAAAAATGGGGAAAATGGCCTATGAGTAGAAAATTTTAACATTTTGAGGGAGGTCCTAGGCATCGATTCCCCTGGACCTTCAGCTCACAAATTCAAAATATTGAGTTGAAACAGATCTTCAAGCATAACTCAAAAAGGCATTGTCAATTTGGCCTCTAGAGCCAACTTAGCTAAAAAGCTCATGAGCTAGCCATTGAGTATGGTCAACTAGGCTGGCAAGCTAGAGGAGGGGTGAGTTGGCAGGGAGCATATGGGAGTGATTCGTAGGAGCTCGACGCTCAACTTTCGGTGAGCTAAGGATCTATATGAAGGCTCAACATGGTGAGCTGGCTATGAAATGGAGTAGGAGCTCATTCGGTCTGCGAAAAACGGGGTTGAAGTGGAGAATCATGGTGAAGAAATAGCAAAGGGAGCTCGGCCAAGATAGGTGCAAGCCCAGTGGCGATGCATTAAGCAAATTTCTCACAAGCAGCCATGGGAGGAGCTCAAGGATCCTAAGGATAAGACTCAGGAAAGGGCTCGATGCATGAATGAAGTATCTGAGTCATGGAGTGTGAAAGGCTGTAGCAAAACCAGGGAGATTCGAAGGTGTTAGGACACCTGACATGAAGATGGCTTGTTGAAAATAGGAAACCACAAATGAGACTTGTGAGATAAAATTTTGGAATCATATACATTGCGGGAACTCAAGTGGATCAATGGCCATATTGGGAATTCAAGGTAGAGTGGCTTCAAATTTAAACGTGGAAGGATGAAATCAAAAATAATTTGGCGAATTGGAACAGTGGAGCTTGGAGTTAAGCATGAACCAATGCAGTGGAGGTTCGAGCTATTGGAGCTGTGACAAAGTGCAATAGGAAGGAACTTGGTGTGTCATGAAGGCCGCGGAAAGGAGTTGAACCGATCTTGAATCCTATAGTAAGTTGAAACGTAGGCAGTACCATGGGAGATCCAAAACTCGAGCTAGCATGGTGATAGGTTGGTCCCAACACAGAGAACATGGTTAGGGAGGCAACATTGCAAAGTTGGCAAGTTGAATCCCCAGAGCTCGTTAGTGATGGAATTATCGCATGATCAATCAAAAGAAAATGGCTCGGGTTACTCAACAGTGAACCTAGAGGTTGAGTCGGTGCAATGGGAAGAACACCAGGGAGCTTGATCCATATGAGCCAGGCAGGATGAAGCCAGTCGCACAAATGAGCTTGAGCTAAAAGACCAAAGCGGAAATCTGAATTTCAGACTTTTGGGAATTTCGATGATTTCGGAGCTCTCGGGCCACCCAAATGAACGATAAGTGCTCATAGGTTGAAATCATCCAAAGCTTGAAGTGGGCGAGGAAAGTGGGAAACACTAAACCCAACGTCTGAATTTCAGACTTCGGGATTTCAGGGATTTGGGGTTTTAGGCGGCAATGAATCGGTGAACAGTGTCAACTCCTTCCGAAGAAAAATTGTCTCAAAAAGCCTCCGAAAATGAAGATGTCCAGCCTGGCTTGGTCAAACATGGAAGTACGATTGGCAAGCATCATGAAGACAAGAAATTGAAGCTCGTGAAATGAGCTTGGCGTCATGATAGGGGTTGGCACGAGGAAGAATGCCCCAGTTCTAAAACTCCAAGGTATGCACCCCGTTAAAGCATTCAAGTAAACCGAGGCTTCGGAAACTTGAGATGAAGTCATGGCATATGGGAAAATGAGTAAGTGGTGAACGGTGTATTAGTTGCTAAGATGCATATTTGAAATCAAGGTAGTAGGAAATGAGCCCAATGCATAGGCTATTATGCCGAAATTCATGAGCATAACATGATGGAAAGTTAATGAAAACCCAATGGCAAGTTTGAGTGCAAGGTCCAAGGTGAGCATAGAGAGAAGGCTCGATGATGAAATAGGAGCCAAGGGAATTTGTAAACTGGAGCAGAAGAGTAGAATAAAAAGAAGAAATCACCCAGCTCACGTCGAGTAGCTCAGTGAGCTCAACTCGCCTATGAAGAGTTGCAAAGCCAAACATAAACACCAATTCTAGATTTTCAAATGATCATATCTGGAGCTTCGAGTATCGAAATGCTCATGAAATTTTAGTTGAATGGAAAGCTAAGAGAGAGATATTTGCGATGGCAACATGAAGAAATCATTAAAAAATGGATTTTTGGAGGTTTTTTAAACCCAAAATTATAGGGTCCCTCAACTCTGAAATTACATATCTTGAGCTCCCGATGTCTGATTCTCACAAACAAATAGTCATTGGAATCGTGAGGAGCATGACCTACAGTATGGAATCATCAAATTTTGATTTTTAGGTTTTTAGAATCTCTAAAATTTGGAACATGATACAATGCTCCAGGTAGGTGAGGCATTAATGGAGGTAGGTGGAAAGGTATGGGTCATCATGAGCTACAAGAGCTAGATTAGACAGGGGGTGCAATCACAGCAAGTTCCTTCAAACACAAGGCAACCCCATTAATGGAGGATAGATTTTTGAAGATCTTCAAGCACTCATTACAGATTAAATAATGGATTTTTATGGGTTTTTGAGCAATTTCGGGGTTTCCTCTCTCTCTCTCTCCTCTCATCAAAATTCCTCTATAAATATTGTAAGGGGTTGCACAAACAAATTTGTTGATCACCTTTCTTCTCCCATGCACCCCATTCCTCTTGGGGCTTCAAGCCTTCCTCAAATTCTTGTAATGGCTTCATGCCTCTCCTACTAAAGCAATGTACTGTGTATATTCATATGGAGCAATAAAATGTTCCTGTGTTAATCTCTCTAACCTTTCATGGTTCATTGTTTGCATCTTTACCTCTCATTTTGCTTGCAAGATCTGTGCATTTTCATGTTCATTTCAGGGTTTGGGTTTGTTCTCATTCAGGAATGAATATTGTTTGCATTTCGGGTTTGTGTTGCAGTTGTCCAGCCTCCCCTCAATGCATTGGTGGAACTTAGGTTTGTGTTGCATCTTTCCAACCTCCCTAGGATTCACCCTTTCTCCATTTTGTAGGGTTGGGAAGAGTGATTAGCACTCCTTTCTTGGTGTATCACCACTTTAGTGTAGGTTTCTTTCATGCATCCTTCTATCCCTGTCCCCTTGGAAGCATTAGTTTAGGATTAGTGAGTAGTTTGGCCTGCACTTGGAGTAGTTAGTGACAGGTAGATTAGAAGCAGGAACTGGCATTCTCCAAAGAACTATCTCGTTTTGCAATGTCCCACACTCAGGATAGTTCACCACGTCTATGGTATGTGACACTCGTACTGATTGATACCCAACCTATACATGATCGTCCCATTTATGAGATCATAGGTTAACATTCCTAGCCTATTCCTAATATCAACTCGACTACACAAATTATTATACATAGTTGATTACTTTTTAAAAAATCCATTTGATGATCATCCTCCCTTTATGTGATTGCAATATATATATATTCTATGCAACATTCATTTCTAGGTATCTTAATTCTAGTCAACATTTATTTCTAATATAATTTGTAGATCACCTAGAACTGTATCTATTACTCTATGTCACATCCTCCACCATTCGGAATTTTTTCACTTGATTTTCCCTTGCCTTTTATTTGATTGATCCTTGTCTTATGCTTGTTTTCCCTTTAACGCTTATTTTCTTTATTTTTGCTTATCCCTTGTTTGTTTGATTTCCCCCTTAGAATCTTGTTATTAGATTGACCCTTGTCTTATACTTTGTTTCCCTCTATCTCTCTTACTAACGCACGCATGCACGCACGCACACTAACACACATATGCACACACGCACACACACACGCGCGCGCACGCGCACGCACACACACACACACACAAGACATATGCACTGTTTTATTTATTAGTACTTATTTACATATAGCAGTTCTTATCATATTACATGGTTATTTACAAATCTACGCACACACGCACGCACGCACACACGCACGCGCACGCACGCACATTATTTACAAATCTATTCTCTACACATGATTTTCATGGGATATTTGATTTTGACCATAACACATACTTATTGCATATGTACATTGACATATAGAATTTTGGTAGCTTTATTTTGGCATACCCGAGGGAAACCTTTTATTATTGGATTTATGCCTACACCAAGTGAATATTTCATGTGTTTTAGGTTTTATCTTTCCATGCTAGTTGATGTAGGAGCATCCAAGTTCACTTGAAATATTGCTTCACCAAAAATAATTATAGACTTAGAAGAATAAAGGCTTGTGTAATATTGTGCAACTTTTCATTACCTCGTGCAGTTTGCGCATTATGTGATATGGAATAGAGAAGGAAATGCATAATGTGTTTGGAGTCTTGCACTAGTTGTTGAGTGCATTTAAAGCCAATACTTTGCACACGTGACTATGAATTAACTACACACACATATTATACAGTTTTTTTCTATGAAGATATTAATTTCTTATGCACCTATCAACATTAAGCCAATTGTTATTTGAACATGTGGATTGTGATCTATTTTCTTGATAACCATATGACCAAGAGGCCTTGTATGTTTTGATAAATGAAAACACCCTCATGATTGATTACATATTAACTAGATGGATTGATTTGATGGTGATCTAACAAATTATAGGAACATATACAAATTTATATCTAATTTTAAATGAATATTTACTTCTTTTACCATATTATATAAATATAGGGAGTGATTGATGTTTAAATCATCTTGAGATATTAAGAGAAACAAAAAAGAAACTGAAAATTAAGAAAACGCCTATAAAAGTTAATTTTGAGTTACATAAGGTTTCATTGTAAGGATCCATTGTGTATAGGTCAAGTCTAGTTTAGTAGTAGTCTTGTTCCTTAGAAATCATAACTAGGAAGGTTCTAGGAATTAAATACCTTTTAGGTAATTTATATAGAGTCTATATTGTTATACTATTACAAAATTTTAATGCATTGTGTTTGATTTTGTAATATTTTCCTCATTAATAGAAAAATATTTTATTGTATTTTTCAAGATACGTAGTGGTTTTGTTTTGGTGAGGTATTTCTTAGAAAATATTGGGTTGAATGGTCTAAGGTATATCTTCATTGAGACCCCTAACCACAACTACATCAAATGGTATCTATGGTAAAAATGGTGCCTCATATAGATATGGCCTTAGGTCCACATGGCCTAGCTACCATAAATCCTCAGGTGGTCCATTTCTTAATATAATAGAGGCACCATATGAAAATATGGTCTGAACAATACTCCTTAGGTGTACACTTTCAAGGGGAATATTCCTTCATCAAAAGGCACCATCCCCCACTGCAAATCCCCTCCCCAATATATTTTTTGTTTCTATATTGTCTCTAGTTGGGTTGGTCTTAGTATCCTCATGTGCACCAAAGAAGAATTTTTAGTCTTGTAGGTAAGTGGGTTTTATAATAATTTTTTCTATATGTGTGTGTCTAGGTAGAAAATAGTTATAGTCGTATTTAAACATTTGGGTTGTTAGGTAGAAAGTGTGTGTTCATAGTATTTTGTTACGGTTGTGTGCATGAGTAAATTTGAGATGGCATGATGCAGGAGCATTTGGGTTCACACACATTCATGTTTCATCTAAAGGAAATTTGAATAGTTTGATTCATTTCATTTTTGTAATTTTGTTTTTGGAAGACTGTGATGTGAAGGGTTTTAGTATTGGCAAGCCGTGTAGTATTTTTTTACATTATGTGGATTGTGCAAGTCCATTGCACAATGTCAATGTAGTGTGTAGTCTTATTATGAAATGTCTCATTTTTCATTAGTATTCATAATTTTTTGGAGTCTTTTCACAATCCACACAAGTTATGGAAGTCATTATTACAAACTTTGGTGGGTTGAAGAATTTCACAGAACACTAAAGAAGATGTGCAAGTCTATAGGAAATTGCAGAACATTAAGAGGAGTTGTGCAAGATTAAGGTAAGTTGCACAATACTACAAAGTTTGATTCGGGGCAACAAATCATAAGAAAAAGATCGTTTGAAGATTTAAAAAGCTCAGAAAGGATGACTAAGTTTGTAATGTATCCTTTAGACTGTAAATTCATATTATACCTTAGTTTTAGGATTTTTTAAAGTCAATGTTAGATTGGGTCAATTTTTATTATATTTAAGGGAACATGTGAGTGACTTCAATGCTTATATAACCTAACCCATTTTCCTTAGAATATTAGTTCACTCATTGGAGGTAGATGAATTCAAAGATGGAAGTGTCTTCTATGTAGACACTTGTGCAAAGTCTAGATTCACTATGAGTGACATTGTGGTGTTGGATGAATGTTAGTCTATGGTCGTTGTTGTGAGGTATATATGATGTATTATTGTCTATCAATCTCTATCAGTGTGTAATATATTTATTATAATATAAGTTTATTAAGTATAGTGTATGAGTTGTTGAATGGTTGTCAGTGTGATGTCACTACATAATTTTGTAGCATAATCATGGTGACTCCTTATAGAAACATCATATATGTTCTTGGATCATTTGGTATCATAACAAGGAATAACTATGGGAAGTGAAGTTTATAGTTCTCTACCATGTGTGGTGGCTAGAGAATAGGGGAGATATTGTGACAAATATGTATAAGTTCACAAGAAAGTGTGACAATTCTAAGTTTTGTGAAGTAATATGATACCTAGAAGAGTAAAGAAAGGAAATGCAGTGGTGAATAATATAGTTAAAAGACTTGATGAGATTACAAAGATGATGCAAACAATGTAGGTAAGATTGAATGCCATAGAAGAAGACTGTAGAAGAGTATTTTTCCCAAGGGATTGTGTAAGTGTTATGGAATAAGAGGTTGAAGCACAAGAATCACCTTAGGATGACATGGATGAGGCATATCCAACATAGGGAAACATAGATAATATGGAACGAAAGGTTTTGAGGGTTATGTCAAGGATTGGGAGAGGAGTATGAATGGAAGTTCTTTGTTTTTAAAGGAACATTAAATTCAGATGAAATTATTGATTGGATCACATAAATGGAAGATTATTTTGAGTTTGATGATGATGTGGAAGAGCATAAAATGATAATAGTGCAGACCAATTTTAAGTCACGTGATATTATGTTGTAAGGAGGTTCAACTAGAGTGCAATAGAAAGGATAAAGACAAGATCACCCAATGGGAGTGTGTTGAGCTTATGAAATACAAATTAAGTATGAAAGCATGACAAGATTGGGCTTGTAGACATAGGGCACACAAGAGTGCATGGAAGTATAGCAAAATAGAGCGTGCCCAGAACAGTTTGAAATAGGACTTAGCCGTTTTGTAGATTGGGGATAATTTTAGACATGGAGCGAAGAGCACATCTTCTAGGAGACTCAAAGACCACGCAAAGGCTATTTTGGATAAGCAGAAGAATAAGCGCCATACATAGATTTGAAGCTATTAATAGGATTAGACAATCAGTTATTCTAGTAGATGATCTATTATTAGCGAGCTTGCATGCTTTTGTATTCTCATGTAAGGGCGCATGGCTATTATTAGCATGTAGCCTATTTTTGAAATGGTGCATGGACGGTGAAGGGAAATTCCCCACCCCTATAAATATGTATTGATTTGTACGGTTTAGGGATCGAGATAGTATTGTAGTGTTAGGTTGCAAGTTTGTTAACGAGCATGACTATGGTGACATTTTTATGTATGTATGAAGCTTATGTGTTTTACAGTATTTAAATATAATGGATCTTATTGGTTAGATATTGGTGTTGGATGTAACTGAGTATGGATCTTGTATGGTAAATCTTATTATAGTAATTGTTTAAGTATTCTTTCACATGGTTAAGATCTATATTTGGTTTATGCACTGTGGTTTAATTGATTATTTGTTATGGATCTGAAATATACATTCAATCGTGCTAACATCTTGAACAAGATTCTCTAAAGAGGGACTTGGTACCCTTGCGTGCTTCAGGATGAGTGCTCATTTCAGGTTGAGTGATGTGTTAGCACACCTTGGGATATTAATGGTAAAATCTAGGCTACATTTTGGTCCCGTTGTCAAGTATTCTGCATATATTAAGAGGTTAATTTGGCAGGATGACATTAACATGGTGAAGGCATATGAGTTTGGAAATTGGTGAGTATTTGAAGCAGCCCTTGTATATATCCAACTCAAGCCCAGAGTATGGAAAATGGGAGATATGTGGAGCAATGGAGTTCAAAATTCATAGCCCGCACGTAAGGTTGAACACAATACAGTGTGGCACACTGGCAAATGAATGAGACTAGCCTTGCCATCTTGTCCAATAGAGCTATAGGAGAGGAAGAAGTTTCTGTACGCGTCTAAGAGGAAGTGGTGGTTTTGAGCATGCTTATTTGGACGTAGAAAGAATTCAAGGCCATTGTATGGATGACAAAAGCTGAGCACGCGGTAACCCCTCCATGTGCAGCAAGAGGATTCGAAGTGTTCTTAGACAGCTATGCACTTTAGAGTACGTGGACTTGGACCAAACTCTTGTCCAGGAACCTTAGTATAAGTTCTAGGGTACTGCGACGAACCCAGAGGACTCAAAGTTGCACGGGATTCCTTCACAGCCCCCCAAGATCTTGATCATGACCCAGGACTTTGTTGATGAAGGTAGAACCTATGAAAAGCTAAACCCCACCACGCAGTGGCACTAGAAGCCGCTATCGTGCAGGATGACGGATCTAGCAAGCTATGAGAGTTAGTGCTAAGATAGGCATCTTAAGCTTAGATGAAGCTTGTTAGAATTCAGATATGGCATTGAAGTATCTGCATAGATCACCAGATACAATGGTATAAATACGGAGGGACCATGGCTAGAAAAGGATATAGAATTCCTTCAGGCAACAAAGAATGAAACACTTAGGAACGTAGAGCATATGGAACTGCCCCATGGTAGAAGCAAAGCATGGAAGAGAACCCTCTTTGGTTTCAGATGATGGCACATCTGAAGAAATATTGAGAGCCATGGGCATGCATCTGATCCTACCTAGTGACCTAGCCCTTTTGTTTGGTTTCCTAGATTCTAAGACAATAAACACTAAGCAGGCTAGTGTGGGCAGTAGAGTTGCGGTAGATAGAGTTAATTTACAGTCAAGTTCAGGAGTTAATCAGGTAGCTTATTCTTCTATGGTGGTGCAATCGTTGTCTATGTTATTTGGAGATCTTGTTGGAGGTATCTTTTTTTGGCACGTCATTAACACAAAATGTGGGCTCGCAGAACGTCGACATAACGTCTGGAAGTAGCAAAACTTTGAATACTATGGGGGTTTAGTTTCGCATGACCATTGGAACACAAGGTAGTGCATCCTTTGTTCCGTTGCCTACTTTAGGGGATGATCAGGAGGGTTAGGTAGCTCGAGTGCTGGCAGATCTGGTGGTTCTGGAGGTGGAGGAAATACAAGTACTAGATCTGGTGGGCACAGTCTGCACCAACCCCAAAATATTTATATGGAGATGTCTCTTCATCTTCCAGAATACAGAGGGATAGAAGATGCAGATGAGAACTTGCATATGTGTGAGATACTATGGCACGTGAAGGGGATTACTACTCTAGAGTGCAAGGCAAGACAGTTTGTAACTACATTGTAAGGACGCGCGCATATTTGGTACAAAAAATTGACCCTGACTAGACTTGTGTAGATTATACCACATTGTGGGATGCTTTCTTGAAAGAGTTTTATATCCCTGAATTTGAGCAGAAGAGCATCAGTGCACTGAAAGACATCAAGCAAGTGACAACTGAGAGTGTACAAGAGTATGATGCGTGTTTTAAAACCCTTCTGTCTAAGTTATCTTATGATATACATCACATCCAGCATGCTCAATGATTTTTTGGAGGATTGATCACACCATTTAGGAGGGCGTTCTCACATAAAACTTATATAGATCCACGTGAGGCATTTGAAACAACTCTGTGAGATGAGGCATCGGGAGTGCATACATAGGAGTGATCCCATTTTTAGAGGCCCAAATTGCACCTATGACTAAATAGTTAGAGAAATTATCTGTTAATTCAATGCATGAGACCCGTAATAGAATTTGGTGCACACATTTTGAAGTAGAAGGGCATACTAAGAATAGTTGTCCTCGAAATTCGATGTATGCTAAGTTATTGGACTACAAGATCTATCACTTGGATCATGATTCAAGTAGGTGTCCATTGTTGCAATGCGCAATAAGGAAGAATGTGTCCTGTTACTATAATATTTGTAGGTCTACCACTCATGATACTGAAAATTGCAGGTTGATTGATTAGATCCATTATATCATTGATATTGGTGTGTGTCAAACCAACATTGCAAATAACTCTAAGGAGAAAGGTGAGCATCATGATCATGATCACAATAAAGGGTGTTCTAAAGGAGGCCGTGGTAGAGGTCAAGGATATCATGGAGGATTCAGAGGCTGAGGTTGCGGTGGTGGAAGAAGTGATTTCCATCTTGGAACATGTTATACATGCGGATCTCCTAATCATTACAGGCGTGAATGCCCTCATAACATTATTTTTTTCTTTTTACAGAAAGAATCACAACTATGAAGAATGTTCGGACTCATATGAACATATGAGTAAGAAGCATAAAAATACAAGGGTGTGGGAATGGTTAGAGTGCAACACGCAGTAGAAGATAAGTGGATGCCAAAGTTAGCACCTAATCCTAAGTTGGTACCTGTGAAGATCACTACATGCGTTGAGGCTGCACGCGTCAGGGAAGTTCCAAAACAAGGGAAAGCTCCAAATTAAAGGCACGGTGAACCTCATACACCATCTAACAAAGTATAAAAAGTCCTTGTGGACTCTACTCATCATCCACTGGTACAACTTCTCTAGTTTCCCAAAGTAAGGGAGTTCATATAACTGCAAAAACCCTACCTTTCTTAATAGTTTCTCGCTAGTGTTGTCATAGATGACCATATCATCAGTTGTTCATTTTTTTATCTTCCGTACTAACAATTTCTCCAGTTCTTTTTTGTTATCCTTCTTTCCATGATTGTAATCACTCACTTTACTATGACGAACGTGCGAGTCCCTTCTGGGTACTATATTTCTAAAAAAAATCTCTGTGGAGCATCCTCTAATTCGATTTCTTTTTCCTTATGCTTCTTCCCACTTGTGGCCACTCCAAATGCCTTCTTTGATGCCATAGTAACTATAAAGGTGTGTTCTTTTTCCCTGCTCTTAGATCTGCGACTTAACTCCTTGTACCCTAGCTCAAAACCATGTGCCCTAGCTCAACTCCAAATCCTAGCTCTTGATTCATCCTTCCCGCACGTCCCTGTGTGCTCAAACACTTTGCTCAACGGATCCCAATTTAATACCGTGCACAAATCTGTCAAGAACACCTAGTTTGTGGCTCTATGCACCTTGCAACGCTTTGTTATCTCTCTTGTAAACAACTCACTCATAAATGCTCTTTGATCGTAAAGGTGAAAACGGCTTCGCCACACTGCCTTATATAGATTTTTTGAAAAATCCCACATTTATTGCTCCTCCACCTACCACCATACCCTGCATTAACACATCATTCATCAATTTTTCCACACTATTCATCTTCGCACCATAGTCATAACCTTATGGTGTGCCCTTTACTTCTTGGCCACATACCTCCTTTCATATGCCCTCATGCACCGAAGTACCTCGCCACTCTTCCTTTTTAATAAGTAGTTTCCCATGTTGTACCCTACCTCGCGTTATACTATGCGTCCATTTTTCCATCTATGGTCTTTATTCAAGAGAAATTTTTCTCTTTTCCTAGGCACACCTTTCCTTTGAGCACCTACACAAACTATCTTCTATGCATACCCATCTTCAGATAATATTCCAACTTAGCAATGAACCCTGTATATAAACCACCCCACACCAAGGATATGTACGGTCCTCTGCGCATGATAACACTTACGTATTAATTAGCTTCTGGCGTGCAAGCGCGCTTATTACACAAAACACTGAACTAAATTGACAAAGCATATCAACGATGAAGGAAAAACATATAACTGGAATGCATAAAGGAAATCTAATCTAAGTGGCAATACTACTTTACTACAAACACCAAGAAGACTTATTTATAATAGGGCTTTAGCCTACTCCGTTGAAGTAATTGGGAAAACCATGTCCCATCCAGCACCTCTAACTGGAAAGTGTCTGAATCAAGTATATAAGTTATAGCATATGGTCCCAACTAATACACCTTGAGCTTTCTCAGGGTGGTGCATTAAAACTTTGAATCATACAGAAGTACCATTTTCCCAACATCAAGCTTCTTATCCTTGATGTGTATATCATGCCATGCCTTCTGCCTATCTTGATTTCTATTGCTTCTGAAGTCCATCGTGTTATGGCACATCTCTCATCCAGCTGCATCAATTTGTCAATGCATTCTTCTAATGCTGTTCTCATTAGCCAGACCTCCTGCACATGTGCAATATGTAAATATGGTAATATGAATTCCTTTGGTAGAACTTCCTCTACATCTGAACACCAATTGAAAGGGTATTGTTTTATTCAACCTCTTGTAGGTTGGCCTGTATGCCCATATTACAGTAGATACTTTATCATCCCAATATTTCCTTCCAACATCACAATTTTTTTTCAATGTCTGGCTCAATATCTTGTTAAAATCCTCAACAGCTCCATTTTCCTAAGGGTGATAAGGGTGTTGTCCTGATGGTGTGTAACCATAAACTCATCCAATAATATCATGATAATCTCATTAAGGAAATGAGTACCCCTATCACTTGTTAGACGTAAAGGGCATCCATACATGCTGATAATATTTTCCCACATAAACCTTGTTGCTGCCATAGCCATGTATATGCAATCCTTTGTAGGCATTGTCGCTTCTTTCCACCATGTAAGATAATTTTTACAAGTTATAATATAACACAATCTTTTCCTGTGCATGGCTTGGGGGAGATAAGGTCCACAAAGTCAGTTTCCCACTTCTAAAAAGGTTCTACACTAGTAATAGGCCTCAAAGGCATTTCATCTCTATGACTTAGGATTTCCAAGGCATTGACAATGGTCACATGCCTTACAATATGCTTTGCAATCTTTATATAATGTTTCCCACCATAGACCAAATTCTAGGAAAATCTTACGCACGCAGTGGCATCCCATGCATAATGTCCACGTGCAATACCACCATGAGCATCTACCATAATTTCTTCATGCTCATGCTCAATTTCTTAGCGATGCAAAACTTCCATCATGGCCGAACTTGTATAAGTTTCCATTGATCAACATGTAAGGTGCAGCATGAATAGCAATTTGTTTCTTTTCTAAGGCCTTCATTCCCTCGGGTGTAATACCTATGTGCATAAAAAGAAAGACAATATCCTCCAAGTCTGAGGGCACATGGTGTAACCTAAAAAAACTATGCATCTGGAATTGTTTCCTCAATGCTATGCGCATCCTATCCTAATTGAATCCTTGATAAATGGTATGGACCAGAATTTCCCTTACCCAGGATTAACCATCACCTTAAACTTAAACTCCTGAAATAACGAGAACCCAACGACATATGCACCCCTACAAAACAAGATTTTTCACAAAATACTTTAGTACCATATGGTCTGTATAAAAGATGAAAGTTGTAGACAAGAAAATATTTTTGAAAATTTATGGAGTGCGTAGATCATAGACAAGGCCTCGCGCTTTGTCGTTATATAATTTTGTTCTGCATTGGAGTCAACTTCCTGCTAGCAAATCAAATAGGATGATCAAAAATCACTTCTCCAGGCTAATTTAGTACCACACCAATGTCCATGCCAGAGGTATCTACATGAATGTGGAAAGGGTTTGGACCATGAAGGAAAGTGCAAAATAGGAATTTTAGTAAGCCTTTCTTTCAGAGCCTCAAATTCGCACTGTTGGTGTGCCTTACCCCAATAAAACTTGCCTTTTCCTTTCAAAAAAATTCCTCCAGGGGGGCATGGTGATCTTAGCATAAAATTTGATAAAATTCCTATAATATCTTGTATACCCCAAGAATCTGCATGCACCTCAGTTTGATTAGCTGGTTCTTCTAAGCACAAAATCATAGCAACCTTAGCAAGATCCACTACCAAGCCCTCTTTACAGATTATGTTTCCCAGCAAAAATTTCAAAGGGTGTGGCAAATACACACTTATTAATATTTAAAGAGATGCTTAACTATGGGAACCTATCAAACAGTCAGCCTCAAATTATCACAGTGATCCTTTATAAGGCCATAGACTATGGCCCATCATCTAGATATACCTGCAAGAAATTTTGAATAAAATCCTGAAATTCTTGTACCACTATGCACAAAAATACTACGATGCACATTTTTTAATCCAAAAGGCATAACCATGTATGCAAAAATTCCCCATTCAGTGGTGAAAGTTGTCTTCTCTTGATCTTCTTTAGTTATCCTCACCTAATGGTATCCAGATAATCCATCAATGAAGGAGTAGATCTCAGCGCCCTAAAAATGCCCTCCAATATTTCCTCAATAAATGGTGTGGGAAAAGGATCAATCACACATGTAGCATTCAATTCCCTGTAATCCACATAAATTTTGATCTTGCCATATTTCTTGATGTTGATCACTATAGGGCTTACCAATTCTAATTCCTCAATGGGCACAATGATCCAAGAAATTAACATTTTGTCAATTTCTTCTTTTACCTTGACACGTAAATTCAAATTCATCCTGTAAGGCCTCTTCCAAACTGGGTGCACACCTTCTTGTAGTTTTATCCTCATCTTTCCCAATGATTCATGTACACCTTTTAATTCATGATAGCCCCTAGGGAACAAATCTTGGAAGTTACGCAGTAACTCAATGATCTTAGCAACTTCATAGTCAGACCAATAATCTCTGATGATGGCCTCCTTAGGTTTGTATTTTTTCCAATGTTCACCTTCTTTGTTCTCATGGGCTCATGGTAGGCATGTTCCTTTTCATCTGCATTATCTAGGACCTCACTCGTACCCTCTGTGTGCTCAATATCCAAGTTCTCAACCTCTTCATCATCAACTATGTAGACCATATTACCCTTGTCTATTTCTAGGTAGGAGCATGCCCAAGATGTTCAGCATTTGTTTCTTCCTCTTCAAAACACACCCCCAAGTCTAACTCTCCTAACAACTCCTGAAGAGCTCCTCATCCTTTGCACTATCTCCCATAGTTAAGCACTTCATAACTTGTAATGCCTCATTCACCAGAGGTTTAGTGGAAAAATAGTCAAAGGTATGAATCATACCTACAATAAGTTCTTTCCAATTTCGAGTCTCTCTATTCAACTCTATGCATAGATATACCATACGCATGTGCGTAGCCTCGCAAGGTGAAATAAAGCTTGTGTACCCACAACGAAGGTGGTAAATCTTACTACCACTCTGTCCATAGTTTCGCACATTTCTCAGCATAGTGTTGAATAGGATCATTACTGTGAAATTCATATATATATGAGTAGGTGCATTTATCCATAAAAATATAATAGATAAAGCAATCCTCACTTTACTCTAAAATATTATCTCTGTGAACCATCCACCAACGTGTTTTAATCTTGTATAAATTATACACTATTATGTTCCTTCTTTCCACCTAACATACCCACTAAAATTCCATAGCAAGCATGAATACTTCTATATTCTCTTCACTTATGTACTTTGGTACCTAGTTACTACCCAAATGCCTAATACTGCATGCCTTACTAAGGTGCGTAACCGCACTTCATAATTTGTTCCCAACCATTTCATAAGTGCCATGTGCCTAGTTTTCACAAGAAACACTTGCAATATCACTCATGGATTGTGCGTCATCCCATTGGATAACTCCTTATTTCTATGGCTCAAGAACTTCTGAATCTCCAATGGTGTGCACATAAATAATGTTCAAGTATTCTTCACTTAAGGGCTCTATATAAGGTGCATATTTCCCAATTTTCAAAGTGATAATGACATGTTCTTCCTTATTCTCAAAGCTAATATATCCCTTATTAAAATGCATGTCATCATTATTTTCATAACACCAAGGGTTCCCAAGTAATGCAGGAAAATCATCTACTTCTACAAGTTGCTAAGACCTCAAAATCCCCAGTAAAATTGGCCCCCTAAATAGTAATGAATGCATCTTTTAAAACTCCAATGGGCATGGCCTTAGTCCAGTTTTCCATGAACAACACATTAGAGGAAGGCTGTAACGGAGGTCTACCCTTTTTAACCCACACATCCAAAGTGAGTACATTCACTTCCCTACCTATGTCAATCAAAATGTTACTCAAAAGCCAACCATCATCAACAACATTTATAATAATCTCCTTGTCATAATCTAAACTATTCGAAGGAATATTATCATGTAAAAATTTTCTTTCATGCTCAGTCCCATTGTATAGAGTGTTACCCTTCAACTAGTTCTCTAACAATGTAATAATGTTTTCTTGGTGAAACATCTTGAAAACCTCCTTAAAATCATCAAGATCTGTTGGATGGAGCTCAGATGATTTCTTTTATTCTAACTTCCACGATTGTTCCTTCAAACATTATATCTCACCTTGTAAATTTTGAAACCTCCATGGTTTCCTAATATCCTTGATTCTTATGCATAGGGTCTGGATACTTCACATGTAATACTTCCTCCTTAATAATCATAGGCTTCTATTGAAGAATTTCTCTCACGTGCGCAATCTCAATGCATGTAGTGATCTTCACAGGTACCAGGTTGGGGTGTGCCACTAACTTCATAATCCATTGATCCTCTACTGTGTGTTGTAATTTAACTATCCCCACACCATTATTTTCATGTTTATGTTACTTAATGAAGTGTTCATATAATTCTATACATTCTTCATACTTATGGTTCTTTCCTCAAAAAGAACATACAATGTTCTAAGGACATTCGTGCATGTAATGATCAGGAGATCCAAATGTATAACAAGTTCCACAAGGGAAATAATTCCTTCCACCCCCACGACCTCAACCTCTAAATCCTTCACGGTATCCTCAACCCTGACCACGATCATCATTAGAATGCCCCTCATTGTGATTATATTCATGATGCTCACCCTTATCCTTAGAGTTATTTGCAACACCAGTCTTTCGTACACCAATATTAATGGCATCATGAATCTTATCAATCAACATGTAATCCTCAATATCATGAGTGGAAGACCTATAAATCTTGCAGTAACAGGACACATTCTTTCTTATCGCACGCTGCAATAATGGGCATCAACTTACACTATGGTCCAAATGACATATCTCATAATCTAGTAATAATGAGCACACTAATTTACGAGGAAGCTATCCTTAGTATGCCTTTCTACTTCACAATTTGTACACCAAATTCCACTACGTGTCTCGTGTGAAAAATTAGGAGATATTTTATCCAACTACTTTTCCATTGCTACGATCTGAGTTTCCAGAAATGCACTCACTCCTATGTCTACACTTCCTATTACATCATCACTTAGATTTGCTTCAAGTCCGTCACGTGGAGCTGTAAAGGTCTTATGTGAAAGCACTCTTCTAAAAGGCATGATTAGTCCTCCAATGAACCACTATGCATGGTTGCTTGCATAGATGTCATAAGATAACTTAGACAGAAGAGTCTTGAACTGGGAATCATATTCTTGAACACTCTTATTAGTACCCTACTTAATATCTTTAAGCACACTTTTTCTTTTCTTCTCAAACTAAGGGATATATAACTCTTTTAAGAAGGCATCTCACAGTGCTGTATAATCCACACAAGTCTGATAAGGATCAAACTTTCTATACCAGTCATGTGCACACCCTTGCAATGTAGTTAAAATCTTAATTTCCTAGTGCTCTAGAGTTGTAATCCCCTTAACATGCCATAATATTTCATACATGTATGTGCTTGGCTACATCTTCAATTCCTCTATATTTTGGAAGATGAAGAAAAATATCCATATAAATTTTCTGAGGTTGGTGCGAACCATTCCCATAAGACACAGAACATGTATTTCCTCATATGTTTCCACTACCTCCAAATCCACTAGATACATTAGCACCCAAGCCACTTGACCCTCCTAATCCTCCTCGTGAAGTAGGAAATGGACTAGAGGATGCACTACCTTGTGTTCCAACGGTCATGCTAAACTGGACTCCCACAATCTACGAAGTTGTGTTACTTCCAAATTTTATACTAATGTTCTATGCACCCACATTATGTGATGATGACATGCTAGAAAAGAAACCTCCAGATGGACCTCCAAATAACATAGACAATGATTGTGCCGCCATAGATGAATACACCTCCTGATTAACTCCTGAAATTGACTACAAATTGACTATATCTATTGCAACTCTATTATTCACACTAGCTTGCTTACTATTAACTATCATGGAATTTATAAAACCAAGCATGAAGGGTAGGTTGTTTGGTAGGTTTAGATGTGCAACCATGGTCCACAGTATTTCATTTGACGTTCCCTCATCTAAATTTCAAGAGGTTTATCTGTCATGCTTTCCTAAATGGGGGATTTTCAGATGCTCTGGCTCCACGTCTTCTTCACATGAGTGCCAAATCCTTCATGAGCCATCTCCTTCCACAACACCATTATTTTCATGATCTCTCGCTTCTTCATCATATCCCTTTCATGCACTTCATTAAACTTAAGCAACCTTTCTTCTCTTTGTCTCTATGTCGCTAGGTTTTCCATCTTTACGAAACCTACTCATGCCCTCATGTGTGGTGAGGTTTAGCTAGCCATAGGATTCTTTTCCAAATCCATGGTTACAATCAAGATCTTGATTACCAAAGGAATACCACATAAATAAGATCCTCTGGGCTCATGCAAGAACTAAAACTCAGTAACTTTTGAGCAAGAGAAAGTGGAAAATGTGTACTCAAGAATATAGTTGTTCAAAACACCATGGAACCAAACATTCATAGAGCATGTCCAAATCAGATATGCATCATACAAGGCCTAGAATTTTTCCTACATCCAAATAAGCATGCAAAACCTCCAATTCCTCTTAGACACGTAAGCAACCAACCACTCGTACAAATCTATGGGAAAGATAATAAATAACGTCTCATACAATGTATCATGTATATTATGCTCAACCCACGTATGTGCATTAAACTCACGGTCGAGTGCTAAATCTGCAAGCATACTCTTCTTCTAGATCGTCTAACCTACACTTCAATACTGGCCAATTTCAATCGATATGTCTTTAGCATGCAACACCCTATAAAAAAAACTGAGAAATATGTCCCAATAATGAAACCAATGATGTAGTCTAGGATATACCCATAAATCCCAAGGCACATTGTCACATCACTCTAGACTAGACTGAGCACTCACTCAAAGCGTGCAAGGGAACCAGGTCCCTCTTTAGAGTAGCTTGTTCAAGATGTTATCATGATTTCAAATATAATTCAGATTCCATAATAGAGAATCAATTACACCACAATGCATAAACCATATCTAGATCTAAACCATATGAAAGATTGACTAAACAATGACTATAATGATATTTACCATGCAAGAACGATATTTAGTTACATGTAACACCATTATCTAGCCAATATTATCCATTATATTAAATATTGTAAAACATAAAAGCTTCATACATCATGATCCAGTTTCCATAGTCATGCACGCTAGCAATTCCACAGTGTAACTCTACAATAAAACGATATATCTAAACCATGCAAATCAATACATATATACACACACACACACACACATATATATATATATATATGTACACACACACACACACACACACACACACATATATGTACATATATATATATACTATATATATATATATATATATATATATACATATATGTGTGTGTGTGTATGTATATATACATATATACATACATATATATGTATATATGTATGTATATATGTAGATATGTATGTATATATGTATATACATATATACATACATATCTACATATATACGTACATATATATGTACATGGAAGGTGCATGAGTGGTGAAGGAAAATTCCCCATGTATATGTATATGTATATATGTATTCATATATGTATATGTATATATGTATACATAAATGTGTCTATATATATATATATATATATATATATATACATATATGTATGTATATATATATATATATGTGTGTGTGTGTATATGTATATATGGTATACATATATATGTATGTATGTATGTATGTATGTATATATGTATATATGTATGTTACATACATATCTACATATATACATACATACATACATACATATATATGTATACATATATACATATACACACACATATATATACATACATATATGTATGTATATATACTATATATACATATATGTATACATATATACATATACATATACACGGGGAATTTTCCTTCACCACCCATGCACCTTCCAAAAATAGGCTACATGCTAGTAATAGCCATGCACCTTTACATAGAGAATACAAAAGCATGCAAGTGTTACTAAGAGATCTTCTAAAATTAACTTCCTAAGTACAGATCCTATTATTAGCCCAAAATTTTGCTTGGTGCTAGAACTTTTGCTTGTTCCAAAATACCCTTTCGTAGCCCGCAAGTCTTCATACCATTGTACGTGCTCTAGCACTCCATGTCCAAAAATAGCCTTGATCTACAAAAGTGGCTAAGTCCTTGTTGTCCAACCTATTTCTAGGCGCGCTCCTATTTTGATATACTTCCGCACACATATATGCACCTTGTTCTCGCGTGCCCAATCCTTATGTGCTTTCATCTTTTAGCTATATTTTATCTGCTCAACAACAACACCAATAATCAAGGTTCAACAGTTCCTCTTTGTCCATCTTTAGGGACTTATAGGACGAGTTACAATCATTCAACGTAAGAGGTTGATTTTCCTCCATCTCTTCTTCTTCCAACTCACCCTCATCTATCTCTTCATATTCGTATTGTTTTTCCTTTTTGTATGTGTCCTTAGCATCCTCTTCTTCATTATTCTCTATCACCTTCATAATTGAAATTGTTGCGACCTTATAATCTTCATTCATGATTATAGGGCTTGGTAGAACCAATTTTTTTGAATTCTTTTATCATTGTGAAGGTTTATGATTCATGGATGGAGTGCAAATCATATACAAAATACCTTTTGAATGAAGCTAATGATAATCAAATCTTGTCTAGAATAACTAGTTATTAAACTAATATTGTTGTAAGTGAGATTGATAAGAAAATATGCATTAAATAACTTCAAATAATGAATCCCAATATATATGGTTTTTTTTAAATACTTGAAAATAAAAATAGAGATAAAATTAACGTAATAAGTGTTTCCACTTGGAAAAATTCACCCCACTATTACATATTGAATTAATTAACAAATAAGGCTAATATAATTATTATAAATGAATTTATCAAATAAGGCTAATATAATTATTATAAATGAATTTATCTATTTTTAAATGAAAATTTAAAGGACTAATAATAACATCTGTTCTGAACTCCTAATTTAACTAACAATAACTAAATACAACTAAAAATATACTCAAGAAGTCAAGTATAATCCACTAATAATATATTGTCAACATGCAAGAAGCCATTATTAGTTTAAGTTACACATGCACACTAATCAAATTAGGTACCCCGCACTCTCCTAAAAATAGAAAGGACCTAAAATAAGATGAAATTCAGTCATCTATAATTAAAAATGGTACCCCACCTCTTGGGAAGGAATGGATTATTATTTGACGTCAGTTAAGTGTGTATCCAGTAAACTACACTCTAACTGGCACTTCCATCTAAAAATAGAAGATGTCTAAAAAATAGATTTTTTCCACTTAATAAAAAAATATATCACAAAACTAACTCAAATAAATCTCTTAAAAATTATAAATGAACTAAAACTAACTTTAACAGTAATTAATTAGGTTCCCACAGTGGCATCATACTCAACATTTCCCCCTTTGATATAAAGAGTAGAAAGGTCTATCATATCCTTAAGTATTCCACATGAATCTTCTTCAATAATCCCTTAGGAAAATATTAGCAAGATAATATTTACTTTCACATACTCAACATGAATTTTTTTATCATTGACCAAGTTTCTAATAAAATTATGCTCGAGTTTAATATGTTTGGTTATAACATGGAAAATTGGAATCTTGGACAATTGTATTGTCCCATTATTATCACAAATTATTTGTGCATGCTCTAGTTGAGTTTATATGAAATCAACTAAGAGTGTTCTCAACCACATTACTTGTGTGAAATATGATCTAAGGCTTTCGTATTCATATTTAGTAGAGGATAAAACAATTGTAGCTTGCTTCTTTGATGACCAAGAAACCAAAAAACTTCGTAATGTGGTGTTATAACATGAAGTAGACATCCTATCATCAAGAGAACCTCCCCAATATAAATATATGTATCCAATTATATATAATAAACTTTCTATTTTTAAATGAATATTGGTTATAAGTATCTCTTACATATCTGAAAACTCTTTTCACCCGCTTACATTTATGCTTCAGTGATGGTTGCCCATAAATATGAAACTAGTAAAACCCAATAACTCTTAACTTTGATCTTATAGAACCACTTGGTTCCAATGACATATTTATTAGCTAGAGGTTTAAAACGATTCTATTTATAATTCCTAAATTGATTCCATCTCAATTTTCACAGCATTAACCCACTCTTTCCCTTGACTAGTTTATGCATAACTTCTAGGTTTGCCAACCATAGATAACAATGCAAATATAATATTTTCTTCATAAGAATCATCAAATAAATTAATTTCTTAATCTTGAAGCTTTGTTATCCTCATCTCATAATTTTAATTTAACATTTTATTTTTTGGATGTGAATTCAACAATTTCTTGTGCTTGTTTGGTGTTGATGTAGATGGATGACTAGGTTCTTGGGAATTGCTAGTATTGCTTCTTGTTCAACTAGAAACCTATGTAGGACTCTATAATACCTCAAAATATTCTTCAAGGGGATTTATTCCTCAACTAATAACCATTTTATAAATATTATCATGACCAGTATACATCTCGTTTCAAAAAAATTACAATCCTTAGAAACAATTGTAGATTCATCAGTAGGGTTATAAAACTTGTATGTCTTGTTTTCATCATTATATCTTGTGAAAATGTGAGCAACACTCTTAGGATATAATTTTATTATCTTTATTTCACCTTTACATTTACTTGAGTTGAGTTTCATGTTGCCCATTCCTTTAACTGGGATGGACTTTCCATCTCCCAATTACACTTGGCTTTTGAAGGAATCACCTAACTTGCTAAAACCATATTTTTAACTTGTCATGTGATTTAAAAAAAATGAATAAAGAAACCATAAATTATTTCCATTCTTTAATCCAACATTGCATGAGAAAAAATAATTTGAGTCATCTTGACCCTCACTTTTTCAACTTGAAATGCCTTTTTCACCCTCTTGATTATAATGATTCTTAGTTGCCAATATCTTGTTATCTTTTATAGTGTCGTATTTTTTTGCAATAATGACAAGGTTTATATTTCGTTTACTTATGAAGTTATCTTTATCTTTCCCTTTTTAAATACTTGCCTTGGTTGCAAGTTTTTGTTTTGAATCGCTTGTATGTAATCTCGTTTTATCCTTGTGGCACAATAAAGAACCCACTAATTCATCAAAACTTATAATATTCGTGTCCTTATACTACTCAAGAGTGATCACAATATGCAGCCATATTTGTGTCAAAGATATCAGAAATTTCCTTACAACAAACTTATCTTTTTATAGTTTCTCTATAAACCCTCATTCTATGTACTAATTTATTTATCTTTATGCAGTGTTCTCCAACTCCTTCATTGTTTGATATTCTTAATTCTCAAAAATATATTTTGAGAGCATGGATTCTTACTTCTCTTACCTTAGCAAAGCCTTGATACAAAGTCTCTGAGGTATTCCATGCCTCGTGGGATTTTTTTCTTCCATCAATTCTTAGATACATGTTTGGATCTATGACACTCTAGAGATAGAGAAAAGCTTGTGCATCTGCCTTTTCGTCTTCCTTTTTTACTCTCTTATGATCTTGAGATAAAGCATTACTATTTTTAATTGGATTATATCCATGGAAAATATTATCCCAAACTCGCATCCAAACAATAATCCTCTTTAACTAATCTCTCCAATATTCAAAGTTATCTCCTATGAAGATGGGGATTTTCATAGAAGCAAAATTCACAGAAGCCATGATTCTCCTAATGATGGCTAAAAACCCTTGTAAACCTTTCTTAAATGTGGAAATGGTAGCAAATAAATTTTTTACATGCATGGATGGAGTGAAAATTAGATCTAAAATACCTTTTAAATAAAGCTAGTGATCGTCTAATCTTACCCAAAATAACTAGCCATTAAACTAGTATTGTTGTAAGTGAGATTGATGACAAAATATGCACTAAATAAATTCAAATAATGAATCCCAAGACTTTTGGTTTTCTTTGAAAATATATAAAAATAAAATCAGAGATAAAATCAATACAAAAAGTGTCTCCACTTGGAAAAATTTGCCTCACTATTATAAATTGAATTAATTAACAAACAAGGATAATATAGTCATTACATCTGAACTTTTCCATTTCTACATGACAAGATAAATACTAATAATAACATCTAAAACTCCTAATTTAACTAAATTAAATTAAAAATAGACTCAATAATTCAAATATCATCCACTAAGAAGATATGGTCAACATATAAGAAGCTATTACTAATTTAAGTGGTCACATGCACAATAGTCAAACTAGGCACCCCAAAACTTTTGTAAAAGTAGAAATGGCATAAAATAAGACTAAATTTGGACATATATACTTAGAAATGGCACCCCATCTCTTGATGATGAATGGATAATGATTTTACCTCAGTTAAGTGTACATCCAGTGAGCTGCACTCTAACTGGCACTTCCAACTAAAAATAGAAGATGTCTAATGATATTTTTTTTCACTTAACCAAAATCTTTCTCACAAAACTAACTCAAATAAATATTCTTAAAATGATAAACACAGTTAAATCTAATTTTAACAATAATTAATCTAGTTATCGTATTGGCATCATACTCGGCACATTGGACCATCCAAATTATCTTGTTTCTTTATTTTCTCCTTATGGGTTTTTATTGTTGTTCAAGAGTTTTTGAAGGGGCGTGATTAAATTTAAAAAGAGAATGTAAATATATGAAAAATAAAATTGTAATTTAAACATGTGAGTGGTAAAATTTCTAAGTTTAGAAGGGTTTAAATAAATGAGGGTTGCAACATTGACATTTGAAAAAAATAATTAATCACACCTATAAACTACAAGATTTTCCATATTTATTCATATAGTCAAAATCAAGAATTGTGCATTATTGACCTTACTAACTATGATCTCAATAAATTGAGGGAAGTGAACACACTTTGAGAGGTATGTATAATTTGTATTAAATAATCATTTTCTAATTATCCTTCATATAAAAACATATTGAGATGGTGAAAAACTATCAATACACCTACAAGATTTTCCATATCTTGTCATGAAATCCTAATTGAAAATCCTACATCAATAACCTTGTTAGCACCTACCTCAATCAACTGATGGAAAATTGATTGTGACAACAAATATCTATTAGTGTACCTATAAACTACAATATTTACCATATCTTTCCATATATTCTTAATTGAAAATTGTGCATCAGTGACCTAACTACTAGTGATCTCAATAAATTGATGGAAGACTAATTATGATGAAGAATATTTATCAATGCACCTATAAAGTACAATATTTTCCATATTTTTCTATATAGTCTTGATTGAAAATCAAGCATTAGTGACCTTGATAACATTGATTTCAATTAATTGATGGACAAATACATAGTCAATCAATCAATTAATTAGTCCATGTTGTGTTAATTCAGAATCATGTATTATTGACTAGTTTGCTAACAATTATCTTAATAAATTGATGGAAGTGACTATACATAGGCATTAAGGTTTGGTTTAGTTTAGGTATGTGAGAATGCATGCCAAGATCAAGAACTAATAAAATACAAATGCACAAAAAGAGTAATGTTGCGAGAGAGAGAGAGAGAGAGAGAGAGAGAGAGAGAGAGAGAGAGAGAGAGAGAGAGAGAGAAATCGAACATGATCCAAAATATAACTTGTATATTGAATGCATAAAAACTAGCTTTACAAGATGTACATAAATAGGAAGTGGAGAAATGTAAAAACCACCTTTAAAATTAGATAAGTGTAACTCCCATCTATTTGAATGACACCTAAGCAAGTTAAATACATGTGTAGGAAACACCATGCACTGGAATAAAAAACCTACACTAATACCCCCTTAAACTTAATTTAAGTCGGTAAAAGAATTGGGTCCCAAAAAATGAATGATGAGGTACTCACGTACAATAACATCTCTCATAAATTAGAGAAAGAAAAAAAATCCTAAGAAACCCCTATCAAAAAGAGAGAAAAGAAGCATAAAGAAAATCTCCCTAGTAGATAAGCCTCCCCAAAAAACATATAAAAGCTTCCCAGAAAAAAAGAGAGAAAGAAGAGAAAAAAAGAGGACTGGTCAACCCCTTAGAAGATGAAGCTTCATGAAATCCCACAAATGAATAAGTATGTTGTTAGTAAAGGAATAAGTGAAGACTGTAACCCAAGAATGAATATCAAATGGTGCACTGAAAAACTGTGGATTGAAGACAGAGGTAATAAATAATATCTCCAGATGTTGCTCAACAAATCCAATTCTAAAGTGCGACAAGTGTTGATAAATCAATTCATGTACTAAATAGGACTCTAAATGGTTCTCGATATTGATATGAGAAATAAACCAAGAACCAAGCACTCTTGCGGATAGTGTCAGCATAAATGATGACAGAGGTGAATCATAGGATTTAAGAAGTGCATGTTGTGTCACCATGTAAGAATGTAGTGGTAAAGAAAATACATCTAGAGAAGTAGAAGTGTCTCTATTATATTATTTCATCAAAGAGAGGATAAATATCCTCAATAGTGGTATAAAGATCTAAAAGGTGAGATTCCATAAACATATATGAAATATTTGGTAAGTAGACCTCCCAATGAAGTGGATCCTATAGACATGAATAACCCTATTATAGAGAGTCATTGGAAGCCCTCGTAGATGTGAATTTGAACTCTTATGAAATAATAGGTGATGGAGGAATGTCATGCAAGAGGAAAGCTATGTTCTCAATAGTGTCATCTAGATCTGAAATGTGGACTCTACAAACAAAGAAATGAGGTTTGGTAGGTATGTGTCTAAATGCGGTGAATCTATAAGACATGTATAATCTTGCTACAAAGAATCACTAGAATCCCTTAAATAAGTGACTTTGAACTCTGAAGTAGCAACAAGTACAGGAGGAATGTCACGATTCTACTATATTGAATTAGTGGAATCCCTTGGAGAAGATACTTTGAACTCTAAAATAACAATGTGTACAATAGGAATGTTTTTTAACTATAGATGGGGTACCAAAAGGAGGATGAGGATCGATATTAATCTTGATATCATCCACATGAAGCATTTTCTAAGGAAGTATCATTGTAAGATGGAGAATCATGGTCTCCTTGTAATTATTGGATGACTGTCCGAGCAATGAAAGGGAACCTAGTGTACCAAAGTTGATGATGAATATCCTCAAGAACAACGAGACATATTATTGTGTATACTATGTCATTGTTTTCTAACAACTTAATTTTCTCCTTATACTCATTTGGATTAGGAATGAGTCTAAAGAGATAGGGCATTTTATCATGCAAAATTCATGATCATGTATCCCTTGTTTCAAAGATAAATAGTTCTATAAATTTAGTTGGATAAAAAATGATGGAATTTAATACCAAAATTCATGATGAAAGCCACCTGAAATTACATGCAATAACCCCCCTAAGTTGGCACTTTATAATTTAGTGTGTGATTACCATACCCCAAGATATAATGACACTTTATAATTTAGTGTGTATAAAAATTTCAAGGCCTAAAAGTGTCACATACATGCCAAACAAGTAAATGAAAGCAACACCAATGCGAAGATCTCAAAAAATATACACTTTCAAAAAAATTGCCTCAAAAGGATTTGCAAGCAGAAAGTTACGCCTCTTACAAATTTCTTCTACTTTTAAAGTTTAACACTTGCTCATGTACCACATATTTTTTTATATCCCTTATGCTTACAAATTCTCTACCCTTGATTATGCTCCTTCATTGTTTACCTCTCTTGAGTTAAGCCCCTTTGGGTTGGTCATGACTAAGGGCTAAACTCCATGTAACCAGGGGATAAGGCTAGGAACAGTCCACACTTTGGGTTAGGGAATTTGTCAGCTAAAACTTTATGTTAACTATGTGCAGTACGACCACGCAAAACACTCCCCTTAGACTATGCGCCCTCTTTGACCTATGTTCCCATACAAATGCGCCAATATTTAGACTTGAACACAACTACAAGCAATGGCCAAAAGGGAATAATGTCCTTATACAAATGAAAATGGTAGCCAAAATATAAATAGTGTTCCCATGCACATATGACTGAACAAATACATGAAAATAGGTATAACACCCAACAATAGTTACAACATCCAGCAAAAGTTACAACACTTAACAATAAGTATAATGTACAATAAAGTCACAAGGGCTGTAACTAAGACATGTAGAACTTCCAAGAGTCACACTTGGGCATGTATAAATACCAACCTAACAAATAAATATGACCACCATATTTATCAATCTAAAAAACACCCATTATTTCTTAGAAAAACCTAGAAAACTCAAACTTTGGTGTAGTATGGAATACCACCAAATAGCTCAGAGATGACCACAAAAACCTAAAAAAGACTAGATATAGCTAACTTCACAACATACTCAACTTTATTGTCAATCCTAGGGTTTTGGCGTGATTTAGAGTCAATGGCATAACCCATTTCTCCATAGAATATATATAATGAATGTTGTCCTTCAAAACCCACTATACAAGGATTTTCCTTTCTTCTTTTCTAATTCTCTAAATCATCCAAAGATGTGGGAGAAGAACGTTCTCAAAGACAAAGGAACTAAAACAAAAAAACTTGAAATAACTCAAAATTTTAACAAAATAAACACAGTAAAATAATGGTATTTGATTACTAGAATAAACCCTGATACCATGTCAGAATGTGGGCCAATATTGAGGATTGATAAAATATGAATGCACATAAAGAGTAATGTTGTGAGAGAGAGGAACCAAACATGAGCTGAAAGACGTCTTATATATTGAATGCATAAAAAATAGCTTTACAAGAGTTGTATAAATAGGAGTGGAGAAGTGTAACTACCATCTAAAAGGGTGGATAAGTTTAACTCCCATCTATCTTGATGACACCTAAGCAAGATAAATCATGTGTAGGAAAAAACATGCAATGGAATACAAAACCTACACTAATATAGTATGATCAAGGTTTGGTTAGCATAAATAGCATAATAGACCCCCAATTAATATATAATTGCCGCATTAGGTGTATAATAAGGGTTTGGTTGGTGTAAATGAACCTAATTGACCCCCAATTCTTGTCTAGTTATTATATTAGGTGTATAATCATCATTTAGTTGACTCTTTTATTATTAAATGGCCCTTGATACATAGTTAATTTCAGCATTGTACATCATTAGTGCTTGGTTGGTGAAAACAACCAAATTGACCCAAAATACATGTTTTATTATTAGGCTAAGTGTATAATCAGGGTTTGGTTAGTGCCTTTGCAGTAAATGATTCCTAATACACGTCTAATTATCACACTAGGAATTAAGGTTCGGTTGGTGCAAATGGCCTAATTCACCCCAATACACATCTAATTGTTGCAGTAATTCTATAATTAGGGTTGGGTTGGCCCTTTTGTGGAAAATGATCCCCAAAACATGTCTATTGTCACATTAGGTGTATAATTATGGCTTGGTTGGCATAATTGACCTAATTGACCCCCAATACACATCTAGTTGTCGTACTAGATGTATAATAAGGGTTCAATTTCCCCCCTTAGTAATAAATGACCCTCAATACATGTCTAATTGTTTTTTTGGGTGTATAATCAAGGTTTAACTAGCCCCTTTACTACAAATGATCCCCAATACACGCCTAATTGTTGTACTAAGTGCATAATTAGGGTTTAATTAGTGGAAATGTCCTAATTGATTGCCAATACATGTTTTCTTGCCACACTAGATGTATAACAAGATTACATTAGCCCCTTAGTGTTAAATGACCCCTAATACAAGTCTAATTATCACACTAGATATATATTCAAGGTTTGGTTGGTGTAAACAACCTAATTGATCCCTAATATAAGTATAATTATGATTTATGTGTATAATCATTGTTTGGTTGGCCCCTTTGTGCAAAATGATCCCCAATACATGTCTAATTATCACAATAGGCATGCAATTAGGGTTTGGTTGGTGCAAACAACTTAATTGACCCTCAATACAAGTCTAATTGTTGCATCAGATGTATAATTAAGGCTCGGTTGGTGCAAATGGCATAATCCCCCCAACACATGTTTATTTTCACATTATATGTATAATGAAGGTTTGATTGGCCCCTTAGCACCAGATGACCCCTAATACATGTTTAGTTGTCACATTGGATGTATAATTAGGGTTTGGTTGACCCCTTTACGAAAACATATCCCCCATGCATAATTTATTGTCACATTGTGTATAATTAGGGTTTGGTTGGTGTAACAACCTAATTCACCCCCAATACATGTCTAAATTTTGGATTAGGTGTATAATCAATGTTTGGTTGGCACCTTTGCAGAAATTGATCCCCAATACACATCTAGCTAACACACTAGGTGTATAATTAGGGTTTGGTTGATGCAAACCATTGAATTGAGCCCCAATACACATTTAGTTGTCACACTAGATGGATAGTCAGGGTTTGGTTGTCCCCCTTAGCACTAACTGAGCCTTGATACACGTCTAATTGTTACAATGTGTATAAGCAATGTTTTATTGGTGTGAATGACCTAATTGATCCCCAACATAAGTCTAATCATCACATTAGGTGTATAATTAAGGCTTGGTTGGCCCTTTTTATGGTAAATGATCCCAATACATGTCTCATTATTGACTAAGTACATAATTAGGCTTTGGTTGGTGTAAATGACCTAATTGATCCCAAATAAAAGTCTAATTGTTACACCAAGGATATAATCATTGTTTGGTTGTTCTCATTGCTAAATGACCCCAAATATATGTCTAATTGTCACACCAAGTGTATAATCATTGTTTGGTTAGTGCCCTTATTGTTAAATGAACCCATCACATATAATTGTCACATTAGACATGTCTAGTTGTAACACTAGGTGTATAATCAAGTTTTGGTTGCCCCCTTTAGTGTTAAACGACCCCTAATACACGTCTAATCATTACACTGGGTGTATAATCAGGGTTTGGTTGGTGTAAACAACCAAACTGGCCCCTAATACACATCTAATTTTTGTACTAGGTCACTAATCAAGGTTTAGTTAGCCTCGATGTTAAATGACCCCTGATACACGTCTAATTATTGCACTAGGTGTATATTCAAGGTTTGGTTGGCACAGACAACCTAATTGACCACTGATACATGCCTTACTATTGCACTAGGTGTATAATTAGTGTTTGATCAACCAAAATTAGAAATATTGAGCCCCAATACACGCCTAATCGTTGCACTAGGTATATAATTATCATTCAAATGTGAAAATGGGCCAATTGATCCCTAATAAAACTTTGATTTTTGCACTAGGTGTATAATCTAGGTTTGATATTAGTAAATGCAATTCACTATTTTCACATAAATTTCAAAGTTCCAATGATTAAAAATAAATAAATTTTAATTGGAAATTCCTTTTGGTACTTGATTTTAATGGTTAATATTATGGTTTATTTTTTGAAAATGGCAGCAGGCTTAACTTTGTATTTTTTATTTCTAAACTAGCTCTATTTGCAACATTTTGCCATTTTCATAAAAAATGTGTCACTTTCAACAAAATTGACACTATTTGCACTAGAAAATAAAAAATCAACCACCAAATTTGGTGGATCCACCATATATCTACACCATTTGGAAAATTTTGCATTAAAAAATGATGTTTTTTGCATCGTATGACAAAAAATAGCGTTAGAAAATTTGAAAATAGAAATAAGAGACAAAAAATGTGTGGCAAAAACCTCATAATCTTATATTGTTTATATCATTCACATTGTTGATTGTTTGAATTGACATGACTAACACTTTCTCTTTTAAGTTAAGTGATATTTTATAGCATCCCCCATCTCAAAAGGGGCCATATTATGGTTATGTTTGAAACATTCATGCATATTACGAATACAATGCTTTAGATAACGTTGTATGATGACATTCATATAATTATTATGATACAATACAAAATTGTGACACATGTTGAACTATCACATTTACATGACATTACAACATAAAAATTTGGCCCTTTAAACACAAATATACACAGGTTGGCTAAGTGGTAGGCTCAAATGCACATTGGGTAGCTAAATGGAAAGTTCAAATCCACACATGGTAGCTTCACATAATAGTCTCAATTGTTATAGATGGATTCACATATCATGCCCGATTGTCATAGTTGGTTTCATATACCATGCTCAATTTCTACATTTCTCTTACATTTAGTCATTTGCATCCCTTATATTTGACGTTGGAGGCATATAAGTGTACATGTTTCATGATTTTACTTTTAGCTTATGTTATTTACTATTTTTTATTAAGAATTTTGATTGGACGTTTATACATATTTTTGCATGCAACATGTAGGTTCATGTGTATGGAAAAAACAAAAGGAGAAGGGAACACACACATTCCACTCTACATTACAGTCTCGCGTAACCTTTTTTCCTTATATGAGGTTTGTGTTTACAATTCATTTATTTTAACTAAGCGATTTTCAATTACTAGATTTGTTACGCCCTTAACCTATTGCTTGTATTCGGATACGAGTAGCCGACTTATGGCTTACCATATCATTTTATTATATCATTTATACTTTCTCATTCTTAATAGGTTGGCCTTGGTGATGGCCATAGCATATGAATAGTATATATAGGGGATTGAAGGTAGTATTTCATTATCATTTGAGCATTTGAGTCTTCTTATATGGTTTGGAGGTTGCCCCCTCGAAGTGGCGAAGCTATTATAATTTCATATTGAGATCATTATTCTGAAATATTGTGTTATTTTGTGTTCTATTGTTCTCATAATCTTAATTATAGGAGTAATTTCATTACAAGTGGTATTAGAGCTGCGATCTTGGCCAAAATTAGGGATAAAACCCTAATTTTTTTTGTTTCCGCCATATACTGCGAACTAGAGCGAATTGATGGGAGATATTTTTACCATGGTTTTGAAACATTTCAAGTAAGGTTCCCTGAAAATTTTAGACTTTTTGGATTTATTTTTCACATGGTATTACAAATTTAGGGTTTTTCATAAAATCGCTCCATAGGGTGCAAATTGTGGAATTTTTTCAAGTTCTTTACATTTTCAGAAATATCTCAAAAAAATAGTATTAGTATCTTCTTCTTTTTTTCGTGTTCATCCTAATTTGTATCGAAACCCTAAACCCTAAGGTTTGACATCATGGCGGGACCTTCCATAAGAGCAAAAAAAAATCCGGTGACTCTGGGTAAAACCCCAGATAAAGATGGGGTAGTGATTGAAGATATGGAGTTAGAAGGGGTAAATACAGATTCCTCAGCACCAGGGTTTACCTCAGTTGATCATAAGGTGGGCCAACTTGAGTATGAGCTATGAAATGTACAATCTGAGATGGCCTCTAAATGAGACAGACCAAATCAATCATCCGTTGGATGATATCATGCAACATGTAAAGGGTAAACAGTATGGCCCAAATCCAGCCCATATCGACTAAGGAGGATCTTCAATTCAAAATCATGGACAAAATAACCATGTTGGATCACTTTTCTAGCCCAATCAGAATCCAACTTATTCGCAACCACGGAACATGATGCCGAAAGTGGATATGCGCAAATTTGATGGTAAGGATCCCCTGAATTGGATAAATCAAATGGATAACTTATTTGAGTTACATCAAACACCATCAGTACAAAATGTGACATTAGCATCCATGTATCTTGAACCAGACCAATTCATTTGGTATCGATGGTTATGTGCTCAGAGGCAGAAGAATGGTCTCAATGTCACTTGGACAGTTTTTACCGAGGAGTTGCAATTGCACTATAGTTCCAGTGTATTAGAGAACTACTTTAGTCAATTAGAAAAGTTACGGAAAACAGGATCAGACAAAGATTATGTGCATCAATTCCAGAACTTATTCTTAAGGGTGGAGAATATTCCAGAAGAGAATCTGAATGACCTATTTCTTGGGGGTCTTAAGGAACACATCGAGAATGAGGTACATATGTTTAATCCATTAAAGCTTTCTGATTCTATTATCATGGCACATCGAGCAGAGGAAAAATTTCTTTGTAGTAGGATGTCACCTTTCATTAACACCAAAGACCGTAGTATCTCTTCCCCTTCATTTTTCTAGGCCAATTAGATTGACTCCTCAACAAATGGAAGAAAAGAGAGCAAAAAGATTATGTTTTAACTGTGATAGCAAATATGGAACTGAGACACAAATGTGCTGAGAAGAAGTTGTTCTATATTGATGGAGGTAATGAGGATGATGAGGAAGCTGAAATTATAGGAGAGGTTGAGGAACCAGTAGAAGATGAAGTAGAGGATCACCAACCTACAATTTCTTGCCATGCATTGTCAGGTATTAGTACTCCTCAAACACTCAAGGTTATTGGCTATCTCAAAAAATAGAAGGTGATGGTGTTGATTGACTCGAGGAGTACTCATAACTTCATAAATAGTAAGTTAGCTGCCCGCCTCAATTTTTTTATTTACCTAGCTCCAGAAATGCAAGTTATGATTGCGGATGGTGGGACAGTCAAATGCACAGGAAAGTGCCATAGTATAAAGATTTCCATGGGAGACTACATGTTAGACTCACCTATGTTTGTTATTTCTATGGGAGGGGCAAATATTGTTTTGGGTGTCCAATGGCTCATAACCTTAGGTACTATAGAGATGAATTTCCAAGAATTGTTCATGCAATTTCATTCAGATGGAAGGACAATACAATTGAATTGGATGGTAGCTAAGTCTCCACAGATTATTAGCTCTCATCAAATGCAGAAGGTTCTCAGAAAAGGAGTAGATGGATTTATAGCAAAGTTATTTTCCATAAAAGTACAAAAGATAAAGTCTTCAATGCCACCCGATCTTCAGAAGATTGTTGATGCTCACTCATCTGTTTTTGATGCAATTCCAAAGGGACTACCACCAGTTAGGGATCATGATCATGCCATTCAGTTGATTCCAGGGAGCCAAACACCTAACATCAGACCATACAGATACCCATATTCCCAGAAAAGTGAGATCGAGAAAATGGTTCAGGAAATGTTGAAGGAAGGTATCATCAGGCATAGCCAGAGTGCATATTCTTCACCAGTGGTCATGGTACATAAGAAGGATGAAACATGGAGGATGTGTCTAGATTACCGAGAACTCAACAAGTACACCATCAAAGATAAGTTTCCTATTCCAGTAATTGATGATTTACTTGATGAATTGCATGGTGCTATTTATTTCACAAAATTAGATCTTCGTTCGGGGTACCATCAAATTAGAATAAAAGAGGAAGATGTTCATAAAACAGCTTTCAGGACTCATGAGGGCCATTATGAGTTTTTGGTAATGCCTTTTAGTCTTACAAATGTGCCCTCAACCTTTCAAAGCTTGATGAACACTATTTTTAGGCCATTTTTAAGGAAATTTGTATTAGTTTTCTTTGATGACATATTGATTTATAGTAAGACATGGGAAGAACACTTACAACATGTAAATAAAGTGTTGGAAGTTTTGGAGAAACATACTCTCTATGCAAAGCCATCCAAATTTTCTTTTGGTGTACAAGAGGTAGAGTACTTGGGTCACATTGTATCCCATGAAGGCGTCAAAGTTGATCCTCAGAAGATCAAAGCTATGGTGGAATGGCCAAGGCCCAAAACTCTCAAAAATCTTCATGAGTTCCTAGGACTAACAGGGTACTACAGAAGATTTGTGTGGGGATATGGTAGAATAGCAACCCCACTCATTGCATTACTAAAGAAGGATGCCTTCCATTGGACAGATGTAGCCACTAAATCCTTTGAGCAGCTAAAGGAAGCCATGTGCAGTACCCCAAGTTTTGGCTACTCCCAACTTCTCAAAAACCTTCATTGTTGAATGTGATGCTTCAGGATCAGGATTGGGAGCAATTCTAATGTAGGAAGGAAGACCAATTGCATTTGAGAGTCACCAATTCAAAGGAAAAGATCTACTCAAACCTGTCTATGAGAAAGAAATGACGACTATTCTTCATGTGGTCAAGCAATGGAGGCCCGATCTCATGGGTAGACACTTCAAGGTAAAAACTATCATGATAGTCTCAAATAATTTTTGGAGCAAAGGTTATCATATAAGGAAAAAAAAAAGTGGGTAACAAAAATGTTGGGTTATGATTTTTAAATCATATACAAAAAGGGTAAAGAAAATGTAGTAGCTGATGTGTTGTCCAGAAGGGATACATCCGCAGATGCCTTACTATGTGGAATGTCCATGTTGACGACTGATTGGGTGGATGAAGCAAGATTGGAATGGGATCGAGACAAGGATACACAATCTCTAATATATAATATCAAGAAAGGATCTATGACATCTAACAAATTTGAGTGGGAAGGTAATGCCCTATGGTACAAGGAAAAGTTATGCTTGAGTAAAGATTCCGAGTTGAAGCATAAGATTCTTGCAGAGCTACATGCCTCACCTGTTGGAGGACACTCTAGGTTTTGAAAGACATATCATAGAATGAAAAGATAATTATTTTGAGAAGGAATCAAGGGGGATGTACAAAAGTTTGTATCAGAGTGTTTAGTGTGCCAACAGAACAAAGGGGAAACAATTAAGACACCAGGTCTGTTGCAACCTTTACCAATTCCTAGCTAGAGATGGGAGGAATTCTCCATGGATTTCATCACTGGATTGCCTTGTTCAGAGGGTAAGAATGTTATTTTGGTGATTGTGGATAGGATCACAAAATATGCCCATTTTTTTGCCCTATCACATCCATTTACAGACAGTACAATCACAAATATTTTTTGGGAGACAATTCAATGGCTACATGGAACCCCAAAGATAATTCTAAGTGATCCATGATCATATTTTCACAAGTAATTTTTGGACGGAATTATTTTCATGTTTGGGTACTCAGCTAGCTCACAGTTCATCTTATCATCCTCAAATTGATTGGAAAATGGAAGTGGTAAACAAATACTTAGAGGGGTTTCTATGTTTTTTTGTATCAGATAAGTAGGAAAGGTGGATTAAATGGCTACCACTTGCAAAATGGTGGTATAACACATCTTCTCATACCTCTTCTCAAATGACCCCATTTTTAGCATTATATGGTTACCATCCACCTTCTATCACTTCTTCCTTGAGGTTGCAAACTAAGGTTAGAGATGTATGAGGAACATGTTCAACATCAACAACAGGTTTTAGCTAGTTTGAAGGAGAATTTAGCATTGGCACAAAACAGGATGAAACAACAAGCAGATCAACACCGTAGTGAAAGACATTTTGAAATTGGTGACTGGGTTTTTGTACATCTCCAGCCTTACAAGAAGATGTACCTAAAGCAACAAAAAAAAGTACAAAAAACTTACTTCTGAATATTAGGGCCCTTATCAGGTTTTACAGAAAATTGGTAGTGTTGCTTATAAACTAGAGTTGCCTCCATCTTCACACATACACCTAGTATTCCACGTATCCTGCCTGAAGAAGGTTATTGGACAGAATTTTGAATCCCAGACAGAGTTACCAGAACTTAATGAGGAAGGAAGAATCATTTTGGAGCCAGAGAAGATTCTGTAAACACATACTAAGAGGCTGAGAACTAGAGACATTAAGGAATATTTGATCAAGTGGAAGAATCTGAGCATAGAAGATGCAACCTAGGAGGATGAAGGTTTTCTGTAGTAACATCCAGGATTATTCAACATTGAGGACAACGTTGGTTTGAAGGGGAAGGGCATGCTACGCCCTTAATGCCTATTTCTTGTTATTAGGATCCCTGACCTAGCCGACCCTGTTGCTAAGCCTGGGAGACTGGTGTGCGTGTGTTTTATTGATCATTGTTGACCGTGTCCAGGTCGCAGTGAGGATTTTTTTTCACCTTCCCTCTCCTTCTCGCCTGTCGGGTCATTGTCGACACCCCAAACTATGGACCCCGTAGCGTCATGGATGGTTATCCGGTTAAGGGGAAATTTGGTTCTTTTATGGTTCTTCAGGTTTCCTCAAAGTCGTCGCCATTAATGGGATTAATAATTATTATCATTATTTTAAGCCGTAAAATCATAATAATAATGTTTGTAATAATATTATAATTTATATTGTCGATTCCCGCTTACTAGTGTTTTGGTCCTTAATATAGTTTCGGGTAGTCTTTAAATAATATAATGGTGTTGTTCCATGTTTAGAGTATTGATTTGGACTATCCATCATCAATGGTTTGGTCGTAAACCCTATCAAATCATTTCTTAGGATTTATATTCCTATTTAGTCGTAAAGACAATATCGTGACAAAATTAAAATATAATAATAATAACAATAAAACATTTAAATTAAATTTAATAATGAAATCAGATTTTCAAGTGAATGAAACAAGTTAGATGAATTTTGAAATAATGTGTAATGTTAAATAAAATAAAAGAAGTGCATAAAAAAAAATAAAAAAAGGGGGATACCACCATTCTTAGGGCGAAAAGGGAAAAGGTTTTTGCAGTCCTTTTTTTTCTTCCATCGTTTTGGTTTTTTGTGTTTTCTTTTAAGAAGCGCCTCCCGCCATGAGATGTTCCCAGGGAGTTCAATTTTGTTTTCAGCCTTTCTGCATCTTCAAAACCCTTGGCAAGTGCTAAACCTCTTCAGAGCTCACTTTCCCCTTCCACCGCTTCACTTCTCCCTTCCACGAACCTTGAACATTAGCAATGTTGTAGTTGGGTTGCCCTGTGACCAACTGTCCCAGACTTTAACCTATGCCAGCATCTTGGGTAGAATGCCCCAAATGATATATCTTGGAACCACAGGGTAAGATATGTCAGAGAATTTGTTGAAAGGCCCTTGAAACTTGGAGTTGTTGCAGTTGCCCACGCTCTGAAGAATGTATGCAAAATGTGGAAGCATACACAAGGCCAGGTGAACTGTTTGACAAAATTCCTTGCAACCTGATAATAAAAGGTGCACCTCTTGTGGACTTTGATTGCAGGATAAACACAAAATGGGTCTCTTGATGAGGCTTTGCAGCATTTCAATAGAATGCCTGAAATGGAATTTGGTCTCATGGAATGCAACAGATTGTTGCATCCTGTCACAAAATGGGGTGTTCCTAAAGGGCCATTTTTTTGGTGTAATGCCTCAAGCAAGAGATGAGGTCATGAGGGCTTCAGAAGGTCCATAACTTCAGTTCAACCTTTAATTCAGCATCCATGCATGGGTGTACACAAAATGGAGGTTTGTAAAAAGGAATGGATTTTTCAAGAATGCTCTGCCTAAAATGTAAGTGGCATTGTGGATATACATTGCTTGGTGCATTGATGAGCACATGTTCGAAAAATGTGGAAGCATGCAAACGGTTCGGCAATGCCTGAAAGGAATGTGGTTTATGGGCAGCAATGATTGCAGGAGGTGTAAAAATAAAAATAAAAATGAGTTGGTTAAAAAGGCCTTGGAAACCTTCAAGCAAAATGCAATGGGTATGTGTAAAGCCAGATTCCACAACCTCTGTCAGCATCCTCCCCAACATGTGCAAAAATAAGAGCTTTAGAATTGAGCATGGAAAACCATCAAGGCATAGAAAACAAGATGTTTTTTTTGCAATGCAACTTCCCTGGTAGACATGTATGCAAAATGGTGGAGCTGAGGACGCTCGAGGACTGGTTGACGAAGTGCCCAAGCAAGAGACTGAACCCAAGCCTGCGGCTTCGACCAACTTCGTTCTCCAGGCATGGTTCTTCTTCCCTTACCTCTCATAATTCTCATGTTTTAGTTCTCTTTTGCAACTAAATAGAATTTTAAAAGCTGGAGATTTTTAATACAGTTAATTGTCCTTCAACTCATTGCAAAACAATAAAGTGTCGTGTCGTAACTCACACGAAGCCATTATAACTCGCCTACTTTAAACCATGAACTATCACCCTCGCTTCGAGATGATCTAGAAAACTCTTACCCTTTTGATCGCTTCAATATCATTTTATCGACCAGACAAATTTGACTCTCCATTGATTAAGTTGACCTTCTTCCTGCTTAAAATAGTTAAATTTTGCAATTTTCGGAGACTCACCAAGTACCCTTCGCAACTCTGGAAATGAGATGTGAAGTTTCATTCGTGTACCTTGGTATACGAGGAGTCACCTTGATTTTTGGTTTGACCCGAAACGATCATATGACATCCTTTTGACGCTCTTATAGGAGCCCTGTTACATCAGTTTACAACAGTAGAGAGTTGTTAAAACTAGAAAGTTGGCTTTCGTTTGGGACCACCATTTGAAACCCGGAAAGAGAAATCACGTTCCGTCTTCGCAAACCTCTAGCGTTTATACTAGAAAATGCATGGAACATTCAGCATAGGAAAGAGCACTTTTCGGGATAGTTTGGCAAAGCCATTTTGTAAGCCTCTAGATCACAGTTTGACGAGGTCAAACTGGACCAATTTCTCCTTGTCGCTCCAGAAAACTTGTCGCCATTTGAAAATAGTTTACTAGTTCTCCAATCCCGTCGACTCTGATGAACTCTCCTTATATAGGGGAACTAGTAGGAGATGTCTCGTTGCATGCTTCTCCATCGAACATTAGTTATGGACGCGGTTTTCTGGGCCCTCGAGTTAACTTTTGGCATTTTACAACTGGGTGAACTACGACCAGTGGCCCCGGAGAACTAACCGCCAAACGCAAACCATTCACTCTTTTTCAATTCCGTCAGTTGCTATGAATTCTTGGTATATCTGGGGACACGTAGAAATTAATCATGGAGTGCGTGCTCATCGGAAGATAACCTTTGGAAGTAGTTTCTTAGCCTCCGAGCCCGTTTTGAACGTTTTGTAGCTAGTGAGAAAATGTAAGAAAGTAGAAAGTTGCGGACCCTCGTAAGGTTGCCAAATCACCCTGGAAACTTTTAAACACACTGTAAATAACTGTTTAAAAACTATAATGAAACTTGTTGTGTGTATTAGAACTTTTGGCAAAACGATGTTTTCTCTCTCTTCCTTTCTCTTTCTCTCTCCTGGGTTACAAAATGAAGAAAAATGAAATGCAATGAATACATGTTTCTAGACCTTTTTATTTCGAATTGCAAATTGTAATTATTGTTAGATGTAAATGGGAAACTGAAAAATGATAATTATGATTGATTAGGGTGGATGCCATGCCAGCAATTTATCACTGATATCATGCTCACATGGTTTTGCAGGATGCAAGAAAGACGACAAAAAAGGCGATGTGTGATTTAATTATTATTATTGTAATTTTTATAGGTCATTGTAAAATGAATAACTGTCTAATGTAGTCTCTTGTTACAGAAAAGTTATATTTGAAATTTGTTAATATGCATGAGATGCTAGTTTTAGGGATACTTAGGAAATGTGCCTCTAATCACCAGTTCATTTGATTTTTAGTTGTGTATAAAAAAAAAAGAAAAAAAAGGGGGGGGGGGTTTGATGTATATATAGTAAATTGAAATGTGAATTTAATATATTGTCAGTATGTTTCTCAGTATTCTAATAAATGATTAAATTAATTTACTGGTGTTATCTTTCTTACCTTGCAAACATGTAATAAAGAGTTCTAATGGGAACAGTCAACCCTAATAAAATATTCGTGCATAACTTGCCTACATGTGTGATCCTTTTACCATATAAGAAATTGAAATCGTAGAATGACCTTAAACTTAGCGCTCGATGAACACCTCCTAGGTTAGGTAAATAAAACCCCTAGTTGGAGTTTACCGTCATAGTCAGTATGTTTAGCGATTACTGTCGTGAACCCATATTTAGGAATGACATGGTCCAACTTTATCTAGAGTATGCGGTTAACTCCTTCTAGTATCCTTGGTCTACCAATTCTTACGAGAAGGAATGTTCTCTCTCGAATTTCAGGTCTAGATGACACAGGACTGAGTGTTGAAGATTACCTTAGAAGTCACCTTATGAGTCTTTGTTCGAAGGATCGATTAAGCGGTGCTACCTTGGTTTCTATCAAAATAACATCTTGGTATTTTCTTGAATGTGGTTTAGCATAAATATGTCCACTCTCACCTTAAACTCATTTGTAGTAGAGGTTGTAGATCCTTAGATGCATTTGGAATTAAACCAAACCTTAGGGTTAATTAAGTCTGTTAACTTGTGGGTATAAAATGGTGTAGTTTAACTCCTTACAAACTGAAATTGATTTGAATTATGTTGACTTCTAGAGAACCTGGGAAACCAAAAACTTGTCCCTATAATCCCTTGTATGTCATTTATGACATTAAGGAATAAAGAATATTCACTTATGCGGAATTGTGAAGTGTAGTGCCATGGGATCTTCATTGTACATAGATCACTTGTGTTCATGTGTAGTTTATTATGCTCCTAGCCTTGTACTTCTTTAAGATGTCAGACAAGTGCTTTCGTATCTCTTTTGTTTCAAATGATGTAAGAATGAGACCTTAGTGCGATATAAGAGCATATCATATAATGTTGCACACGAGATTGGAGATTAGGATTATGGTCAATCTTAGAGTCCTTATAACTTAATTAAACTTTATCATGTGTTGCAAATAATATAAGTTACCTTGGTGTGACCAAACTTTGAGAAAACAAAGGATGGATATATATATATATAAATTATAATTTGAAAACTTATAATTCCTATAAGATATATATATATATTTATATATAAATATATATATATATATATATATATATATATATATATATATATATATATCTTATAGGAATTCAATAAGTTTTCAAATTATAATAACAATGGTAGGGAAATAAATATAGTGTGAATCGAGAAATATTTTGGTGAAAAGCTGCCCTGTATCTAAATCTCCGTCAAATCCTTTGATTGCATTTTGGACATCAAGTCTCTTTCACTTGAGTTGTAAGGGTAAAATTGTAGACATCAAATAAACGTTGGAGAAGAATATTTTTAACATAATAATAAGATAATTAAGTACTTTGTATGCAATTTGATTTATGCCAAATATGTATGTCAGTTATGGAAATTTATATAAAGTATAAGAAGCCAACTTGAGAAGGTCGAATTGTATTTTCAACCGTGGAATAAGCTTAAGAAAATGTAGGTGGACAAACAAGAAAATTCATCCTTGCTCATAATGTCCTTGGAATGTTAACTTTAACCAAAAATACATTTAAAGAAATGATGTGTTGTGGGTTCACCATTCCTGAAGCCATGTTCTTGTGGTTGGGTCTTTACTAGTAACCTTCCATTGGAAAAGTGTAGCGTCAGACATGCCTACGTTGTTTTCATGTGTCTATGTGAGTCGATGATTTTTGTGATTGTCGTATGCGAGTCGAGTTCTGTACTTGAAGCCCATGTTGTGTTGTGTGTAGTGAGCAATGTAAGTCAAAAAAAAAAAAAAATTATCCTGGTATTTTACTGTTGTATTTGTGTGTGTAAAGTGTGGGCACTACACGCCCCTTATCATATTGCTTGTATTAGGATATGAGTAGCCGACTTGTGGCTTACCATATCATTTTATTATATCATTTATACTTACGCTTAATAGGTCGGCCTTGGTGATGGCCATAACATATGAATAGTATATATAGGGGATTGAAGGTAGTATTTCGACTAATTCCTACATGTATATTGCTCAATTAAACACTCCTTGGGCACTAGGTCACACATGTTACTTAGTATTGACTACTCAAAAACCTATTTGCTAAATATAGAACACATATTTGGATATACGACTACCTTCTCCAATGGTTAGAACAAAATTTACACCTTCGCAAGACATAATTTCCATAGATAAAGGAAAAAACCAACTAATGGTTTTGTCCCGAAGTCAGCAATTTGTTCCTCTACTCACTTAACAGTCACTTTTCAAAAGCATAAGTTAGCTGATTTGACCTAGAATTAATTGAGTGGTAAAACCTTTCATAAAATTCACTTATAAAAGCACACTAACCCCACCCATTCAAAGGGCATATAGTCTCACAAGTTTAGGCTACTTAGGAGATCACAATAATCGCCAAATTACTTAAAACTAGACTCTTAAGCACAACAACTAGCTACCAAGTTTGAATACATCTTTCAAGGGTGCCCTAGGTCATTATTATTGTTCAAAATAACACCCATGATATTTTAACAACTTCATTTGAGTCATAGACTCACACGGATTCAAGAAAGACATCCACAGAATGAAGGAACTTAGTGTTTCACGGAAATTAGAAAATGTAGTGTTCCATAGAGTTTGTAAAACCCGCACAACAAAGGAACTTCACCATGGGGAAATAAGCCATAGAAAAAAGGCTAAGTATTGCCAACATTACAAAGGAAGAAAAAGTGAAGTAGGAGAATGTTAGTATAGGTTGTAAGAAAATACTGATTAAGTTGATGGATTCTGTGTTATAAATAAAATATGCATCAAAGGAACTAACGGGCCAAAGAAATGGTTGTCTATGGTACAAGGTAAATTGGAAAGCCACATAACAAAGAGTCTGCGATACAAAAAAATATGCCACATAACACAGAAGACTTTGTAGAATGCAACATACTCCACGGGAGAAGGAAAGATCGAGCCGTAGGTGAAGGAAAGTAGTTCCGAAGTCATAAATTGTTTATGGATAAAAGTGGGATCGTGGGTCATATGAGGTTCGCCAAATAAAACAAAAATTTGCAAAAGGAGATATCGAGGTGATAAACATCAAAATTCCACGCAACAAAGCAAAGTTGCGTCTAATTCAAACTAAGAGTTCAACCAATCCAACAACCAAGATTTAATTTTGAATGGCGTCATCCTCCTACACTGGTGATTTGATGGTGTGTGATTGGAGTAATGTCAGGCACCCATACCTAGCCTATAAAATTAATGGAAATTGGTCCTTAGTGTTAACAGGGTGGTTAAATCCATTTATCAATGGATATGATTATTTCCATCTTCTTTTTTTGTCAAAACATTCCTATATATGTATGCGAAAGGCACGTACAAGGTTCACTTTTCTGCAAAGTCCGAGGGCTTTACCCTTTTGAGCTTGAAGATTTTACTCATAGACCTCTATAACGCACTTGTTGAGGTTTCAAACGCCTCAACTCTATTATATTATAAATGGATAAGCTCTTGATATTATGTGCAAGTGTGTGTAGACACCAAATTTGGGTCTTACAACGCCTTGTTTCCCGCATCTCGTCTCGCAACCTAACCCTACCTCACCACCTAAACCTTACACACTTAATTATTTATTAATTACCTTATAATTAATAAATCCACATCTCCAACCCTGACACCTCACCTCACCACCTCACCATGACCTAGCCCTAACCCTAAACTAACCTAATTAAGACCTATAACTTGGTCCAGACCCACACCCATGACTCATCACCCCTCACCCACACCAAAACGAACCTAATAATGACTTGACCAAGCCCAAAACTGACCCCTTGGGAGAAAAGGAGGGAAAGTTGGTTATTTTACTAAAAATAGCCAACTTTGACCTAACCGACATTGGTCCCTACGCGACCGGCATCGGTTAGGTAACCGCCATCGGTTCCCTATAAATGACCTCCCCCAACCAAAACAAAAGGATCCGAATTCATTTTGCAAGGGAGGGACAAGTGAGAGAGAGAGAAGAGGTTACAGAGAAGAGTATTGAGCCCAAGAATGTAACTGAGAACTAGATCACGGTCATACTCATCCAAACATTGGGAGAGTCGGAGGATAGCTTCACCAGATCACTTCCGATTTCTGGATCATCCCAACTGAGCCTCTGCCTTTTCCACTACATTCTTTGGACCTACATCCATCATCAAAAACTAGTAAGTAGTCTCTTTTATCACCTTTTATGCTTCTAGACATTACTTTGTGAACTTTTAATTCATAGGGATTATAATCTCACTCCTAGATCTACCACCCAACAACAACTTGCACCTAACCTTCAGCCATCCATCTCTCTATTGCCCCAAAGAAAAATTTTCTCACTCTCTGAGTCTTCTCTATCACCCTACTACTTCCCTCAACCATCTACCAAACTTCCAAACCTCATAACCACCTTACAACCAACCTCTATCTAAAAATCCCCTAAATTACTACCCCTACCGATATCGGTTTATTCCCTACTAGTACCGATTTTTATAGCTATGTTCGGTTATCTAGTGACCGGCATCAGTCACTATGACTTATACCAGAAACCAACCTTTTACCTATTCACCTCAAAATAATCTCATGTCTAGCCTTGGTCTATCCCTATAACTTTATCTGAACATGTCAATAACTAGTGACCAAACAAATAGCATAACATTCTATTATTGGTACTTTAGTCTCTATTGCTTTTAGTAACGAGATACCTAAATCGTGAGTTCGCAATAGCTTATTTATTATCATTTGCATTAATTTGTATTAAAAGGGAACTGACCACCTTCGAAAGGAAGTCTAATATTTCCTAGGCCCAAGGCAGTTCCCTCACTTATTGTTTAACAAAAATCTGGTGGACTTGCATTCTTATTTATAGGTCGTCCTTTCTAGACAAAAAGGAGCTCTTCACAATCGATCTGATCTCTCTATGGTACATGCAAACCTTCCCAACACTCAATAGGTATTCCTCCTAACCCTGACCCTTATCTGTTTCTCAAGAGAATCAAAGGATATAAGTAACTCTATTTTGGTGACAAAATTCTGTGCGAAACATTTTGGCATGCCTGGTGGGACCCTTCTCGGGTTTTCTTTCTTTCTAGCTTGTTTTCATATAGGGAGCACACTTGCTGTTTCTTTCTTCTAAATATTCACAAAATATTTTTTCATTTTGGTAAAATAACTTGTCTTTCTTTCGCATCTTTGCATTGGTGAAAGTCATCTTCTTGACCTCTTCTCTTTCTTTTCTTCATCAAATATCATTTTTGATTTGGGTTTAAAACATGTGCATCACATTCTTACCTACTGTTTTTAATTCTAGTGAATGTAGAGTAAGTAACAGGTCGTACACGTGGGGGTGATATCCATGGTATTGATGAGAAATTAATCTTACTCTCACTGCACAACACATACCAAATCACATCATAATTTACACAACATCTCAAACATCCCCCCTTTCCGCAGTATTCCTCCATCCGATTGAGGTAGCCTTACAAGACAAAATAGAACTTGAGATCTCCCTTAGGTATTTTGTTTAGAATTGACATCATCTTGCATCTAAGGCTTAAGCCCAAAGTGATTGAAACTAATCCTAGGGTTTAGTATCTTGATTTACTTGTGTATCTTGCTTGTTTTGTTTTCTTTCAGTTCTGTTTCTCTGTTTATACCCTATCTCAGTGATCACTTCAGACAGTTTGGTGGGTATACTAAGCCTTGTTATTCCCAAACTAACAGCCTCTTACATTCTCTCTTTACCTTCACAGTGACTGAAACCGGTCCTCTTCTACCAACATCGGTTGCACTGATCGATGCCAGCTATCATCTGACTGACATCAGTTACCAGACCAATTTCAGTTACTGTGTTTTACATTTCCTGACAAACCAGCAACCTACCAATTCCAACATTTTGTTGTAGTTTTTATTCCTGATTGACTGATTCTCTATTGTATCCTCTTGTCCATGGTTGTTATCACCCGGCAATAAGCTGCATCTATGGTTTCCCATGCTTGTTCCGTGTCTTTGCCTGATTCACCCCCTTTGCATCCTATGGGGGATTCTATGGACACCGGTTCTTTTCCCAAGATCCCTGTAGGAGATCTAGACTTTGCCAAATTTTTGGATGCTAATCCTAGCGCCGTACAGTATTATTTTTCTCATACCCCTAACCGTACACCCGATGGTTAGCTCCTCTTTGGTATGCCTATTAGTATAGCCACTCACTTAGCCCCTTCCCCACCTAATAACTCCACCTCACCGTCTTCATCCTTAGCCCCATCTCCCAGCTCAGTGGCTTTGGTGGTTCATACTGCACCAATTGGCCTTCCTTTGGTTAATCTAGGGCCCCACATATCACTACCGTCCACTGCCCCTACCTCATCTCTCCCGCAGATTGCCTCTTTCATAACTTGCTCTCTACCATCTATTCACACGAGCTTTCCCTCTCAGGCTTCGTCCCACCTTTTCATTTCTGCAGACTCATCCGGTGGCCTCAACATCTTATATAGGACACCCTTATTCGGCCGCCCCAACACATTCATCATCGTTACCTTATCAACATTCAACCCCACCATTGTCTAGTAGTAGCTCTTGGCCCAATCCTCCTCCGTTTACGACGACAGCACCATCATCTAACCCAACCAATGATTTAATCAAACAGATGATGGACAAGATGCAAAATCTTGAGGCTTCTGTTTCAGGAAGCCGTAACACCCTAACATACGAGAGAAGTTTTTTGGGAGCCTATTCATCCTTCTGTCCCCCTTCATACATATCCTCCTCAATGGGAATTACCAAAATTTACTCGCTTTAGTAGTAAGGAGGACCCTCAACAACACTTGCGATCGTTTAGACATGCCTGCTATCTGATTGCTCATGACGATGCCTTACTACTCTGTACCTTCCCCATGTCCTTATCAAGACCTACCTTGGAGTGGTACAGTGCTTTAGCCCAGCACTCAATCTTCTCCTTTAACCAGTTAGCTCAATCTTTCTTGGATCACTTCTCCATCAATATTGCCAAGAAAGTATCCATTACCGACCTCTATGCCATCCGACAATTTGAAGACGAATCTATCACAGATTTCATTGGACGATGGCGGGGCCTCATCAACCAACTTACTTATGCCTTACCTCAGGCCGAGCTCATCAAACTCTTTACGTGGGCCTGTGCTAAACACATTTCTCCCACCCTCCAAATTCAAACTTTCTACACCTTTGATGAGGCCTTTACTATGGCTCGGAAACTAGAGATTCGAGCCTTAGAGGAGGGGGAAATTGAAGTTACGCAACAAAAAATCAAATTTCCAAATCCAAGACTCCACCAAAAAACCCAACACCACCAACTCTCACGCATCGCTGCTTCGAAATCAAAAGGAGCCGTACACGTGGTGACAGTCAAATCTCAAGCACCGTCTAATACCCAGCTGAAATCCACCTATAAGTATAAAGTCCATCAAGTAAACCAAGAAACTTATGATGTGATCTTAGACAAATTGCTTAAAGCAGGAGCTATCACCTTGCCTCTTGTTAACACTCCGGGTTTGATTCTGCCCGTGCTATACCAAAATAAAATGACTTCTATAACTTCTCATGAAGGGACACAGCCACGAAAACTACAAGATGTTGAAAACATAGTGTAGGAAATGGTTGATGCAGGGGATATAACCCTCGATAATCCTAATGCCCCTACTAATCTGCACAAACCAAGAAACCTTGTGCATGAGATCCATGTGGTTTTCAACTCCCAACCAAGGGCTTCCATCGAGGAAATTCTGAATCGAGCCTCTTCACCAATGCAGGGGTCCTCGCCCCCTTCTCCTTCATCAGGACAAGAGGATGGCCCCGCTATTCCTTTACCCATAAAGGAATCAACCACCCAGAGTTCTCTTCTCACAGAAGAGCCTTCTTACACCACATCCCTGTAAGACTGTGAGCAGGATGTTATCCAACCTATCTATTTCCCAAACATCTCCTTCCACCACTCTTGTTGCAAAAGAAGAAGGATCATCACTTTTTCTGTCGTCCTTAGAGGAGAAACCCCTTGAGCCTACATCACCAAACTCCTTAACCATGACGGATCCTCTAGAACATGCCCTCCTCCCTATCAGTTCTTCATCACCTAAATCTTTCCAGCGACCGGTTGACCTCTTAACACCCATTGATACAGCGCCTCATTCCCCCCTATCACACCCACAGTGGACCGGAATCACAGCCCACTTCTCTTCCATACCAAAATTCCCATCCACACGTGAAGATTTTCATCCCCCAGAAGATAGACGAGTCTTATGGGAACGTTTGAGTACACAATGCTCTACTCAAATGCAGATGACTAATCCAGACACCTCTACCATATGCCCGAAGTTTTTACAAAATCTCAAAATGCCTATGTCCTCACCTTCACCCCCCTCATCTCTACCGAATACCTCATCCACCTCTATCAACCTAACCAAACCTTCCCCTACACTTGGGACTTCACCAATACCCAGCCTGATGCACCCACCTAAATGGTTAGATTTATCCAAAAATAAAGCCGTCAATCCACCTAGGAGATAGACCCAATCTCCTCGAGTCCAATCTATGCCTCCGCCACAACTAAAACCCTCACCCCCGATCACACCGGTACAGCAGGCATGGTTTCAACCCTCACCATCACACCTACCTTCTATATTGGGGCCTCACCCCTCCACCTTGCCTCAATACACCATGCCTCCCACGTCTTCTTTAACATGACCTGCACCTTCTGCACCCATACAGAAATCCATGGGCATCTCAACACCATCGCCCCAAGTATCCTGCCTACCTACCAACCCTAAGAAAACTTGATCATCGAAGGACTTGTTTGTTGTCACTCCTCTTTCCCCGTGGTTGTTTCCTGCCACCACGTCATCTGTGGCCTCATCATCTAACCAGCTAAACATGACTTCTGCGCAGAAGAAGCCATGCCTAGTTAAACCCAATCATCAAAATCCCTTGCCTAAACCACCACCCGTACGAACCACTTGTACCCAACCATTACCAAAACAATCAATAATCTCACCCACTCAATCAATAGCCTCATCTTCATCTGAATTTGACCCGCTCAAAGGATCTTACGCCAAGATCCTTGATATGTTGGTAGGGGATGCGACCATTTCCCTACCCCCACTCAGACCCTATGATCCATCTAAACCTCGACCTATAGGTTATGATGAATCTAAAATCTGTGCCTACCACCGCACACCAGGACACAATGTAGAAGGATGCAAAGCTTTGAAAGCCATCCTTCACCAGTTGCCTATCTCGGATAGAAAATCTAAGAAAGACAACTTACGGAGGGAAAAGCCCTTAGCTTCGATCCCTTCTCCTATACCACCTGTCCCCACCTCACCAAAATCTATCATCATTGCAACCCCGCCTCTCGAGAACAATGACTTATCCCTGCCATCTTCCTCATCTCGTATTCATGAGATCAACATGATTAGCATTGCTACTCGAGGTCAGAAAAACAATGGAAAAGCTAAAGAGAGCACACCTGTGGCCTCTCTTTCTCCTTCCGCCATCCCAATCGCACCACCACCTAAAGTGGTTATTCGTGGACCTGCCTATCCAGTCTCTGATGGAGTTTCCCATCGCACCATGATCAAACAACTTCACCAATCTCCTGTAAAAATGACACTCTATGATCTCATTCAAACATCTGAATCTCATCGACAAGCTCTAATTGAGATCCTCCAAGGGATAGAGGTCCTACCTAACGAAACCCTGCCCGTCACCTCCATCTTAACACCCAACCACGTCGCTTCTCTCACCAAACAACCTACCTCCACAACCACCTCTGTCCCTGTACAGCAAGCCGCTGCTGTCAGTTTTTCCGAAGAAGAAATTGTCGTCTTTGGTGCAGAAGATCCTGACCCCACTCTTTTCATCTCGGCTTACGTCCAGGACATCTGGGTACATCGTGTTATGATCGACGGGGGTGCTAGCCTAAACATCGTCTCTTCCAAATCCTTCCAACAGATGAATATCCCTCCTAGCTGCATGTGTGCCAACCCCACCATGTTGCGTTCATTCAATGATGCTATTACTTCTACCCTAGGCACCGTGATCCTTAACATTCGTGTAGGGCCACGTACCTTGCCCGAACTCTTCTATGTCCTTGAGGGAGAGTTCCAATACAACATGTTGTTAGGCCGCCCTTGGATCTGGGCTATGGGATGCGTTCCCTCCACCTTACATAGATGCATAAAATTTGAGTATGAGGGGAAGTCATACACCGTCACAGCTGACGCTTCCCCCTTCAAAACCTGCAATATGTTATACCACCCTAATGATGTGCTTGTACCAGTCAAGGCACCCATTGATCCAACCCAACCATCTACTTCAACCACGCCTCAACCATCCACCTTAGCCGCACCCACACCTTCGACCAATGAAACCACCGACGCGAATACCTCTTCCTTCCCCGCGGACAACATCCCAACCTCGGATCCCTTGGTAGGTGTTTTTCAATGCCTTACACTGGGGGAGTACCACCTATACAACGTTAGCACCTTCCATACCCCACAAGAGTATGGACAGTTACATGCGCATCCTACCTACGACCGTCGTGTGGGGGAGGTGATCTCCTACGGACCACCTAATTGCCGCACCAACCTAACGTATGGGGGTGTCAACGCATCCTCTGTCACCCCTGAACCTCCCCTTGGTGTGGTTCCCTTCCAATCTGATTTTCAATATCTAACCAACCGTCGTTTCACCCTCACCTTCCTGACTCGCTGTGCTTGGAAAGGTTTTGGTTTCGGTCTTTATGAACAAGGCCGACATACGATCATTCCCATGACTACACGCAAACACAAAGATCGTAGTGGTCTTGGATTTTCTGAACCACCTACACCGAAGAAACCTCATGTCAATTGTATCCAGGAAGACGACGAAGTCACCCCTTCCGAACCATCATCGCCCATTTTGCCATCTTCACCCACGGAGTCGATAGACCCGGAATCTATCCCTCCTAACTTTTTTTTTTCGTGAATGCTATCTTCCTAGGTCCTCTCACTTATCAACGCGATGGTGAAGACCCATCTTCTCTCCCCCTTTTGTATCCAGACATGATCAAAGAAGACTCACCTTCGATTAATGTTGTGGAGTGCCAGGATGACGACTCCATCCTCACCTACCTTGGTGCGGACGACTCTTATATTCAACGCGCCTTACCATCTGAAACCCAAACCATGTTGAATGAGTCGACTATAGAAATCAACATCCACACGGAGGATGATCCTCACATTGTAAAGATCAGACAATCTCTCGACGCATCAGAACAAGCCACCTTCACTACCTTCCTCCGTGCCCGCAATCAAGCTTTCGCTTGGTCCTACGCCGACATGCCAGGAATCGATCCTGACATTGCTGTCCATAACATCACTCTGAAACCAGACTCCAAACCAGTTAAACAGAAACTGAGAAAAATGCATCCACGCATTGCCCTCTTGGTTAAAGAAGAGCTTCAACGACTCCTTTCTGTTTCTTTCATCTTACCTATTGACTATCCTCAATGGATTTCTAATGTCGTACCTGTCACTAAAGTGACGGGGGGACTTCGGATATGTATGGATTTCTGGGACCTTAACCTCGCTTGCCCAAAGGATGACTTCCCCCTACCTAGCATTGATCAACTTGTTGATCTCACTGCGGGCCATGAGATGCTTTCTCTCATGGATGGTTTCTCGGGATACAATCAAATTTTAGTAGCCCCGGCCGATCAACATAAAACCACCTTCATTACCCCCTGGGGGACCTTCTGCTATCGTGTCATGCCATTTGGCCTTAAGAATGCTGGTGCGACCTATCAGCGGGCTATGACTTACATTTTTCATGACATTATGCACACTATCCTCGAGGATTATGTCGATGATCTTCTTGGAAAATCCAAACATCGCAGTGAACATCTCGATGTTTTAACCATTATTTTCGATCACCTGTTACAATACTGTGTTCATCTTCAACCAAAGAAATGTGTCTTTGGCGTCCTTTCGGGAAAACTCCTTGGCTTTATCATCTCTTTGCGTGGCATTGAGGTCGACCCAGCTAAAGTCAAAGCTATCTTAGAAATGCCCCCACCCACTAACCTAAAACAATTGCGTAGTTTGCAGGGAAAACTCCAATCTATCCGGTGTTTCATCTCACAACTCTCGGATCGATGTCAACCTTTCCATCATCTCCTTAAAAAGGACATTGTCTTTCAATGGAGCGAGGAGTGCCACCAAGCCTTTGAGGCTCTTAAAGCTTATCTCTTGCAGCCACCCGTGCTTATCCCACCTCAGGACGATCACCCTTTCTACCTTTACCTTTCTGCCACCGACCATGCTGTAGGAGCCATGCTCGCACATCGTGACTCTGAGCATCGAGAGCAAGCAGTTTATTACATAAGCCATACTCTTGTGGATTACGAGACTAGGTATACACACGTAGAAAAGTTGTGCCTAGCCCTATCATTCGTGGCCACCAAACTCTGACATTACCTCCTGAATCACAAAACTTTTGTCATCACCAATGCTGATCCCATACATTATATGTACACCAAACCTCATCTAAACCAACGCATCACCCGATGGCTTATGCTCCTCGCCGACCTCGACCTTGAGTTTGTACACCAGAAATCAGTCAAAGGACAAACTATCGTGGATCAACTCGCGGAAGCCCCTTTACCTGGGGAACAATTTACCAATTTTACTTTCCCTGATGAACTCATCGCAACCCTTTCACTCAGTGATGCGTCTTATCCGATGACCCTCTTCTTCGATGGATCTAAATGTCAGCGTGGCAGGGGGTGGGCATTGTTCTCATTCCTCTTGATGGTGAACCTATGCCTCTTTCATTCAGGCTCGATTTCCCCTGCACTAACAATACAGCGGAATACGAGGCCCTTGTTTTGGGTCTCCACGTTGCGTTACACTTAGGTGTGAAGTCTATTAACATTTTCGGTGACTCTCAATTGGTAGTAAATCAAGTTACTGGCATCTACCAATGTAAAAATGAGGAACTTCAAAAGTACAAATGTTACGTGGATTCACTTTTGACCTTATTTACTCATTATTCTATCCAAACCATTCCACGCTCAACTAATAAATTTGTGGATACTATGGCTTGCTTGGCCTCGCAAATTCCTGCCTCACCAACTGACTCTGACATATTTGTCTTGGTCCAACAACTCTTTGCCCCATCTTACTTAGTCCCAGATGTTTGTATGGTAAATAATGTATCTGCTGATTCGCAGGATACCTGGTATCACCAATTTCACGACTACCTTACAACCTCTGTTCTCCCACCTGACCTTACTAGTAATGGAAAACACACTTTTCTTAAAAGTGTTTCTCATTATGTCATCATGGGGGGACTCCTCTATAAACGTGGCTTCGATGGTATCCTCCTTCGATGTCTAACCGGCACTGAAGTCACCCATACCATCCAACAAGTCCATGACAGAATTTGTGGTGGGCACTTTAGTGGCCTTGCCGTGGCCAAGCGGATCCTTCGCCTAGGATATTATTGGCCTACTCTTAATAAAGACTGCTGCGAATATGTTAAGTGTTGTGTTATGTGTCAACAGCATGCCAACCTTCAACATACTCCCAGCCACCCGCTACAGGTCGCACGAGATCTTTGGCCTTTCTCACAATGGGGTTTAGACCTTATTGGTGAGATTCACCCACCTTCTTCGCAACGTCACCATTGGATCATCACGGCAACCGAATATTACACTAAATGGGTGGAGGCCATTCCACTCATTTCAACCAAAAAAGAAGAAAATCGTTGAGTTCATCAATCATCACATTATCTGTCGTTTTGGTGTTCCTCATCGCCTGATAACAGATAATGGAAAATCTTTCAAAAATAAGCTGTTACGAGCCCTTTGTGACAACTTTGGTATCAAACTTAGCTTCTCGTCACCCTACTATCCACAAGCAAATGGTCAAGCCGAATCTTCTAACAAAACCTTAACCAAAATTCTCATGAAAGTCGTTAACGATTCTGGGAAAAACTGGCATGATCACATCCCCTTTGCCCTTTGGGCTTATCATACCAGCATTCGTACTTCCACTAATGCCACACCATTCTCTTTGGTGTATGGTACCGAGGCTGTCTTGCCTCTCGAAATACAAATCCCTTCCCTCAGAATATCTCTCCAGGATATTCTCACCAATGATGACTTCCACCAAGAGCGGTTAGCCCAATTGGAGCTTCTTGACGAGCGTCGTCTTACAGCTCTTGACCACCTTCAAATTTATCAAAAGCGCATCAAGCGTGCTTATGATAAGTGAATTCATGAGCGTACCTTTAAGATTGGTGATCTTGTCCTCAAAGAGAATCAACATGTAACCAAACTAGAAAAGAGCAAACGTGGAAAATTTGCTCCTAATTGGATTGGGCCTTACATTATCACTCACACTTACGGATCAGGTACTTATCATTTAGCTTCACTTAATGGTAAACCTGAGCCTGAACCCCTTAATGCCTTGCATCTCCGACCATTCTACTGTTGAATTTAGTGTTACATCACTTCTTATCTACCTTGCACTCGTCCCTTGAGCTCATTTACCACCTCATACACCTTGTTTCGTGCATCTCAAAGTAGAATCAAACTCACGTGGTTTGATCATCACCTCCTCTTAAAGATGCCTTCCCCTTTTTAGTCTGGTCCATGACTTAAAAGTATCAAAATAACAAGTTCTCAATTATACAATTCTGGGATATTCTTGAGTCAAACTTCCTGCAAAACTAGATGCTTCATGCCAAACGGACATCTAGACCTCTAAGCTATAAACTAGACTGCTCCCTCGAAGGACAGCTATGTGCAAAGCCGCATCTGCTACTATAAGTAGACTGCTCCCTTGAAGGACAGCTATACAAAGTCAGCCTCTATCAGAAGCTTCTCGCATTGATCAGCTTCGTGAAGACCTCAAGAACAACAAAATGCATATCCCATATAGACTTCCCGCATCGATCAGTCTATATCCAGAAAAATAAAAGTAGTATTCAAAAGCACTTTTGAGTCATGGACTTGTCTATTTAGGTTTGGTTCTCTTTCGTCAGAATAATCACCTTATAACAAGTTCTCTGTGCCCCCAGCTATACCATCCACCTCACCTCACCATTCTTCAAAACAACAAAACTCAAGGGACGTGACGTATATCCGATATATTGTGATTATACAACTCTTTTCACCTATCGACTTCTCGCCTATGCAAGGTACCTAGGGATTCAAGCTCATCCTACGATAATACGTGGTTTGTTTAGCTCTTTCCAACTATGGGACACTTTTACCTCTTTTACCCGAATCTAGGATTATGTGTTGACCTTAATCAGGACACGGTTTCCTATGCTTGGGTAAGCTAACCCTCGCTTCACCTATACCCACACCAACACCGCCAATACCTTACCAACACCAACAACATTACCCTACCAACATCAAACTTTTACCAACCAACAAATTGCCTAACCACAACCAAATTGCCTGAATTCACCTCTCCCTGGTCCTAAGGGAGAACTACATCGGTCTGAGGCCCCTCCTTGCTTTGTGCAATGGGCTATGTAGGTAGCACTTAGGAGACATGGGGTCTCCCAAGGTTAGCTCGACCATCCCCTACCATAACCTATCATGTGTTGTGTTTTCCTTAAAAATATAAATATTTTCACGTTTTGATTTATATTGATAACCTCACCTTTGTCCCAATAATCGGCCCAACCCAAGGCCGCAACCAACCAATCCACCCAATCTCAACATTTTGCAACCAACCAATCGGCCTACCCCAAGGCCGCAACTAAAATCAGCCTGACCCAAGGCCACAACCAATTCAATCGGCCCGACCCAAGGCCGCAACCAACCAATCGGCCCGACCCAAGGCCGCAACCAACCAATCAGCCCGACCCAAGGCCGCAACCAACCAATCGGCCCGACCCAAGGCCGCAACCAACCAATCGGCCTGACCCAAGGCCGCAACCAACCAATCGGCCCGACCCAAGGCCACAACCAACCAATCGGCCCGACCCAAGGCCGCAACCAACCAATCGGCCCAACCCAAGGCCACAACCAATCCCAACCAATCGGCCCAACCCACGGCCCAAGAATCCCCGACAAGGCCAAATTAAGTACCTCGACCGAGGCCCACAAATTATGATTCTATCCACCCATCATGTAGTTGTTTGTTCAATCGAGCTCACCTGTTCATGTTTTAGCATGACTAGGATACTTGAATTGATCAGCCGACCAGCTTTGCCTAGACCGAGACCGTGACGTTTATCTCAACCAAACCAACCATTTGGTACTGCCGAACATGCCTAAACGTTCTGGTACCTTACCCATTATATCCCCTGGAGCTACTTCCTATGCCTTGGATACCAGGATTATATCAACCTTGTTTGGATAAACTATCGACCTTTGCCTATGAATTGCTTGTTTGCTCTTCAAATCGTGTACCCTGGTCGCACTACTGCATTTCAACGTGCGTCTGCTTCCTTGAACTTACCCCACCATCTTACCATCATCTCATCATCATTCACCCTTTATCAACCCTATCCCTGATTTCACGTCGCCCTCAATCTGTGATAGATTTGAGGGGGATTACCTATACCCTTAACTGGGGCAACCACTTCTTATTATTGTCAGTGCAGCTTTACAAGACAAGCTACACGACAACAAGGGGCAAATGTAGACACCAAATTTGGGTCTTACGACACCCTGTGCCCCGCATCTCATCTCGCAACCTAACCCTACCTCACCACCTAAACCTTACACACTTAATTATTTATTAATTACCTTATAATTAATAAATCCACATCTCCAACCCTGCCACCTCACCTCGCCACCTCACCATGACCTAGCCCTAACCCTAAACTAACCTAATTAAGACCTATAACTTGGTCCAGACCCACACCCATGACTCATCACCCCTCACCCGCACCAAAACAAACCTAATAATGACTTGACCAAGCCCACAACTGACCCCTCGGGAGAAAAGGAGGGAAAGTTGGCTATTTTACTAAAAATAGCCAACTTTGACCTAACCGACATCGGTCCCTACTCGACCGGCGTCGGTTAGGTAACCGCCATCGGTTCCCTGTAAATGACCTCCCCCAACCAAAACAAAGGATCCGAATTCATTTTGCAAGAGAGGGACAAGTGAGAGAGAGAGAAGAGGTTGCAGAGAGGAGTATTGAGCCCAAGACTGTAACTGAGCAACTAGATCATGGTCACACTCATCCAAACATTGGGAGAGTCAGAGGATAGCTTCATCAGCTCACTTTCGATTGCCAGATCATCCCAACTGAGCCTTGCCTTCGCCACTGCATTCCTTGGACCTGCATCCGCATCAGAAACTAGTAAGTAGTCTCTTTTATTACCTTGTATGCTTCTAGACACTACTTTGTGAACTTTTGATTCATAGTGATTATAAGCTCACTCCTGGATCTACCACCCGGCAGCACCCTGCACCTAACCTTCATTCATCCATCTCTATATTGCCCCAAAGACAGCTTTCTCACTCTCTGAGTCTTCTCTATCACCCTACTACTCCCCTCAACCATCTACCAACCTTCTAAACCCCATAACCACCTTACAACCAACCTCCATTTAAAATCCCCTAAATCACTACCCCTACCGATATCGGTTATCCCCTACCGGTACCGGTTTTATAACCGCGGTCGGTTATCCAGTGACCGACATCGGTCACTGTGACTTATACCAAAAACCAACCTTTCACCTATTTACCTCCAAACAATCTCATATCCAGCCTTGTCTATCCCTGTAACTTGATCTGAACGTATCAATAACCAGTGACCAAACAAACAACATGACATTTTATTATTGGTAGTTTAGTCTCTATTGCTTTTAGTAACGAGGTACCTAAATCGTGATTTCGCAATAGCTTCTTTATTATCATTTGCATTAATTTGTATTAAAAGGGAACTGACCACCTTCGAAAGGAAGTCTAATATTTCCTGGGCCCAAGGCAGTTCCCTCACTTATTGTTTAACAAAAATCTGGTGGTCTTGCATTCTTATTTACAGGTAGTCCTTCCCAGACAAAAAGGAGCTCTTCACAATCGGTCTGATCTCTCTACGGTACGCGCACACCTTCCCAACACTCAACAGGTATTCCTCCTAGCCCTAACCCTTATCTGTTTCTCAAGAGAATGAAAAGATAGAAATAACTCTATTCTGGAACAAAATTCTGTTGGCCTTCAATATTATTTTGTTTACTCATTCCGAATTTTTGTGTGTATTGTTTTAGATCTTTGCATGTATTGTTATATCTATCTCCCCGAAGCCATAATTGAACGCTATTTTAGTTTGGTGCATCACGTTTCTTTATTTTAGCATTTCGCTATCAACCTCAGTCCCTTGAAATACTTAGGATATGATTAGATAGCAATAGTATAGTGTTGGTTAGTTAGTCGCGGTGAGCTAGGATAGAAGGAGCCAACCATTTCTGGAGATGGACCTCAAAAGGTGCCATTGTCCCACCTTTAGAAGTCTTTCCATGTTTTACTAAGGTGTTGAATCTGGTAGATTCAACAAGGGTGCAATCTTAGGTAACAACAATTATCACAAGCTATATTATGTAATAGAGATCATTGCAAAGTGTCAAAGGTCTTGTTTGGGTCTTCATTTCCAAACACATTGCTATTGGACATTTTACACACATTCATTAGGTAGGATAATTACATCGGTCTGACGCCTCTTGAAAGTGTTGTTATGTAGGAATCTCTCAACTTAGTGGGGGTTGAGGAAGCTCAACCACTATGGACTAACCTCTTTTTAGGTCTTCAAGGAGGAGGATAAGGTTTCAAGAAGATGAAGCCCTAACATGCCATATAAATGTCATTTCCAAAATCTAAGTGTAAAATTAGGTACCCATAACATAGAAGATCATAATGGCAAAGCCAAATTTGATTGAAACCCTATATATGACAAAACCACCCACAAGTAAAAATCTGCACAAGTGACTTCATCTAATAAAGGTGAATTCATCCTTTATACATCGGTAAACTACACAAATTTACACAGATCTAGATCTCCACGTGTATGATCTACGTCCATCCTTACAATTTTCAAATCAATTTACACAAACAATCAATTAGTACAATCTTCTCCAACTTTAACATGCACTTTATTTTATATATTTTTCTAAAGTTTGAATATCCTATATATTGAACAATACACGTTTTATGATATTTGATTTATTTATTTACTATATTTCTAGTTCTAAATCATAATTAAAGCATTTATTTGTTATCTTAATTATGGAAACCCTAGTTTTAATATTACATGCATACACTTATTCACTCTCATTGAGTGTTGGGATTCACAAAGACACAACTAGATTGCGTGCATACCGCAAAATAACAATAAATAATAAAAATTGAGGACCGGGTCCCCACCATCTTTGGTTGTAGCCTATATTCAAAATCATTGCCACCTAATCACAAACACCATAGATACTCTCCAATTCCACAAAAAGTGTCCTTGGATTTAGTAAATTTGGCATAAACATTTTTTCCACTACTACAATGTGGGACCCCTTCATTCATGGCAAACTTGAGGTTGATGTTGAACCTCCTTCCTATGACATCCAATGTGTTGCTACTCACTCATCCGAATGGAACTTAAAGCTGAATTGTATGTCATTTTTTATGACAAGACCCACCCAAAAGGATGACACACCCATTAGATGTCAGTTTCACCTAATAAGGTACTCACTTACGAGGAGATTTGTTTAACTTTTGACATTAATGACACACATTGAAAAAACATGATACATAATCAATAACATTATAAGCCTTATAACTAACTGACAACTCATAGACTATTTGACAATGGCAATATGTACATTCATGCTTTAATTGAGATGCCAAATCTTTAATTTCTAATGACATAATATAATTAAAGAACTTGATAGATCCTTAAAATAGACTAGTAATAAAATGACTCACAAAATGAAAATGACTTAAAATACACAACTTTCAACAAAAACAACTATTTACACCCTAAAAATATATAAGATTGCAATATAAACAAATATATAGGATGTAAGGGTTTGTTATAGGGGGTTATTTTGAATTAATTAATTTATAATTAACCATGCACAGTCAAAATAATGCATTAATACTTATAACAATGATAAACAATATACTGATAGCTCAACAAGCACAAGAGGAGATGAAGAATTAGTTGTAAAAAGTGGAACATAGGAGATTTGGATATGTAAATTAGATAAATAAGCATATTTGAATATAAAGATACTTTATTCACAGCGTTGTGGCTGAAAATTGACCTTGTCTAGGTCATACAACTTTGCTTGGATTATGGTATGATTTTATTCTCTTTTGTATATTTTTGGACTTTCTCGCATGATGTTCTATAACTTCTCTTGCTCTTCACTTGTCTAGAAACCCACATCGTTGTATGTTGCTCTAGCTCACATAACCTGTAATGACCTGTAACTAGTTGAAATGTTAGATACATGGAATACCCTTCATCAAAGCATTATATAACAAAAGAAGAAATCAATGTGTGGTGAGGTTGAACTACCATTGACGGTCAACCCTTGACGAACCAATCTAAATATCGCACTACATCCTCTCGAGCGAGAGAAAGCCTCATTTAGTTCTCCAAGTGCTTCGTGTAGGTGTGAATGTAATCCAACCCAACCCCTTATGGGTACCCTCATGTCTCTTAACATAAAGATAACAAGACACCTATAGAGTAGAGAGTGTACCTAATGAGGCAATTGTGTGATGTGGTGTGCTTCATACTAAACCTTTTCATCCCTTGAACACCTTTGACTATGGTTAGAGTGAATTTTTCTTTGCTAAGACATGGCTCTAGAACCTTTGAGTGCTTGGAAATATAGGAAGCTAGACTCCTTAGCCTAGTTGAGTGCCTATTTAAATGGCATGCAACTACTTTAGGGTGATTTCAGAGAGTCTTTAGCACTTTAGTATTGATATTTGCAATATGATCTCATGAGAGTGCCAGACGTCTTATGAAGTGCAATTAAATTACTTATATAGGTTTCCATAGGTTAGATATTCACATTATTTCCGACCTAGGAAGATGAACTGACTCACATAATTGTTTTCAAATTGGAAAAAGAGTCGTTAGATGGAAGGGTGCAAGACCGTGCATGTTGGCTAAGACTGTAGTCCACTGCGGACTAGAACTGTATGGATTTGCCTAGATAGATAGTCATGCAAAAGCTAAGGTTTAGGAATGATGCTGGGGGTTGAATTACTACTGAGAGAGAGATGTTAGTAAATAAGGTATAAAATATGCGGAATAATCCCTCACAAAATCGCAACAGTAGAAACTAATATGCAAAAAATATTACAAATCTTAAATAAAAGTGCAGAGTAAAATAACACAACACAAAGAGACAATATTTAACATGGTTCACCCAATTTGGGCTACGTCCACCAAGAATAACTTGCTCATATTTTATTACAAGCCACCGCTCTCTCAATACAATACCCAAATGTGTTTGGAGCTTTTCTCAACAAACTGTACAGAATTCACACCCGAAATCAAAACACATCTGCAATGTTACCTTATCCCTACCATATGCATAAAACCATATAAGTAGACAACTGCTCAAGCAGTTTTGCAAAACTGTGGGTATTAAAACCATGGGGAAAAACCGTCCCATAAATCTATAGGTCAAAAATCCCGCCCATATGAGAAAAGCACGTTTCTCGGTATATCAGGCACGTTTTAAGGCCCAAAAAAATTTCTCGGGGGCTGCGTCCCCGAACCCTGGCGAGACAATTGTGGAAAGTGTATAGTACTCTTAGTGTACAGTCTTCAACATTTTCTCACATGAAAATAGGTTCCACAACCTAACGAGAGAGAGAGAGAGAGAGAGAGAGAGAGAGAGAGAGAGAGAGAGAGAGAGAGAGAGAGAGAGAGAGAGAGAGAGAGAGAGAGAGAGCTCTAAATGTGATTATTTACATTAACATATGAATAAAGTCAAACTTGTCACTGCCAAAGGATAAGTTGCTAAATTTGAGTGTCTACAATAATTTATAACATTGAGATAGGATATTACATATCTACATGAGAGACACTTAACATATTAATAAATCAACATATAGACTTTTGTTATGATATTGACAACACATTATACCTAGTCTAAAACTACACAAATATACAAACAAACTAAATAATAACAAACATAGACAAAACTACTTATATGATACACAAGACCTATTTGAATCATAACCTAAAACTATATTAGCAAATTATACCATATAAAACATTTCAATTTGCTTATGAAGCCATCTCATTATAGCACATAACCACTAAGAGAAAAAACATTACATACATTAAACTCCCTCTCACAAAAAATAACAGCGGCTACAAAATTACTTTGGGAACATGTGCTATCCTTCCCAATGCCCATCAATAACATAGTTCCTAGCAACATGTCTACGTTGGAAGGGTTCGTTCTTAGAGTTCAGGGTGCAACACCTACATGACATATAAGTGTAGCCATATGTCAACAACATGTTAAATTACCAAAACATAACCTACGACTACAATGAAAGTGTCTTCAAATAAACTTTATGATTTGAGACAACGAAAATTGAGTAAGTTACCCCTCATAAATCTTATACAACCATTGCTCTCATAAACATGCTATGATACCAAATGAGAGTTTGGTAAAAAATTAACGATAATTCATTATTATTCAAACTTCAAGAGTTACATATAAAGGCCACTAAACTTCTACTCTCGTGAAGTTAACTTTATCATCAAATCCTTATATTTTTTTAATTCATCAAACACACATTAATATTAACAAAATCCATTTACACTTACACATCAAATATGAGTGCTAACATTATATTCCTAAAATCTTTGAACTTTATCAAAATAATCTTTATAATTTTTTTTGGTTAACATTTAATTATTATTAGAAACACCCTAAACATTTATTAGTAGGGAAAAAAATATCATTTCTATCAATAAGTAGTAGCTAACCTTGGACTGTATGGAATCTAGGTTAAGAGTAATAATGACAATTTGAGAATTGCTTAAAGACCAACCGGGCATATTTAAAAACTAAAAGGAGAACCGGGATAAATGGAATGAGTTCTTTTAATATGCAGTGAGAAATTCAAGGCCCGTTTTCTTTGTGAAAGGGCAGTTTATTATTAGAGATGGGGTCTTCAAGCAGCGATGAAGATGGAGACGAGAAATGGAGGGCAGCAGTGAACAGCATTGCAGGGGATTTCGATACCCAAAACAATGAAAACAATGGACATTCAAAGAAAGAGGACGGCGGAAAATCCAGCAGCGTCAAGTTATACCAGTCTCGAGTATGTTTTCTTTGATTTACTGTACTATACATACTTTAAGCTGTGCCTTTTCTGTCTGTCTGCCAGTCCGTCCATGAACAATAAGATTATATGTTCTATAGGCTAAAGTTTTTTTTTTTTTTTGTTGCTTATTAAACCTTGGGTGATGTTCTATAGCCTATAGTTTTATTTTTATGTCCAGTCACATGAGGAATAATCCCAGCCCAGCAATCAGCAGAAGCCCAATGATCTCACCCATCTACACCTGGGTCGATGGTTTGCCCTACCCAATCCAGCATCACTCAATTTTGGCAACTATGCATAACAGAGTTTCACTAAATTAGGAATATTTAAAGGAAAAACCCTAGAGCATAAAGTTATATTGTTAAAAGCATTGTAATGTAACCTGATAAACGAATATAATATCAGTGGATGACAGAAAGTTTGCTTGAGTCTTGAACCTGACTATATAGGCAATGCCAAAATGTAGCTTGAGGCATGAGTGCCAGAAAGACAAGTCAAAATGGCATCTTGATTAAACATAACGCAGCTCGGACTTCATATGCTTGACTTAGGAGATACCAGTGATATTTAAATACAGGCCTCTCTCATAGGACGGGTAGAACTAAGACATTGCATGTGGTCAGCATGGTTGCTAAGCAAAGGAGGAACAGTAGAGCGGTAAGTTTCTACATGCTGCGACAAGTTATTTTCTTGTTTTTCCAATTTTTAAATGGTAAACCTAAATGGTGTAAAAACGGAGTATCAAGTTTTTTCCAGAAACAATTCCAATACCATTTGCTCAATTTGTATCTCATGCACAAAACTTGCAACAAGATGCTCCTTTTCTTAACTGTTTGAGATTTTGCCAAATCCTAACTCATAGGATATGCTGTTTCAGGCTTCAGTACACAATACCAGTACCTGCACAAACTTGAGAGATGATTATTGCTATTGAGATTTAACTCTCAAGTTTCACCTAATTCTACAACTTCACCTCCAGTGACTTGATTTTATTAGAATTTGGCAGAATGCCTAATTTTCTGTGTGGGCAGGGTAGATATAGGTGATGAACGAGTGATTGATTAGAATTTAAAAGGAAAGACTTCTTAGCTAAATTTAAAGTTGTTGTGAATGGGTGAGAGCCAAGAGATTTTTGGTATTTGATCCTTGGAGGTTATATGTGTGATGGACTATCGTATTATTTTTTGTTAATTTCTGATTCTTTGTATTGAACATACTGTTTGGAATTTGACTTTATAGCTTTTTTTTAATTTTTTGATGAGTGAACTTTTTTTTTTGTTGATGTCCACAAACCATGTTACAAGAGAAACTGGCTATAAAAGCCTAAAAGCACAACAATCAGACTACAGAAAGAAATGGCAGTTTATAGCTAATCAGTTGCCAGAATTTATTAGCGAGGCAGTCCTATTGCAATGATAAAAGTTGGCAAGAAAGCAAAGGGAACACTGATCGATCAGTGTTCTCTTCATCCACCACTATAGGTTCCTCTCTGGCCACATTACCACGGTTAGTGTGGCAAACCCAGCGGTGGACGTGTTCTTTCAATATCTTAATATCCTCTGGCATGCTGAGAATATCCTCTGGGAAGTCATTTTAAAAAGACCCTTTGCTGTAGTAGTGTATGGTTTTCGGGAAATCGGCTCTTGTTCACAGATTGGTACTGTGTGTTGGCCAAGGCAGTGATCATACTGTCCTGGATTTGCCCTGAGTTGGAGCCTGGACCTTCTTAGGAAAGCCATCTTATTTTCATTCTAATGTTTCGAGGTCGTTCAGCAATGTTATAATTTTGTCCAATTATGTAGTTATTCAAAATTATAAAAGATGAAAGAAAGAAGTTCAATTCATATTCAGAAGAAAGCGGGTTGAAGGGACCCATTACCTATTTAAAGTAGTAAAGGAAAAGCCTCGAGAATTCAGAAGAAAACATTATCAAAACATGCTACCCAAAAGTAGTTGGGTATTTACGAACAAAAACCAACACCTAATGATTTACACTATAACTATATAAAATTTTAAGAAGGGAATCACTCCCTACGACTCCATTGAGACAACAACACTTGTTGCCAAGGATGCCTGACCCAAACAGTCTTCTTCTTCCAGTTCCACCTTCACCATGTACGGTAGCTTCAACATTCACCCAACCCAACCAAAGGAAATCATAAGCTCCCCCCATGCAGTCACCCTCAACCACCCTCAACTCGGCCCACCCAGACAGGACTAGTTCCAATGGAGCACTGAGGGCCTGTACATTTGGGAGCACAAGGTAGATGCAGTTAGCAGCATAGTCCCAGGCATAAACCACCAACCACTCAGTAAAATCCAGTAAAATGTTGAACCTCTTCTCAAGCTCTTTGAAAACTCCCACATCCACCCCGATGCACCCTGCAACGAATCCTCCGTAGCCTAGAATGCCAAATAGCAGTTCACAACGTCAGAGGTCAAATTTCCATAGAATGCAGGTTGAAGCCAATGTAAATCCAAATTTACCACATCTGATTTTGAAGGACGAATAATCAACAAATTTTCCACAAACACTTTTGACACCACTGTTGACACATGACATCCTTCTGCAGATAGAAAAACTCCCCCCAAAATGGATTTGATGGCTTCCAACTCTGCCACACAGGTAATATGAAAAATCCTCTTCAACCGGTTATCCATAATCCTGGACCAAAACACCATCTCCCTCAAATCACAACTCAAGGCTATACCGAAAGACGTGGGGCAGCCATAGCAAGTAAAATATAAAAAGAAGCAAGGAGAGACCCTTAACGCCCACCTTAAATAGGCTGAAATCTCTCCTCACACAAGCACACAATCAGGCGGTGGATTCACTTAAGGCTTCCTCACGTGAAATCATTATCTCCAATCCTTCCCATGCTTTGGCATTGAAGGCCACTTTCTCCATTTGTACTTGATCGATCCCTGCATTCACCAACCTATCAGTGTAATGATTACATTCCCAAAACACATGCTTAATGTTCCAAGTACTAAATTTCTCAAGTTCCCAAAGGACCTTTTTGATTCCTAAGTCCAATTTCCAAGACAGAGCTTTCCTCTTAATGATTGCATTCACTATTACTAACAAATCCCCTTCTATCTCAAATTTATCCACATTCAGGGAGGAAGCCAAGTCCATGCCTTTGCTTAGAGCCTGTAATTTGGCTGAATTACAAGTACCATCCCTAATCTTGAAGGAAGCCACCCCAACCATGAGGCCCCTTTTGTTTCTCACAATGCAACCAACACCCGAGGCACCTAGATTTCCCCTAGATGCTCCATCAAAGTTTATCTTGTGGAACCCCGAGGATAGGAGGATACCACTTAGCCAACCTTCGAAGCGAGGCTGAAGGAATCGCAAGACACTGGGCACCCACCCCAGGTTTAAGGATTTTAGGCCACCGCTTCTCTAGCTCTTGGTCAAAATTAGAAAAGTGTTGAAAACAGGACCAATTATAAGAGACCACCTCAGAAAATAGCCCATTCTCAGCCTGAGAATAACCCTTTCCATTAGATTTTTTTCCTCACAGAAGATTCTCTTGTTTCACTCCCACCAAATATGCCACGAGGAGAAGAACGATACTGCACAACCAAATAGAGGAGAGAGCGCCATGATGTAATTTAACTGGCCATGCCAAAATGGCCTCAGGAAGGGTAGAATGTTGGACCCAAGGAAGATTGAGCCTGGCACACAACCAGTTCTAACATTCCATTACGAAGGGGAAATGCAACAATAGGTGGTCCCGATCCTCCTCATGCTTCTCACACAAAAAGAAAATTGAGGGCCCATGAATCCCATATCTTTTCCTTCTTTCCTGAGTGAGGATTTTTCCTTTAAAGGCCTTCTAGGAAAAAAGGCCAGCTTTAGGGGGGCAAGAGGAGGACCAAAAGACATTCCAAATCAGATTCTCCACTTCCTTCTCTGTATGTAATAACTTATAACCACAGTTTGGGGAGTATTTCCCAGAAGAGGCCGTAGTCCAAACAATTTCATCCTTTCCCCCATAAAGCATGATATGCCACTCTTGCAAGGCCAAACAGAAACTATTTTTAGCTTCCATTGAGATATCCAAGTGATCGATACTTTTCCATTCCATCAATGCAGGGGTATTTTCCAGAGCCTTCCCATAATTAGATACATATGGACCCCATTATTCCACCAAAATTCTCTTAATTTCCCCAAACTTCAAGATTATCCCCAAGCACAGGAAAACCATTCCAAGGATCATCCCAGAATAACACCTGTCACCTTTTTCTATTTTCTAGGCCGCATTATATAGAAATACCTCTCTACATTCCACCAAGAAATTCCAAATGTGAGAACCACGAGGGGGGTTAGCGATTTGGAGAATAGATTCAGGAAGATGGGCCCCCAAATATTTCTTTTCCACCACTTGACTACAAAGACTCAGTAGTTTCGAGAGGAGATTCCAGACCAGCTTGGCACCCAGGCCAAATTTTGAAGACCCAAATTGAGGATTCCAGCCCCACCCAACTCTTTGGGTTTAGAAAAAGTTTCCCAACTAATCAAAGGAATTTTCCTTTCCTCTAGAAGAACCTTTCCATAGGAACTTTCTCATAATCCCAATCAGCTTCGCAAGAACACCTTTGGGGATTTTAAGAATGGAAAGCATATATAGAGGGGAGGCACTGAGAACATATTTGATGAGTACCAATCTCCCTTCCAATGACAACCACTTCCCCTTCCAAGAATTAAGCTTCGAATTAACTGAAGAAAGGAGATAATTCCACATAGAGGCCCTCCCCAAGCCACCAAACAGGGGCACACCAAGATATTTGACCAGAAGGGAGCCTTTTTTAAAGCCAAAAATTCTTTAAATTCTATCCTCCAAAAGAGGGGGAACATTAAAGAAGAAGATGAAGGATTTAATAAGGCTAACCTCTTCATCTTGCAGCAATTGCATACGCATCCAACATCCCTTTCAGTTCTTTGGCCTCCTGAATACTAGATTTACTAAACAAGAATGTGTCATCTACAAATTGCTGATGTGAAATAAGATTCACCCCCTCCGTAATTTTCAGGCCATGTAATTTTCCCTCCCGAATTCGATTGCAAATGGCCCTTCCCAGAGAATCTACCACTAGAATAAATAAAAATGAGGATAGAGGGTCCCCTTGCCTTAGTCCCTGATTTCCTTCAAAGAAACCTTCTGCATTACCATTGATCAAAATAGAGAAAGAAGGACCAAAAATGCAGCTAAACACCCAGTTACAAAACTGATCCAAAAAACCAAACTTCCTAAGCACCCTGATTAGAAAACGCCAATTGATCTTATCATATGCCTTGCTGATATCCAATTTTAACAGCATACCCAGAGATTTATTGTTGGAAAGAGAATGAATAAGCTCATGGGAAAGAAAAATACCATAAAAAATTGACCTCTTAGACATAAACCCAGTTTTCTCTTGAGAAACAAGAGGATCCAATACCCCTGTTAATCCTGGAAGCAATGGCTTTCAAGATGATTTTATAGGATGTATTGCACAGGGAGACACGCCTAAAATCTACAAATGAAGAAGGATGAGTACATTTTCAGAAAAATAATTATAAAGGAGAAATTCAAATATTTAAGCCCTTGATCTAGACCTTCAAGATTCTTCCACATCCGCCCATACATCATAACCAAAAATGCTCCATAAACTTCTGAAAGAAATCCACCTGAAATCCATCCAGGCCTAGACGCTTTATAATTGGCCATAGAAAACACCACTTTATCCACTTCACTCATGGAAAAAGGTTTAATAAGGGCCTCATTTTGAGCATCATTGATCAATGATGAGATATTATCCAAAAAATAGGATTACTCTTCTTGAAAGGATGCAATATCACCTCCTAAAAGGGAGGTGAAGAACTGAACCCCTTCAGCTGAAATATTCTTCTGATTAGAAAGGAGCCACACCTTTGTTATTTCTGATTTTAGAGATGAAATTAGATCTCCTCTTAGCTTTTATCACCAAATGAAATAATTTAGAATTCCTTTCCCCTCCCTTGAGCCATTTCTCTCTTGATTTTTTCATTCCAGTAATCTTCCTCTCTTAGGAGCAAGCTCACCAAGATTGGCTAGAAGATATTTCTCCTACAAAAACTCTGCCTCCCCCATACCGAAAAAAAAATTTTTCTCATTCAGAGTTTTCAAGTTATCTTTCACTCTATCCTTTTCCTAGAAAATATTATTAAAGCATAACTTATTCCAATTCCTCAATTCCCCTTTGAGAAAATTAAGTTTTAGAGAAAGCACAAACATATTCGTTCCTTCAATATTATAGGAATTCCACCACTGCTTCATATTATTTTCTAGAGAAGCATCCCTCAACCACATAAGCTCAAACTTAAAAGGAGATTTATGAGGAGCAAAATTGATATTAACTGAGAGGGAAACCAGAAAGTTATTTGAACCACACTAGGAAAAAACCGAGCATTTTAAAACAACGTTATTCATAGGACTAATTAGTTCCAACTAAGAACATATCAAGTCTCTTGGAGCTATATTATTGAAATCCCCTTCTACGATTTCTCCAGGTGAACCACCCCTATTTAGGATCATTATCAAGAAGAGATTTATCATTAATAAAGGAACAACAAATCTACCCATGGGACTATCAATTCCTTATAAGACCTCATTTCTTATCCTTCTCCGAGGTAATAACATTGAAGTCACCCCCAAGAAGGAAATGTTCCTCCAAAGGAAGTAAAGACCTGGAGATATCCTTCCACACAGATATTTTTTCAATGATGCTATTCAAACCATAAACATTGAAGAGGTAGAATGATGATTGAGAACACTTAGTACAGAACATTCTAACTGCCAACTGAAATTCAGGGAGATAAGATCAACCTGCACCTAAAACTCCTTCCACAAGAAACCCAAACCCATTAAGGCACCAGCGGTATCTGAAAAAAAATACTTTAAACCCTTAATAGAATTCCCCCAAATCTCAGCCTCCTCCCCAATAGCCATCTTGGTTTCTTGAAGAAACACCACACTCACCTCCGAATAAAAGAGATAATGCTTGAACAAGTGTTTCTTGTCAGGGGTATTAGACCCCTGACATTCCAAGAGAGTATCTTCACTTACGAAAGGAAATGGAATCTCCTTCCAGGACACAACTTTGGAAAAATTCAAAACACTATATTTCCCCGCATCCACTTCCTTAGGGGCCAACTCCTTTATATTTTCTACCTCTCCTACCAGCAGACCCAAAATTGGCCTCATTCAACCCCTCTTGCACTGACACCAATTTTTAAGGGACCAAAGTCGGTACTAACATATTAGGCTCAATTTCCTCATCCTTCAAAATGCTAGTACCTAAAAGGGACTGAAGTGTTTTCATCTCAACTTTATTTGAAATCCAAATTTGAAGTGAATTCATAGATTTCGCTTGCCCTTTCTCAAACCCTTATTTGATCAGGAACATCAGTTCCCCTTATTATGCACCTATTCCATTTTCTTCAGCAAAGAAAGAGGAGATAAATCCCCTACCAAAGGGGCTTCCAATCCACTTGTAATCTCTCGAGAAGAAATTGACAAACCCAGACCTAGAGAAGGAACAGATCCAAGCAACAAACCATCCTCCTTTGAAGCTGTCATCTATGAATCCACCTCCTTGGAACCCTTAGCCAATTTCATAGTGCATACCTTACTCAAATTCCCCAACTTCCCATACTAAAATCACTTTTCATTCAGACCCTCATACTTGATGGAGGATAGCACTTAGGGCCAAATTTAGTTTAGAGGCACAAATAAATCGACAAAGGGGTAGTCAAGTCAATATCCACATAGAGACACACTGAGTCTTTCCTCCAAAAATTCAAGGAATGGTTTTGAATGGGTAAAAAGACACCTAGAGAGTTCATAATTGGCTGTAGGATAAACCATAGAAGGAAATTAGAGGACAATCCATATATGCCTAACCATAAGCAGGGCCCTAGAGATGTTTTCTTTCTAGAGATCAAAATTTGGAGACCAAGGGAGAAAGTATAAGATGAAAGAATTCATGAAATAGGGGCCTCCTTTATAAACCATATTCAAGAGATCAGGGGAAGGAAAACAAACCTGGAAGAAACCATTAGCAAGGAAGCTAACCTTAGTTTTAGCTTTATTGCTATAGGACCATACTACCCATCTCAAAATCCTCCCCTGAGAGAAACGCGCTCCAAAAAACTTGTAGCAGATCATCTTTTTCAAGCAAGAATCTAAAAATTATTCCTTGGGAGGGGCTGACAAAGAAAGCTAAAGAATCTTCACATCAATTTTAAAATTGATTCCCCTGACCTTACAATCCTCTGAATATTGTGTCCCAAAATTCTCCATCGGAATTGGATTGGAAGGGACCTCCTAAGGCACTCCCTCGAGGGGCTGAGATAACACCAGAATTTTTATATAGCCAAGTTATCCAACACCAAATCTTGAAACAAAGAAACCAAATATTTAACAACCAAGCTGGCACCAAACATTTTGACCAATTCAGACACTGCCATCTCCACCTCAATTTCCCGAGCTTAACCCTGATAGCCTTCACCCCTATCACTGACCATGTGAATCTTGTTTGCACCTGTGAGGACCCCAACGCCTTGCGTAAAAGCCCCATCATCCACCACAACCTTATTTTTTGAAAATTCAAACTTTCAGATTTCAAATTTTTCAGATTTTATTTCCTAGTGAACTCTCTTCTGATTTCAGATCTCTTCCTATCAGTTTCAAACTCTGTTAATTTAGCTTCAAATTTTCAGTTTCAGAACATAATGGATTGACAATCAAGGATGCTACTATGAAAGATCCCTAGATGGATCTTCCTTGTACTCTACTGATTTTCAGTCAAACAAAAACAGCAAATACAGATTTCTGTGTATTTTATGTCAAATCCCTAGTGCAGATCTGGAAAGTGTGACTAGGGTTTAAGAGAGATAACAATGTAAATCACACCAAATAAAATTACTTCTGATTTCTAATGACTGCTCAGATATTTGGGGACTGAATTACATTAAAAAACTGAACTTATTACAATCCAAAATGCCCAGAAAATCAGATCTGAAGTCTGATATTATTCAGATTGAAAATCTTCAGAATGCACTTTAGAAAATGCCAAAAAAAGTACAGCGATCAGATTACAATATGATGTCAAACATTTAACAAATGTTTTTGGATAAAAATACCTCTGAATTCGCTGTTAACTTGCTTATACTGGGCCGACCCAACTGCTGGTTGGAAATCACTGAAAAACACCTTCAAATCTCCTTACACACATGGCTGAACTGAACCTGGAAATCTGTTGAATAACGCTGGGAATTTCTGAGTGAAATCCCCTCCCAATCCCCTGGGGTTTTCGTCCACAAGAGAAATTCACAAAGGTTTTCGTCCTTGGAATTTTTGATAAAAGCTCAGAGCTCTTAGCAATGCAAAAGATGATAATAAAAATCTGGATACCCTCATGCAAGTCGACCTGTTTATTTAAAGGGAACTCAGACCAACTACCACCTCCAAGTCGCCCAATCAATTTGTTTCATTCCCCTATGCTCATCGCATTTTCCTTCTTTGGGCCAAATGGTGCGTTTCCAAAAAATGCCTCCTAAGGCAAGTCACACTCCTTTCTAATACAATGATTTGTATTTTAATTTATTAATAAACTTTATTATTTATTATATGTGTTTTTCATAATATTATTATTTTTAGAAATAATAGCACAATATAATAAAACAATAAAGTTATGTCACCCTAAAGGTTCCCCCTTGGCCGTCAGGTAGACATAAAGGGCCAAAGGTCCTCGTCCAAGCTTAGGCAGAAAGAGGGGACATTACAGTCCTCCCTCCCCGGAGTTGCTTGCCCACAAGCAACTGTAGTAAGGCCAGGTGCTGAAGAATAGACTCACCCTCCCAAGTGGCATCCTCCAAGGGTAAATCTTTCCAACGAACCAGGTACTCTCGTATCACCTTGTTCCGCAATCTTCTCTCCTTCCAATCTATAAGTCCCTCAGGAACCAAATCCAGTTTTCCCTCATCATCCAAGGGGGGTAACTCTACTGAAGAGGTCACATGCTGCCCCAACGCCTCCTTTAAGCAAGATACATGAAAAACATTGTGTATCTTACTTTCAGAAGGTAACTCCAACTCATAAGCTACCTGTCCAACTCTCCTCACCACCCTGTATGGACCATAGAAGCGAGGCTTAAGCATCTCCGCTCCACTCTTCTTAAGAGTACTCTGTCTGTAAGGCTGGAGTCGTAAAAAGACCATATCCCCTACCTCAAATGATCGCTCAATCATGTGCCTGTCTGCATACATCTTTTGCTGATTTTGGGCATGCTGCATATTGTCCTTGAGGGTTTTAAGGATATCCTAGTTGTCCTGTAAACACTCTCGAGCCTTAGGAGCTCTGCTATCTCCAAACGCCATATCCACGAAGGATCTCGCGCCATAACCGTACAAAGCTTGGAAAGGGGTCATCCCAATGGACATGTGGTACGTAGTATTGTAACAATACTCGCACAAATAAAGTTGCTTGACCCATGCTCTCTGCTGCCCTGAAACATAATTGCGCAGGTACCCCTCAATCCACTTATTTACAATCTCCGTCTGCCCATCTATCTGCGGATGATAGCTAGTGCTCGGAGTCAACTCAGTGCCTGCCAACCTGAAGAGTTCCTGCCAAAATGTGCTCATAAACCTGCTGTCCCTATCGCTAACAATATTCTTCGGAAGCCCATGTAACCTGAATACCTCCCTAAAGAATAAATCCACCACCTGTGGTGCCTTAAAACTCGTGGGGATGGCAAAGAAGTGTCCATACTTAGTCAACCTGTCAACTATTGCATAAATGCGATCATAGCCCTGCACAACTGGTAGTCCTGTAATGAAATCCATTGATTTACTCTCCCACCTCTGCTCTGGAATCGGTAAGGACTGTAATAAGCCTGCAGGGAAAGTATGCTCGGACTTGTTTTGCTGACAAGTCACACACTCTCGAATATACTGCAGGACATCCTCCTTGAGACCCTTCCAAGAGAATCTCTCTCTAACCTGCCTATATGTCTTGAAATACCCTGGATGTCCTGCTAATGGTGCATCATGGAGTGCATGTAGAATCTTCCCCTTAAGCTTTAAGATTCAGGTACCAAATAAATCCTACCCTTATAATAAATCAAATCAGAAATTACCTAGTAGCGCCCATCCTGAATTTTGCCGTCCATGATCTCACATGCTAAGGTGTTCTTTGAATACTCGACCAGCAATTGAGACTTCCAATCTGCAGAAATCTCACTCATAGAATATAGGACAGCAACATGGGGTCTCCTCGATAGTGCATCCGCCACAACATTCTTTTTCCCTTTGACATACTCGATGTCAAAATCATAGGCCTGGATCCTGCTGACCCATTTCTGCTACCTCTCATTGAGTTCCTTCTGCTCCAAGAAGTACCTCAAGCTGTTATGGTTGGTTCTCACTACGAACTTCCCTCCCACCAGATACTGTCTGAACTTCGCCAATGCATGCATGATGGCGAGCATCTCCTTGTCATAGGTGGAATACAACCTCTCGTTTTCCCTCAACTTTCTACTCGCATAGGCAATGCGATGACGGTCCTGCATCAAGACTGCACCAATACCTGAACCCAAAGCATCACACTTTAAGATGAATAGCTTAGAGAAGTCCGGAAGAGCAAGGACTGGACATGTGCTCATCACCATCTTGAGCTCATCAAATACTATTTGTGCCTCATCTGTCCATCTAAATGCCCCCTTCCTTGTGAGATCTGTCAATGGTGCAGCAATATCTGAATAACCCCTCACAAATCTCCGATAATATCCACATAGCCCTAGGAATCCCCGCAACTCTGATATGTTCCTAGGTGGAGGCCAATCCTGCATAGCCTGTATCTTCTCCTGATGGACCTTGACCCCATTGGCCCCAATGACATGTCCCAGATACAATATCTCAGTAAGTCCAAACTCGCATTTGGACATCTTAGCAAATAGAGACTGAATCTCCATAATGCCAAGTACCTCATCTAAATGCCTCAAATGATCCTCCCATGACCTGCTATAGATCAAGATATTATCAAAGAAAACTAGCACGAACTTCCTCAACTGCTTGTTGAAGAGATGGTTCATGCATGACTGAAAAGTGGCAGGTGCATTTGTGAGACCAAATGGCATCACCAAGAACTCATAATGCCCATAATGACATCTGAATGTTGTCTTGAGGATGTCCTCCTCTCGAACCCGAATCTGATGGTATCCTGATCGAAGATCAATCTTCGAAAAATAAATGGCTCCATGCAGTTCATCCAAAAGCTCGTCAATACGAGGGATGGGATACCTGTTTTTGATTGTCTTCTTATTGAGGGCCGTGTAGTCGATGCACATTCTCATCGTCCCGTCCTTCTTCACCAACACCACCGAAGAAGCAAATGGGCTAGAACTAGGACGGATATGCCCCATGTCAAGAAGCTCTCTGATGGTCCTCTCTATCTCATCTTTAAATTTCTTAGAATGACGGTAGGGTGTAGTGATCACAGGCTTGGCACCCTCCTCCAACTCGATGACATGCTCAAACCCTCTGTCTGGTGGTCTCCCTGGAGGAATATCACCAAAAACCTGCCCGTGCCTATCTATTATGGTCTGAATATCTGTATGCAACTGCTGTCCACCATCTGGAGAAGATTTGGATGAAATGAAACATTGGGTTGCCCATGCAACCTCTCCATGACTGATAATAGATTCCATCCTATGTGCTGAAACAACTCTGGGTCCACCATCCGAAAGAGCTCGAAGCACAATCTTCTTCCCCTCTGACATAAACTCTATGTCCATTCGTTTGAAGTCCTGCACATATCTCCCCAGAGACTGAAGCCACTGAATTCCCAAAACTGCGTCTATCTCCCCCAGTCCAACTATGTAAAAATCATCTGTCAATGTGTAGTCTCCTAGCTGGATACTAAGCTGTGGAATTCGTCTAGTGCAGCTTAGAGCAAAGCCATCTGCCACTCGTACACTGAACCCCTCAAATTCTTCAACCTGTAATCCTCGCTTCATCACAAATCCCTCATCAAGGAAATTGTGCGTAGCACCACTATCAATCAAGCAAACAACTCGTTGGCCCTTAAGTACTCCTTTCACACGAAATGGATGATACCTAGGGACTCCAGAGAGTGAAGCAATAGTACCTAAGCCTGATGCATCTCCATCTCCTAGCTCTACCTGGGGCTGCTCCTCATGTGCACCTTGACCACTGTCCTTTGTATCTATATCTACTGAAGAATCTGCCTCTGCATCCGAGATAACCTCAATAAGATGCACCTTGCCTTTCCCAAGGCAGCTGTGTCTAGGCTCCCAGTGATCTTTGCAATGGAAACAAAGTTTCTTTCTTCTCAACTCATTCTGAGTCTCCTGATCCATCCTAGGAGAGGGAACACTCTACTACTGAGTAGTGGAACGCTGAATCGGCTTGGGGCTCGTGAAGGGCTTCTTACTAGGCTGGTAAGAAGTGGGAGTGGTCTCCAAATCTAATGTTGTCTGGATAGCATCATGTAATGTAGTAGGCCTAAGGGCCTTGACCAACCCCCTTAACCTGTCGTGCAGACCCTCAATAAAAAGCATTACCACACATCTCTCAGGCATCTCGGGAACCATTACTGCAATCCGCTGAAATTTGTTGATGTAAGAATCAACGTGCCCACTCTGTCGTAGCTGTGCCAAATCCCTGTAATATAGTTCCACATCTTTGCGGTCAAATCTGGCAATTAACTTCTCACTAAACTCCCTATATGACCGCAATAAGTCATGTCTCTGTGTGATAAGCCCATGGTGCCACCAATCATATGCCACTTCCTCCAAGTGAAGAGTAGCAAACTGAATAGCCTCCTGTTCCTACATAGGTTTGAGAGTGAGGTATGTATCAAGCTTGTGAATCCATGCCCTGGCACTAATCTTTCCACTGCCATCAAAGGTGGAAAGGGTTACCTTAATGGTAACCTGCTTCAATTCTCTGTTTTGCTGGGTCCTAGGCCTTTGTGCTTGCCTAGCTTTCAAGCTCTCCCTTTTCTGCATACAATATTGGTGGAGGGGAAAGGCGTTCCGTACCTCTTCTGGTAATGCTCTCCACTCATCATGAGCTACCATTACATTATCTTGAAAAGTTGTCTTCAAGTGGGTCCTCAACAAATGGTGGCTCTTCCCTTGGTAGGAATCTAGGCTGCATAGGTCGATCCGCAGTCCTCGTGGGTCTCCTTTCCTCTGTATATCTCCTATCTCGTGGAGGGGAGCCTCTTACGCTGCCCACTTCTGTAGGAACCCCGGCTGTGCCTTCTGTGGCTGCTAGCTATGGATGCAGATCTTTCCCTTCTATCATGTTGATTTCTTGCCCTATCCATAGTCAAATTCTCCATCAGCTGTCTCATGGTCTGAATCATTTCCTGATGGGAATCGATCATTCCGCTAAAAAGGGCATCCGGATCAGGCCGCTCCCGTCATGGAGGAGTGTGTGCTCCTCCTCTATCCATGATACCTTCAATATTCAGATGTGCCTGACTCCTTGTATAATATCGGTGTGGCCCAACTTCTGTAGGCTGCATAAAACAGATACAAAACAAACCCTCCAGGTGGGAGGATTGATGCTCTAATACCACTGAAAGATCCCTCTAATCCTTCTATACACTATACTGATTTTCAGTTAAATAAAAACAGCAAATACAGATTTCTGTGTATTTTATGTCAAATCCCTAGTGCAGATCTGTAAAGTGTGACTAGGGTTTAAGAGAGATAACAATGTAAATCACACCAAATAAAATTACTTCTAATTTCTAATGACTGCCCAGATATTTGGAGACTGAATTACATAAAAAAATTGAACTTATTACAGTCCAAAATGCCCAGAAAATCAGATCTGAAGTCTGATATTATTCAGATTGAAAATCTTCAGAATGCACTTCAGAAAATGCCAAAAAAAGTACAGCGATCAGATTACAATATGATGGCAAACATTTAACAAATGTTTTTGGATAAAAATACCTCTGAATTCGCTGTTAACTTGCTTATACTGGGCCGACCCAACTGCTGGTTGGAAATCACTGAAAAACACCTTCAAATCTCCTTACACACACGGCTGAACTGAACCTGGAAATCTGTTGAATAACGCTGGGAATTTCTGAGTGAAATCCCCTCCCAATCCCCTAGGGTTTTCGTCCGCAAGAGATAAATTCACAAGGGTTTTCGTCCTTGGAATTTTTGATAAAAGCTTAGAGCTCTTAGCAATGCAAAAGATGATAATAAAAATCTGGATACCCTCATGCAAGTCGACCTGTTTATTTAAAGGGAACTCAGCCCAACTACCACCTCCAAGTCGCCCAATCAATTTGTTTCATTCCCCTATGCTGGTCGCATTTTCCTTCTTTGGACCAAATGGTGCGTTTTCCAAAAAATGCCTCCTAAGGCAAGTCGCACTCCTTTCTAATACAATGATTTGTATTTTAATTTATTAATAAACTTTATTATTTATTATATGTGCTTTTCATAATATTATTATTTTTAGAAATAATAGCACAATATAATAAAACAATAAAGTTATGTCACCCTAAAGGTTCCCCCTTGGCCGTCGGGTAAACATAAAGGGCCAAAGGTCCTCATCCAAGCTTAGGCGGAAAGAGGGGACATTACATGTATTGTGGAACAAACTTGCGTTTATCTCAAATCTCTGAGTAAAATTCTACCGGTTCAGAGCTTGCACAAAGGATGCTGGTATTGAATAATGATCATATTTGAGATTTAGTTCTGGAAGTGGATTTCAAATGTTGCTAGTAGAGTATTTATGGGTTCCACTTCCATTTGATCTTACCATTTTGTTACTGATGTCATTTTTAATTTTTTAAGATGGCATGTTTCGGAGGTAAAGCTCCTACTATTAATCGAAATACCCTTGTTTTATATTATGTTTTCAAAATAATTTTTCCTTTCATAAAACACTGTTCCACAAGGTTCCTGTTTAGGGGGAGAGATGGGAAGTGGCTCAAAGGCAAGGGACAGATGGGGATTCATGGGAAAGTGAAAAGGGGATGTCTAGAAGCACCCCCAAAATCATAGAAACCATATTTGAATAGGAAAATAGTGTAGGGATGGGCAGGTGGCAACATATAGATTAGATGTCTCCTTTTCCTAGTTAAATGAAATAAGAGTAATTGTCACATTTCACATTGAGCTGGTTATAGATGTGAGATTGTTAACCCAAACATTGCAAGTTTATTCAATCCTTATTGCTTCATATATCAGGAATGAATCCCTATGTTTCACCAAGTTTCTAGGACTGGGGCGACAAAGGGCGACTATTAAAAAATAAGGTAAAATTTTAAAATATGAAGAACTTCCAAATATTTATATGATAGAATTGATAAGGCATTCATCATAGAACCTTAAAAGACTAAAAGTTAAACTTAATACATAACATTAGAGCTGAATTGAGATTTAACATAGTATTCAATGTGGATATATCAATGTATCATAGATTCACACACACACACACACATTACAATGAAATGCCCAAGGGCTGCAAGTTCCAACTACAAAATGGCAAAAACATAGAACATCTACTGTCGTCCCTAATCAAAGTTTGCTCATATTGCATCAAAATCAGAGTCTAAGTCTGAGCCACAGAAACTATGAGGGACTGCCTCATCCAATGAAACCCCAGCCAATCCCTCCTGTGCCTCCTCATCAACCTATGTGGCATCTTAGGGATCAACATCCCAACGTGCGGCTGGAGTTCGACGATACTCAATTGTCTATTGATCCTGAAGTCGCAAGGCACTATGCATGGCCACTAACTTCTCTCCTCGTTGAGAGGTAAGCCTCTTCCTCTTAACTGATTGAATGAAGCTATATGTGGACCAATTCCTCTTTGCAGTAGAGGAACTGACAACCTGTGAAAGGAGGCAAGTGGCAAGAATCCTCAAGTCTGGTGCATCCTTGCCATGCCATGTCCACCATCCAATAGGGTCAGTTTGAGCTAATGTGGCTCTATCCATCATCGCATCTGGTTTGCTAAATGTTGGCCCACGAAGATTGACAAAGGCTAGCCACTTTGCTCAAAGTAAAGCAGACTCATCCAATGGAACCCCAACCAATCCCTCCTGTGCCTCCTTCACGTCAACCTATGTGGCATCATAAGGATCAACATCCCAACATGCGGCTGGAGTTTGACGATACTCAATTGTCTATTGATCCTGAAGTCGCAAGGCACTATGCACGGCCACTAATTTCTCTCCTGGTCGAGAGGTAAGCCTATTCCTCTGAACTGATTGAATGAAGCTGTATGTGGACCAATTCGTCTTTGCAGCAGAGGAACTGACAACGTGTGGAAGGAGGCGAGTGGCAAAAATCCTCAAGTATGGTGCATCCTTGTCATGCCATGTCCATCATCCAATAGGGTTAGTCTGAGCTAATGTGGCTCTATCCATCATCGCCTTTGGTTTGCTAAATGTTGGCCCACGAAGATTGACAAAGGCTAGCCACTGCGCTCAAAGTAAAGCAGACTCCTCATCATTATACATCTTTTGAAGGGCCTTCATGATCCCTTTTTTCACTTCATCATCACATGGAGGCACTCTCCCAGGCCGTGCTGCATACCATTTGGGATTTAGAGCATAGGCTGCCATATGAAGTGGGGTGTTCATTGTGTTCCACCGCCGCGTCGCAAATGGGCTTGATATGCGCCTCATAGAATCCCAAATCGGGACCTTTGCTATGATTTGCTTGCTTCACCTTCCCATGCATGCTGTCAAATGTCACATAAATCTCTCCAAGACTAGGAGAGTTTGTATCAACATATTTTATGACCCGCACAAGTGAGATGATGGAGCAAACATATCTACAAACAAGAAACATTTTTTTAGAAAAGATTAAGAATTTAAGACTCAAATGATAGACTCAAAGTGAATACTATTATAGAGAATGAAAGATTCAAATAATGTACAAGTTAGAAACATTAATAAATTAATAAAATATTAAAAGCAACGATTTCTTACCTCATTGTGGACCACCAATCATCGTCAAGGATCTTTTGTTTTACACTTTTTCCTTCAGCTGTGTTTGCCTCTAGCCATCTTCCCCACTCTGGATTAACCATCATTAATTGTAGAGGCTCCTTCACCTCAAGTATCATCTCTAACAGAATAAAGTAATTGGCTTATCTAGTATCCATAGGCTTGAGGAATTCCTTCCTCGATTTTTTTTTGAATAGAGCAAGTGAAGTGTGATGGTTGCAAATAAACTTTTGTATATATCTAGCTTCTGTTACCATCGTATTCACCCAATCTATCTTCCCAATGTCTTTCAATACATTGTCCAATGCAGAAACACAACATGAGATCCAAAAAATGTGCTTGTAAGCACCTTCCACTATCAAGCCAGTTAACTTACATACATGGGCCGAATCAGTCACCACTTGTACAACATTTGAGGACCCAACCTCCTCTATGGAATCCTTCAAAATTTGAAATTGGAAGTTTGCATCCTTTCTGTTCCCTGAACAATCAATAGCTCTAAGAAAATAAGAGCCAGCTAGACACGTGACAATGATATTGATGAGTGGCTGTTGTTTAATATCAGTTCATCTATCCATGATGATAGAGCTGCCCGCTCTTATCCGAGTTTGCCTCATCTCCTCCATCACCACACTCACCTTAGAATACTTTTTATGAAGGAGGCTTGTGCGTAGTAGATGTTCTCCAGAAGGTTCAAGGATGGACCAACAACAATTACAATTTTGAACATTTGTTTGAAATAGGGAGAATGCGCCACATGAAATGGTATGGCACGGGCATAGAAAAACTTGGCAATAGAGGACTCGGCTACTTCCTGTGATTGCATATTGAACATCCCAACAACACTAGCAACCTTTCTCTTTCCCCTAGTAGAACCCTCTCCCTTTTGACTCTCAACATCCATGGTTTGGGTAGGGAATTGCATACTAGGTTGTGTACTCTCTATTGACATTCCCTTATTTCTTGCCTCACCCGCCAATACAACCTTTTACCCCCTGTCCACTTATGCACAAAAGATGAGAGTAAACTCTTGTATAGCTGCCCCTATATTGCCTGTTGCATATATGACATAGCCATATTCTAGGCCCCCTTGATTTTTTTTCTTGTCCTTGTTTATGCCTGTTGCAAATTGTGAAAAGGTTTTTTAGGATTAAATGGGTCCTTTGCATAAACTTTGAGGACCCTACAACACTTCCACTCTCAAAAGAAACCCTTGTAGCACCTCTATGGCCTCTGTGTTGAATTTGAATCTCTTCACTCTCACTACCCTCATTACTGCTCGTTGTTTTATTGAAAACTCAAAACACAACTGCAAGTGCAAACAACATAGGGAAAAAAAACCTTTATGAGTGTCTGAAACTTTGGAAAAAACACAGAAATTTTGTAGAAATGAAGAATGAATGTTAAAGCTACGTCAAATGATGTATTTCAATACTATCTTGTTTTCTACTCGCTGCTGTTCTCATCTGTTCTCACAGCTGTTTTTCTTCTTTCTTCTTCTTCACAAAATGCAAAACGATACAAATAAACTTGTTTTCTAGTTTTGTTAGTTTGTGTGCTTGTTTTAGGTTTGGGTATAGTGGAAAAGGTTGTGGGGGCCTTGTGGACCCCCACATCCCCCTTTTTAATTTTTTTTTTGAGTTTTTTTTGGGCTGTGCTGCCTAGGGGACGGCCGGCCGTACCTGTTATGGTAGGGGTACGTCTAGACGCCCCTTGGCCATACCGGGTACGACTAGCCGTCCCCTGTCCATTTTTTCCCGTACCGGGGACGTTTCCTTTTTTTTTGGGACATTGGGGGATGTTTCCTTTCCTACCCATCCCTGCGTCCCTGAAACGTCCCCTATAGGGGGCAGTCCCAAAAACATAGGGGGTGCGTCCCCGGGGCACACTGATGAATCCTTAATTATAAATTTCCAGAACCATTTCACTGGCCATATCTTTGGATTTTTCTCTAACTCCTAAATTTGCACACTACAATCGTCTTTGAAATTTAGTTTCTTGGACGGGGATTCTAAATATATTGGTTTAAGGCATCCTGTAACTTACACCTACTTCTATGAGAAAATGGTGAATTTGTATTCATTCGCCAAATAATCTTGTTCTTGTCTATTAAGAAATTTATGTTGATAATAGACCTTCATTTCTTATGATGTGAGCTCTTGTTTGTAAATTTTTTAAATGCTCACACTATATCTAGTTTTTGTCCAGAGGAACTGAAAAGAGTGGTATGTAGTCTTAGACATTTTGCAGAGAGTTTTTGAGCTACAATATATATTTGGAAATTCTTATTGTATTTCACTCAGTCAAGCTCTCTGCTTTGATATCAGGCTCAAGATCTTCTTCATAACTATCTAGACAAGACTCTCAATATAATTTCTAGTCCAGACTGGCAACCACATGTGGTTGACAGTCCCGCAGTTGATGCTGATGACGATATCCGTCTGTTCAGGCGGGCACCTCTTGGCATTACTCTCAAACCTGATGGTATGCAAATGAAGGCATAGAATGTGCTTCTTTTAAGTGTTGAGTAAAAAGAGGGCAAGTGTTTTGCATTAAACCTCTCTCTTGTATCATATGTAACTTAAATAGTTGATAATTCAAATCACAAATTGTCATTTTTATGCATTTGGTTAGAGATTTTATTTGTCCGAGGTTCTGTATTTACTCTTTTTTACAATTTTCATCGGCAGTTGAGAGGCTTCCAGTGTCTTTTCCCAGGAAGAAACCAAGGATTCTTCCTAGACAAGAGATTAATGAGAAATCAGCAGAGGTATTTAATGACTCTATATCTACCTTGCTCGTCAAGCTTAATCATTCATAATCATCGAAGTATGAAAGCTAGAAAATGATTTATGATATTATTGATGTCTTTGAGAATTTTTTATTTGTGTGGTTTTTTTGTAGTCCGATAATGTTTACTAGTCTTCTGGATACATTTGCTTAAAGAAGTTTTTGTCTGATGTTTCAGATCCAACAATTGGATCCATCTGCAAGGGAAGTGAAGGTTGAAGATGAATCCAGTTGTTGGATACGAAACATCAGAAAAAAACTTCTATAAGCTGATGTATCCAGAAAACTATTATACAAATTTTTAATTTGTTAACATGTTTGTGGTCATACACCAGTTTAAGTGTCAGCTACAATCTGTTGCTGTTGATGGTACCAATATTTTAGCAGAGGCAGAGAAGAACAGTAGAAAGGCATTTGCCAGATTACAAGGAAAAGAATATGCAGCTCAGATAGCGGCGAAAAAAGAGGAAGAGAGAGTTGCTTTATTAAAGCAGCAAAGGGGAGAAAAATGGCTTCCTTCTATAGCCAAGCAAATGTCTGGGGATATACAAGCAAAAAAAATAAATTTGCAAAACCAATCCCAAAATCTAGGGAAGAAGCGTGCTAACAATAAGATATTAAAAGACAATAGGGATCGTCCAAATGGGAAGCATCTTGAGAGTTTAAGCGTAAATAAACAAAAAGTTCAGCAGTTGAACAGTCAGAAATAAGTGGATATCAAAATAAGAAAATGATCAGAAGTAGAACTTATCTACAGGCAGCTTATGTTACTAGATGAAATTAAATTGTTTGTTTCATGAGAGTGATTCTGTAAAGTTAAAGTGCAATTTAAATCCATGCAATCAAAAAATCAATCCAATTTTTTCAATTGCAGAGGTCTAATTATTCACGCATCAAGCCGTTGTAGCTTTATTTATTTAATGACTGAGGATGGGTTTATAAGCTAAAAAGGAATGTTATATTTTCTGGTCAGTCGAACTGAATAGGAATTTGACATGATATGTACCAAATACTACTAAATAGCCTGAGATAAGTACACAGCCAAACAATTGTCCCCCATAGGAATTCCCCAATTGGTCTGGCATAAGCCATCCAATTCACCGCTTAACTTATTTCCAGAAACATGCCAATTCCCAAGATCAACTAAAAATGTGATCAGTAAAAACCATATTTATTTAAAAATTCTTCTAGGAAATGATTTACGATAAAACTTTGTAGCAGCCATCCAGGTCTTTTTTAGAAGCATTAATCCGATTTATATTTTTAAATTTATATTGCTTTATCTTATAAATAATCTTTACATGTACTAAAATGTTACAAAGTTATGTAAGTGATAGAGTTCTTATTCAGACGGTCTTTGTTATGTTCATTTATTACACTTAGATTATATATAGCTTTTTTCTCCTTTGATCTTTGCTTGGAGCTTTCCATAAATTTATATATAGGTCAGTGTATTGGCATTTTGATCATCTTTTAATATTAAAAGTTGAAATATCGATTTATAACCTTCTAAAGGAAAATATAAATGTAAATTATCTTTCAAAGTTTTGATATTATTGGTACCATTTACGATTAATTTAGTTGCAATTTTCTTATATTGTCATAAGAGTGAACTAGCTCATATAATTTATAGAAGATAAGTTATATTAGAAATATTTTTTCAAGTTTTACTTCTTATGCCGTAGGCATCTTATTGTGGGGTGTCTCTATTGGAAAGTGTCAAGCCTTTCCAACAGGGCTTTTTCTGGCATCTTCCCGTACTTATTGTCTTCTTTTCTTTCACCGACACTCATAATTGATCTTAGTGTTTTGCTTTCGGTGTATACTTTCTACGCATCACATTAGATATTTTATGATCACCAAATTTCTAAACCGCTATTCCATAGATGTCAAAAGTTTGTATTTCTTCGATTCACTTCTCCACCATTGATGATCTTTCATGTGTAACCCTAATTTTTGTACACTTTCATATTTTAACCTAAAATCCTTACATCTAACTTCTAAATCTCTAGTTTTTTTGCAAGCTTATATTATTTTTAGGGACTTTTTGGATCTATAGGAGCATCAAGAGATGGGAATTTTGTGGCGGAAGAAGGGGAAGGGAAAAGATGGGGTTCTAATGGGGAAGAGACGAGTTCGGGTTTGATGATAATGGCGGAGAACGGGGACTTGATGGGGCTAATGTCTATGGACTTGAAGTAGATGAAGAGTAATTTTGAGGACTTTTGGTGAATAGGATAAGATTTTGGTGTTCTATAAGTGACTTTTGAAGGAGTGGGAGTAGAAATCACAAGATGGGTATGACACTGAGAAGAGGACAGGTAGGGGTAAATCCATGGTTATGTTTAAGTAGAGTGCTAGGTAGAAAACCAAATTGGGTATTCAATGAGGCACTTATTTTATTTATGACTTGGTGTTGGAGGTTTGCTTGGTACTGGAATTCCTTGGATCAAAACATAAGTTCCTAGAAATTGAAATCATTGTCATTTTGATTGTTTTGATATGTGATTTATTAGTGGACCTTGTTTTGATGTGCGGGCCTTGACTCCATTTCCTATTGGGTTTTCTGTTTTCATGGTAGAATTACACTTGGCTCACATCCCTGTAACTGGAATTGGGATCAACCCTACTAGGAGCCTTGAGATTTGTGTTGTCCAAACTATCTCACCTTGGTTACATATTATATGCACTAGGTTCAAATCTGTGCTCTAATCTTATGGAAAACATGCATTGTTCTCCTTATAGTATAGAATCCATGTTTGTAGTTTTGAAGTCCTACTATATCGTAGTTTGAAAAGAAGGATTTATTGCGATTCTTAGTTTTTCTTATTTAGGTTGGAATTTGATGGTGGTGTTCAGTATTAGACAAGTAGAGGCCATAAGCCTTTTCATTTTGAAATAACTTGGGAACTTGGGAGGAGTCCTAGATTGTGACCATTATTAGAAAAGGGATTCAAAATCATTTGAAAAAAATGCTTGGAGGAGGATTGTGACTATGGATTCAAGTGATAATTCAATGCTCATTCGTATCAAAAACCCAAAGTGGGGTGAACTTACAAGATGGATGCCCCTTTATGTGGCATGGATGTCCAATTATGCTCTTAGTGTAGTTGAAAAGGGACGATTTTCTTTAAATTTATAAAAGACTTGAAAACAAATTTAGCTTGAGAAATTGTCTATCAAAAGATTGATTCAAGATGACTCGAGCATCGTAATGATTTCAAGGATTTTTTATTTAAATCAAAAGAATTCCAAGAAATTTTGAAGAACTCATTTTGGTAGAGCGATTCTTTGATAATACAATGGTCTTGATATGGTTAAAAAGGGTAAATTTATTTCTATTTAATGCAAAGAGGTTCAAAATCATGTTTCATATTTTTCTTAACAAATTGTCTTTATGAAACTATTGGAACAATGAATTCAAGGATTTTTTTTTGTAGAACTAATTTTGTTATAGTTAAATAATAATATATGATATATAGTATATAGGTAGCAATTTGTTGTTCTAGTCATTGAATAGAAATTTAGTGACTTAAGGACTTGGGGATTATCAAGCCTGCTTAAGGACTTGGGGACTCAACCTTTGAACCTCTTTAATGAAAACTTGATTGGAGGGTAGTTTAGCGAGACATGAAGAACATAGATCAATTAGCTTGTAAACATAAGCACTTAGTTTAGAAGAAAACTCTTTTCCTTCTCTATAGGGTAGAAATTTGACAAGTTCTTTCGGAAGGAAAGAACAACAATATTACCTCCACAATTTAATTTTTTTTCCGAAATCACATATGGATAAATGAGAGTATCTAAAGATTTGTCTTATATCAGGGTGATTTTTTGTTTTGAACAAAAGTTATTTTGTAAGATCAATGTCATTTCTCTCGAAAGGTAAAATCTTGGGTGAGGTAGTGGGCCTCCTTTAGCACCATTGTGTGGCGAGAGTCCATAAAACTTGGTTTGTGCCTTGCATATTTTTGGGGTTTGTTATGTTGGGGTTACATGCACCCTTGTAGTAAATGGGAGACCCAAATGAGTTTACATGGGGAATGGTGGACAAGAGCTAAAATGAAATAATAATTGATTCTAGAAGGAAAGGAACAAGTATATGGGGGGATTTTATCTTTAAAATGAAAATTTCCCTACGTTGTTATGAATCAATTTTTTTTCTTTGATTTCAACTGCTTTTAATATATACCATATTAAATCTTAACACAACTATAATTTTTCTTGTGTACGGGGATTGGATATACTTTCCAATCTTCAAAATGTGTCTGCCTTTCTAATTATCCAAACATGTAGGGTCGGGAAAGTTGAACCATTGACATATTTAACAAGGGTGGCAAAACCCCTACCTAGTAACGATAGGTACTAGCCCATTAGTTGGTGAATGTGGTTTTGCACAGTTTGACATGAACCCCAACACACATGCCAATTCTTGTGTAGAAGTAATGTGTCCAAAATATTCTTGTTGTGCTCAATATTCTCATGCATGATTGCGAAAAAATTGATGAAAACGAGGCTCAGAAAGGGATAGACCATTAGGGAACTATTTGAGTGTGGGCTAATATTCTTTAAATTGATAATGAACTCTTCAAAAATTTGAAATGTATTGATCCCCACACTAAGGAGTATATTGAGTGGCTACGAGATGAGCCATTGTTTATGGTATTTGCTTACAATATTCAGGATTATGTTGAAACAAGGTATAGAAATTTATCCAAAGAAATTCGGAGGAAATTTTTTATCGGATCTAGTAGTCATGACTACACTCATAGACATGCTCACAAAACGTGGAACCATAATCAAAGCAAATAAATTGTTCAACCAAATACCTCAACTAAATGTGGTGTCATAAAATGCAATGATTGCAGGGGTTGTGCAAAACAAAAATTGTTGATACAACCTTGGAAAATTATAGGCAAATGTATTGAGCAAGTGTATAGTCGAACTTTGTATCTTTTGCTAGCATCCTTGCATCTTATGCCAAAATGGGAGCTTTTGGAGCACATTATGGAGAGCCATCAAAAAATAATTAACGGAGGTTTGTTGTAGACACATCGATGCAAATGCATTCATAGGAGGATTTTTGTCAACATGTAGATGCAAATGCCTTCATACACATGCATGCAAAACATGGAATGATATAATATATCCCAAAAAACTCAACATGTAGATTTTTTGAAAAATAAATTAAACAGTGGAATCCTTTCTAACATACTTTGCAATTCATATGCAATTTGTTAGTATAACACTTTTTTTTAGATCAAACAATATCAATGGCATTTTCTACCATTGAAGTTAAGTCTCAAAGAAATGAAAGTTTTCCATGCATAGTGACCAAATAATTGAATTTAACGAAATGCCACATGTTGTCAACTACATAACTTTAGGAATATTATTAATGATGTTATAATTGAAGAACTAAAACTAATTCAAATTGAAAGAGATGGATTGGAAAAAGAAAATTGAGAAGAACGAAAAAAGGATATATATATATATGAAAAATTAATGCTATAGTCCATACAATATTTAGGAAAATTGTTGACCATGTAATTATTAATTGAGAATTTTGTAGATTATGAAATTAAGGAATTGAGACAACTTAAATATGATAAATCTCTTAAAAATTAAACAATGTATGTAAATATGATAATGTAGTTGAAGATTAGTAGAATATGTTGATAAAGTGGATTAACCTTCCGAAGAAAATTTGTTATAACAAATAAATATTACAAACAAAATTTGGGCAAAAACATTGTTATTGTAGTATCTTAAATTTGTTCTGAGGCACTCGACAACAACAATTTTTGCATATTTATGGTTCATTAATACATATTTGAACTTATTCACACGTATTGACTTATTGAGAACTCCTTCTAATCCATCAAGGTGTCCCCATTCTTCAATTAATCACTATCAAAACCATTTAGTAGATGATTCAACCTTGAATTGTAATGCATCTCCATTTTTAGTTTTGAGATACAGGGCCCACAAGATAGTTCCGTAGCCCTTGGATAGCCCCGAATCTATGTACTTGTTATGAATTTGTCCTCCCCTTCTCCAATGGTCGTAATTTCTAATAGTAGCTTATATTATTTAGCCTAGGCATGATTTTAGGGTTGGTTGAGCAGAAAAACTAACGAAATGTCTCCTATACATAAAAATGTACTCTAAGCCATTTGATCCATTTGAGTATAGCTTCACTCCTTAGAGATTATCACTTACAAAGAGTAAATCTTTTCTTAATCTTCTAAGAGCAGCCCTACATAAGTAAAGAACATAATTCTGAAGCATACAAGGTCTTGAAGTGTATTTTGCCAAGTGTTTAAGCTAAAGGGATTAAGTCTAAGTTCTATGTATTATTTGCTAGTTCCACCTCAAAATAAGATTGTTAGAGAATTATGTGCGGTTTGAGCCCTCTTTGGAGTAGTGGTGCATATGTGACACTCAAATATCATGGGAGTGTGTTAAGGCTAGTCCAATCCAAATACCTAATCCCTTATCCAAGTCAAGCATACAAAACTAGGGTTTGGCACAAGGAGAAGACAATTCACATTTTGTTGCAGTCATCACAATATTCTAAATTTACAAAAACAACATACCAGACAAACAAACCTATACAAAAGAATCGAACTCCATTAGACCTTCCCAAGCCCCCTTCGTAGCACCTGGATGTTTTCGGTACCAAGCCTATCTAGCATAAACACATACGACCATGTACCTGTTTGACACCCACAAGCTCAACTACACAACAATATTAGACTTACCATATTTTTTGTACATCTTGATGAAAAATCTTGTCCAATATCTAATCTAATAACTATTTTTCCTTTTCTAGAATGAGAAAACTATATAAAATTGTTAATTTCACATAATTCGGATCTGATTAGGATTGCCACTTATTAGTTTTTGAATTGTGGCTTTCCCTTATAATTATTTTATGCTTTGGTAAAATTTAATTAAAATATTTTTGTGATTCTAATCCATTTTTTGAGCACCCAACCTTAGTGTTTCATTTTCCCTTCTCAGAATTTCATATTTTAGGGCCGATTTTAGATCTTACTATTTCATTCAACCCTTTCCCCTCCTATATAATTTTCTTATTTTTCATGGATTCAAATCGGGCATGAAAACTTTTAATGATATTGAACCCTAATTCTCATAGGTTGCAAGGAAAATTTCAATGGTTAGATACATTTACATGTTCCATGTAATGTATGTACATTAGAATAATACCTTCTAGTTTGGTGCATGATAGAATCACGCGTGATTGCAATGCTACATTAATAGATAATATGGTTGCTTTTAATAATATGACTCGACTAATTCTTTGTACACATGCAATTTGAAATGCTTTTCATCACTACTCGAAAGTAACAAGTTCTTATAGCTCCATTCATCCCTCCTTTTTATCTAAAGGTAATATCAACCAATGTAAACCCACTTCAAGTCCTAGACTTATACTTTACACTGGAAAACAAAATGAGGTAGTTGTAGTCACAACATGACGAGGTAGACCTCAAAATAGCCCTAATCCCAATGGGGGAAAAGTAACAATACAAACAACAAAGGATTATGATCTCATAGACTAATATAAGAATACTCAACTTCACATCTCAAAATCACTTAAAAGGTCCGATATCTACAAAATCATACTTTATGTAGCTGTATGAGATACTACCTTAGTAATGTCGAGCTTACATACTTTTTCCTCAATGGTAAATACTTTGAAAGAAAATGAAGATATTATATCCTTTGACAAAGAGATCCCCCCTGCCAACAAATCATTGATTTACACATACCATTGTATATTCAAAAATAGATTTGTAACAAAGGAGTCAAATAGGTGTTTGTAAATAATGGATCAAGATTGAACATATTTTCATCCTTGTGCATCTACGCAAGTGCACACATCCCCCATTTGTGCCCTTACACAATTTGCACCCATCTCACATTGGAGGCCAATGAGCTCTCATTTGCGTCATGCCCCTTACAACACATGAAGTCTCAACCGAATTGTGCTTACTTGCAATCACACATAGAACTTGTGCATACAAAATCCCTGTAGTCCTATCACATCTACTTGTAGTAACTCACATGCTTTTGTACCATGTATAAAGCCTCTAGAGCCTTGCAATATTATTGATATCTTATACCAACCTTACATAATTGTCTTGTGGAAACATTGTAGCCCACTCTTGCACAATCCCTACGCTTTGTGCCACAAGTTCTCTTTGCATCCATATGGAGTCTCTTAAGTCATGTATGGTCTTCCAAGTGACACCTTCCTAGTTTTGTGGCATGTTATGAATCTCAATGCGCAATCATCGACATCAGAAACACATTGGCCACACACATTGCAGAGGAAGTTCAACTGTCACACATGGGAGGTGGAATGAATTTTAGTTGCTTCCCCTAATGATAACATGTCATTATAACTACCCTCCTAAATTTGTTGTATAAATGTGTAACATGCAAAATTGCCTAAGGGTCAACTTCCTGGCTAATCAGATAGTTGGAATACTTGCATGCTTATCCTATCTTGTAATTGTCACACTATTATGTAAATCAACTTAGTCTAGTTAAATATGTCAGGAAACATACTTATTATTTGTTAATGATAAGAAGTTGCATTTCTTATAAATAATTATTTCACAACGACATAATGTGTTTGGTTCATTGCATTCAATAACTCGCACACACTCTTATAATCATTGTAGATGCAACTAGCATAGGATTGTCCCCAACACATAGTCCCACACTTTGTGGTACAAATCATTGGTATCAGAGTAGAGATCTTGCCTATTCTATGCTTATAAACATGCAAGCACAACAAGATAAGGAAATCAAGCCGATTCTATTTCCTCACATATTGAAGAATGCCATACCAAGAGTAAGATGAATAACATCTGAAAGCAATCCAAGGTAGCCCCAAACGTCTAAAAGATAAATAAAGGATGCACAATGAACCAAAATATTTGGCTAGTTCAAGAAATGATGATTTATATCAACTTGATCGGAGTGTCCTCTTTCTCCTAGCCTTCTCACATGTAGTTTTAATATCACATCCCTTTCAAGGTCCAAGTGAACCTCAACATTCTAGTGTTTGAAGGAAAGATTAATGCTGCAACATTGGATAAGTGGATTCACCATCTTGAGGTCTACTTCCTATCAACAACTTTAATGACAAGGAGAAGACCACCTTAACAACATTTAAGATATACATTTCATTGTCCCTCTAGTGGGAGACATTCAACCCACATGACAAAGGGTTCCAACCTATTCGGACTCGAGATGATTTTCTAGCACTACACAAAAGGAGTATTGTATACAAAAGGAGTACAACCCCCTTAGACACTACGGAGATGAATACATGCAGTTCCAACAATTGCAACAATGCAAGGATCAATTAGTAGAAGACTACACCAATGAGTTCCATGACTACGTTTCGTGTTGGCCTATGCAAGGACCTCATGAAGTAACATAAGGTGTTGAAGTACATTAGTGAAATTTCACCTTATTTATGTGCTAAAATGGAATTATTGACTTTTGACTCTTTGGGTGAAGCCTACCACAACACTGTAGAGATTGAGGTGAAGGTGAAGATGAAGTAGTTCTTCACATCTTCATCCAACATGTACAAGATTTTTCCCGTGCACAACACACCATCTATAACCCCTACACAAAACAAGCACAACACTTTGAGCAAGGGTGAACATCCTAAGAAGGTTTTCACAATAGAATAAGAAAGACCCTTCCAATTCTGAAAAAGGAAAGAAGAAATTAGGTGTCAAATATTGTCATCGACATCGCTCACACACCCATGACGATTTTGAATTCCATGTATATAATTCACTGCTTATATAGTCTAAGTTAGGTCCCACATAAATGGACGGCACTAATCTAGAAATTTTTTTCTCAGCACCAACATAAATGTCATCGATTCTTTAGAGGAATGTGAGCGTCTCTTCAACACAAAGTTTTGGGTCGAAGGAAAACCTCTCTATGATGCCATCAATGACAGTGATAGTCAAAAGAATATAATCTCTAAAGACAAACACAATGCCTTACACTTCCTACTTTTGCACATCCTCACCCATACTCACTTGGATGTATCCAATCTAGAAAAGATACACAAGTTTGATGACAATGTGCTTTTCAATATAAAGTACCATAGTTGCACTTATGAAATTACACCTCTTAAGGTCTAAGACATACTTTTGGGAAGACCCTATTTATATGAATGTGATGCTACATATCGGGAAAAGCCACAAAGTTGGACTATTCGGGCCAAATATTTGTTTTTCAAGCACAATGTGTTCTCAACAGGAACCAATGTCACCCCAATCTCTACCAAACAATGCCGCAAACACGTCTCACGTGTAGAAGTTCATGTTGCTCATGGTCCATCTAAAGACACTTGTATGGGAGAGAAAACATGCATTGGTAGTGCACATTGCACAAAAATTCGCAACAACTACTTTAAAAATTACCAAAGTATCTTAGTGAAGTATTCTCAAAACCAAAAGGCCTCCCAACATATTGTACAGTAAAACACCGCATAGATTTGGTGTTTAGATCCTCTCTTCCAAATAACCGATTGTACTTCGTATCACTCTGGGAAAATGAAGTCCAATACCAGATATAAGAGATCCTTGATCAGAGCAAGATTAGGCTATATTTTCTCTTCATGGCAACATAATAGTCCTCTCACTCAAGAAAGATGGGGCATGGTGGATCTACATAAAATATCATGCACTCAACGAGATTGTAATGAAGAATCAATGTTCACTACCACACATTGATGAGCTCCTGGACTAGATTTGAGGTGCATAATACTTCATCAAGATCGACCTAAAGCTAAGTTATCATAGGTTGCAATCCATCTTGAAGACATATTTCAAGACACAAAAATGATTTTACATATGGTTGGTTATTCCTTTAGGGTTAACCAATGCACTAGTAACATTCATGTGCTTGATGAAGGATCTAATCAGGTCCTTCCTCAAATCTTTCATCATAGTCTACTTGGATGCCATTCTCATCTTCGGATCCAAAAATGGATCTAGAAGTACCCAATTCTATGTATTCTCTTATTGAAACTTGCAGTGCATACCCTCAACATGTTCATTATTCTAGAAAAGGTTAAGTCAGGTTGATGGTGATCTAGACACCTTTCGAATGACAAAAAAGGCCATTATTGTTTTATTCTGTGTGATAACTGTGCGGGGGTCATGGAACCGCCACGACAGTTGTAGAACCATCGTCCACATAATAGCGGTTTCATGTAATCACCACAGTTGCAGGACTGCCGCCTGTAGGCACTTATGGTTACTGCAACCGCATGGCAATTGTGCAGACCTTTGCAGTGACATAAATTATGTCCCTAACAATGCCAAAATGAGGAATACTGAACAGTTGCAAATGTTTGGGCTTCTCAAATTATTGTTTCGTTTTGCCTTTCCTTCCATCCTTGGGCAGATAAACTATAAATAAAAGCATATTTTAGTCATTCAAAGTGGTTTTTGAGTGAATTCAAGTGTGAGCAAAAGAGAAAGTATAAATTGTTCATTATTTTTGTTCATAGACAGTTGAGTTCTTCATTGTTGAGGATTGTAAGCAATTCAAAATGCAAGTAGAGAAGATTTGAATCCTTCTTGAAGACCATATATTGGTAGTGAAATTGTATTGATTTGGAGAATTACATAGTGAAAGGGAATCAATTACTTACCTAGCTAGATTTTTTCCCACATTGGGTTTCTCCAGGATAAATATTCTTATCTCCTTGTCTCCAGTCTCTTAATTTCATTATTTTTATGAGTGATTATTTCATAATATATTATCCTAATAATAACTCTAGCAATTTCTCATTCATTATCACTAGAGCATAAGATCTGTTTATTGTTTAAAAGAGGTAGTTTATGGATCGGATCTGTATCAAAGCAGTTAAGATCAAATTGTTTTTGCGTTTTTTAACTTGTGTTTACATTTTTAGTTAGATGCCCCTCACTCAAAATAATAGTGAAAGCGGTGAAGGTATCCTCATTCCTTTTAAAGAAGATATTTCCACCAAGAAGTGGAAGCAAAGAATACGAGATATGGTTTGTGGTAGAGATGCATGTGAGGTTGAAGAATAACATTTCTATAAGTTGGAGGCAGATGTGGAAAGTTTTTCCAAATATATTATTTCCTTGTCTATGGGAAAGTTGAAGTCCATCATGGGATTTCTCATGGAGAAGCTTGGTGTTCCAAAAGAGGCACTAGGAGACCATAAAGAAGACACTCATGAGTATGAGGAAGAGCAACTCTGTGCCAACCTTAATCCTCCTCCATTCAAAGTGGAGGAGAAGATAGAAATTTAGCCTTATGATGGGGAAGTGAATACCGAGAAGCTAGACCATTGGCTAGCTCAACTTGAGGTATATTTCAATTTGCATCAAATCAATGAGAGTCGGCAAATTTCTTTTGCAAGGTTAAAATTGACCAATCATGCTTTAACTTGGTTTGAAAGCTATGTTCATTCTTTGGTTGTTAAGAAGCTTCCTCCTATTTCTAAGTGAGATGAATTTAAGGCTAATAAACAAGATATTCTATCCTATTTTTTATGAGGAAGAGCGGTCCATTTATTGGAAATATATCTCAGGTAGATGCAAGGCCAAAATGTGCAAGAGTACACCAATGAGTTCAAGAAGAAAGCTGCCCAAATGGGAAAATATGTAGTGGACTGAGACATTTTAATGAAGTACATCACTGGACTCCATAGCCACTTGAGGAGACCAGTTCTCTTGGCCAAGATAGTGAATGTAGATGAGGCTTGTTCTCAAGCCCACTATCTAGAGATGGACAAGAAGAAGATTCCATCTGCTTCTCAACATGCTTCAAACAAACAAGGTGACACCAAGAAAAAGGAGAAAGGGAAAGGGAAAGGTAAGAAGAATGTTACTTCCGTTTCTAAGAAGGATACTAAATTTCATTGTGGTCACTGTGATGTTAACACTCATTCCAAGGAAAAATGTTGGAAGCTCCACCCGAAATTACATCCCTTCAAGAATAAGAAGAATAAAAAGAAGGCCATGACTACCCTTCAAGGGGAGGAAATATTTTGCAGTGAAGAGGTGGATGAGACAATGTGTTGTACCTCCATCTGTAGAGAGGTATGTTTGGTTAGTAACAATGTTTTTCAAGAAAATGAACTTACTAAGTTTTTTCATATAAAAATCCAAGTGAAAAAAACCAAAGCGGATGTTCTTTTTTATACTTGTTCTCAAGCTAATTTGATAAGCAAGGAGTTAGTTGATAAGCTGAAATTAGAGACTTACAATCATTGAAATCTGTATTTATTGGGATGGGTGAAGAAAGGTGTAGACATCAAGGTTACAATAATGCAAGATTATGTTTGGTATTGATAAAAAGTTTATTGATGAAGTTACTTTGGATATTGTTCCGCTTAATGTGTGTGGTGTAGTGTTTGGAAGTCCATACTTGTATATTAGGGATGCCATCTTCATGAGAAGATCCAATCAATATCGCTTGGTGAAGGATGGTAAGAGCTACATCATTTCAGCCTTTGCAAGAGACTCAAATATCTCTATGGTAAGTGCCTATGAAGCTAAGAAGCTTATTAATGCTTGTGGGGAATTCACATTACTTATTTTGAGGGATATACTAGAAGAGGAATTTATTGCATCTAAGACCACTTGTAACATGTTTACTAACAAAAGAGCATAAATAGATGAAACATTTGGCTCAACAATTCAGGTAAGTTTTCCAAGATCCCTGCGGGGCTTCCCCTGGTTAGGCCAATTGAGCATGAGATACATTTGTTACCTGATAGTACTGATTCCAAACTTGGGATTGTACATGAAGTCATTGAAGGACACCAACAAGGTAAAACAACATTTACAATATTTGATTAAGCAAGGTATAATTTATCCTAGCACTATATCCATGTGGTTCTCCTATTGTTTTAGTACCTAAGAAAGATGGTTCATGGAGAATGTGTGTTGATTAAAGAACACTAAATAAAACAACCATAAAAAATAGGCACCCTCTTCCTCGAATTGATGATTTGTTGAATCAATTACAACATGCTAAATATTTTACTAAGCTTGATTTGAAATCCAGGTATCACCAAGTTTAGATTAAGGAAGAGGACATATGGAAAACAACGTTCAAGACCAGGAAAGGGTTGTATGAATGGTTGGTCCTACCATTCAGGCTATGTAATGCACCATATACCTTCATGAGGTTGATGAATGAGGTAATGAGGTCATTTATTGATTCCTTTGTCATTGGGTACTTGGATGACATTCTTGTTTTAGAAAAACTTTTGAGGAGCATATTAACCGTTTGCATCAAGTTTTAAAAGTTTTAAAGGAGAACTGACTAGTGTTGAATGAGAAGAAGTGTGATTTTTCTCAATAATCGCTTGTATTTTTGGGGCATGTGGTTGGAGATGGAGAGTTGAGGATCGATTCAGCTAAGATAAAGGCCATTATGAATTGGCCTACATCGTCTAGTTTGACCAGAGACTATGAGTTTTGTTGGTGCATATTCAGTATTTGAGGAAGTTCATCAAGAAATTCTCTTCCATAACACCACCTCTACATTTCCTGACAACATGTGGTAAGGTTTTTAATTAGGGTAAGAAACAACAAGAAGATTTTGATTCATTTAAATACAAGATTAGTCATGATCCATTTTTGGCATTACCTAACTTGCAACTTCCTTTCAAAGTAGAAACCAATGCTAGTGACTATGTTATAGGAGTTTTCCTACTTCAAGGAGGTAGATCCATATGTTATCATTCTGAATTGTTTTAGGGATTTTTAATTCCTTGTACATATGATAAGGAATTGTATGCTCTTGTGCAAACGGTCAAGAAATGGAAACATTATCTAATGGGTAAAAAATCTATCATACACACATATCACCAACCTCTTCAATATTTGCATTCTCAAAATAAACTTCAATAATATAGACACTATAAATGGACGAGTTTATTGCAACAATTTCATTTGATTATAAAATATAGGAAAGGTGTGACTAACCAATTAGTTGATATGTTGTCTAGACCTCCTTTACTTTCAACTATGGGCACTTTAACTCTTCTTGAACCTTTTATATGTGAAGCATATTAGGAAGGTTATGAGAAGGATCCAGATTTTGGAGAAATATTTCAACAAAAACATTCAATTGAGGGCTTTGCACTTAGGGGAGAATAATATTTTCAGGATGGACTGCTCTAAAAGAACGAGAAACTTTGTGTGTCTAAGGGGGAAATAGTTTAGTTAATGAGGGAAGCACACACTTCTAAAGTGGCTGGTCACTTTTATGTGACAAAGACTATTGCACACTTACAAAGGCATGTTTATTGGCCAAACATGCAAGCAAAAGTTTCCAAATTTATTAGGGGTTGTGTTTTATGTAGTATGTAAGCAATCCTAATAATAAAAAGTTGGGTTTATATATGCCATTACCAGTTCCTTCCCGGCCCTGGGAGAGTATCTCCATAGATTTTGTGGGTGGTTTGTCTACTTCCAAGAAAGGGTATGATTATATTTTTGTGGTAGTTGACTGGATTAGTAAAATGTGTATCCTGATTCCTTGTAAGAAGACCATTAAAGCCAATGATGCAACTGAATTATTTTTCACTAATGTGTGGGTTCATTTTGGTTTGCCTAATTTTATTGTGTCAGACAGGGACTCACACTTCAAAGGAAAGTTTTGGTCTACTTTGTGGGAGAAGATGGATACTAAGCTGAAAAGGTCTATCACTTTTCATCTGCAAATAGATGGGAAAACCTAAGTGGTAAATCATACCTTGGTTCAAATCTTGAGAGGGTACAACAGGAAACATCCTAGGACTAGGGATGAGAATTTGGTGTATATCCAACATTCTGATAACCATCCAGTTCATGCTTCTACTAGTAAGACTCATTTTGAAACATGTTTTGGTTATTTTCCTAAGAGTGCATTTGAGATTGTTATGAGATTACCATACCAATACAACGTGAAAGTGGATCTAGAAGTCCACAAAGATGAAAGGTTCATTGAAAAGATTCAACAAAGAGTCACAAACCAAGTACAAAGCAAGGCACGATCAACATAAAATTGAGAATTATTTCCTTGTTGGTGACAAGGTATCTTTGTACTTGAGTAGAGAAAGACTACAAGGTAAAGCTAAGAAACTCAAACCTCTTCGATATGACCCATTTGAAATTATGGAACAAATGGGTAAGAATGCATTTATCTTGGATTTACCTCCTTATATGAGAATATATTCAGTTGTGAATGTTGAGAACTTACGTCTCTTTGAGCCCTCCATGTTAATTCAGGATGTAGAGGGATTGTTGCTACCGTTTATTGAGGATCTTGCTTCGGATATTGAATTGGAATTGGAGGAAGATGTGGTATTGTAGCATAAAGAGAGGACAACACAACGAAGAGTGCAAGACACGTGGTTAATTGTGTTGAAAGGCCAATTGCCTACCAAGGCCAAGTGGTATTCCAGGGAAGATGCGGGGAAGAAATTTCCTCACCTCATCAGTCCTTAAATATTTTAGGGACTTAAAAGCCTCAAATTGGGGAGGTATGATCCAATAATGGATCTAGAAGAACCCAATTCTATTTATTCTCTTATCTGAGACTCGTAGTACATATCCTCAACATGTTCATTGTTCTGGAAATGGTTAAGTCATGATGATGGTGACCTTTGAATGATGAAAAAAGTCATTGTTGTTTTGTTCCGTGTGATAATTGTACGATGGTCATGGAACTGTCAATCTTCATAGATTAGTGGTTGTGCTATCTCTGCGACAGTTGTGGGACCTCCTCCTACAGGTACAGGAGGTTGCGCAACCTCTACAATGGTTTCACAACCGCCTCATGCAGAATATGACGATTATGCACATGACAATACCAAAATGGGAAAACTCAGCAGTTAAAATTTTTGAACCTAGAGGTTCCATAACTTGAACCTAGCTCTAATACCAAATATCATGCCATATTTTTTTATCCAACTAAGTCAAACCCATACAATTATTATTATTTTACATAGTTTTATCCCAACTCATTAATGCAACTAGATTGATGCCATTTATCACTTGTAAGTAGGACATGTTTGAAAAAGGTAATGGAGTTGTTAATCAATATGGTGTATGGAGAATCCAAGATAAGAGCCTTGAGATTAATATCTATTGGCATATTTAAGATATTTGTACTAGTTATTATTACATGGAAAGTGGTTTTGTACTAACAAATCTTCACAATCAACCTCTTATACTGTAATTTATATCTAAACGAATATAACCAAGGAAACCAAAAATTATCATGTGAAATAATTTAGAAAAGTAGGGGGAAGCTTGTAAAAAACACATTTTTATATACTCATAACATTGTGAATTGATGAAATTCCTTGTGTCAATATAAACTTTAGATTTGTTATATGAATTTGGTTGAAAAATATTTTTTATTTTCCTTGAGATTCTCTTTTCCTTGATTATATAAATGGGAAACCATTATGAGGAGGGTAAGTGCATGGAAATGGGGGGCCAAAAGGGGGTCTTAAGTGGACACTTTATTATGGAAAATAAAAAACTTCAACTTGTACGAGTTATTTGAGATACTTACACTCAAAATTTGAACATGTTATAAGAACATGAATTGTAGCATTTCAAGTCTAGTTTCTAAACTATTTTTTTTTAAAAAATGGTTAAGTGTAAGTGGGTTAAAAATCTAATATGTCAATAGGTGCTCTTAGTTTTTTTTATTTAAACTTTTAGGAAACACGCACACATTTCCTAAAACATGTGCGTGTTATGGTTTGAATATTACCAAACCAAAATTTGCCACATCCTTATTCTTTTTTTTTTTCATTTGTCCCGCATTTTGTCCACTTTTGGCCCCCAATTCCATGTAATTACCTAGGAATCGATATAATTTTTTTGAGCCATAATTATCTTCGAATTATCTTTACACCCTTCTAGATCTACATGTTATAGTTTATAAAGCTTAAATAATAAATGTCAATCACTTTTATTATCATAGTATAATGTCCCCTCTATGTTTTCCATTATGATGATGATGACATACATCTTAAGGATGAAGTGGAATAATCATCCTTGTTACTAAATACACCTAAGTGTGTAGAAACTTGGACCCTTCATGCTTGCATAGTTGTTAATTTCAAGTCAGACCTCATTTTTGGATGTTAGGGTCATGCAAGTGGTTTCATTTTCATGGTGAGGATTAACTGAGAGTGGTCCAGTTAGTTACTGCTAGTGTTACTTGTGTGGGCAACTATGAGAATTATGTGAGATTGTGTATGGAGGTTGATAGCCTATGTGGTAAGGACTAATGTAGGGATAACTACATTTGACCTTGATTCCCTTGGGATAGGTAGCTTCGAATGAGCTAGGGTCCATGCCAAAGGGACTTGCATCTTTTTTGGGTCATTTTTAGATCTCTTGAGGGCATGTCACAAGCTCCTAGCGAGGAGATATTTTTTTCAATTGTGGTACTGTTGGGATTTTTGTAATGTGCCCTTTTTTAAATTAAAAATAATTAATAATATTTTATGTTGGGCCCGATCAATTCTTCATTGTGGGATAACTTAATAATAATAATATTAAAATAAAATCTATTTTAAAATACTAAAGTAGAAAAAAGACCCTTAGCCTATTTTCATTATTTTCAACCGGCTAAAAGGGAGAGGTTGCCCCTCTTTAAGAGGGAAAAAATGTTAAAAAATAAATAAAGAGGCCTACATGGAGCATTCCACAAAGAAAGGAAATAAAAGGCTATAAAAACAAATGTTGGGGCTCATTATAAGGATTATCTTGTGAATTATATACTTCTCTTTTGGAAATTGGAGCATTGAGCTCTCATTTTCACCCATTGAGGACAAAAACCCTCATTGGATCCTTTTGGGGTCGAAAACCCTCAATAGTCACAACACTTAGGGATGAAAATCCTCATTTGTTGCATTGGTAATTTCATTTGGGAGTAACGTTGGAGATTCAAAATTTAAAATTTGAGAATGACAAGGGTTTTTATTAGTGCTAGGGCATGCATTCTAGCTAGGGCACACTTTTTTGGGGCTGCCACATTCATTTCCAACTTGATCTACCCATGTGGAGATTTCATGATCACTTTTTAGTGGGTTTTCGTGCTTTGAAAAATTTGATTCTAATTTTATTGGATAATTGATATTTTTGTGGTCAATTTGGACTATCATTTGTATTTTTCTCAAGCATTTATGAAGTTACAGAATTATGAAGTTTCAATTGTTTTTGAGCATTAATCAATTCTAGTAGTCTGCATTTTATGGTGGAAGTAATTACTTTGCATGATTTCATCAAGGGTTTTATGTTATTGATGTATTTCTACAAATTTGTGTGTGGAGAAGGAAAAAATATGAATTTATCCTAGGTCTCTTGGGGTTTGGTGGACCTAAAATAGGTTCCTGTCCTAGTTTTTGCATAAAATTCAGTTTACTATCAATTGGGGTTTGTGTTATTTCCTTGTTTTTTAGTTTTAACCCCGAAAAGGACATTACATTTTGTGTAGCAACCAAGTTAGAAAATTGAATTCTTTGAGGACAATAGTTTCTCCCACATTTTCCTTTGTTTAAAAAAATAAAATCTATTAAATCTATGAATAATTTGTATTTACCTTATTTCCTTACCCTTTTGGTGTCAATAGTTTTATTTTAGACTAGGGTAAGTGCAACAAGTTGGGGGACCAAAAAGTGAACATGAAAACCTGAAATTCACGTACTGTGATCATGGTTTATAAACCACGATGGCGGTTCTTTGAGATGAAAAATAACAAACCCGCGACCCCCCATTTTCAACATTTTCCCCTGCTAATCACGATTTCTCCCCCATTGTTGGCACTCCCACATTGAATAACCCATGCAAATTGGTCTTCAGACTTATGAATCACGAAATTTTCAACGATGCTACCAAGATGAAGTGGTAAGCCCTCGATTTTGATCAAATATCTTGCATTTTAGTTTTTTTTTTGTGATTTTTATGAGTTTTTCAATTTTTTGTTTATGTATACAATTTCTTTGTTTTTTTAGTTACTCGGCAAGGTGGTAATCCTTTAAACTGGCCAAATATTCCTCAAAACCCTCCAAACATTCCTCAAAACCCTCATCTGAATGTTCATCTGCCTCCTGTGGCCCCTTATGTCCCCACAGAACTAGCAACAACACAAGGTGATATCGTTGAAAGAATCTGACAAAATAAAATTTCCATTGAAAATATTATTCAGACAATAAGACAAAATCATGCCACAAATCCATCCGCATGACTTTAGCCAACACACTGCAAACATTGATTGGCGAAATCGACTCTGCAACCAACCAAATAGACATATGGAATACCTTTAGAGATGATTGTAGGCATTGATATGTAGATAAATTATCCCGTGCATCCGTAAAATACAAAAATTGTAAAATACCACATTTGTGTATTATTTATTGATCCGAGAACCAATGCCCCCCGTGACTACTTGCAAACGGTTCCCAATCCATTGGTGCCATGACGACCGAATCAATTTTTTTTGGGGACCAATGGTGGATGGTTTTTGATTATCCACCATGCAACAACAATGAGGTTCCTCTCTATTTTTTGAAGAAATTATATTGCGAGTTTGTGCTTAATGAGGTCCTAAATTATTTTGACTTTTATGAGTTTTACGAGCGAGGAGGTGGCTCTACATAGATTAGACCAGGTGCACGTGTTGGTTAACCTATGATCCCCCATTCCCAAAAATCTCCACTGCCTTCAGTTATCCCTCCTACAGTGAAGGAGATTTATTGAGGGAGCTCATTGACACTCTGGCCCAACATAGTAGCTAGATTGCATCTGGTGATATTGGTGGAGGTGTTAGTTCTAGTGCACCACACTATTGCGGATCATGTGGTGTTGTATGCACTGCGGGCGAGACATCATTTGTTGGATCAGTGGATCTCTTTTCTCTAGATGAGATGATGGCCGATGTTTTTGGAACTAGTGCAAATGATCTTGGTCTTTCAATGGTAAATGTAAAAGTTTATTTCATTTGAAATTTTAATATATATGTATTTGATTACGTCATACATACATATAAAAAGAAATATATTGTTGATTTTAAATAACAAGAGCCGGTGAAGGACACATCTGACGTCAACATGCTAGCTACTGCAACTGGGTGTGTTACAGACATAAGTTTCAAGTTAATTACATTTCAAAGTTCATTTGATTACACGTTTATTATTAAATACACATTAATGTTCATGCATAATGTTTCACCTGTACACGTACATATGACTATGTTTGTCTTTTATACGCAAGAGCCTGGTGGGTCATCATCTACTCTGGCACTGAAGCTACTGACACGTCTCACGCGACTTTCACGCATGTTAGTTTCTCTTTACACGTTTTTATAATTGTGAAATTTTCTAATTTTTGAATTCTCTAGTAGTTTGCAATCCCATAACTTTAGCCATTATAATTTGATCATAACATTAAACTCTTATGATGCAAGGGTTAAGTAAAAAATTTCATAGATATACAAAGTCTCCTTTTATCATGATTATGGACACTTACCTCTATGCTACATGTTTCTAGAGCACTCCATCTCTAATGCTTTCTCCATCATCCCTTGCCTCCGAAGATCTCTTTTAGCTTCTTAGGATGTATGCATATTTTACCTTACCAACATTGTTAGTTCCATGCATTCTTTATTAAACCTCTTATCTCTAAACAACAAAGAGATGACAATATGGGATAAGTTACCTACACTTCGAAAATCATGGGTCCCTTGGTTCTTGTTTATCACCAATAATCCCTATGCAATTATATATACCCAATCTCATATTATATTTGTTATTCATCAAGTTTCTCTATATTTGCATTCTCATGTACAATGGATATAGCTTGGTGAGTCCTAGAACCAAGTTCTACATACCAAATACATTCCACATCTTTAATGAATTACTTCTTGAATATGTTTAAGACACCTTGTCTACTTTATCATAAGGTGTTTAGACTCTTGGTTCAGTCATACACTTGCAATCTTACATAACTCTCTGCTCTAGGCCTTATTGCTACTAGTCCTCTTCTCATGCTAATACTCATGTATCTCACCTTTTTTGGCCTGAGTAGAGGAACATATATACAGTCCATTCAAAAATAATAATTTAAACAAAATTCACACAAATTTTGTCAACAACATAAACACATGTCTTCCTCTTTCATTAATTGGCTCTATTACATCTTGATCCTCCATATATCATAATCAAATCCTTCGAATAACTCCCTCCTTTTCTTACTAGCCTCCCTAAAAACCTTATTCTTGGCTCCTTAGAGAGCTCAACAACATATAGATTTGGAGGAGGATTAAATTACATCCCTACATGCTCTCCACACATTCTAAATCCCATTTCTTACCTCTTAGTACAACAATATTTCCTTACATAGGCATAAACAACTATCTCACTTATACACCTAGTTGTTACATTGACGAATATAACCTCTTTTACAAACATATCCTTTATCTTTACACCCACATTTTTATTTGAATAATGGATTCCTCTTTCCATCTTGTGTTCATATCCAAAACTCTACCAAATCAATATGATTTACATCAATGTCACCTATTGAAGGATATAAGTTTCTAAGGAAGAAATTTGCTCATACCTTAAACACCATTCTCTTAGACAATTTTCAATTAATGTTGATCTACATGTTGTTTTTATAGCTTATGACTGCCACACAGACTCCTCCCTATATGCAGATAGTGGATGTTGCTATAGATGCTGCCATAGTGTCTGCAGATCCACTAACTCGGGTACAATTTTTCAAATTTGTTAAATTTTAGACAAATGTTTTCTTACTACTTATCTACAATTTATCAAATTATACATGAAATATTTAATTTGAACTATTTATTTGTATGGAGAAAACGAATTTGAATGACCTAGTAAACGTTAGTAGAGGTGTAGTTTCGGTCTGGAACGGTGTCGTTGCTTCCGGGATACTTCATTCAGACGTAGTCCCTTAAGAGTCATGAGACCAAAAAACGCTATAACTTTGACGGGTGATTACTTGGTCTCCATGGCACCTAGAGACGTCTCGTTAGATCCTTCACCTCAGTGTAGGGACCCTCTACAATTTCCTAGCTTGGTATTTTCCATCTACAATTGGTGCTTTCACTGCCCTATTGTTTGTAAATGCGCCATATAGTGCAGTTTGGGCCAATGTAAGACTGTCAAATGCTATATTTTGCAAACAGTGGGTCATGGGACCAAACCGAATGCACCAACACGTCTGGATGGCCTGATAAATATTAGTAGGGGTGTCATTTCAGTCTGGGATGGTGTCGTTGCTTCCGGGCTACTTCGTCTGTGCATAGTCCCTTAAGAGTCTTGAGACCAGAAAACACTATAACTTCGACGGGTGATTACTTGATCTCCGTGGCACCTAGAGATGTCTTATTAGATTCTACACCTTTGCGTAGGGACCCTCTAAAATAGATTATCTAAATTTTTTCATCTCCAATCGATGCTCTCGCTGCCCTATTATTTGCAAACGTGCCAAATAGTGCAATTTGAGTCAGTGTAAGGCTGTCAAACACTATATTTTGCAAACAGAAGTTCGTGGGACCAAACTGACTATGTACATGCATCAAGATGACCTGGTAAACACTTGGGGATGCATTATTTCGGTTCCCTACACTCCCGGTGTTTTCGAGCTACCTCCTCTAGAGCCAAAAACTCCCTCCACAGGTACATAAACCGTTGTTAGTTGTTTCTCTTTGCTTGAAAAGCAATGAAAACTTTTCTTAGCTTCGAGAATATAAAATTATCTACTAACAGTTTCAACCACGTGAAGGTGGAAGCTTTTATAGCACCACTAACCTGCATAAAAGTGTTAGTCAAAAAAATTCAAGTTGAATCAAAACCATACTAGATATATACAAAATACACAAATTTAATAAAATATATGAACTTGAATCTAGTTGAAAAATTTAAACACTTCAAAGAAATTATATATACCAGACGGGCATGTAAATTCATTCCAATGAACCATCAGGATGTGAAGGTGGGAGCTTTTCTGGCACCACTAACCTGCATAAAAGTGTTAGTAAAAGAAATTTAAGTTGAATCAAACCCATACTAGATATATAAAAAATATAAAAAATTAATAAAATATATGAACTTGAATCTAGTTGACAAATTTAAACACTTAAAAGAAATTATATATACCATATGAGCATGTAGATTCATTCTAATGAACCATCAGGATGTGAAGGTGGAAACTTTTCTGGCACCACTAACTTGCATAAAAGTGTTAGTCAAAGAAATATAAGTTGAATCAAAACCATACTAGATATATACAAAATACAAAAAATTAATAAAATATATGAACTTGAATCTAGTTGACAAATCTAAACACTTCAAAGAAATTATATATACCAGACGAGCATGTAAATTCATTCAAATGAACCATCAGGATCAGATCTACTCTGAATAACAGACATTATTGCATAAGAATCTTGTTATTAGGCCTTTCTCAATATCTATAGAGTTGAATATTTGTCGCTAGAACTAGATGCGAATACAAGAGTATTTTCCTGGGTGTCTCAAAGTCTTCAAACACCCAAACATAATAATTTTTAATGCACACCATCGAAGCCAAGTTCCAGTAACTACCACTGACCCTGTTGGGTACTCAATATCTTTTTCATCTATAACAAGAGAAGGCAACTTATTTCTTTCCTCGATGTAACGACATAAGAAATACTCTGTTCCTTCTTCATTTTCTTCTGTCGCAATAATTGCAAACACATGTCCTCATAAAAACAAAGGTTTTAACTCAAATTTAAATTACATATTAATTTCAATGGACATAACTCAATACAAAAACTGTTAATAACCATTTACGTTGTCGCACCAAAATCAAAATGTCGTCAAAGTCCTTAGATGTTGCAACTTCATCTGGAAAAACAAGTCGTAATGCCTATGGAGGTTGATAATTGGGAAACAGAGTTAGAGCCCTACAAATCTATCCATCCACCCATTCTTGTGAGTCACACTCAATAGTGACAAATTTGATACAAGATGCACAAAAACATGCCAAATTTCTTGTCCACGTGGCCCACAAAGAAGCGTCTGAGCTACAAAATGAGTGCATATCACTGGACCCTGTGAGTGTCACACAATCCTCATAGTTAGCAATTTGTTGCTACTCTATCAACCAAAAATATCTACGAACTATCGAATTTTCTTGAGAACCATGAGCCATGTTGTCAATACACCATTCCACTATGCTCTTTACATATTTCAATTTAACACCATCTTTGTACTTCAACTCTTCTCTTGCAAGAGCTCTTTTCACACATGCCCTTGCACCATCATGCTCTCATTTTCTATGTCTAGCCTTAGTGAAACTCTAAATATGTTGCACACCCATCTTGATGTGCATCATACTCATCCAATAAAACATTCGTGTATTCTTAAATTGAGATGTGTAATTATCTGACTATATATAATGTTGATTGAAGTGGATGTCCCTGTCAGACAAGTTTTTATAAAATAACTAGAAACACCCTTGCAAAAATTCAGTAGAATGAGTACGATCATCACTGATATAAAAGTGGTACTCTCTTAAAATTTTTTGATCATTCTCTGTATTGTCAGAAGAATGTATAAATGCTATATGCACAAAAATGACAACATGTATTGAGTTGTAATATTACGATTGAACCTCAAGTTGTGGTTGCAATGTATAATTCTCTGCAAAATCGACCACAGAAACAATAGTGCCAATAGGAAATGTGTCCTTGCATATTTTGAACTATTCATCCAACCATCGAGCTCTGCATGTATGCCTAGCATACTCATAAACAATTTCATCCTTAATTTTTCTCATAAATTGAAAAACAGGTATATGTTTAGTAACTAGTTCACACCGTTTAGACTCATTTTCATCTTTCAATTGGTAAGGTACTAATTTATATTTATCAAACTCAACTAAATTATGTCCTAATGCACCTCTAATTTTCTCATGGATACAATTTTCTAATTTAGGTAATCCGCCACACATACCATAACTTCCATCTAAACAATCTCGACTCTAAAAAAATTGTCCAACTTCTCTTTCAAAAAATATTGTAGGAATGAAATCCCTGGAAGATATTGGTGGAACTTGAACACCACATTCCGGTAACATAGTTTTCGATTGAAAATTAGAATGAATACGTAAAAAATTAGCACAGTGCATCGTAAATTCAATATGTTGCCTACAAGTGGTGCGAGCATGGTTGTTTTTCACATAGAATGCTTTCAACATTTCAAAATAACGTTGACTACTTTTAATTTCTAGACGCTCTGTTTAAACTTATAAAAAAATTGAGTTTGAGTCATATTTAAGAAATACTTTGGATGTGGTTCACGATTAGTAGAACCAACTCTCCGTTTTATAACATCTCTTAGATTATGTGAAACTCTAGTGTTACCATGTCAAAATTGAATAACTTCTCTTATAACATCAAATATATCTTTTTCTTTACGTGGGGCTCTAGCAGAAAAGCCCAAAAAAAGTGTTATTGAGTGATTGAAGGATATTACACCTTTCAATTGCTTTCATTAGAGTTTTTTGATTAACTTTTAACATTTGACTTGTTTGCCTAATCAAACATTTTTTTTTGTTGATTCACTTATAACACTAGTATCAAGTACACAATACATACCATTACTATCCCTTGTGCGTCTCTTGACACCAACAATGTGATATGCATCATCAAGGTTTTCAACAATTGTAGAGGTTTGACCACGTATATTAGATGTTAACAATCCCAAGGTGTTTAATGTAGGTCTCATTTTATTTAATTTCATCAAACTAACCAACAACTGACATCTTTGGGAATCATTTAAAATTTCAAAATGATTATCCTAAATTTTAGTGGATTTTCTTCTGATTTTCCATTTAGAAAGTTTGTTAGACATTGGTTTCAAAATGTTCTCATCAATTTCAATAAAATAATTAGGTCTATTTCGTAAAATCATAGGAGTTTTTGTCAAATTTTGCTTGTCTACGGTTTCAACCTAAATTCTTGATTCACATTTTCATTATCTCCTTCAATTTCAACATCAACTACATCACGAGTATTTAATTCATCTTCAACATTGACGATAAAAACATCTTCATCACGAGTATTTAATTCATCTTCAACATTGACAGTAAAAAATATTATTTGGTTCATCATTGCTTACAATAGTAGGGGTTGAAGATGAACCTCTTTTTGATTCATGAAGTTTCTGCATTTGCTCCGAATCTCAAAATCGTTTTTCCACAAATTCCTCCAGTGTTGTTTTACTTAATTATTTCCTTTTTGAATTTTGTTTCTTGTCTCCCATGATGTTTCAATCAATGTAGGACAACTCCAAACGATGCAGTGCACCTTAAAAGTAGTAAACAAATAGCTTTCTGATGACAAGAAAAACGTGTAGAAAGCGGCAAAATTTCACAGTAATTCGTACAGTAAGGTCAGACAGTAAAAATCACATGGTAAATCAAATGTTGGGATTCGTGTAAATATGATTTAAGAATCGCGATCACGCTTTATAAACTGTGACTGCAGTATATAAAGTGTGATCGCGGTTCTGTTATTAAAACCGCAATCGTGGTTCTTTCTGTATTAACTTCGATCCTCAAGGCTCGAAAAATCTTTGTTTTTCCTGAACCATAGCTTTGAGAGGTCATTATGGCATGTGAAAGGCCAAAAAGTTTAAATTTTCTCTTCCACAGACATGAACCATGCCGAAAAATCAAAAACATGTCTCAAAAATGGTACCATCACGTAGGGGAGACTGTTAGCTTCATAGAAATATTGATTTTAAAGTGAATAGAATAAGATAAATTTTATTTTATAATTTTTTACTAACAGTAGGTCTTTAAGACACTTTTTTCCGTGAATGTTCATGTCTACGTTTAAGACTGCAACTTTTATTTCGTTTGTCAGAATGTGATAAAATCTATACCATCTCAAGCGTGGTGAAATTCTATACACGCTAAAAAATAAAAGTATTTGATTTCGATATATTTTTGATGTAGTTATGGCAGGAAAATGGAAAGTGCTCTGTTTTCTAAAATTTTTCAGACCACTTTCATAGAAAAATCATTTAAAAAAATTGCTAAAAAAATACAAAATAAAATCCATCCCAAGATAGACAGTGGCATCTAACTTTTAACCAAAGGAAAAAAAAACAAATTTTTGTCATCCAAATCGTGGGCAAACAGACTACAATTTTATAGGTTTTTTCAAACAGAAAACCAAGTCATAAAATTTTGAGTGTTTAATATAGCTAAATTTGTCCATTTTTTAAAAAAATTATTAGTTTAGAAATTAGATTCTGGATGCTACAATTCGTATTTATATAAGTTTTTCCAATTTTGAGTGCGCGTATTGCTAATAATCCCTACAAGTTGAGATTTCAATGTTTTTTTGCAATATGACGTCCACTTATGACCCCTTTTTGGTCACCCAACTTGCTGCACTTACCCACTAGTGTTTACTTATTTTCTCCCCATGCCCCCTTGTGCTATTTTTGTAATCCTTAAAATAATTATCACCGCGAGTGTTGAAAAGTTATTTTTATCAAGCTTGTTTCGTAATTTTGACTTTACAAAGGACAAAGTGCTAAAAAATCTCTCTTCTTCAACTAAACCCAAAACCATTATTTGACATGGATTATCCAATGAGAAAAACGTGTTCATGGTTTCCTGCAAAATAGTACTCAACCCAATTTTTTTTTTCCATAGGAGGGTTATTGCTCCACACTTTGAGGGGATTATCTAAACATTTGAATGGCTCAATAATTGTATAGATTCAAATCCATGGGATTGATAAATAAAATCATCCTTGTATTAAAATACATGTAATATTCATTCCATTGATATCAACAAGATTACAAAAATGATTAATCGACATAGTGAATCAATCTCTTTTGGTACTCTTGCTATGCAATGATATTTCATTTTTAAAACTAATCCAATAGGCGGGAATTACTAAACCCTTTTCTTCAAGTAAAAAATCCCTACTAAAATGTTCCCCTATTTATTTTAGTAGGGAAAATGTAATTTCTCTTAGCCTTATTCTTTTTGATGATACAATGTTATCAAGTAGCTTCCTTGAGACATTTATATTCTCAACCTTATTGGTTACTATTTTAATTAGGTGCATTGGTATCTCATATCCACGCACATAAGAACATACTTATCAAAAAAATTTACGCTAAAAAAGCTACTTGGATTTCTAATATTTTAAAAATAATTCCCACTATCAAACTTTGGACATGAAAAATTCGTATCATTGAGAAAACAAATATTACATAGCAAGGAAAACATGTTTACTCGAACTTGAAAAATCAAGAATATATATAGTTCTTTCATAAGCTTGTTTAATTAAACAATGCATTTCATCTAACATAGGAAGGAGACCACACGATATCAATAATTCCTCTATATCGGTCAAATGGTGTATTAAATCACAAGCCTTGTCCACTTCTATGTGATTCTGTCACATTACTCCCAATAAGGATTAATACTCATCGTACGCCCTACAAACCGGTTGATATAAGGAGATCCACCTAGTGTCGATATATTTTAATAGTTTATACCCATTTATCAGTCCTTCTGCAAAGATTTGAAATTCCATGAACCTTTTAGGACTACGACAAAAATAAGCATGCACTTCTCGAATAAGTTCTTCAACTTTTTCTACAAGTTTAAATTTGATGACTATTTTGTATGCTAGATTCATTCTATGAGCCATACAATGAATAAAAATCATATACGAGCAATTAGACATTTGGAGTCTCACATACAGACCATTACGATGACCTTGCATTACAGATGCTTCATCTATCCCAACACATAACATCTTTGTTACAATTTTAGAATCATCCATGCCACCGCTATCCTTCAAACTTTTTATTACCAGTTCACAAAGGTTTTCAGCATTGAAGTTCTTTCTCATCTTTTGAATATAAAGTAAGTGACGACGTCTCATATGACTCTCAATGGTATAAACATACATACCGACTCATGCATTGTTATGTTCTACCACAACCTCATCAATAGATAAAGACACATATCATGCAAACTTAAGTTTTTGTTTCAATCCTTCTTTCTCAACCAGAGCTACACATTTTTCCCAATCCCAATCACTACTTTTAGACTAGTGAGAATGAGGAAAATGTGAGACACAAAGAATAGAAAACATTTTCTTATGTTTAGGAAAATATGTTATAGGATGACCTCTTTTTAGAATGTGAAAAACAATAGCTAGCTGAACCGTTTTACCTAAAAGACTATTTATGACCTTGTTAAATTGAGATGTAATTGTCACTTCATTCTTTAAAACCATTTTTTTAATTCTCTTGTGCTCCTCAAATTATTTTTCATACCTAATATGTAAGCAATTATCCACAACTCTCCATCTAGCAACATTCTTCACAACTTTGTCTACAGTTTGATTTTCATATATCTTTCCTGTGTTTCTCAAAAGTATCCAATTTAAGTTGTATTGTCTTTTCCCTGCCCAATTTCCAGCTACAAATTGTACATTTAAATTCTTTGGGAGGTTCAAATTTATTTTCAATTTCAACAAGTTCAATAAATGGAAACTTAGAAACCCACTCTAACATGAAAATCCTTCACAAGTCTCATTTTCTTACCTTTCTCTTTCTTCTAGAAATGGTGTCCTCTAAGTATTTGTTGTGGTGGAATTTAAAATTTGTTGACTACCAAATTTTTCACCTCTGACATTCAATTGGGCAGGTGAGTTTGACAAAGTCCTAACACTAGAGTAGAAATGTAAATCACCCAGTGAAGTAGTTTCAACTTCATTCAATGAGATGTCTTCAAGGGGAGGCATTTCATTGTCTTCGTCGTTGACATTGTCATTCATTAAAGCATTAATGGAATCATTTCGAATGCCATCATTATCCCTTGATTGTGTTGGTCATGCTAGAAAAGGATGAGATTTCGTAGATGGTTTCTCAATATAAAACACAATTTTTCGTATGTTAGTACTAGGATGTGTGTTTCACTTGCTTTTTTTTTTCATGAGATTCTCTTTTTAGTTGTCATTTTCCTGTAAGGACATTTTTTGAGGTGGCTGCGATGAGATGAAAATTGACTAAGGCATTGCAATTTCACATGACATGGAAAAAATGACACTGGGGATGATGCACAATGCACATATACTAGCGGTACCGTAAAATCAAAAAATGACATATTTAAATAGATTATAGCATTGTTAGCAGCTTAACTTAAAAAAGCATATAAAACAATGCAACATGATAGAAAAAAGTTTTAAATTAGATCATTACTGAATGGACTTATCTGAACTAAGTGCTTGTAGGATATAAACTGCAACGCTGTAGTTGAAAAAACCTTGATTTATTTGATTTTTGTAAGCAAAATGTTGAATCCTTTTCACAAATTCGTAAATAAAAAAGATTTAAAAACGTTTGCTGATTAGTCTCTAGAATCCATAGAATTTCTCCCTAAAAAATCGGTGATTGAGACCAAAGGTTCCATAGAATTCTTGGCGATTTATGAACGTTTTAAAATTCCAACCCGTTTATTACGCAACAATCCTTTGCAAAATACATGTTGAGTTTAAAGATTTTTTGGCTATTCACATGGAACAAATTCACATAGTGATCAAAATAGCCAAATGCATATTCCAGAATTCCTACTATTTGCCTAATTACGAAAATTTGTTGGTAAATTTTACTGTGGAGGATGTTGAATTTCAAGTGTGTGGAGTCCATTCAAGCTCAAGATGACATAACTTCTCAGTATGTCCAATAAAAGCCTTGACATTGTAAAAAAATAAAAAATAAAAAATAACAAAGCGTATTTTATGGATGGCGTTCATCGTTGATGGATGATGCTATCATGATTGTTGATGGGAGGAACCCTGATCGTTTCCATGATAGCTAGAGAGAAACCATATTCACAAATGTGCATGAAATTAATATCCAGGGATGTAAGGCCCACTCCACATCATTGTCTCTGAGGTGTCATGTGAGATGCGCAAGTGAATTCCCCTTACATGTACGTGTGTTCTAACTACCCAAAAAACACAAGGGCTAAAATTGCAAACAAAAAAAGAATTGACATTAGTAGTATTGATCTAGCACTCCTTGCGTTCTAAGATATCTCCAAAATATGTTGCCTTGATGAATTGCACACCACACCCCCTTTCTCCTTCACACAATTGACAAAAATGGCATGTGGTTGCAGGAAAGAAAAATTTAGCATTGACTCTATACAATGTTTTCCTTTCCCTCGGCTTTCTCCTCCCTCAAATCCCTTATTCATCATCCCTCTTCCTCTCTCACAATTTTGCTCCCTCCATTCAGTATAAATTTTAGTGTCCAATCTTCAGTAATTCACAAATATTTGGTTTTTAAAATTTGGATTTAGCTAATTTTGAGGTGTTAGGTTGCTAGGTATTTTGCCTAAATTTTCTAGGTACAAGTTCATTTTTTGAGTTGATTCGCCTAGTGTTTACAGTTAATCCAAATTTTAATATTTAAATCACCTTTTTTACATGCATATAAAAGAAATTTTCTACCAGCCACTCGCATTATACTACAATTGTTATTGACTGACAACATTTCCTTTCAATTCATAACAATTGCTAAGATTTGAAAGTCATTATTAAAATTTGTCAAGTAATATCTATAGTTTATTTCTAAGGGGTCTTAAAATTTATCCTGCCTCCATTTTACCTTCTTTGACGCACCCCTCCAACATTTTCATTGTACAAATGTTCGATTACTAGTAAATAAGTTTTAAAAAAATTCAATTCCTCCCCACTTTTCATTTAAAGCATAAAAAAATAAAACAAAACTTAGCCTTTCGATGGCTAGCATTCCACGTGGGTTTCAAATTAAAGGCAAAGGAAATAATGTGTGGCCGATACTGGTCTGTTTATATTTCTTCATTTTATTTACTAAAACAAATTGGGCGATTTCTCATAAAGTTTTTATATGAGAAAAACCTTACACCTAAAGTTGCCTTCCTCACCCTCTCTCTAGATTGCCCTCCTTTTGCTTTAATTGGTAAGTAGAACTCAAGTTTTATTTTTAAGATCAAATACCTAATGCAGGGGCAAAAGAAAAGGAAAAGTGTGCAATGAAAACAGGGCAACAAAGCTGTACATTTTTATCAGTTAGGGTTGTGGCGGAGTAGGTCGACTGGTTAGCGACGGTCGCATCTTCACTATTTCATCGTCAAGAGCGCCGAGCTTCTTTGCCGAACGCGCTGCCTCGAAGAATCGCCTCACGGAATCCTCTATGTATTTCTTCCCTTCTCTTACATTCATCTTCTTTCCGATTTCGTCTGGATAACTTTTCAGAAGAAAATCTCCGTTCAATTGAGCAGCGAGCTGCACTAATTCCTCTTGAAACTCGCTTAGCTTGGCGTCCTCGTTCGCTCCACTCTGTCTTATCTTTGGAGGCTCCGGCAGCGTCTCTGCGAGAACAAACAAGATACTAAAAACATGATATTCAGAAAATAAAAATTGGATTTTTTTTCCCATTTCTTGTGTGTAATGTCGGAGGATTACCTGGGCAATCTGTTCTGGGTGTAGTTCGGGCCTGAACGACGGTTTCGAAGGTCCCAGCCCACGCATCTCTCTTGGTCAAGAAATCAGATTTCAGATTGAACATCTTTTTAACGGTTGCAGGTATCGACGAATGCTCGAATTGGGAAGATGGGTTGGGCCCGTTTGGTCCATGCACAACTGTAAACAATGCCATTAGCGTCAAACATGCATATTAAAACTCATATATCGATTCTGGAGAACTCGATTTAAGATTGTCACCTGTTCCTTTATTGATCCAGGGAGAGATCATGATTGTCGGGACTCGAACCCCTAACCTGTCAAAGTTGAAGAAGAAGGGGTCAGGGCCCACGATATTATCAGGAGAGGGAACATTCGTTACAGGCGTGGGAACATGGTCGAAGAAGCCACCGTGCTCGTCGTATGTAATGAGCAACAAAGTCTGGTTCCACTGAGGGCCGGATCTGAGAGCCTCGTAAACCTCTTTCACAAATTTCTGCCCTTCAGACACGTCGTGAGAGGGATGGTCATCGTTGGCAGGAAACAGTTTGGTATCCATATACCGCTGCTCCACCACCACATAATTCGGCAGCTTCCCGTGCTTGGCGTGCAGCTTGAATTCCACGTCGTAAGAATGGAATTTCGACACGTACTTGAGTTTTCTCAGATTTTTGTAGAAGAGTGTCGCGGGAATGTTCTGATAATAGATCCCGAAGGAAAGACCCGACTCGTCTATGGAGTCGAAAATTGTTTTTTGCGGATACCCGGCAGCCAACAGTTTGGGTATATTGCTGGTGGCGCCATGGGAGGTCGCAGAGTGGACGTACAGTCGATTGGGCTGAGTGGAAGCAGGGACGGAGGCGAACCATCTATCAAATACAGCGAATTCGCTGACGAGAGAAGTGTAGACGGGCACCACCGCAGGCCTGAAGCCGTTCATGACAGTGTGAGACATGTTGGGTCCCATGGAAGCGGCTTGCTGGACGAAACCGTTCATCGGAGGTGGATTCGCAGAAGTGTCCTCAGAGCCGAATATCTGCTGCCTGATCGCCTGAAACGAGTGTCCCGGATCTGGATCTACATACTCTGCCTCCTCCCGGAAAAACACCTTCCCGGATTGCGGGTCTGTTGTGGAGGTGGGATTCCATTCCTGCCCAGTTACGCCCTCGATTTGGGGATTAATGGACTGTTTCATCCATCCCACCATGTGGTCGAAGGATCGATTCTCCATCACAAGAATTACTATGGTCTGTATCGGACCAGTGATGCCATTTCCACTCACAACCAGAAACATGCTAACCACGAAGGCCATTGATGCCCATGTGGGTTTCGCATTCTTTCGCACCGCCTCCATCACTGAACACTCGCCGGTTTGGTTTCAGTGGGCTGTGCACTACGCAATTAAAGCGTGTGCAGAAGATAACAAGCTTAGAAGACAGAAAAGATGTGCGGCTGCAGAAATGACAGACAATACGAATATGATTGGCGGTTGGCGGCCACGAATATCACATTACTTAGTGACAATTAACATGTATCAATTTTTTTTCTTTCAGTACCGTGCTGATTGCACTGTTGGCTCATCTCGATTCTTCAGATATTTGTTGTGTTACTGGATCCACATTAACACTGCCTCAGTTCAGAATTTCTGTACGTCTAGTTGTAAATTGGTATTTTTTATTTATACTGTATTTATCAAACAATTTTAAAAATAAAAGTCCAGTAATTTTGCGACTGTGCTTGTCGTTTCTATACATATTAATATAGAAAATGACGGTGGTATTCTGAATTTGTAATTCGAAAGAGACAGAGATTTGCAAATATTGGTGTCAAGGGGCAGTTAAACTGGGCATTGACAACCCTCCACTCAAAATGCACCACCTGGGGAGTGGGAACCTTGTGCAGAGCATTTTATCCTCGCCTGTGACGTAATAATTGTTTAAAATATACACATCAGGTTAAAATAATTTCCTTGGGAAAGAACAGTAGAAAAGATCTAGTTAGGCAGGTGAAGTGTGAACGCTTTGGAAAATGCGGCCCCTGTTTAGGGTCCCTTCCAATCATGTCGGTGTTATCCGTTGCAGTGGGTCCGCGAGACAAACTCGTTTGGAACACATATGTCGAGTATCAGCACCAAACGTGTTATGGATGGGTAACTACATATACCAAAGATATTTTTACCCTGCTGCATGCCTGGAAATTGACTGCCTGTAGGCCGGGGTTTTTTTTTCCCTTGATTTTAATCGTATAATATCGGTAAAAAGAATATTAGGTTAAAATTTTATAAATTCATTGTTTTTAAAAAGCGTTGCCAATAAATATATATAAAATATGTTAAAATATACAGTTTATTTGTATATGTGAAGAAATCATAAATATAAGTATAGAAAAAAAAGAAATTTATAGTCACAAGAAAGAGCTTAGCCCTCAACAAATTTTGATTTCACACGCACATATAATTTGAAATTCGAGACGTAACCCCAATAATATTATATACCTTCAACTTCTTACATATTGAATCATTTATACTATTTTTCATAAAATTTATAAAAAATAATTTTATGACCTAATAAATTCTGTAAAAATTAATATATTTTAATAAATAAAAAATTAAATTATATATAAATAAAAAAGTCATAAAAAATCTTTGGTAATATATATTGCCTAGTACCCTATATTAATATGGAATAATAACAGCAAAAATTAAAAAAACCTTAGTAATACCTTATATTAATGAAAAAAAAAGGTTGTGGAGTACAACTTCTCAATCAAAATATAATTTGAACTCTAAATGGGTGTAGGGAAACTTTACAATGAAGTATTTATTAAATAGTTGAGAAAGAAGTTTGAGTTTATAAATGTTGACATCAAATATAACATGCTTTCTTTTAAATGGATGTTATATAAATTGTGTAGCAAAATGCTTAAAATATATATGGCTTTACAGGGTCTAATGATTGCAAAAAATATATATACGGTTTTATAGGCTGTAATGATTGCAAAATAAGTATAAAATGTATTTGTTGAAATGGTCTTGAAAGTTTTAAAACAAATACAATGGGTGAGTGTAAAGGCAAAGTCCATAATTTTTGTAGTATCCTCAAAATAGAAATCTTAGAATAGGGTATGGGCATTCATCAAAGTATAATTGAGAGTATATTGTAATTAGATATTGTATTTGCAAATTCCTTAGTAAACATGTATTCAACCACAATTTATATGAAGATAAATGTAATTGAAAAAATGAAATATAAACATTTATTTCACATTTTGCCATTTTTTGTGAACTTCCTTGCCTTTTTAAATGCAAAATGAATTATTAGAATATAGTATGGTAGGGGATTTGAATTATTGAGACCTATATTTTTGATTTGGGACATGATAAGTACTCATTGTTTGGTGAGAAGGAAGAGTCGTGGTTAGGGTTAAACACATTGAATAGTAATAAAAAATGATAAATATGCATAAAAAAGAAGATGACAATCATCACTAGATATAAATCCACTTTACATAAAATTATTAAATTGGATGTGGAGTTGTACCATCAAAACCCATAATCAAATATAAGTGTTGAAGGAAGGTTTTTGTCAAAGAGAGCTAAAATTTGGGATGGAGGTACTAAGTTAGCAATAATGAGCCCCAACTACCTCCATTAGGACATAACCAACCTAAAGATACGAGCTAAGAATATTTCAAACTAATATTAGTAGGTTTGGACATAGCCACCTTAAAGATACGAGATGAGAATCTTTTAAACTAAAACAAACAACGATGAACCATAGTGTATAATATAATCATAATATATCACGTCTTTATTGGTAATAGGGACATAACTATAACCTTTGCAACTAACTGGATAGGAGGATAGGTGGTGTTAAAATATGATTTGGTAATAGGTGAACCTAATAATGACATAGGGTACATGCATGAAGATGGGTAACAAAAAATGGAAAAATTCTGGAAACAAAAACACACGTACATGCGTTATAAAGCGAATATGCTACTGTGTATAAAAAAACACCCAAAATTGTGATATTTTCTTTTTACTTTCCTCTAATTTGTGTCTCTAGAGCAAGGAATTAATTTGCGTTTTGGCCTACAACAATTTTTTGTCCAACCATCTCAAGAATTCACTAATAATAATCGATGACATGCCAAAGAAGAGGTAGGAATGGCTCAATTTTTTAAATTTTGTCTTTTATTCAATTAATTTTTAATTGTTTGCATTTTAAAATATACGTTTTATTTTTTCATAGCTTGTCAATGTCGTTGTGCAAATCCTCTCGAAGACCTCCTGAAAACCCTCTTGAAGATCCTATTGAACAAACTCCTCCAGACACTCCTTCAATTCCACAAGACCCAACAACACACCCTAAAGATTTGATAGGTAAAATTGTTGAAAACAAACTTCATATTGAGGAGTGATACAAACATTGAGAGACCCCCAATCAACAAACCCTCACCATATTTCTTTGGCAAAATCATTGCACATCTTGATAGGATAAGTTGATTCAACAACGAGTCAAATTGATAAATGTGAGTCATATAGAGATACATGTAGGACATAATATGCAACTAAATTGTCTGATGAGGAAATTAAAAGAAAAATATATGAAAAGATCAAGTATGTCCCCTATTTATATACCTTAGAACCAATGAAGAGCTACCATTGAATTGAAAAAGATTCCCGATACATTGGTGCACTCATAATGGTATAATATTTAATTTTTAGGAGAGTTTGTAGATAGTTTTTGATCAGGCACCTTACAATAACCATGAGGTCCAAATTTATTTTTTGAGGAGACTCTATTGTGAGCTTATTCTAATTGAGATTTCAAACTCTTATGACCACATTGAGTTTTAGGGCAGAGGTAAAGGATTTGTGTAAGATAAAGAGGGTGCCCAACGAGCCACTTAATCAACTTGCTAGAGTCAAAAACTGAGGCAGAATATGTAGCTTCCTATCATGCTTGTCAAGAGGCAATTTGGATAAAAGGCCTATTGGATGATTTTGGAAGAGATCAATATAAGATGAAGGTATTGTGTGACAATAAACGTGCTATTTATTTGGCCAAGAATCTGGCTTATCACAGTAAGACAAAGCATATTGCAGTTAAGTATCATTTTTTCAAACATGTTATTGATGTAGGGACAATAGCACTGGAAAAGGTCCACACCACAAAAAATTGTGCTAATATGTTCACAAAACCAGTACTTTTAGAGACGCTAAAATGGTGTTTAGATTCTCTTGGCTTGCAAAAAAGGTGACGAGTTGGTCATGTAAGATATTAAGTAGATTTGTTTTCAAGGTGGCGATTGTTAGATATGTGCCAACAAAGTAAAATTTTTGATCCCTTTGCAGCGCGGTTTGTAACTCACTTATTAATGGGGGGTGTGGGGGGACTTTCCCCCCCCACTCTTGTCGCAGGGGGGTCCAAGGGGGGGTGGCAACATGTTATGGAGCCCCCCTTGGCGGGGGTTCGGGGGATCCGCCCTCGAAACAAAAAATAAAGAGTCAATCCGTTGTTTCTAGAAAGACGAATTCAACCGAATTCTATTTTTAGAAAGGAAAATCCTAATTACATTTTTCCACTTTATTTTAAGGAGGAATCCTAACTGTACTTCACTAATTAGGTGTATATATTTTTTTGTGGAGATCTAAAGTTTCTCATAATGAGTTCGCATGTAATCAATTCATCTTGAGTTAATAAAGCTTGATATCTTGCATTGTGGATGTTTCTCTAAGCACTTAGCTAGGGTTTTATCACATAAATCTGGTGTTCATCTCTTGCATGTTTGGTATTTCACATATTTGATTTATCTCTATCTCTGTAAATTGTTATTTTGTTATTTACATTTCTACGTATTCATTTGTGCATAGTCTGTAATTTCCTAACAACCTAATCAAATTGCTAGAGTCAGTTCCTAAAAGCTCCATGAGCCTAAGGTGTTCCCCCATTATGTACAAGACACTATAGAGAGAGACACATTACATGTCATTGGATCTCTCACATATAGACTAGTTGAGCACACTGTCCATGTTCATGATGAGACTGAGGGTGTGCAAGGTGATAGTAGGAGACCCATTCCTAGTATACACTTCCACACTTCTTGTGGACTCTTTATATATTGGATTTTTCGAGATGAAGGAGGCATTTTTAGATGATTTTTTCACAGAGACATTTGGCATATTTTTCACCACCACACAATATCACCCCTAAGAGCAAGTGAAAAAAAACATCTAACAATGAATGGGAGCCACATCATGATTCTTAATCTTAGCTTAGCTTATTCTAATATCAACATGCAAGATTAAAATCAAGAAACCCACAATCCTCTTAAAGTTCACCCTTGTTCTATAAGCAAAGATCATAGTATTCTGCTTATGTATAAAGATCACATAATTTCTTGGACACTAGTTCTTATGAGTTTCAAATTATCATAACTTTGTTTTATCACATGATGTATGCTCTCCCTTCCAATTCAAGAACAAACTATTCCTTGATCCATGTACACAGTCCTAGCTTTTAGTAGATAAGATCATTCTGATTCCTATGAAGATCAATGATGACTGTAATAGGTTCTTTAGCAACTTTACTTCATCTTGATATATTCACCATTCTAGGCATTTCTCTTTTGAGATTGGGTTACCTTCTTCTTCCTTTCTCTATGACAATCCTTTTATTTGGTTATGAATTGTGATGACTGGTCCTTCATTCTAGAATCCTCTACGAGCATTCATAAATCTGACCCTTAATTCATTTATCTCAATACATTATGGATCTTGAGATCATTTCACTAAGCTTTTGATCTTTGTAGACATGCAAGGACTTGATTTTCCAATCGCATCATGAAAAACTTTGGCACAAAAGCAAACAACATGCAACAAATTTTTGTCATGTATATATTTTTTCTTCACAATTCCAATTTCTGTACAAATTTGACATATTTTAGGAGTCCCTACAAGGAACATATGTCCTAAATTACATCCATTTTTGGTTTGTAATTTGAAAGTTATGACTGTTTTCTTGGGAAGACATTACGTTAAATAGTTTGTATGCATTCTCATTAGTAAAATTTATGTCATCAAGAACTTTGTGCTAACTCTATATTATGACTCCTAACTTGTTTAATTTACAATATGGATAAAAAAGGTTCATACGTTCCAAATTTCAGAGGATGAGATCTTGAAATGACCTAGATATGTTAATTTTTTCTTCATACCATGTCCTAAGGTTTGTAGAAGCCCGAGAGTAGGTTATTTGAGCTAATTTATTGTTTCAATCATTTTAAGGCCCAATTTTGATGGGTTTAACTCTGTATTACCATTCCATACCATCCTAATTCCTTATCCCATGCATAAAAAGCCTCTTGCTACTTCACACACACAATATCACTTAGAGAACAATGAAAACCTTACACAGTACATGCAGTCTTAAAGTCAATTCATGTCAATTTAATATTTTCATTAAAATATGAGACTAGTATCATTAAAAGTAACTTCATACATGTCTAAGGAGTTGAGGGAACACCAATTACATGCCCATGACCTTTTCTTGACAACTCTGCAACTCTTTACATGAGGATTCTTGATTTTTTCCTATCCTCATTTCTCCTCTGCCCTATATTACACACCTACATGCTCCCTAACTAACTCCCCCTTCTAAACTCCTTATTCACATAGAGACATTCAACCCATTCCTTTTATTTCTCATGACCATAACAAGTATATGATCTTGTTTCTAAGATAAGACTTTGACTCACTAGTTGTTGAGATTTTCACTCAACTTACAAATAAGAATAGATGATAGATGTTTTTTCAAACTAACACATTGTTATGACAACTAAACATATCCTCTTAATATCCTAATCCTTCCTCCTACGTAGAAATATGGTGTAAGAACAACTCATATTTACCTTGACACCTATTTTCCTACTTTTACTCTCACAGAATATTTATTACATACATAATTACAAATATTCAGAAATATGATTTCTTGGAGGGAAACTTATTTGAAACACCTAGTACTTAGTTTAATGTCTTAAGAAGGCTTATTATGGCTTGTTCATGTTCCTTCAAGAATCATGAGATGCTCCTGCATCAGACTCCCTAGATAAGAAAAATATTTGAGTTCCAGCTCAAATGTCTTTTGCTTCCTTCTTCAAATTCAATCTTCTTTGTATCCTCTAGATCCCATTGTCTCTTCTTGTAGTAATAGTGTCTTGAATCTTCTTGATGTAGTCTTTTTCCTTTATCTTCTTATTTCTCTATCTCTCTCTCTTCTTCTGGTATAGTCTCCTCCTCATCTCTTTCTCAACTGCAAAACTCCATGTCCATTTTTCACTAACATTCATGTCTTCAAATAGTACTTGTTCTCCTTGGTTTAAGAGCTTGTTCATTGAATTATTAACTTCATTCATCTCATCAACTTTCAAACTTGCACTCAAAACATCAAAATCAAGGTTAGATGCAAAAAATTGAGGCCATGTATCCCCTTGATTGTCTCCATGTTGATGTTCTTTTCTCAAATCTGCCATCATCATCATGTTTTGCTCTAGTCTTGTCTCATCCTCAATCTGATCAATAATTTCCTCATTCTGATCTGAACTTTGTATGAATCCCTCTTGAAGGACTCAATAGCTCCTTTATCTTCTTTATCTCTTCACTCAATGTAACATCATCTATATCATCATATTATTCATCAAATTTAGGAGCTAAGTCTATGTTTTCTTCTTCCAAATCCCGTTTCTTATCAACATACTCTTTCACCACTTCTTCTTGCTCATCAATTATTCATAAGTTTCATTCAAGAGGTATGAATCATCTTCACTCTTTTCCATTACATGATTATAACAATGATCTTTACAAGCCAAACCAGATCCTTCTCCCTATTGCATATAGGTTAGCAAAAACATGCTCTTCCACGCTTCATCTTCTTCTAAACTGAATTGAGAGCAATAAATCATAGGAAGATATTCACAAGTGTCATAATTCAAATCATCATCAACAATTTGTTTACCTTTTATCTCCCTTGGTGTACTCTCTTGTGCTCATTGAATGACTTCTTGCATGCTTGAAATGGCTTCAACCTTCTTCCAAAAGCTTCTTGGTACTATCATCACCTTCTCAAATTCATCATCACATACACCTTCTTGAAGATGTATGCTCCATCATTAGCTTTTGCATTCTTAGCCACCCATACTTTAGTTTTCACCTTACCATATCTATTTCTTGAGCCATTTAGGAAACTTGTAACCATGCTCTTGTGCCAACTTTGAAATATCGAATCTTCTTTTTCCTTTCACCATGTTGTACACCTTGCATTAGCATTATAAATAGGAAAAAATCAGATTTTTAGAAACAAAATTTATATTCTTGAGAACCTGTTGGTTTGGTGTATGCTCTTCCATGCTTTGACTTCTTGAACATTTCTCCTTGTATGCATGACTGAAATCAGCATTTGAATTCATCTTATCTATTTTTCCTGTAGGTTGTTGTATGATGACATTTCTCTTCAAGACTTTCCAGTGTTTATCAACATCTCCTTTTGGTGTACTTGATCTATCTCTTCTAAAACATCTTCTAAAGCATCATAGAAATGTCTGAATCTGATTCATTTTCTTCTTTACTTACTTGTTGTGTTTTATCATTATCTTCTTCTTTATGGATGCTTTAAAATGCATCTCTTCCTCATGAATTATCACAAGTTCTTTCATTCCTCCATCTCTTTCAATAGGTTCTTTATTTGACCCATTTCTTGCTATCTTCAAGGTCATGTCCTTGATCTTCTTAAGACCATTCTTCACACATGTATATACAAACTTGAAACACAAAGTTAAAAATCATAGCAATATACAAAACATCTTCAATAGTGTCTCCTTCATGGACACTCTCTTCTTCTTCTCACTTTTCTTTCTCAAGTGCTTCTTTTGGCACTTCTCTCATGTTCTCTCATGTTCTCCACAATGAGAACTCTCTTCACATCTTCACAAAGGTAACTCATTCTTCTTCTTCATTTATTTTTCCAAGGCAATCAAAATCTTGCCTTTTCTTCTTCTCCATGAGTAGCTTGATTTCCACTTTACCTTCTTTCTCAATTTCCATCCAACTTATTGGATCATCATGGTTCTATTATGGACCCCAATTTCTCAATCCATCTCTCTTAGTTCCTTTATCTCTTCATGCTTAAACTAAGTCTTTCCTTGTTCTATTGCATTTCCCTTCTTTTAATCCCTTGATGTTGCTCAATCTCTCCATTTCACTAATATCTTCACTAAAGTCTTTTCCACCTTGGTCTATTGATCCTCTCTCCTAGGTCTTTTGCACTCTAGTCTTTTGGTCTATTCACTTTCTCAAAATCCTAGTCTTATTTCACCTTGAGTCTTGTTGACTCCTTCTCAATCTATGGGTTTAAGGGATTCTTCTTACCACACTACCTTCCTTAAGTCCTTTATAGGCAATTGACTACATGTAGTCTCTTCTTGATAAACACCTGGAAACGCATTATTTATCCACATTTCAAAAAATATGAATTACAAGAGGTATCCTTCTCTCTAATACCACAAATGATTGCCTAATATTAGCTCAGCTTATTTGCATATCAACTGATCATGATCATGTAAATGTATTTATCAAGAACCCACACTCCTTATTAAAATACAACTTTTGAATTGGTCTGGAGGAGATCATAACATTCATTAGCCAAGACATAAGAACTCACCTTACTTGCCACTTGATTGTCACTAAAGCTCCTCATTAAGAGATATCATGACAGAGTTTCATAAGTTCCATTGTCTAATGCTTACTACCAAAATCCATTTACCCTACTATAACCCATCCAAATGATCAACACCACCAAAATGCTTGTCAATTTAGCTTCTTGTATGTATTCTTCTCCTACAAGACCTTAAGGTTAGAAGAAACTACAGGAGTAAACAAACTAAATCCTGTATTTATAAGAAGACATATTACTCTCTATGATCCTTCAAATTCATGTGAAAGATCATCTCAAGATTACATCATTTCTTCCACAACTTTCAAATTGATTCCATAACATTAATCACCTTTAGGTCTATGTCTCCCTTCCAAAGGTTTTGAACAAAAATGGTCCAAATTTGAAATTTGAGGGACTGAACCTTATAGATCATTTTAAACATGTTCAAAAAAGATCATCAATGCATTATTGTATGTGTAATTTAAATTATAGAATGCTCAAATTTGCCTCTAGGACCACAATTTAGGCTTCTAAGATAGTTATTGACCATTTCCTCATATAATAATCTCTTACATGCCTTTAAGAAAAATGGCCTGAAAATCCATCTTTAGAATGACATAATACATCTTATACAGTCATGAATTTTGTGTTACTTGAAAACCCCGTTTAAAAGATCATCCTTATCATTCATAAATCTGACCTTGTGCATATTTCCTCAATACACTATGGATTTACTTGATTTCCTTTACTACTAATTTCTACATCCTTCTAATACATGAAGGAGCTTAAAATTTCCTCAACTTGTGTATCATTCAAAACTGTAATGCACAAGAGCATTCATAGTCCTAAAAAGGCAAATTTCAAACTCGTTATACTATTTTACTAACACAACCAATTTATCTATAGGAAGACATCAATAAACAGAGTTTATGTAATCTCTATAAGGAACCAAATTTGGTCTTAAATACAAAACAAAATTTTACATGTGGAATGGAAAGTTACGATTGTTTTCCTGACAGACATTGATCAACCAGTTTGGACAAGATTCCCATTTTGTGACAATTTTTAAGCCTTTCATCAGACCTGAAGACTATCAACTTTGTCCTTATGACTCTGTCTCATTGTATTTCATTTTACAATAGGGATGAACCAAATTTTGTGCATACTCCTCATCAATATATAATATATATAAGATTTGGAACCTGGAAAATTCTTAGAATAATAAGATATGCTTCAAAACCATCCTAAAGTTTGGTTTAAGAGGGTTTTAAAACCTGATAGTGGGAAGATTGAGCTATTTTCTTGTTTAAATATTATCTAACACTCTGAATTTGGAAGGACACCATTTAAATGTCATGTGAATTTCCATTCACTAACATGATTAAGGGTCTGTAGAATCCCAAAAGCAGGTTATTTGAGCTAGACTCTTTCTACTTTACCCACACAATATCACTTAGAGAACAATGGAAACCTTACACAGTACAAACAGTCTTAAAGTGAATTCATATCAATTTAATATTTCATTGAAATATAAGACTAGTATATTAAAATTACCTTCATACATGTTTGAGGAATTGAGGGAACACCAATTACATGCCCATGACCTTGTCTTGACAACTCTGCAACTCTTTACATGAGGATTCTTGATTTTTTCTTATCCTCATTTCTCCTCTGCCCTATCTTACACACCTGCATGCTCCCTAACTAACTCCCCCTCCTAAAATAATCCTTATTCACATAGAGACATTTGACCCATTCCTTTTATTTCTCATGACCATAACAACTATATGATCTTGTTTCTAAGATATAAGACTTTGACTCACTAGTTGTTGAGATTTTCACTCAACTTACAAATAAGAATAGATGATAGATGTTTTTTCCAACTAACACATTGTTATGACAACTAAACATATCCTCATAATATCCTAATCCTTCCTCCTACTGTAACAATATGGTGTGAGAACAACTCATATTTACCTTGACACCTATTTTCCTACTTTTACTCTCATAGAATATTTATTACATACATAATTACAAATATTCATAAATATGACTTCTTGGAGGGAAACTTATTTGAAACACCTAGTACGTAGTTTAATGTCTTAAGAAGGCTTATTATGGCTTGTTCATGTTCCTTCAAACATCATGAGGTACTTTTGCATCACATCACTATTGGGGTTATCATTCAGCAATTGCTTCTAAAAGTGGAGCTAGTGGGGGTTTGGAGGTTGGAAAAGGTTCTTGAGGTTTTGATGATGTTACTGTTGATGGTGATATTACTCATGAGCATGAAAGGGATGAAAGTTGGTGGGATTGAATATGAGGACCTTGATTTCTGGAGTCAACATTAAATATTATGACTTTATATTGTGGATATTGACCCTAATATTGTATGGCGTCAATTATGATTGTAAATCTATTTTTGTATTATAATATTGTTATGTATTTTGAGTAATTATTAAGTTGTTTGATTATAATATTTAATTTATCATTGTTTCCTTCAAGTTTTTGGGCATTTGTATTCAATGTATTTTATATTTTTAACTATGCTTCAGTACAATTTTCTACTTTAACATAATTTTCATTTTTTTATGTATATCATTGAAATTCAAATTAACATAAAATTTTATAACTAAAATTGTATAATATAATAATATAATTAAATAAAACTAGGACCGCCAATATAGTCCTAAATAATGATGAAATTAAGTCACATTAGCTTAGACCAAAAAAATCACAATTTAAGTCATAGTTAGTGTTGTAATTTAAGCTAGATAAGTGTTACCATTTAATTCTTAACTAATGTCAAAATCTAAGTCATAACTAGTGTTGCAAATTAAGTCACAACTAGTGTCAAAGTTTAAGTTGATGTAGTGTCACAATTTAAGTCAAGATCAATAGTCGCAATTATTAAAGACCTGATATTAAGTTGCACGAAGCGTCACTTTTTAAGTCACACAAAAGGTCAATGTAAATATTAATGTAAAGATCCTTACTAAGTCATAAGTTAAGTTAGGATAAATTCAAGAATACCATTTATTAAGTTGCATTTTAAGTCATCCTAATGTCCTATTGGAAGACACCCTAATGTCATATGAAGACACAATTAACAATGCATTTGAAGATATTCTAACGTCTCCATTTAAGACATCATAACATCACCCTAACATTACACCAGGGTGATGTTAGGATGGGGTGTTATGATGTCTTAAATGGAGATGTCAGAGTTTCTTCAATGCAACATTCTTATTTATGTCATTTAAATTTGTAGTTTAAGTCGTCGACGTTAAGTCATTTTCATGAATTTAAATCCAAATTTAGTGTACCTATTTGTGATTCAAAAAAACATAGCTGGTGAATTAAAGGTGACTCAATAAAAATTTAAATTGTGAATTTAATTGGTCAAAATGTTGTAGTGTCTCTATGGAAATGAGCATATCTGTCATCCCAGAAATTTAAAGTTTCTTAGAGTATATGAAATAACTTACCAAGTCATTGAGACTAATAAGAGTTACTTTCAAGGAAGAATAGGTTATTTTGAATATGAACATGCATAAGAACAAAATGGCTATCAAAAATATTTTTGCATTTTTATCCCAAATTTTACACTAAATCATGAAGTTCCACATGTGCACACTAAGAAGAGTAGAGGCCATGCACTATTGTGAGACAATTGTCAAGCGTGTGTTAATTTTTTCTAGCTTCCAATGGGTCATCCTGGAATGCATGATGTCATACATGGAAATATGATAAATGTGAGATTTATTTCATAGTGTGAAGAAATTAACATTCAAGAGTACATGTATATGTGGGGAGAAACATATTTGACAAATATGTGTAATATGTATTGTAAGGAACAAGATCGAGTCCATATCCATTTATTTACTTATCCCACATTTGATAAACATGGTAGTTGTAGACAAGAAAACTCTATGTTGGTTCAAGGAAGAGAATAGAAAATATGGTCATGAATATTGATATTCGAAAAGATGATATTACTTATGAGACATACTAGAAATATATGAGGTTTTTCGATCCTTACAATATAGAAGGGTAAGTGCACCAAGATGGTGGACAATTAAGTGGACATAAAAACTTAAATTCAGGTACCCGCGACGGTTTATAAACCACGCTCGCGTAATTATTTATTATAGGCTCGGTAATTTCCGAACCTAAAACCATGCTCAAAACCGCGAGTGCGGTTTGAAACCATCGCGGTCCTATGAGACAAAAAAGACAGACCTACGACTCCTCATTTTCCCTCATTTTTCCTTTCCAACCATGATTTCTCCTAGACCTTTGGCACTCGCACTTTGAATACCCCCTAAAAATTACTCTTCAGACTTGTGGATCACGATAGTTTCAACCATACCGCCAAGACAAAGAGGTAAGCCCTCGATTTTGATCAATTTGTTTGCATTTTAGGTTATTTTTTGTGATTTTCATGGGTTTTTCAATTTTTTGTTTATGTATACAATTTTTTTGTTTTGTCAGTTGCTCGATGAGCTCGTAATCCTGCAAACCCTCTCAAACAATCGTCAAAACCCTCCAAACATTCTGTAAAACCCTCCTCCAAACATAGATCCGCCTCCTGTGGCTCCTTCTATCCCCATGGAGCCAACAAGAACACAAGCTAATATCGTTGGAAAAATCCAACAAAATAAAATTGCCATTGAGAACCTTATTCAAAATATAAGACAAAATCATGCCACAAATCTGTCCTACATGACTTTAGCCAACACATTGTAAACATTGATTGGCGAAGTTGATTCTGCAACCAACCAAATAGACAGATGGAATACCTTTAGAGGTGATTGTAGGCAGTGGTATTCAAATAAATTATCCCATGCGGCCGTAAAAGACAAAAAAAAAATTGGAAAAGACCACATTTGTGCATTATTTACTAACCCAAGAACCAATGCCCCCCCCCACAGTTACTTGCAAATGGTTCCCAATCCATTGGTACCACGATGACCGAATCAAGAACAATTTTTGGGACTGATGGTGGATGGTTTTTGATTATCCACCATGCAACAACAATGAGGTTCCCCTCTATTTTTTGAAGAAATTATATTGCGAGTTCGTGCTTAATGAGGTCCCAAACTATTTTGACTTTTCTGATTTTTATGGGTGAGGTGGTGGCTCTGCACAGAGTAGACCTGGTGGACGCGTAGGTCAACCAAGGATCCCCCATGCCCCAAAACCCCCACTACCTTCAGTTATCCCTCCTACAGTGAAGGAGGTTGTAGAGATTGACACACTACATGCATTGAGGGAGCTCACTGACACTCTGACCCAACATACTGAGCAGATTACATCTGGTGATGTTGGTGGAGGCGCCAGTTCTAGTGCACCACACTACTGTGGATCATATGGTGCCATATGCACTGCGGGTGAGACATCATTTGCTGGATCACATGATTTCTTTTCTCTAGATGAGATGATGACAGATGTTTTTGGAACTGGTGCAACGGATCTTGGTCTTTCACAGGTAAATGTCAAATAAATATTTAATATATATATACAATAGTTTAATTCATGTTTGAGATTTTAATATATATGTATTTCATTGTACGTTATGTACATACATGTAAAAACTAATTTTTTAATTTTATTTTAAATAGCAAGAGCCGGTGAAGGAAACATCCGGCGTCGACATGCTAGCTACTACAGCTGGGCATGTTACAAACGTAAGTTTCAAGTTGTACTTAAATTTCAAATTTCATTTGATTGTGCACTTTTATTATTATAATGTTTCACCTATGTACATGTACATATTAATATATGTTTGTCTTTTATACGTGCAGGAGCCTGACGGGTCATCATCTAGTCTGGGAACTGAGGCTATTGGCACGTCTCACGTGACTTTTACGCAGGTTAGTTTCTCTTTACACTTTCCAGTTTCTAATCATGGAAGTTCACGTGGATTATGCTTTGGCTCTGTTATGTGGTAATCATGTAGATTAATATTGATTTGTACATGTTTTTTGTATAGCTTATGACTGCTAGAGAGACTCCTCCATTTATGCAAACTATGGAGGCTATTGTAGATACTGCCATAGCATCTGTAGATCCACTAACTGAGGTACAATTTTTCAAAATTTGTTAAATTTATTTAGGAATTATTTCTTATTACTTAAATATATAATATCAAATTTTGTACATGAAATATTTAATTTGAAATTTAATTATTTGTATGTAGCTTACCTCTCATGAGTCTACCATTGTCCCCTTCCACGCGTCAACGACAAATTGATAGGGATCATGACATTGCGGTAAGATTTCACATGCATTTTAACTAAATTCTAAGTTTCTAAATTTTGAATGTATTTTAAAAATATGGGTGTTAAAATCTTGTTGTTTATGAATGTGCAGGTTAGGTTGCAGGCCTGCTTAGAGATGCCTAGGACCACACAGATGAAATCCATAGTGGCATCTCCCTCCACTACATCCCCAGGTCGTGGACATGCTACTTCTAGTAGGGCGAAGAGAGGGAAGATGTTTCATGATTAGATTCATAGGACATGGATGTACATATATATATATATATATATATATATATATATATATATATATATATATATATATATATATATATATGGGTCCAGCTGGTCCTAGTTCATGATTCTTCATAGGACATTGTATATATAGCCTTATAATGCGGTCGCATGTGGTCTTATATGTATGACACACTTGGTTTGAGATGTACACATGTTATGAACTTATATTTTCAGAGACGTGCATTCAGCACACTTAGTTTGATACATTATATATCTGGATGTGTTGGTTTTCATAACAATGTTACTTCTATGTTTGATTCAAATTCATTACACATGATATCCTTCTATGTATGTATATTCTATGTATATTAATTCTATATGTATGTTTGATTTAAAATTAAAAAACTATGGTGCAACAATAAGAAGAAAATAAGCATATATCTCATGTACCATATTTTAGTGCAATAATAAGTTTTATGTATGTTATGACATGTACATGTCAAGGACTGAAATTTCACATGTTGTTGGAGTTGTTAGTAGATTTTAGGAAAATATAGGTAGAGAACATTGTTCAGCAGTGAAGTAAGAGTTTCACTACTTGTGAGGAAAAATAAATTATTGCATCACCTATAACAATATTGGTGATTCAATTTGTGGATATTTTGATTCATATTTTGTAAGTGATTTGGAAAAAAAAAGATTGAATTCTAGTTATGCTATTACACTTGTAACTGGACCTATCAGTTGGATTTCAAAGCTTCAAAATATTACAATTTTTTCAACTACTGAGGTAGAATATGTAGCTGCCTATCATAGTTGTCAGGAGGTAATTTGGGCAAAAATTTTATTAGATGAGTTTTGAAGATATCAATAGAAGATGAAGGTATTGTGTGACAATCAAAGTGCTATTTAATTATCCAAGAATCTAGCTTATCACAATAAGACAAAGCATATTTTAGTTAAGTATAATTTGGTTATCTTCTATTAATTTGCAGAAAATGCAATGAGTTGGTCGTGTAATAGATAAAGTGGATTGGTTATCAAGGTGGATATTATAAGATATGTGATAACAAAGTTAAATTTTAGATCCCTTTACGACAACAAGTTAAAAAAGTTGTGATTGTTGAAAAAGTTGTAATTGTTGAAATAGTTGAAAATAGTTGGTCGTGGCATTGAACTGACTGCGCGGACACGTCCAGGTGGCCAGGTGAATGCTAGAGGAGGCATCGTTTTGGTGTGTGACAACGTCGTTGCTTTTAGGCTACCTCGTTCGGGCGGAGTCCCTCAAGAGCCCTGAGACCAAAAAATCGTTCAACTTCGACGGGTGACTACGCAGACTCCGTGGCACATAGAGACATCTCGTTTAATCCTACACCTCGGCATAGGGATACTCTAAAATTGTTTTTTTCGGTTTTTTCCTTCTCTAATCGGTGCTCTTGCTACCTTATTGTTTGCAAACGCGCTGAATAGTGTAGTTTGAGACAATGTAAGGCTGTCTACCTATATATTTTGTAAATGATGGGTTGTGGCACTGAATCGACAGTGCGGAAATTTCTGGGTGGCCAGGTGAATGCTAGAGAAGGCATATTTTTGGTGCGTAACAACGTCGTTGCTTCCGGGCTACCTCGTTCGGGCAGAATCCCTCAAGAGCCCTGAGACCAAAAAATCATTCAACTTCGACAGGTGATTAGGCAGACTCCGTGGAACCTAGAGATGTCTCATTTGATCCTAAACCTCGGCGTAGGGACACTCTATAATAGTGTATCTTAGTTTTTTCCTTCTCCAATCGGTGCTCTCGCTGCCCTATTATTTGCAAACGCGCCGAATAGTGTAGTTTGAGAGGGTGTAAGGTTATCAAACGGAATATTGTGTAAATGGTGGGTCGTGGGACCAAACCGACTACGTGGACACATCTGGGTGGCTAGGTAAATGCTAGAGGAGGTGTCGTTTTGGTGCGTAAAAAATTCGTTGCTTCCGGGCTACCTCGTTCGGGTGGAGTACCTCAAGAGCCTTGAGACCAAAAAATCGTTCAACTTCGAAGGGTGACTACGCAGACTCCGTGGCACCTAGAGATGTCTCGTCTAATCTTACACCTTAGCATAAGGACACTCTATAATAGCATGTCTCAGGTTTTTCCTTCTTTAATCAAGGCTCTCGCTGCCCTATTGTTTGCAAACGCGTCAAATAGTGTAGTTTGAGACAATGTAAGGCTGTCAAATGATATATTTTGTAAACGATGGGTCATGGCACCAAACTGACTATGCAGACACATCCAGGTGGCCAGTTCAATGCTATAGGAGGTTTCGTTTCAGTGTGCAACAACGTCGTTGCTTCTGGGCTACCTCGTTTGGGCGGAGTCCGTCAAGAGCCCTGAGACTAAAAAATCATTTAACTTCAACGGGTGACTACGTAGACTCCGTGGTACCTAGAGACGTCTTGTCTGATCCTACACCTCAGTGTAGGGACAGTATACAATATCTTGTCTCGATGTTTTCTTTCTCCAATCAGTGCTCTGGCTGCCCTATTGTTTGCAAACATGCCGAATAGTGTAGTTTGAGACAGTGTAAGGCTGTCAAATGGTATATTTTGTAAACGGTGGGTCGTGGCATTGAACCGGCTACGCGGAGATGTCTGGGTGGCTAGGTGAATGCTAGAGGAGGTATCGTTTTGGTGCGTGATAATGTCGTTGCTTCTGGGCTACCTCATTTGACTAGAGTCCCTCAAGAGCCCTCAAACCAAAAAATCATTCAATTTCGACGAGTGACTACGCAGACTCCGTGGCACCTAGAGACGTCTCGTCTTATCCTACACCTCAGTGTAGGGACACTCTCCAATAGACTGTCTCAGGTTTTTCCTTCTTCAAACTATACTCTCGCTGCCCTATTGTTTGCAAACGTGCCGAATAGTGTAGTTTGGGACAATGTAAGGCTGTCAAATGGTATATTTTTTAAACGGTGGGTCGTGGCATTGAACCGACTACGTGGAAACATCTGGATGGCTAGGTGAATGCTAGAGGAGGCATCCTTTCGGTGTGCAACAACATCGTTGCTTCCAGGCTACCTCGTTCAGCGGAGTCCCTTAAGAGCCCTGAGACCAAAACATTGTTCAACTTCGACGGGTGACTACGTAGACTCCGTGGCACCTAGAGACATCTCGTCTAATCCTACAACTCAGTGTAGGGACCCTCTACAATAGCCTATCTTAGTTTTTTCCTTCTCCAATCGGTGCTCTCACTGCCCTATTGTTTGCAAACACGCCGAATAGTGTAGTTTGAGCTGGTGTAAAGCTGTCAAACAGTATATTTTACAAACAGTGGGTCATGGCACCAGACCGACTGCATACATGCGTAAGGATGGTCTTGTAAACACTTAGGGAGGCATTATTTTTGTTCTCTAAGCTCCAGGTCCTTCTGGGCTACCTCCTCTGGAGCTAAGAACCCCCTCCATAGGTACATAAATCATTGTTAATTACTTCTCTTTTCTTGTAAAACAATGAAAGCTTCTCTTAGCTTCGAGAATTTAAAATTCTCTACTAACAGTGCCAACCACGTGAAGGTGAGAAGCTTTTCTGGCACCACTAACCTAAACATAAAAGTGTTAGTCAAAGAAATTTAAGTTTCAAATCAAAACCATATACTATTTATATATATGAAACAAAATACACAAATTTAAAATAAAATATATTCAAACTTAAATCTAGATCTTTAAACTAAAAAATTTATATATATATTATATATATATATATATATATATACTATATATATAAATTGAAACTTGAAATTATATATACCAGACATGAAGCATTGTAAATTCATTCCAATGAACCATCAGGATCAGATCTACTCTGAATAGCAGACAAGATTGCTTCATGATCTGACTCTCGAACCTTCCAAAGAATCTTGTTATTAGGCCTTCCTCGATATCTATACAACTGAATATTTGTCGCTAGAACTAGATGTGAATATAAGAGTATTTTTCTGTGTGTCTCAAAGTCTTCAAACACCCAAACAGAGGAGTTTTTTAATGGATACCATCGAAGCCAAGTTCCAATAACTACCACTGACCCTATAGGATACTCAATCTCTTCGCCATCTATAATAGGAGAAGTCAACTTCTTTATTTCCTCGATGCAACGACATAAGAAATAGTATATTCCTTCTTCATTGTCTTCTGTCGCAATTACTACAAACACATGTCCTACAAAAAAATAACCAAGGTTGAACAACTCAAATTTAAATTACATATTAAAATTTCAATTGACATAACTCAATACAAAAATTAAATAAATAACCATAAATTTACCTTATCGCACTAAAATCGAATTTTCGTCAAAGTCCCTGGATGTTGTAACTTCATATGTAGAAACAAGTTGTAATGCTTGTGGAGGTTGATAACTAGGAAGCGGAGTTAGAGGCCTACAAATCCATCCTTCCACCCATTGTTGTGAATCACACTCAGTAGTGACAAATTTGATACAAGATGCACAAAAACATGTCAACTTTCTTGTCCATACGCCCCACGAAGTAGCGTCTAAGCTACAAAATGAGTGCATATCACTGGACCAAGTGAGTTTCATACAATCCTCGTAGTTAGCAATATGTTTGTTCCTCTATCAACCAAAAATATCTGCAAACTATGGAATTTTCTTGAGAACCTCAGGCCATGTTGTCAGTACACCATTCCACTATGCTCTTTACATCTTTTAATTTAGCACCATCTTTGTACTTCAACTCTTCTCTTGCAAGAGCTCTTTTCACACATGCCCCTGCACCGTCATGCTCTCCTTTTCCATGTCTAGCCTTAGTGAAACTCCAAATATGTTGCACACCCATCTTGACATACATTCTGCTCATCCAATAAAACATTCATGCATTTTTAAACTAAGACGTGCACTTATCTAACCATATATAATGTTGTTTGAAGTGGATGTCCCTATCAAACAAGTTTCCATAAAATAACTGGAAACACCCTTGCAAAAATTCAGTAGAATGAGTACGATCATCACTGATATAAAAGTGGTACTCTTTTAAAAAAATTTGATCATTCTCTGTATTGTCAGGAGAATGTAGAAATGCTATATGCACAAAAATGGCAACCTTGTACTGAGTTGTAATATTGCGATTGAACCTCCATTTGTGATTGTAATGTGTAATTCTCTATAAAATCGACCATTGAAACAATAGTACCAATAGGAAATGCGTCTTTGCATAGCTTGAATTGTTCATTCAACCATCAAACTCTATGTGTATGCCTCGCATACTCATAAACAATTTCATCCTTAAATTTTCTCATAAATTGAAAAATGGGCATTTGTTCTGTAACTAGCTCACACCATTTCAGACTCTTTTCCATCTTTCAACTGGTATGCAACTGATTTATATTTATCAAATTCAACTAAATTATGTCCTATTGTACCTTTTAATTTTCTCATGGATGCAACTTTCCAATTTAGGTAATCCGCCGCATGTACTACAACTTCCATCTAAACAATCCTGACTATAAAAAAATTGTCCAACTTCTTTTTCACAAAATATAGTAGGAATGAAATCCCTGGAAGATATTGGTGGAACTTGAACACCACATTCAGATAACATAGTTTCAGAATGAAAATAGAATGAATACGTAAAAATTTAGCATAATGCATCGCAAATTCAACATGTTGCCTACAACAAGTGGTGCGAGCATGGTTGATTTTCACATAGAATGGTTTCAACATTTCAAAAAAACGTTGACTAATTTTAATTTCCATAGATTCTCTTGTTCAAACTTACGAAAAAATTGAGTTTGAGTCATATCTAAGAAATGCTTTGGATGTGGTTCACGATTAGTAGAACCAACTCTCCGTTTTATAACATCTCTTGTATTAGGTGAAACTCTAGTGTTATCATGCCAAAATTTAATAACAACTTCTCTTATAGCATCAGAATTATTTTTGTCCTTACGCGGTGCTCTAGCAGAAAATGCCCAAAAATCGACATTATTGATTGATTGAAGGATATTACGTCTTTCAATTTCTTTCATTAGAGTTTTTCGATTAACTTGCAACATTCGACTTGTTTGCGTAATCAAACGTTGTTTTTTTATTGATTCACTTACAACACTAGTAGCAAGTACACGACACACAATATTACTATCCCTAGTGCGTCTCTTGACACCAACAGTGTGATATGCATCATGAAGGTTTTCAACAATTGTAGAGGTTTGACCACGTATATTAGATGTTGTCAATCCTAAGGTGTTTAATGTAGGTCTCATTTTAATCAATTTCATCAAACTAACCAACAACTGACATCTTTGGGAATCATTTAAAATTTTAAAATGATTATCCCAAATTTCAGTGGCTTTTCTTCTGATTTGTCGTTCAGAAAGTTTGTCAGACATTGGTTTCAAAATGTTTTCATCAATTTCAATAAAAAAATTAGGTTTCTTACGTAAAATCCTAGGAGGTGTTTTTGTCAAATTTTGCTTGTCTACAGTTTCAACATGAATTTCCTTATTCACATTTTCATTGTCTCCTTCAATTTCAACATTTGCTACATCATGAGTATTTAATTCTTCTTCAACATTGACAGTAAAAAGCATCTTCATCACGAGTATTTAATTCAACTTCAACATTGACAGTAGAAACATTACCTAGTTCTTCATTGCTTACAATAGTTGGGATTGAAGATGAACCTCTTCTAGATTCACGAAGTTTCCGCATTCGCTCAGCATTTTGAATTTTTTTGGCCTCTAATTCGTTTGGTGTTTTTTTACTTAATGACTTCCTTTTTTGACTTCGTTTTTTGTCTCCCATGATGTTTTGCTTCCGGTGATAAGAAAAACGTGCAGAAAAAGACAAAATTTCACAGTAATTCGTACGGTAAGGTCAGAGAGTAAAAATCACATGGTAATTCAGAACATTGGGATGTGTGTAAATATGATTTATGAACCGTACGAGCGCGCTTTATAAACTGTGAGCGCGCTTTATAAACTGCGCTCGCGGTTTATGTAAAAAAAACCGCGATCGCGGTTTATAAACCGCGATCATCGTGGATCTATCTGCCGAACCTAAGCCTTGGAAAATATTTGTTTTTTCCCAACCAAAGCTATGGAAGGTCATTATGAAGTGTAAAAGGTCAAAAAACCTCAAATCTGCTCTTCAAAAGACTTGAACCATGCTAAAAAACTGAAAACATTTCACAAAAATGGTGCCATCGCGTAGGGGAGACTCTTAGCTTCGTAGAAATATTGTTTTTAAAGTGAATAGAATAAGATAAATATCATTTTATAATTTTTTACTAACAATAGGTCTTTAAGACATTTTTTCCTGTGAATGTTCATGTCTACGTTTAAGATTGTAACTTTTGTTTCGCTTATCAAAATATGATAAAACTTATACCATCCCAAGCGTGGACAAATTCTATACACGTTAAAAAATATATAAAATGATTTCGATATTTTTTGATATAGTTATGGCGGGCAAACGGAAAGCGCTCCATTTTCTAAATATTTTCAGACCACTTTCATGGAAAAAATCATAAAAAAAAAAATATTGCTTAAAAAAATACAAAATAAAATCCATCCCAAGATAGACAACTACATCTAACATTTCACCAAAGGAAAAAAAAAATAACAAGATTTGGTCATCCAAAATCGTGGGCAAACGGACTACAATCTTATAAGTTTTTTCAAAAAAAAAACTAAGTCATATAATTTTAAGTGTTTAATATAGCTAAACTTGTCCGTTTTTTAAAAAAATTAGTATTTTAGAAACTAGATTCCAGAATGCTACGATTCATATCTATATAAATTTTTCTAATTTAGAGTGCGTGTATAGCTAATAATCCCTACAAGTTGAGATTTTGCTGTTTTTTTGCAATATGACGTCCACGGATGACCCTATATTTGTCCATCAACTTCCTGCACTTACCCCATGGAGGAGTTTATGCAAAGGACATTTTGCTGGAACTTTACTAACACTATTTCCAGGGCTAAAATGATTGGTGGCCAACTCTTTCAGTACTGGAGGGATTCCTACTTATTATTAGGAATGAGAAAGTTGTAACAGTGCTTTCATTCTAGAAGAAATGATTTCAGGCTCCCTTGCTTATGTAGCCTGTCATCAGTTATCTAGACAATGGGGAATGTATTTCATTGGGTAAATTTATGATATTCCATTTGGTCAAAAGTGGATAATTGATACACTGAGTATTTCAAGATCGATGCAGCTGGATAGAGATCCCCACCATGAAGGTTATGTCACACCAAGTTATCATGCACTCCATGTTGAACCAAATGATATGCAGATTTGGTTGTGTTCAGTCTAAATTTTTCAGATTAATAATGCCATAGAGCTCAAGCATCATCCTTTGGTGATTAATGTGCATCATCAATTATATGTTAACCATATTACACAAGTATGATTCTAATAATGCAACCCTACAAGAGAAGATGGCATTAGTTTTCATTTATTCATAGACAACTGTTGAAGATCATTAGAACCACAACTTGGAGCTATAGATTAAAATAGTGGGGTGACAAACTTCAATCTTGTTGCATGGGCTGATCAATCACTGTTATAAGACGCTAATAGGAATGATCCAACATAGTTGAGTTGAGTGATATGGCAACTCAAGCTTTGTTGCCCCTTCATGTACAATTTTGTGGAAATTTTTAGGTTGGATAATAGATTGAAGACCTCTCAAAGTTCGTCCAACATATGGAATCAATCACATTTATTAGAGTTAAAAACTGAAGAAAGCAGGGCATCTCATCAGTATTTGAAGTTCAACTTGAAAATATTAAGAATTTTTTGGCAGTGAAGGTGATAGGATTAGTCAAATTGGTCATATACTTAACTCCATGGGAATGACACACTCTAACTTTTGCAAGCATGGCATAGTACTCAATTTCTATCTTTGCAATTGTTGACTTTAGAATGAGTGGTGCTGGAAACAAAATTTTCTTCATCTTGTAGAATAATTTACAATATATTCATTTAAATATACAAACATTAACTTGTTGGTGCTCAAAATAGTCTCACCCCATTTTTCCATTGAAAAATTTATCAATTTACGGCCCCTACCATAAATTATCTCCCCCATGTTGTGCCTGAGAGGTCCCTGCTTTCCTTTTGTTGCCGTGATCAGTCCTTTCCTGGACCAAAGATCATGCATAAAACCAAAATTGTTTCCTCGTTCCCCTGTTCATCTGAAAAGGTCTGTATTTGGGTGTAAAAAACTCAGGCTCTCCCATTCTTTCCATTTTCCACAGTCAGAGATTTGTTGTCCTTGTCATTTTTTCCCTAAATACTTGAGAAAAATGAATGGATGTGGCTCAGAGAAATGTATTTGAGCTTTGTAATGCTTCTGAATTCTCTGTCCTTGGAGAAAATTTCATCTCCAGGCTCATGTGGTCATTTTTCTGCATTTTATGGTTTGACGGGCATTTCTCCCGGTCAAATTTGCATCCTTGCATCAACAGGAAATGTGGCCTCTTTTGGTTGGAAGTGGCTCGACGGGGTACTTCATAATTTTATAAATCACCTCAACTTGAAAACTTATCTACGTGGAAGAACGATGCTCATTTGAAAGTTCACTTTTTGGTTTGGCCTTGAAGTTGTGCGCCGGGAGGACACGTGGAGGTTTCCACTGCTTTTCCCAGACTTAGACAAATTTTTATGTAGCTGGTACAGTTTGGCATAGTTGGTGAGCCCATGCTCATTCAATCTCCTACTTTGGGCACATTCTGAAATTGTGCCATGAAGACACATGGCGAGCCCGTCATGCTCATTTAGGGTCTCCACTTTGGGCACCATTTTGAAATTTGCCAAAAGGACACTTGGAGGCCTCCGCTCACTGGGTGCATTTTGCTTGGACTTTTCAATGGCCAAAGGAGACTACCTTGGAGGCCTGACACATGGCCTCACCTTTCCACTGAGCTTTAAACCTTCAAACAAATTTACCAGGCTAGGACACGTGGTGAGCCCGCACTCTTTCAAGGTCTCAACTTTTGGGGACCATCTCAAGATGCACCATTGTGATGCATGGCAGTTTGAAAAGTTCAGAGGGGTGGGGAAGCAGACCATCAAGGAAACTTGATTTTTTGCCTCTTGTTACCAAAAGGATTAAAACATCAAAATGGCCTGCAGACCCAGCAAAGAATAGTCAAAATTTTTCCCTGAGTCAATGGCGGAGGTGCGGACCTTCGGGGGAAATTGGAAAATTTTCCTTTTATGGAGAAAGGAGTTAAAAGTAAAAAAGGGAGCGTGGTTCCACTGGGACCCACATCAGAGACTAGAAGCGGAAGGGTGGAGCTGCGGGGAAAATTTGGAAAATTTTCCCTTTTCCAAAAAAGAGGTGAAATAGCATAATTTGGCCGCGGTTCCTTTGGGACCCACCTTAGGACACGTGTCAGGCTCATTTCTCAATGGCGGAGGTGTGAGAAAAATGTGAAAATTTTACATTTTTCCAAAAGATGTAAAAGGAAAAGGGGAACCCGCATGCCCGCTCTAAAATTGGATCTCCCACATGGATGGTCCAAATTCAAAATAGAAATCAATGGGAGTTGTGCATCTGTATCTGATTTTTCCACCATTTTCACTCCAGAGCTCCTGGGGATGTGTATTCTTATGGTTTTTTATCATTTCTTGGAGTCTCCTGCATGCCAAATGAAGAGGAGCATTAATCTGGAGGCCTGGTTTGGTGGGGAAGGTCTGAAAAACGTCTCTCACCATTAATATGCAATCTGAATGTCAAATTCAGACCCATTTTTCTTTCCTTGGCACGTGAAAGACCTATTGATATCTAGGTTTGATGAGGAAAATCTAGGGACGTCTTTTACCATTAAGACGAGATCTGATTTCTGGGCTTGAAATCTGATCTTCCATTTTTCTTTTCCCGAGCACGCAAAGGAACCAGATTTGATAGATTAGGGGTGGAAGTGGTTGGTGAGTAAAAGGAAAAAGTGATCTACCAGGAGAGGGAGTTGAATGCGGGAGAGGCTCGAAGAGATCTTCCCCCTGAGGACCTGACAAATTTTTTACAGATCTGATTCTGGGAATCACGATCAAGATCATGGCGAGCACTGGTGCACTCAATGTCTCTGGTTTTGGGGGGGAAAAAGGCTCTATTGTAAAATGTTATAAATAGGCATGTTTTTTCCATGTGAAAAGGGTTGGAGGTTGTGAGGTTGGAATGTTAGAGTGTTAGGAGTTAGAAACTGATTTCCTAAGAGAAAAGCTTGATAGAGCCCATTCTTTCTGAGGGACTGTTTGAGAAACCTGTATATCTCTTTTGTGTTAAACTCGATCGTGTCAAGGTGGTTGTGAGTGTACAGCCATTGACAAGCTCTGAGACTGTTCTAGAAAATTTCCCCTACTGATAAGTTTAATCAAATTTGAGTTATTCTGTGTTGACTCTGAAAATTAGTGTCTGCTTTGTTTTAGAATGTCTGCAAATAGTTTTATTCATTTCCTATTGCAATCTTATACTGAAATTTTTGTGAAATCACACAGGATCTCATCCCTGTGATAGTTTAATGGTATCTGCAATTTCATTTCAAGAAGAGCCTTCATCTTGGATGAGATAAACAAATTTAAAATCAATTCACTGTCATTTGTTGATAAAGATTGTCTGTAAGTCTTTGGGTGTACCTTAGGCATGGTTAATCAGAAACTATAGTGTTTAATTGGGTCCTCTAATTCGAGCCTTCATGTTAGGGTCTTAAAGATTATGTGAAAACGTGCTAATTTGGGCCTCCATTGAAGCACACCTTCTGGTTGAAGGAACGTCTTGACTGTTCTGAAGCTTTCTGTTGTAAAGTTTCTCTTTATTGTAAAGTCCCTCCAAAGGTCTGGTATAATCAAATTTATCCTGCTTCACCTCCCACCAAATTCATTCAAAAACAATTAATCATACCCATACTACCCCTGTTTGTCATGTGTGTATACAAATGCAAAATTTTTACTACCAAAACATGTAGAAACAATAAGGTTTTCATTGTCTTTAGTGGCCTGAACCTTGCTTAGAAAATATCTCCATTATCTAGAGTGACAACTCGTGAGAGTTAGGTTTTGTTGCATTGATCATATTTTCTTCAAGGTCTTCTTAATAATTTCACAAGGAAGGACATCTCCATCTCCTCCACAAACAACAGGCTACAAAAGGGTTCTCTCACCTTGGTTGAAAGGCACAACCATAAAGTAGTGAGGATAGATCAAATCCTCTTATGGGTGCTATCCATTTCTCCACATCTGAGTGACAAAGGGCCAGTTAGATCCCATCCCTAGCTACAAAATGACTCATTATGATCTATCTGTCTCTAAGCTTCCTGCTAAACCTGTGATGTTGCTCAGACTTTGAAGGAGAATCAATTTGGGTACCAACACCTTACTGGCACCATTGCCGGGGACTTAGTGATTGCAGTTCATATTCAAACCTTGGTAAACACTTCTTGTATGCTCAAAGTTGCTAATACATATTTTCAGTCAACATCATCCTGTGTTTAGACCTGTAAGAAGTTTCAAAGTTACAACACTGTATGTGCAATATTTCCATTTTCTACAGTTATTTTGTGTTAAGTTTCATTGATAAATCTCCAAGTAAAGAAGAGTCAGATCTTTCCATTTCCAGTTGCTAGTATTGACAGACATTTGACAGATCATATTTTAGTGCATTTGCACAACTAAGGTGGAAATCCTTAGTGGCGACTCCCTGTTGATCTGATTCTTGATGAGTACCAGTGTCTTAACCTCTGTCAAGTGAGATTTTTTACTAATCTTTGCAAAGTTGGAAGGAAGAAGATATTTCTTTGCTAGAGATCCTGCTAGGACATTATTTCCAGAGCTAGGAAAAACAAAGTCAGAAGGAAGAAAATCCTGGAGAGTTGTTGGAGATCAACAGACAAGAAAAGGGATCTCCATTGATGAAAGTGATCAGCCTATCATTGAAGACTGCTATTCAAGTGATTCTGAATCAGGTAGTCTTTTTGTGGAATTAAATTCTCCATTTAGAGAGGGGCCTTCATTTGATTTTGAAAAGTTTGCTTCTCATTCTGCTCCCTATCTTTTCAAAAGTTGATAGGGATTTCCAAGAAACAAGGCCTTTAGGGGATATCCATTTTGGAAGTTATACTCCTGTGTTTCAAAGACCCTCTGTCCCCTTATCAATTTGTCTCCCCTCCAGGGTCACCTCCTCAAAACAACATGGCCCTGCCCCCACCCAGACCTCCATTTGTTGTAAATACCTTTGGACCTATAAATTTTGTAGGGATGGCTGGTTATCCAAATGCAGTTCCTCAAGATGTAAGGAAGTAGACTACCAAAGTTCCAAGGAAACAATGCTATAATTGGTGATCAACATTTAAAGATTTTTATCAATATGATGGAAGATTTTGAGATTGAACATGAAGATGTATATATCAAACTATTTATCCATACTTTGGAAGAGGATGCAAGGGACTGGTATAAAGCTTTGCCAGATAATTCCATTGATTCTTGGACAGAGATGAACAATGCATTTAGATTGCAGTATGGTGATAGAACTGACCCTAGGTTTCTTTTGATTAGAATTTGAAAACATCAAGAAGAATCCTAATGAGTCAGTACATGATTTCAACACAAGGTTTAATAAGACCTTGAGGAGATTTCCTGTTAGGATAAGGCCATGTGATGAATCATGTTTGATCAAATATTCAGATGCATTTGATAAAAAGGATGCTTACTACTTGAGGGACAAAAACCCTACTAATTTGAGACAGGCCTTCACCATGGCCCTGCAAATTGAGAATAACATCAAGGCAATTGGAAAGCCTCCAAAAAGGGAGGGTGTAAAACTAATTAACCCAGAAAAACCTCAGACAAGAAAGGCTACTGATTTGGAGGAAGTTGTGAAAACTTTGGCAGGGGCTGTCAAAGAAATATCATACAAACTAGCCCAGGTAGAAAAGGGGATTGGGTAGAGCTCACAAGGTCAACACAAGCAACAAGGCCAAGACGGGTTCACAAATCACCAAAGATCTGATGATAGAGGCAAGGGACCTATTGGATTTGGAAATAGACAGTCCCAAGCTAGGGATAACAGAATGGTACCTGATCCTTTGGCTGCCAAAGTTTCCATTGTGGAGGAGACAAATGTCATTGATTGGTGTGACAGATGTTTCATGCCCCATGCTCCATGTGAGGAAGATCAACAAGAAGAGGAAGAAGAATGATGATAATGATGATGATGTCTGCATGATGGGTTGCTCCACAAGCTTACAACAAGGGGCAACTTCAACTGAAGTGATAAGTGCTAGAACTGCTGCTGATTTTTGGGATTGCATTCACTGGGTACCTTTTCTTCCTCCCTCTCATACTTTAGAAGTAGATACTATACAAGCTTTTGAATTGCCCAATAATGACTTTGAATATTTAAGGGCTTTAATGATAAAGAAGTATGATGGAGGCATCCCATCTGAGGAGGACAGGTAGTTGTTGATGAATGTTGTTGTGGCTCAAGAAAAGGAACACAACACAAGAAGTAGGGTTGTCAAAGGGACAGGGCCTCAGGCCAAGCCAAAAAATCCATTGCTTTCAAATGTTCCTAAAGAGACTCCTAAGAAAGATGCATCTGCCAAGGGCCTTGCTGTCCCAAACAAAAATCATACCCCGCCTCATGCCCAAGTTGTCAAAAATCATGTGCCATCTAATGAGTGTGTCAACCTTCCTTTCAATGCTTGCCTTGCCAAAGTCTGTCCCTTATGATATTGCCCAAGTCTTGAGTCAGATCAAGATCTCAGTTCCAATTGTTGAATTGCTTAGGATTCCTGAGCACAAGAAGAGGGCTCTTGAGTATTTGGGGTTGAAAGAGGAGAAGACTGCCCCAGGAAAAAATATAAACATTGTGGAGACTCCACCTAGTCATTGAAGAATTAGAGGCACCACCAGCATCAGAAGAGATAGATGAACCACTTGAGGTTTATTTGGGAACATCCTTGGTAGATTCTCAGCTGAATGTGGATCCATTCTTCACTACCCTGATCATTAAGGATAGATTGCTGCACAACTGTATGTTTGATTCAGGGGCATCATGCAATGTTATGCCTTTGGAAGTTATGAATGAACTGAATATCAAAGTAACAACTGCATATGGGAAGTGCACTACTATGGATTCTAGAGAGGTGTCCAGTGGTGGGGTGTGTGAAGGGTCTAGTGGTGAAACTTGCAGCCTATCCAGGTAGGAATTTAAAACTTGATGTAGTTATTGTTGACTTCCCAGCCAAGTGGGGTATGCTGTTATCTAGAAAGTGGGTTGCAAGTGTTGGTGGGAGTGTTCAAATGGATATGTCCTATGCCACCATCCCAATTGAGGGCAGCCTTGTCAAGTTGTATGGGGAAAAGAAGATGTTGCACCTTATTGAGGATCCCAACAATGCATCCTATGAGATATTATACACAAGTATTGATGCTGATAACTTTGTAGGATTTGCTGATGGAAAAGAGCACAAGATTGAAGAATGCAAGTGTCTTGAGCAGGAAGGCTCTCCTTGGACTTTATTGTTTGATGGAGCTTGCTCCAAGTTTGGAAATGGTGCTGGTGTTGTTCTGATCTCTCCAGGATAGGAAAAGTTTGTCTTTTCCTTCAAGCTCAACTTTGAGTGCACTAATAACATTGCTGAGTATGAGGCACTGTTGTTAGGTCTGAGGATTGCGTGGAAATATGGTGTTAAAGACATCATTGTTAAAGGAGATTCATAATTAATTTTCAGGTAAGTCAGAAAACTGTATGCCACAAAAAATCAGCAAATGAAACAATATAAGTATGCAGTTTGGGATATCATTGAGATGTTTGATTCATTCAACATTGTGCATCATGATAGGAAGTTCAATGATTTGGCAGACAGGCTTGTTGTGTTGGGGTCTTGGTTTGATAATTATGTAGTGTCCCCATATTGTGAATATGATGTTGAGGTGCTAACAAGGCCATCTGTACCCAACAACATTAAGCATTGACAGGTTTTTGATGATGATGCTCAGGTCAAAAGATTTTTGTAGAATAAAGGAGAGTTTTCTCATCAAAATATCGATTGGGAGCCAATGGTGTGCGTAGTAGAGGGTAAAGAAACCTTGTTTGGCAAAGGCATTATCCAACTAAAGACTAATACCATTCCTAGAGGGCTGGTTGCTCTTGAGTCTAACTTTGATAATGTTGATCACATTATTAACAGAAGCATAGAAGCCTCAAGGGATATTGAGGAGCATGACCTTGGCACAAAGGAAAAACCAAGGAAGATCTGGTTAGGAAGAAATCTCAGCAAGGAGGAGAAGCAGTCCTACATCCAATTGCTGAAAAGGTATCAAGATTGCATGGCTTGGACTTATTCTGAGATGAAGGCATACAGAGAGGATTTGTTTCAACATGAGATTCCCTTGGAGTCCAATGCAAAACCATTCAGGTAGAAACAAAGGCCAATCAATACACTCTTATCTCTTAAGATGAAAGTGGAACTGAAGAAGTTGAGGGATGGAGGGATTATTCAGCCCACAAGGTATTATTCTTGGGTTGCAAACCTAGTACCAGTTAGAAAGAAGAATGGTGACATCAAGCTGTGTGTGGATTTCAGAAATTTGAACAAAGCATCAATGAAGGATAATTATCCTTTACCAAACATGGAAAACATGTTGCAGCTAGTGACTGGTTCTGAGCTACTTTCTACCCTAGATGGTTTCTCTGGTTACAACCAAGTTGTGGTGAAGGAATCAGAAAGAATTAAGACAACCTTTACCACTCCTTGGGGGAATTATGTGTATGTCAGGATGCCCTTTGGTCTGATGAATGCTGGAGCAACCTTTCAAAGAGCAATGGATGTTGCTTTTGTCTAGTTACATCAATGATTTTATTGCTGTTTACCAAGATGATGTGACTGTGTTCTCTAGAAAGCGAGGTGATCACTTGCTGCACTTGGAAAAGATGCTAATAAGATGTAGAGAGCATGGCATTTCACTCAATCCAAAGAAGTGCCATTTTGGAGTGCAGAAGGCAAAGTTGCTTGGTCACATTGTGTCACAAGAAGGAGTGATGATTGATCCAGAAAGGGTAGAGGCCATCAGCAAGGTCCCAATTCCAAGAACCAAGAAAGGAATCCATCCTTCTTTGGGGAGATAAAATTCATCAGAAGATTTATATCAAACTTTGTTGAGTTGACCATTCCAATCACCTCCATGTTAAAGAAGGACTAGGTCATCAAGTGGGAGGAGGATGCCATTCAAGCTTTCAATGGGATTAAAGAGGCATTAAAGCATGCACATGTTCTAGCAGCTCCAGACTATAAGAATCCCTTTCAACTATTCTCTTTTTCTTCAGAGAAAACCATTGCATCTGTCCTGTTGCAGAAGGATGATGAAGGGGCTGAGAGGCCAATTTCCTTTTTTAGTAAGGAATTGCAGGGGGGTGAGCTGAAATACACTATTATGGAGAAACAAGCATTTTCCTTGGTAAAAGAAACAAAGGTTTTCAGGCCTTACATTTTGAGTTCTAATATTGTTTCTTATGTTCCCCACACCATGGTGAAAGACATCTTATCAGAGATGGAAGTCTCAAGCAAAAGGTGCAGGTGGGTGAACAAGTTGCAAGAATATGATATGGATATCCAAACCATGAAGTTGGTGAGAGGTTTGGGCTTGGCTAAGCTTATGGCTGAGAGAAACTTGCAAACTGTTGAGGTGAATGAGGTAGGAGAAGGAAGGGTAGATGTCTTTGAGAAACTAATGAGTTATGAGTGGTACAAGGATGTGATTTTCTATCTTAGACATTTATACTTCCCTGAGTATTTGAGTAAGAACTAGAAAAGGGCCCTTAAGTTGGCTTCCCAAAAATATGTCATTACTGATTATGGGTTAGCTTGGAAGAACCCTGAGGGAGTCCTCTTAAGGTGCATTCCTGAAGATGAAGCCCCCAAGATAATTACTGATCTCCATGGAGGAGTTTGTGGGGGACATTTTGCTGGAAGGGTCACAACACACAAGATCCTGAGGGTTGGTTATTGGTGGCCAACTCTTTTCAAGGATGCAACACTTTTGGTTAGGAGATGTGAGAGTTGCCAACTCTTCTCTGAAAGATTGAAAGCTTCAGGCTCCCTTCCTTTACAGCCTGTATCAATTGAAGCTCCATTCAAGCAATGGGGAATGGATTTTATTGGTGAGATTTTAGACCCTTCAAGTGCTGGCCATAAGTGGATTCTTGTAGCCACAGATTTCTTCACCAAGTGGGTAGAGGTAATCCCCACCAAAAGGGAAACACACCAAATTGTCATGGACTTCATAATGAACCATATCATCTGCAGGTTTGGGGTGCCAGTCAAAGTTGTTGCTGACAATGCCATGAGTTTCAGAGCTAAACCCCTGGTGGAAATGTGCAGAGAATATGGGATAAATTTGACATATATGCTTCTAATTATAATCCCCAAGGAAATGGACAAGCTGAGTCTAGTAATAAAAATTTGTTGAAGATTATAAGAAGATCCTTGGAGCTTAACAAGAGAAAATGGGGTGAGTAGTTGAAATTTACTTTCTGGGCTGACCGAATTACTGTTAAAAGGGCTACTGGAAAGAGTCCATTTGAGTTGGTGTATGGAACCCAGGCCTTGCTGCCCTTACATATGCATTTATCCTCATATCAGTTCATGCAACAACTGGAAGATCAAGAAGTAGGTCCATATGATGCCCACATTAACCAGATTGTTGAACTTGATGAAGAAAGGAGGGCATCACACCAAAGGAATATAAAGTTCAGAGAGAAGATGAAGAAGTTGTTCGAAAAGAAGGTCACTCCCAGAGCTTTCAATGTTGGGGATCTTGTGCTACTATGGGATAGCAGGTGTGAGGATAAGGGAAAACATGACAAATTTGACGCTCTATGGATGGGCCCTTACTCCATTGATATTAGAATTGGTGAACATACCTTCTTCCTGAAGGACTCGGATGGGGAATTACTTAAATACCTATTAATGGCAGGCATTTGAAGCTTTTCTTGAATTGATTCCCCAGAATCAAGATGAGCATCATCTGTACAATGTATAGTTTGTTGGTTTGTTTCCTGTTTTTGTGTTTTTGCTCGTTCTGGTCCTTGGTGACCTGTTTTTGTTGGTTCCTCTATTCATTTTTGGGAGATGGCTCTGTTTCTCTGCTCTGCAAGCTGACTCCTTTTCCCAATGGATATTTTTGGCACTTGGTCTACCTTTGTTCTTGTGGCACTCACAGGGAATGCCCATCCCCGAGTCGTAGCCAATGTTGGTGCTCAAAATAGTATCGTGCCATTTTTCCATTGAAAAATTTATCAATTTACGGCCCCTACCATAAATTATGTCCCTGTGTTGTGCCTGAGAGGTCCCTGCTTTCCTTTTGTTTCTGTGATCAGTCCTTTCTTGGACCAAAGATCATGTATAAAACCAAAATCGTTTCCTCATTCCCCTGTTCATTTGAAAAGGTCTGTATTTGGGTGTAAAAACTCAGGCTCTCCCATTTTTTTCCATTTTCCATAGTCGGGATTTGTTGTCCTTGTCATTTTTTCCCTAAATACTTGAGAAAATTGAATGGATGTGGCTTAAAGAAATGTATTTGAGATTTGTAATGCTTCTGAATTCTCTGTTCTTGGAGAAAATTTCATCTCCAGGATCATGTGGTCATTTTTCTGCATTTTACGGTTTGACGGGCGTTTCTCCTGGTCAAATTTGCATCCTTGCATCAATGGTAAACGTGGCCTCTTTTGGTTGGATGCGACTTAGAGGGGTACTTCATAATTTTATAAATCACCTCAACTTGAAAACCAGTCTACGTGGAAGAACGACACTCATTTGAAGGTTCACTTTTTGGTTTGGCCTTGAAGTTGCGCCGGGAGGACACGTGGAGGTTTCCACTGCTTTTCCCAGACTTAAACAAATTTTTTATGCAGCTGGTACAATTTGGCAGAATAGAGACACGTGGCAAGCCCATGCTCATTCAGGGTCTCCACTTTGGGTACCATTTTGAAATAGTGCCAGGAGGACACTTAGAGGCCTCTGTTCACTTTGCATTTTTCTTGGAATTTTCAACTGCCAAAGGAGACTGCCTTAGAGCCTGACACATGACACCTTCCACAAAGCTTTAAACCTTTAAACAAATCTTGCTAGGCTAGGACACGTGGTGAGTCTGCGCTCTTTCAAGGTCTCAAATTTTGGGGACCATCTCAAGATGCGCCATTGTGACGCGTGACAACTTGAAAAGTTAGAGGGGCGGGGAAGCGGACCATCGGAGGCAAGTTAGTTTTTTTGCCTCTTATTACTAGAAGGATTAAAACATCAAAATGACCCACTGTAATATCCCCTTTTAGGACAAGTTAGAAATTAATACAAATCCAATCATACATAGCTGAAAATAATTAATATTCAAACCCTGACTATTGCAATTTTCAAAAATTGATTCCTTCTTAACCGTTCAAGAAAAAATATTCAAACTTTGGATTTTGGGTCACAAAAATATGAAGAACAATATCCCAAAACCAGATCTTGCACAACTAACATGAAACCCTAATTTTGACCTAAAAAGTAGGTCACCCAGTGCTTTTAAGGCACCAAATCTCCTCCAAAAATTATGAAATTGGTTTCTCCTTATCTCTCCTAATTTCTACAACCAAAACCAATATTAATCTGACCCCAAAACTGCAGTTCTTAAATAAATATTAATTTATAAGAATCAGAAAGCTCGCAGACAGCTAAAATCTTCTAAAATTCATAACTCCTTCAATACTTGGAGTTTTTGCATGAAATAAATTACAGAATAAAGTAGAAATAAAGACCTTTCCAATGAACTAAAAAACTGAATTTTTATCCCACTGAAACCCACTCAAATCTACCTCTGAAATATGAAAACCAGTCACTAGGGTTAGGGAAAATTAATTAAATAATTTCCAGCTCATAAAACCCTTAAACAATCAACCCTTGATCTGAAATAATTGATTAGACACGGCAACAAATAGATATAGCATAAATAACTTCAAAATATGAAAGATCAAACCCCAATACCAATTGTTATGGCTAAATAAATTATAGCAGCAATAATAGTCATAAAAGTACTTCAAACCCTTCACAAAAATACAAATTTATCATCTAAATAAATGTGCCAATACCAACACAAGAGATCACAATGAAGAGAACAATAAATCTTCAATATCTTCAATAATGGATCCAAATGAAGCTTACAATGAGAGAGCTCAATGCAAGAACTAGGGCATACATCCCAACTCCAAGCATGGAGCATAAAATAAATATCACCATAAAATAATCATAATAATGATCCTAACACTCCTTTTATAAGCAAGGAGGCACAAAATTCAAAATCCCTAGGAGAGAGAAATTATTAAATAAAAGTAGTTTATTTTCCCTAGGTGTGGCGTCTCCTTTTTAAAAGGGTGATTTTAATATTTAAAAGCCACCTAAATATTATTTAATTAATTCCCCTTTTTAATTTGCATTTTGTGAATTTAATTAAATAATTACTTGCTCCATTAAATATTAAATAATTAAATAAATATTGCTTTATAATGTCAAATGATAAAAATCACTCTCCAGGAAATATTATAAAATTATTTAATATAATTTTCACCTTGCAAAATCCTTAAAGCCCACGGGGAATGATAGGCTAAAGGTCTTCAAAAATGGGGACATTATAGTCCTCCCTTTCCAAGATTGCTTGCCCTCAAGCAACAACAAGCTCATGTGTCAGTGTCCAAAAGTGTGGTACTCCAAAAGTCGTGCTCCCATGCCACTCAAGTGAAGTAGCATTTACAATATCTTGGACCGCTTCATTCTCCTAAAAATTAGGAGTGTAGTCTGCTGTAATTTTTTCTTCAAACCTGCGCATGAAGCAAACAAATTAGAAAAATAAGTGTTGAAGAACACTTTTCCAATGTGTCTCCATGGCATGTACAACTCGTCTGTGTATGGGCTGCCCCCAAACTCTGTTATGTGGCCCCAAGTGCTGCTGTAATCTCTAAAAATCAGAATTGGAGTGGCTGGTTTCCACCCCCAAATATTCACCCATGAGCCAAAATCAAGCACCAACAACCATATCATTAAATGCATGGTAAAAATCTGAATTATAGATGTGATAGGGAGGCTAGTCATAGTGATGTCAATCATAAAAACGATGGGGCAACAACTAGCATGTTTCAAAATCTTTTCCCCAACATGAAAGAACATCAATCTAGTGAATACAAGTGGCTCCCATATAACTAAAATTTCATCCTCAACCATAAACAACTAACAATTATCCACATGTATAGCTGAAAATGAAATGCTTTGAGAAGAATTCATACCATGTTCCTTCACCTTTTCCAAACTTTTCATTGAAGCCCAAATGTAAGCAACACCAACCAAAAATTCCCATCAAATAGCTTTTGGAAGCACATCAATCAAACATTAAAATGGAAGACATAACTGTAGCTCAAAGTCTGAAAATGAACTTTTTACCATGCCAAGTGTAGTCCATGTGATCCACTCTTCTTTCAAGTCTTCTAAAGAGATAGGAGTTAGCATCATTTGACAAAAGAAATGAAACAATTTCCTTGTATCCACATAGAACTTGCAACACTCAAATCCTTTTATTCTCATTCCACATGGAGCAATATGTGCAAGAAGATACCCCAAATTTCCCCTTTTTCTATACTCATAAGAAGAGGAGAAAACTGAAATATAGTGCATGCATGTATGAATATTATCATAGATAGACCAAAGAACTTTGTACTTTTCTTTGTGAAAATGACTTTCCCTTATGAAAGAAAGAGAGACATAGGAATCAATCATGCTTTTGTGTCCTCTAATGATGATTTCTTCATACGTACCAACAAGCTTACTATTATGGCTTCCTTCATTGGGGAGAGCGATAATCACTCTTTCTTTTCTTCCATCATGCACCCAATTGTTAGGAGCAAAAGTACCAACAAGAATGTGACCATTATACCCCGTGTGACACACCATATCCATCTCCATATCATGCTCAAAATCATACCCATAAAAACTCAATATGGAAGGAGAAATAAAACATATAACACCATACCTTGGGTTGCTCCCATCATCTACAAAACTCAGAATTTCTGAGTTTGGGACAACACTCTTTCTTTTACCATTTTCTTCATCCAAAGCCACTTTTTCTTCCTCACAAACCTTCATACTTGGTGAGTGATGACTTGGGACATTCATAAGACCCATGCTTAGGTGAAAAAACTCATTCAATTTCCCATTGGGGCCTGCTATTCAGAAAATTACGGCAAACTGAAAATTACCATAAGCATCCCATGGTGTTCTTCCTTCATAAACATACCTCTTCACAAGCCCATCTTCTAAATCTGATTTCTTTTTATGCCCATTCAATTCCATGCAATCATTAGATGCCAAAAATGTATCATCAAAAACAAAAGAGCTCATACCTTCATATAGTTTGTCATATTGATGCCAAGTATGGTCTAGCAAAGAATAATTATGAGACATCTTATCAATGTTTCCTTGGAGATTCACCCATGGAGAAACATACCCATCATATATGCAAGTAAAGTTCTCAAGGAATGATGACATAACTAGAAATACATGGAATACTCTTATCCAATTAAAGGCTTCCCTTGTTGGATCATATTTGTAACAAGGTAAACCATAGGGTACTAAATTATGCACATGCTTATTCTTCCCTACATGCTTCCCAAGAAGATTCCAGTGTGCCCTTCCCTTATCATCATTTTCAAATGTATATCATAAATATGACCAAGATGAAATGGAGAAGTATGCAACCCTTCATACCTTAGAATGAAGTCATGTGTTTTTCCTCCATACATGCTGCCCATAAACTCTTCATAACTCAGAATTTTAGCCCCTTTCTTTTTGCAATTTCCATCCAACAAAGCACCATTTTCCTTGACCTTTTTGTTAGCATCATATTCATAGGTGACAAGGTATGGAGAAGAAAAAATATGATGAGAATATAATAAATCAAAATGCTTACCCTTAGGGGCTACATTAGCAAGCTTTTTAAACTGAAAATCATTATCCTTCTTTGGTGCTTCATTCCCCAAACTTGACTTTACCATGTGCAGATCTGAATTATCTTTTTTCTCCTCTTTCACGATTCCCTTTTCTGTCACTTCACTAGGCATGCAAATATTAGAAGACAAGGAAATACTTTCAACCAATGAGGAAATTTTACCTTGCTCTTCATCTAATGGATCTTCTTCCTTCACTGTTTTTTGTTGCACATGTACAACAGGACCAACAAGCTCTTCATCAATCAAATAGGGCCTCAACTTCTCTTGACACTGATCTACTATACTTTGAGCAAATGTTTCTGCTATGGGTGACACTTCCTACTTCTCTTTTCTCACGTAGGCAAATAAAATTGTTAGAAGTGGCATCAAAATATCATCATCCTCATTCAGAATTGAAGACATAATAATTTGCATTGAAGAAACCACAATCTCTGCATGATCCCTATGAATAGAAGTAAAGAAATTGTCAAACATTTGAAAAATGAGTTCATCACATTCCAAGTCTATCATTAGGACCCACGATTTAATGTCTGCCATATTGTTTAGAATAGTGACCCTCTTAGCAAAAAGAACATCTGTGGTGTCACCAAGACCCTCAAAACTGTCTACCATGATATGAAATATTTCCTTCATGATGTGATTGTTATAGGGTGGTTTCGGAGCCTTAATCCTCATAATTTCACTTATACAAGTGATAACTATAAGCCTTACATCTGGATCTGTATGTCCCAAAAATCTAACCAATTGTGCCCCTAAAGGATCTAGAACTGAAATCATCAAGCCACAATCTGATTGCTTAACCAAATTTTCTAAAGTGTAGATCAATATGCTCTTCTCAAGTGAGGGACCTTTCAACATTTTTCCAAGCTTATAGAGCTTGGTCCTCAAACCTTAGACACTAGCAAGCTCCATGATTCACTTTGCAAACAAACCCACAAGGATCAAAGGAAAGTTTCTCTGATACCACTGTAATATCCCCTTTGAGGACAAGTTAGAAATTAATACAAATCTGATCATACATAGCTAAAAATAATTAATATTCAAACCCCGACTCCTGTAATTTTCAAAAATTGATTCCTACTTAACCATCCAAGAAAAAATCTTCAAACTTTGGATTTTGGGTCACAAAAATATGAAGAACAATATTCCAAAACCAAATTTTGCACAGCCAACATGAAACCCTAATTTTGACCTAAAAAGTAGGTCACCCAGCACTTTTAAGGCACCAAATCTCCTCCAAAAATTATGAAATTGCTTTCTCCTTATCTCTCCTAATTTCTACAACCAAAACCAATATTAATCTGACCCCAAAACTACAGATCTTAAATAAATATTAATTTATAAGAACCAGAAAGCTCGCAGACAGCTGGAATCTTTTAAAATTCATAACTCCTTCAATACTTAGAGTTTTTACATGAAATAAATTGCAGAATAAAGTAGAAATAAAGACATTTCCAATGAAGTAACAAACTCAAATTTTATCCCATGAAACCCACTCAAATCTGCCTCTGAAATCTGAAAACCAGTCACTAGGGTTAGGGAAAATTAATTAAATAATTTCTAGCTCATAAAATCCTTCCAAAAACCCTTAAACAATCAACCCTTGATCTGAAATAATTGATTAGACATGGCAGCAAATAGATCTATCATAAATAACTTCAAAATATGAAAGATTAAAACCCAATACCAGTTGCTATGGCTAAATAAATTACAACAATAATAATAGTCATCAAAGTACTTCAAACCCTTCACAAAAATATAGATTTATCATCCAAATAAATGTGCCAATACCAACACAAGATATCACAATGAAGAGAACAATAAATCTTCAATATCTTCAACAATGGATCCAAATGAAGCTTACAACGAGAGAGCACAATGCAAGAACTAGGGCATACATCCCAACTCCAAGCATGGAGCATAAAATAAATATCATCATAACATAATCATAATAATGATCATAGCACTCCTTTTATAAGCAAGGAGGCACAAAATTCAAAATCCCTAGGAGAGGGAAATTATTAAATAAAAGTAATTTATTTTCCCTAGGTGTGGCATCCCCTTTTTAAAAGGGTGATTTCAATATTTAAAAGCCACCTAAATATTATTTAATTAATTCCCCTTTTTAATTTGCATTTTGGGAATTTAATTAAATAATTACTTGCTCCAATAAAAATTAAATAATTAAATAAATATTGCTTTATAATGTCAAACAATAAAAATCACTCTCTAGGCAATATTATAAAATTATTTAATATAATTTTCCCCTTGCAACATCCCTAAAGCCCATAGGGAATGATAGGCTAAAGGTCTTCAAAAATGGGGACATTACACCCGTAGACACGACAGAGAATAATCAAAATTTTGCCTTGGTCAATGGCGGAGGTGCAGACCTTTGGGGAGAATTGGAAAATTTTCCTTTTGTGGAGAAAGGAGTTAAAAGTAAAAAAGGGAGCGTGGTTCCGCTGGGACCCATGTTAGAGACTAGAAGCGGAAGGGTGGAGCTATGGGGAAAATTTCAAAATTTTCCCTTTTCCATGAAAGAGGTGAAATAACATAATTTGGCTTCGGTTCCTTTGGGACCCACCTTAGGACATGTGTCAGGCTCATTTCTCAATGGTGGAGGTGCGGAGGAAAATGTGAATTTTTTTCATTTTTCCAAAAGATGTAAAAGGAAAAGGGGAACCCACATGCCTGCTCTAAAATTGGATCTCCCATGTGGACAATCCAAATTCAAAATAGAAATCAACGGCATCTGTGCATCTGTATCTGATTTTTCTGCCATTTTCACTCCAAAGCTCCTGGGGATGTGTATTCTTATGGTTTTTATCATTTTTTGGAGTCTCCTGCACGCCAAATGAAGAGGAGCATTAATCAAAAGGTTTGGTTTGATGGGGAAGGTCTAAAAAATGTCTCTCACCATTAATATACAATCTGACTATTGGATTCAACCTGATTTTTCTTTCCTTGGCATGTGAAAGACTTGTTGATATCTAAGTTTGATGAGGAAAATTCGGGGATGTCTTTTACCATTAAGATGAAATCTGATTTCTGGGCTCAAATATGATCTTCCATTTTCTTTTTTCGAGCATGCAAGGAACCATATTTGATAGATTAGGGGCGGAAGTGGTTGGCGAGTAAAAGGAAGAGTGATCTACTAGGAGAGGGAGTTGAATGTGGGAGAGGCTCGAAGAGGTCTGCCCCCTGAGGACCTGACAACTTTTTATAGATCTGATTCTAGGAATCACGATCGAGATCATGGCTAGCACTGGTGCACTCAATGTCTTTGGTTTTGGGGGGGGGGGGGAAGAATCTGTTGCAAAATGTTATAAATGGCATGTTTTTTTCCATGGAAGAGGTTGGAGGTTAGAGGTTGGAATGCTAGAGTGTTAGGAGCTAGAAAGTGATTTCCTAAGAGAAAGCTTGATAGAGCCCATTTTTCTGAGGGACTGTTTGAGAAACATTTATATCTCGTTAAACTTGATCATGTCAAGGTGGTTGCAAGTGTACAACCATTGAAAAGATCTGAGATTGTTCTAGAAACTTTCCCCTACTGATAAGTTTAATCAAATTTGAGTTATTCTGTGTTGAATCTGAACAATTAGTTTTTGCTTCGTTTCAGAATGTCTGCAAATAGTTTTATTCGTTCGTATTGCAATCTTATACTGATTTTTTTGTGAAATCACATAGGATCTCGTCCCTGTGACAGTTTAATGGTATCTACAATTTCATTTCAAGAAGATCCTTGATCTTGGATGAGATAAACAAATTTAAAATCAACTCACTGTCATTTGTTGATAACGATTGTCTGTAATTATTTGGGTGTACCTTAGGCATGGTAAATCAGAAACTATAGTGTTTAATTAGGTCCTCTAATTCAAGCCTTCGTGTTAGAGTCTTAAAGATTATGTGAAAACATGCTGATTTGGGCATCCATTGAAGCACACCTTCTAGTTGAAGGAACGTCTTGACTGTTCTGAAGCTTTCTGTTGTAAATTTGCTCTTTATTGTAAAGTCCCTCCAAAGGTTTGGTATAACCAAATTTATCCTGCTTTACCTCCCACCAAATTCATTCAAAAACAATTAATCATACCCATACTACCCCTGTTTGTCATGTGTGTATACAAATGCAAAATTTTTACTACCAAAACATGCAAAAACAATCAGGTTTTCATTGTCTTTAGTGGCCTGCACCTTGCTTAGAAAATATCTCCATTATCTAGAGTGACAACTCGTGAGAGTTAGGTTTTGTTGCATTGATCATATTTTCTTCAAGGTCTTCTTAATAATTTCACAAGGAAGAACATCTCCATCTCCTCCACAAACAACAGGCTACAAAAGGGTTCTCTCACCTTGGTTGAAAGGCACAACCATAAAGTAGTGAGGATAGATCAAATCCTCTTATGGGTGCTATCCATTTCTCCACATTTGACTGACAAAGGGCCGGTTAGATTCCATCCCCAGATACAAAATGACTCATTATGATCTATCTATCTCTAAGCTTTCTGCTAAACCTGTGATGCTACTCAGACTTTGAAGGAGAATCAATTTGGGTACCAACACCACTCTAAAAGTAATTATATAGGAAGGAAAAAAACACCAAGTACTAACATCTTGGCAGGTGCATGTTGTTACACTTCAAAAATATGAAATACATAAGACTAAGAGGCTTTAGATAAATTAAATACAAGGGAAATATTATTCTTTGCGTTATTTTTATATATTGTGTAAGTGTATGAAACAAAGTGTGTGTCAACCAACAGTTAATTCTAATTATAGACCATATATAGAAAATAAAAAGTAACCTCTAGAATTAAGGTGCCCTACTCATGAAGACTACAACTCAATGCTTGTTGAAAAATAAATGATAGCTGTTATTGGATACCATCTAATGACCCATAATCATTACCATTCAAACTATTCAATGCCCCTAGAATCCGTAACTACTAAATTAGTGTAACACCCGCTAAAATGACGTTCTATGAACACGTTAAAGCCTAACACTTAACCCACAAATTGTGACTATTTTTTTTTTTTTGAAGTTAAGAGGTTACTATGGTGTTAACCCCTCGTGCTCATTAAATTAATTTTCACCAACAGTATTTGATTTATAAGGGATGAACCAGGTCTAACTGGAATGATTAAAAGTTCTTAATTTAGTTCTATAGTCAATTAATTAAAATCATTAAGTGAGGTGCCCTAATTTACATTACTTGGTTAAGTGGTTTCCTCCCCTTTAATAATATTCAAACCCGAAAGGTTAACCACACTACTTAGTTATTTTAAATTCATGATCCTATTGGTTTCAAAGTTCTTCACATTAATTTCCTAAGGAAAACTAAGAACTAACAATGACTTTACACCCTAAGGAAATTAAAAGGCCCCATTCACCCTTCTACACATACTATTAAGTTTATTTAAAACATTTAGTAAAAGTCATTCCTACCAAACAAATGTAGGGTTGATCCTCCACCCTTAGATCAAACCAATCTTGACCACTAGATTCTAGGGTTCCAAACTAACTCTAAAAAATCCTTAAGCATTCTTATTAAAAATTCTTCTTACCCTATTCTCCTCATTTGGTCTATTCTCTTTTGTTAAAATTACAGGTTGGAGAGAAGGGATCCATGGGAGCAAGACAAGAAGAACTATGGAGGAGTCTACAAGGAGATCAAGCTTAGATTAGTTTAGATTATAGTTTTATTGTTGTTATTAATTTCATTCAAGGATTGGGGGGGTTTCTTTCACCAATCTGGTTTGTTTCAAAGCCATTTTTATTTGGGGTTCTCTATTTGGGGCAAATCCTACCCCCATTAATATAAATGAAAAAGAGATATGTTTAATTACCATTTGTAGGTTTAGTTATTTTTATACAATAAGATGTGAGCATTATGTGATTTCTGGTAGTTTCTTAGTTAAATTTAGAGCTTAAAATTTAGTATATACCAGTTAACAATTTACGCAGGCACGAATCCGAGAAGTTCTTCCATGAGTGACAGAACTGCTGCCCAGAGCGGTGGTTCTAAGACCACCACCTTTCCTGAGTGGTGGTTACGAGATCGCCGCTCTGCACAGGGCGGAAATCCTATTTCTTAAAAATAGAACCTTAAATATGAGATTTTCGCAAAAACAAAAGTTACTACAATGTTCTAAAATACATTCTGCACTTGATTTTTATGCACCTAAGGTTTCCAGTTCTAAGGTTTAGTTCCATTTGTTCATTTCTTAGTTAAAATTACTCATTTAAAGCATTTTTTTAATCCAATAGAAGTAATAACAACTACAAGATCTATTCCATTTTGTTCAACTAATTTTTCTTTGAATTCCAAGAGTATAAATAAAGGATTTACATCTACTTCTACATTGTTATTTTCTTCCTACAAAAGCAACATATCAAAATAACCATACAATTCAAATTTTTTGCCTTCTTCCATTTTTCACTACAACTTATATATTCAAATTATCTAAAATCAACTTTTTTATTCATTCAAATTTACTATATACACATTTTTACATCTTACAATTTCTATATTTCTTCTTTCTCATTTACAATGATAAACTTCATAATGAAAGTAAACTCTTTTTCTCACAATACAACTTCCAACTAAACTTTTTTATACAAGATTTCCATTTTGATTCTTTTCTTCCCATACTACAATCTAAGAATTTTACAACTCTTCAATGAACTTCTTCAAATAATATTACCACTTATAATCCAACAATTCCTTAAAAACAAAATGCAATATTACAATCTTCCACCTTGAGTGGGAAAACAAAATGGCTTCTCACAAGAAGGAATTTCTTAGGGACTCCAACATAAGCTCCAAGCTTCACAACACCAACAAGAGAGCTCCTTCATGATTTTCTTGATCCACAAAAAAATGGGGGGAGAGGCAACACTCTCCACCCAACCAAGATATCCAATGAGGAGGAGAAGCCATCCTCCTCATTGGCCTCCGAGCCCCAACCACATTACAATGAGAGGTGATTCCAACACATGGTAACAACAAGATTCCACAACACAACACCCAATATTATACAACCATTCCAAATGCACATTCAACTCAACTCCTACACAAGAAGGAAAAAAAACAAAATAAAACAAGGCTTAAAAATGAAAGCCAAAGGAGCAAGAATCTATGGGGAGGCCACTTATGCCTCCCAATGGGAAATGGGTTCCCACCTTAAAAAAAATATCCAATGCATATCTCACATCCCCTACATACTCTTATGCCTCCCTCAAGTACCTCTTATGCCTCCCACATACTCTTATGCCCCCCTCATTCTCTTATGCCTCCCTCATGCAAAAACAAGTAAGAAATGCAAGCATTACTTGTCCAAGGTGGGGCACCCAACCCAAACTCCCTTTAAAACAAGAAATAACTCTTATGCCTCCATACATGAATTTTCCCCATAGTCCCCTCCTACACCACACTTAGGAAATCTACCCAAGCACCCAACAAGCATTCCAAAACACTCAAAAATAATAAGCACACATATACAAATAAAGGAAAAAATAAGCAAGAGTAAAGCTCCTACCTTTCCATAGTAGAGCTTGTTCCAAGAGTCAATCTCCAAGCTCCTTCAAACCAAAGCAATCACCCACAAGCTCCAAAAAATACCACAAGCTCTCCAAAATCCTCTAACTCCCCAAAATGCAAGAGCACAAAATAATGAAGTAACCCCCAAACAAGCAAAAGAACTTCAATAAATAGAAAAGGAGAGGAGGGTGAAGTGGCTCCATGTAGGATGCCACATCACTCATCCTCAACTCCACCTCACAAGTCAAACCTCAACCCAATGCACCATAAATTGCTGGGTGAGAGGAATGACAAGTTACTTACACACACAAGCCAAGCCCACACCCCCTAAGGACAAAATTAATTACAAGAAAATAAAGTGCAATAAACATTTTACCTTTTTATCTTCCCAAAACACCTAATGGGGTCTATTTTTGACCCCCCAACCCATAGATAGGGTTGGCATAACAATTTAAGAGGTGTGGAAAAAGTTTGACTTGTCCCACAAGTTTCCAAAATTGGCCCTTAAGGCCAAATTCGAATTTCCATGAAGGGGTAGAGTGTACAACACTCAAGATCCCAAACACTCAACATACAACATAAAATCCAAGAGAAATATAGTCTAATAAATGAACTTCTTTTGGTCACATCTATAATTAGTTTAGGAAAAAAGATTACATTAGCTTTAATTAAGACACTACAACCCATTAATAATAAAAGGGGAAGATACATACACCAAATTCCAAATAATTACTACAATGAATTACATCACTAAAATCACATACTAACATCAATTAAAGGAAAGCTAAATAGAAGACAACACATAACCCTTTGGTCACAATTTCTTCCTAACAATAATTCAAACACACACACAAATACATGTTGCCATGGTGACCCTTGTTGAATTCACCTAGAATTCCAATGTGGTTGGTCTCCAATCTCCCTGATGTTTGTTGTGAATATCGTTACCTGAAAAACACATAGCACCTCTTTTAGCCTCGCAGGCCACATTAAAACATCTAAAATAAAATGAGTAATATAAATCCACAATCATCTATATATGCATCAATCATCATCTAGGCAATTACGATATCATTTACAATTTCTAACAACATCTCTATTCTACATTTCATCCATGTCAAAATGATCACAACATTAGTTCAATTATTAAGGCCTACTCAGTGTGACGAACATATCGCATGTCAGAAATATATATAACCATGTCAATAACATATCATCATCAATACCACATTGTCTCTAATGATCCAAACACATCATATATAAATCGAAATCAACAACAGTCCAGTATCTCTAACATCTAGCATCATGTTAAATAAAAAAAGTTACAATAATATCCATAAGTATAATCGACAGTATCAAAATCAATAACAAAAAGGTGTCGAAGGGAAGTGGGCACTACAAGGTGCATGTTGTTAGACTTCAAAAATATGAAATACATAAGACTAGGAGGCTTTATATAAATTAAATACAAGGGAAATATTGTTCGTTGTGTTATTTTTATATATTGTGTAAGTGTATGAAACAAAGTATGTGTCAACTAACAGTTAATTCTAATTATAGACCATCTATAGAAAATAAAAAGTAACCTCTAGAATTAAGGTGCCCTACTCATGAAGACTATAACTCAATTCTTGTTGAAAAATAAATGATAGATGTTAATGGATACCATCTAATTACCCGTGATCATTACCATTCAAACTATTCAATGCCCCCAGAATCCGTAACTACTAAATTAGTGTCATGAATATATATATATATATATATATATATATAAAGTGATGATAGAGTAAAAAATGTATGAAAATAAAATATTTTTAAAACCTCACCTTTTCTAGGTTTTTGACAAAATTTTCAAATATTTTATGATCTCTTTCTTATAACTTATATGTATCATTTATATTAGACTTAAGTTGTTTAAAAAATATGGTGTATGGAATCATATTTGTATGAACATTTCCCATTTGTTCTATTATACCAACAAAGCTGAAGCTTAACATTTTTTCGCCTATCCTAAAGATCAATGTCGTGATGGTAATTAAACACCTTGTAACAATCCTTCTTCTGCATTCTTTGAACCGTTCAAATGTTCCAAGTCCAAAAAGAAACACCATACTTTTATCTCTGAGAAACACCTTTTCTTGTAGCACATTCAAATTCGTGTATTGAATCACTTTCAAAAGACACCCCACAATATGATCCAATTCCAAAATCAACCGAAACACTATTTTTTGTTCCCTTTCATCTCATCTAAAGTATATTCCATTTTTGACTTTAGTTAACTTAGCTTTGGATAATGTCATATTACCATTCAATTGGCTTACCAAGAAATATTTGTACACATCCTTACCATCAAGCTTTACCAATGGTTTAACGATTGTGCTAACATTCTTGAATCAATATAATCTAAAATATCATCCAAATTATGTCTCCGTTCACTTTCCATTGTATACAAATCAATAATATCAAGTACCATTGAAGATGAAGAATGGAATATAGCGGTAGAGTGATCTATAGGAGAATCATCATTTACTTCATCAATAAATTTAAATGGTTGATAATTCTGATATTCAATTCATGGTTTATTCCACCATGAATATTATGTGTTATTTACTGGTTGCATGCAAAAATTCCTAAAATGTATTGTGCATCCTCCAATCCCTTTTTGAGAGATTTTATGATATTATCACCAATAGATATTGAATCATAGTGATAATACATCAAGGTTCATCAAAGTTTGTTCATGCAATTTATTCTATATGCTTTCTTATTTTTTATGAGATTTATTAAATTGAAGCCCTTGAGTTTTTGTTTCTTCTTCAACAACTCTATTGAGGATCCCAAAAATATGGAGTAACTCAATAAAATTGTACACCATTTCTATTCCAACTATCCCAAAAACTTTGCTAAAGAAGTTCTCAAAAATATCTGATCCAATCAAGTGAAATACCCATGACGAGTGTGGGTACTAGTCTCGAAACCACCTCATTAGAAAAACTATGAAATGGAAATAATTTTTCACATATTGATATGGCTCTCTGTTAATGAAGTTTACGTTTAACATGTGACTGTTTACGTACCCAAGACATCCATAACATGAAGAAATGGTGAACCCTTGAAGCATTTCATGCTCTTTTCCAAAGTTTCAAATGATTAGACAAGAAGATATAAATGTAGTCAACAAAAACTGATAAATAAATTTCTATACCTAATGTCCTCTATATTCTTCCACTTCTAGTTCTCATATATTTCAAACACCTTTAAACGTTCCTAGAAGAAATTCATTTCACAAAAACCAATTTTTTTCACTATATCCTATCTATGTCCTCGATTTTCAACTTATGATCATCCACTTTAAAAGTGTTACAAACCATCTATACATGATTAAAACTAATAATCTATTTTATAGTAGACAAATATATTTGGCCACTAAATAAGGGATTCACTAGCTTCTTTCCAAACTGTGAATGTAATCTTGGTCATGGAGTCCTATTACATTAGAATTATCATTCAAATTGGTGAGCTTTGACCCTTCCCATTCGATTTTATATGATGCCAAAGTTCAAAGTGTAATCCCCCAACACAAGTTACCTTCTATTATTCCCATTTGAGGAATGACTAATAATAGGTTGTAATGAAGTTTCTAGATGTTTATTTCATAACAATTATTTTTTCCCCTATTTTTGTATGATAAAATATGAAATAAACCTATTGTAGGTTGGTTGAAGGACCACTACCAAATGTGGGATCCTTTCATGTAAAGGGTTTGCAATTATTATACATGTATAATGACCATACACAATGTTTTTAAAAACTATTGTGATCACCTTATAGCGTGAAAATCCTTCAATTTTCACCAAGAAACTTGAATGACATTGATGTTCTTCTTTTTTGCCACAAAACACACTAATTTATCATTCTTTCCACCCACCTAACATGTGTTTTCACAACTGTTTCATCTTCTACAAGACAAACATGGATTGGAACTTATATACCATGTTTGGATTTATAAGAAGCACAAACTTTAAAAATTGCCTAAAAAATGTTCTCTTGTTTCCCTATAATGTATGTCAATTACTTTCTCATTTTCCTTAAAGTTGTAGAAACTTACCTTTTGGTTCCCATTTGAAACCCTTCGCAATTTGTTTTACAATTTTTTCATATCCTCCATTGTATAGCTATAAAGTAGTTTGTTTTGAATAAATAGATAGATATTTGGGAATATATCTCTCTTATAGAGTTTTCCAATTTTTATACATTTTGAACTGAAATTAAATTAGTTTGGTTTTACAACTCTTTCATTGTGAATTGATTGTTATAACACATTAAGCACCATTGTTAGTGTGTTGTCCATCAGGTCACAACTCAAATCAAATCACTGGTATCAAAGAAAATTCATTCTACTCTCACATATTATAATGATTGAGATTAGAATACCAAAAGTACGGTCTCAAGACTCAAAATATTTTTGATTACCATACTTTTTGCTTTTAAGGACCTCAAGCAATGCAAGAGGAAATGAGAGATCCCACCAATAATTAATTAATGAAACCATTGAGAGACAAAGGAGGGAGATGATGGCATAATTTTCTAATTCTCTCTCGCAAGTCATCCCTACAACTACACCCACATCATGTAGAAACTTATAGGGTCTAACACCCTTCAAGGTATAAGTAAATATTGACATTAAAATTTTTAAAGAAATAATTGATGTTAATGTATTAGATAATTGAATCAATCAACTAGAATCATATTTTTTTGTCAATAATTTCTCTAATATTGAAAAGATAATGTTTGCAAGTTATTGAAAGTTTATGTGCATTGTCAAAATGGTGGGAATCATACTACCTGCAAGATGATGATAATTAGTTTGTACCTATCAATATGGAACCCCTGAAAACATGGGATGTTTTTTAGAGGATATTAGAGAGGGCTAATATACAGTGAATAATTTTTTAGGACCATTTTAAGAAATTGCATCAAGTTTGTGATCATATATTACAAGAATAAAATAATGAGTTTGATACCAAGTGGGTGCACGAGATATCGACGAGCATCAAATTCTCAAATGCCATGAGTTGTGATATTACATCTAGGAAGAGATGGATTTTGTAGACATCAACACTCTTGGGGAAGCATACTGATATATAGTCAAGCTTGAAGAGTGGCCCAAAAATAGGTGATACATAAATCCTTTATATCGATGAAAGGAAATCCTGGCATCAAGTAGATAAGAAATAATGATCCACCACAAAACATGATAAGAAGTACGCATAAAATGAAAATCCATGAAAAGACACAAAATATAGTGTGAGAAGCAAAATAAAAGGTACCATGATACAAAGGAATGTCGATCCATCAACATAAATATTTCAATAGATTTGTGGGAGCCAAATGCAGGAGAATCCTCCATAGAGAACCCATTTACACATGAAGAAGGGGAGTTGAGTTTAGATACAAATTTGTATACAATTTTTTCCATAGATTAGATAGGGTGAGTGATCTCCCCATCTATATTTAGGGTGCCTACTAACTCTAAACTCTAATATGTAATAGAAATAGAAATAAAAATAAAAAACCCATCTATAGCTTTCTTATAGCTTAGGGGTGAGGGGAAAAACATTTTGTTCTTTCTTTGCATACCTCACCTAACTATGTGGTGGTAGATATAGATATAGGGCTCCCTATCATCTCCTTATCTAGCATTCCCATATCCTATCCCATATATGGAGTACCTTAGTTTCTTTCGACATCCCCCTTCATACAGAGTTGAGAATTCTAGATAGGAGTTAGATACCTAAAGGATTGTATGAATAGTTCCTCCACCAAAAGAGGATGCAAAATGACTATTTCACTCACAAATGTGGGTAAATGGTATGCCTCTTCAATTTATCCTAGATAGTGGGAGTCAAAATAATTTGATATCTATGAAACAATAAATAGGCTAAATTTGGTAACACCTCACCCACAACCATACTCTTTCATTTGGGTCAATCAATGAAGAGACATCTATGTGAATCAATAGTCTCATATTCAATATTGAAATAAACCATTTAAGAATGTGATGGTATGTGATGTTGTACCCTAGGATGTATGTGATGTGCTTCTTGGAAAACCATACACGTGGGGATCTTCGTGGTGTCTACAAGGCTAGTCCTAAGAGCACCACCATCACTTTATCTATCGTAAGCACTATCACAGCCTAGAGGTAGCGCCTACTAGGTTAGTGGCCTTGATCAATAAAAAAATGTCATAGGTTGATTTCTCAAATAAGGACCTTTATCATACTCATTATTAAGCTTATACATAAGATGATTGCAATGACCATAAGATTTATCAAACCAATCCAAACACCGCAGTGAAAATAGATGGATCTAATGAAACTTGAATACAAAAATATATTCACACCACTAACATGTGCACCTTTGCATTTTTTGGTGAAACATATAATTGAATTGATCCCTATAACACCACTTATGAATGGGCCTCTTTAAAGACGTTCAATAGTTGAGAATGAAAAGATCAAATATTGGGTTCATGAGCTAATTCATAAGGGGTACATTAAACCAAGCGCATCACCTTGTAGGATCCGAATTATTCTTATATGAATGAAACATGGGATATGGAAACTTTGCATTGACTATTGAGCATTGAGAAAAATCATAGTAAAAGAAAAATACCCACTTCCACATGTAGATGACTGTTTGGACCAACTTAGGGGAGTTAAGTTTCTCACAAAATTATACGAATTCAGGGTACAACCAAGTTCCCATTGATGCAATGGAGGTTTATAAAAGTGCCTTAAAATCTAAGGAGGTATTTTTTGAATGGTTGGTTATGCCTTTTTTGTTGAAAAATGCACTAGCAATATTCATGAAGATGATAAACGATATCTTTGACCATTCATTGATTCATTTGTGTTTGTTTACCTATACCACATTCTTATCTTTAGTAAGACATGGGAGGATCACATTCAATATGTCTAGCGGGTTCTTCAGACCTTGTGTTAGCATAAGCTTTATGCTAACATGGAATTTTTTTCCCTATGATATGGAGACTATCCAATACTTAGGAAACATAGGACACTGGTGAATGGTGGAAGAGTACAAAGGTGAACCTAGGCTTTGTGACACCAATGAACTTCAATCAAATCATTGACAAGGTAGTAAAAGATAAAAGCATCAACATATCACACCTTACCAAGTGGTGAAGGCATGAAAAATGACGCACCAAGGGAAGTGGTTCACTAAGAGATAGATTGAGAATTCATTTCCACACTTGGTAAAAAATTAGGAGAAATGGGTACCATTGCTTCTTAAAGAATCCATAACATGATTTCTAAAACTCTATTCTATGAAAGTCTTGAAAATCTATTTTTAGTAGTTTTAAGAGATTTAAGTATTTTACATGTTTTAGGGTCTTCAAAGTATTTGTGGGACATAAAAATAACAAAGTTTGTAGTCGTACTAACATTTTTCAAGTCTTCTTTGTCAACTTTCCAATGGGTCATGCAATTCACAAATTGGGTCAATGGGCTAGGAGATATGATCCCAATAAGGAGCACTAAATATAAGAATAGTAATAATAGGATATATTTCAGATTTTTCCGTTTTTATCTTTTCAAATCTACCCCTAAGGTTTATATGAATGGTCTCCATGTGAGACGAACTCTCACTTCCCATCTGGAACCCTTCATATTCTATTTTAAACAATTTTTCATATTCTCTGGTATATAACTATAAAATATCTTGTTTTGAATAAAAATATAGGTCTCTAAGTATACATCTCTCTTATAGAGTTTTTCAATTTGTATACATTTCAAATTATAATTTAAAATTAGTTTGTTTTTACATCTTTGTCATTGTGAATTGATTTCTATAACACATTAAGCGTCATCACGAGTGTGTTGTCCACCAGGCTGCAACTCAATTCAGATAAGAGTCTTATATTACAATATGTCCTTTGGGATCTACAACCCATGTTTATAACCCTAACATACATATCTTCCTTTTGTTTATAGTCCTTTACAACTTCTTTACAACCAGGTTACTAGTAAGACGTCAACCCTATCATAAAATTATGCCTTGGAACCCTACATCTTTGATAGAGAGTGCACTAGCGTCTTCTAGATCAAATTATTTAGCACCTTACAACCCTCTTATGTGTGGATTTTGAATGGGCTCCCTTGTTATCCTAATCTATATTATCGAGAAGAGAAAGAGGATACTCTATAGCCCAATTTTAGCTTGCAAACATTTTTTTGTTTCACTATTTAAATTTACAAATGTAAACTTGATGATAGGCCAACTCTTGAGAACTATTGCTCCTAGGTAAATCTAGGAAAGATGAGGATTCAAGTTTTGCTAAGGCTATCTCTATAATATTGATTTGGTTAACTTGTTTAAAGATTACTTATTATTGTTCTATAATGTTTACAGATAATTCTAACAGTAATTCTAATACAAAATGCCCACGCAAATAAATAATATAATTCTTAGACTCAAAAAGTCAAAATTTATAAATATTTTATGTAGCTTAAATCCAAAAACAATATATCACATGATTCTGAGAATTTTTGATTGAGGGATACAATTATTCTCTTAAAAATGATATTCTTTTATCAGGGAGAGTTGGCCATGTTGTTGGTGATATATTCAAATTAATTACATGTGTCTTTCCTTTAATACTTATTATTAATAGACTTGTGAAGAAATTATCAGTGAGATCACTTTGTTCTATTCCATGACAATTGAAGATAATTGCCCTACATGTAATTCTTACCAAGCTGAAAATTGATAGTGTATAGGTTGGATTTTGCTATTTAGATTGTATATGATTGGTAAAAACTTTAGGTGGTGGTTGATAGTTACAACCTAAAAAATTAGTAGACCATATGTTTTTTAAGAATTGCAAAAGCAAATATAATTATGACGATAGGCATTCTACAGTGACAACAAGGGGTGGGTTGTGATGGTTTGAATGTGTAAAATTTATTCTCAACATTTAAGTTGACGTTTATTTGACTATTACAAGGTAAATTCAACCTCGAAATTGAGTTTCATTTGATTGTTACTCTTTTTGTTTTTTTTTACATGGAGAAAGTAATTAGGAAATAGTAATATCTTATACTGTAGAGTTCATGACTCATTTTTCCATAAAAAAAATTTTAGTCACCAATTAATGAGAAATATGAAAAAAATGTAATGGAATAATCAATCAATGTATTATGTCTAAAATCTAATAAAATCCTAAAAATTTCTATACATAATGTTTTTCAAATAAATATAGTTAAAAATATTATATATGATATGATAAATTATAAACTTATACTAACTATTTTACGAAGAATGATTAATCAGATTAGATTTAATATATTAAATATTTATTATTTATAACACAACCTAAAAGAATTAACAATTAAGAGGCATCATTAAGTTGAAATTTCAATGGTATTGAAAGCAAGAATTTTTATGTTTCCACAGTCCATAAAATTTGGAAAAAGATTTATTTTTGGGAGTTAACAATTGAAATTCCAAACCCATTCTAACACTTCTTGTTGTTTGAGGCATCAATTATTGTAGGTGAAAATAATTTTTAAGTGAGGAAAGATGGCATTATTTGGTGATATATTTTTCATTCCCTTTTTTCATTGATGGCTATGTGAAGGGAAGTAAATTTAAAATATATACTCATCCATAACAAAGTTTGTCTCATTATTATAAGAAAACAAAAATAAATAAATTAATTAATGAGTTAGTTTTTGGCGTCCACACTTCAACAAAGAACACCATAGCTATTAGCTAATGATTTGTTCGGCAATTTTCCAAAAGCGTTTACACGAGAATCTTCGAGATATTTCTCCAAAACTTTATATTAAAGGAAAATCAACAAGCATGACGCCGTAAACTAAGAACAACAAGCAGTATTTCCCCAACGCAAATCCTTTAAAAAATATATAATAATAATAATAATAAAATGTATTATATTAGGAATTTTTTGGAGCCCCCACAATGCAGGAGAATCCTCCATAGAGAACCCATTTACACATGAAGAAGGGGAGTTGAGTTTAGATACAAATTTGTATACAATTTTTTCCATAGATTAGATAGGGTGAGTGATCTCCCATCTATATTTAGGGTGCCTACTAACTCTAAACTCTAATATGTAATAGAAATAGAAATAAAAATAAAAAACCCATCTATAGCTTTCTTATAGCTTAGGGGTGAGGGAAAAACATTTTGTTCTTTCTTTGCATACCTCACCTAACTATGTGGTGGTAGATGATAGATATAGGGCTCCCTATCATCTCCTTATCTAGCATTCCCGTATCCTATCCCATATATGGAGTACCTTAGTTTCTTCTTCGACATCCCCCTTCATACAGAGTTGAGAATTCTAGATAGGAGTTAGATACCTAAAGGATTGTATGAATAGTTCCTCCACCAAAAGAGGTATGCAAAATGACTATTCACTCACAAATGTGGGTAAATGGTATGCCTCTTCAATTTATCCTAGATAGTGGGAGTCAAAATAATTTGATATCTATGAAACAATAAATAGGCTAAATTTGGTAACACCTCACCCACACCATACTCTTTTCATTTGGGTCAATCAATGAAGAGACATCTATGTGAATCAATAGTCTCATATTCAATATTGAAATAACCATTTAAGAATGTGATGGTATGTGATGTTGTACCCTAGGATGTATGTGATGTTCTTCTTGGAAAACCATACACGTGGGATCTTCGTGGTGGTCTACAAGGCTAGTCCTAAGTAGCACCACCATCACTTTATCTATCGTAATCACTATCACAGCCTAGAGGTAGCGCCTACTAGGTTAGTGGCCTTGATCAATAAAAAAAATGTCATAGGTGATTTCTCAAATAAGGACCTTTATCATACTCATTATTAAGCTTATACATAAGATGATTGCAATGACCATAAGATTTATCAAACCAATCCAAACACCGCAGTGAAAATAGATGGATCTAATGAAACTTGAATACAAAAATATATTCACACCACTAACATGTGCACCTTTGCATTTTTTGGTGAAACATATAATTGAATTGATCCCTATAAACACCACTTATGAATGGGCCTCTTTAAAGACGTTCAATAGTTGAGAATGAAAAGATCAAAATATTGGGTTCATGAGCTAATTCATAAGGGGTACATTAAACCAAGCGCATCACCTTGTAGGATCCGAATTATTCTTATATGAATGAAACATGGGATATGGAAACTTTGCATTGACTATTGAGCATTGAGAAAAATCATAGTAAAAGAAAATACCCACTTCCACATGTAGATGACTGTTTGGACCCACTTAGGGGAGTTAAGTTTCTCACAAAAATTATACGAATTCAGGGTACAACCAAGTTCCCATTGATGCAATGGAGGTTTATAAAAGTGCCTAAAATCTAGGAGGTATTTTTTGAATGGTTGGTTATGCCTTTTTTGTTGAAAAATGCAACTAGCAATATTCATGAAGATGATAAACGATATCTTTGACCATTCATTGATTCATTTGTGTTTGTTTACCTATACCACATTCTTATCTTTAGTAAGACATGGGAGAGGATCACATTCAATATGTCTAGCGGTTCTTCAGACCTTGTGTTAGCATAAGCTTTATGCTAACATGGAATTTTTTTCCCTATGATATGGAGACTATCCAATACTTAGGAAACATAGGACACTGGTGAATGGTGGAAGAGTACAAAGGTGGAACCTAGGCTTTGTGACACCACTGAACTTCAATCAAATCATTGACAAGGTAGTAAAAGATAAAAGCATCAACATATCACAACCTTACCAAGTGGTGAAGGCATGAAAAATGACGCACCAAGGGAAGTGGTTCACTAAGAGATAGATTGAGAATTCATTTCCACACTTGGTAAAAAATTAGGAGAAATGGGTACCATTGCTTCTTAAAGAATCCATAACATGATTTCTAAAACTCTATTCTATGAAAGTCTTGAAAATCTATTTTTAGTAGTTTTAAGAGATTTAAGTATTTTACATGTTTTAGGGTCTTCAAAGTATTTGTGGGACATAAAAATAACAAAGTTTGTAGTCGTACTAACATTTTTCAAGTCTTCTTTGTCAACTTTCCAATGGGTCATGCAATTCACAAATTGGGTCAATGGGCTAGGAGATATGATCCCAATAAGGAGCACTAAATATAAGAATAGTAATAATAGGATATATTTCAGATTTTTCCGTTTTTATCTTTTCAAATCTACCCCTAAGGTTTATATGAATGGCCTCCATGTGAGACGAACTCTCACTTCCCATCTGGAACCCTTCATATTCTATTTTAAACAATTTTTCATATTCTCTGGTATATAACTATAAAATATCTTGTTTTGAATAAAAATATAGGTCTCTAAGTATACATCTCTCTTATAGAGTTTTTCAATTTGTATACAGTGTCAATTATAATTTAAATTAGTTTGTTTTTACATCTTTGTCATTGTGAATTGATTTCTATAACACATTAAGCGTCATCACGAGTGTGTTTGTCCACCAGGCTGCAACTCAATTCAGATAAGAGTCTTATATTACAATATGTCCTTTGGGATCTACAACCCATGTTTATAACCCTAACATACATATCTTCCTTTTGTTTATAGTCCTTTACAACTTCTTTACAACCAGGTTACTAGTAAGACGTCAACCCTATCATAAAATTATGCCTTGGAACCCTACATCTTTGATAGAGAGTGCACTAGCGTCTTCTAGATCAAATTATTTAGCACCTTACAACCCTCTTATGTGTGGATTTTGAATGGCTCCCTTGTTATCCTAATCTATATTATCGAAAAGAGAAAGAGGATACTCTATAGCCCAATTTTAGCTTGCAAACATTTTTTGTTTCACTATTTAAATTTACAAATGTAAACTTGATGATAGGCCAACTCTTGAGAACTATTGCTCCTAGGTAAATCTAGGAAAGATGAGGATTCAGTTTTGCTAAGGCTATCTCTATAATATTGATTTGGTTAACTTGTTTAAAGATTACTTATTATTGTTCTATAATGTTACAGATAATTCTAACAGTAATTCTAATACAAAATGCCCACGCAAATAAATAATATAATTCTTAGACTCAAAAGTCAAAATTATAAATATTTTATGTAGCTTAAATCCAAAAACAATATATCACATGATTCTGAGAATTTTTGATTGAGGGATACAATTATTCTCTTAAAATGATATTCTTTTATCAGGGAGATTTGGCCATGTTGTTGGTGATATATTCAAATTAATTACAGGTGTCTTTCCTTTAATACTTATTATTAATAGACTTGTGAAGAAATTATCAGTGAGATCACTTTGTTCTATCCATGACAATTGAAGATAATTGCCCTACATGTAATTCTTACCAAGCTGAAATTGATAGTGTATAGGTTGGATTTTGCTATTTAGATTGTATATGATTGGTAAAAACTTTAGGTGGTGGGTTGATAGTTACAACCTAAAAAAATTAGTACGCCATTGTTTTTTAAGAATTGCAAAAGCAAATATAAGTTATGACGATAGGGCATTCTACAGTGACAACAGGGGTGGGTTGTGATGGTTTTGAATGTGTAAAATTTATTCTCAACATTTAAGTTGACGTTTATTTGACTATTACAAGGTAAATTCAACCTCGAAATGAGTTTTCATTTGATTGTTACTCTTTTTGTTTTTTTTACATGGAGAAAGTATTAGGAAATAGTAATATCTTATACTGTAGAGTTCATGACTCATTTTTCCATAAAAAAAATTTTAGTCACCAATTAATGAGAAATATGAAAAAAATGTAATGAATATCAATCAATGTATTATGTCTAAAATCTATAAATCCTAAAAAATTTCTATACTAAATGTTTTTCAAATAAATATAGTTAAAATATTTATATTGATATTATAAATTATAAAACTTATTACTATTTATACGAAGAAATGAATTAATCAGATTAAGATTAATATATAAATATTTATTATTTATAACAACCTAAAAGAATTAACAATTAAGAGGCATCATTAAGTTGAAATTTCAATGGTATTGAAAGCAAGAATTTTTTATGTTTCCACAGTCCATAAAATTTGGAAAAAGATTTATTTTTGGGAGTTAACAATTGAAATTCCAAACCCATTCTAACACTTCTTGTTGTTTGAGGCATCAATTATTGTAGGTGAAAATAATTTTAAGTGAGGAAAGATGGCATTATTTGGTGATATATTTTTCATTCCCTTTCATTGATGGCTATGTGAAGGGAAGTAAATTTAAAATATATACTCATCCATAACAAAGTTTGTCTCATTATTATAAGAAAACAAAAATAAATAAATTAATTAATGAGTTAGTTTGGCGTCCACACTTCAACAAAGAACACCATAGCTATTAGCTAATGATTTGTTCGGCAATTTTCCAAAAGCGTTTACACGAGAATCTTCGAGATATTTCTCCAAAACTTTATATTAAAGGAAAATCAACAAGCATGACGCCGTAAACTAAGAACAACAAGCAGTATTTCCCAACGCAAATCCTTTAAAAAATATATAATAATAATAATAATAAAATGTATTATATTAGTTGAAAGTTTTTTTTTTTAACTGAGCTGATTAGTCTAACTGTCACGTGAGTTTATAGTCCACGTAATATATTAATTTTGACAAAATAATTAACAAAAAATATTGCAGCTTATTGATTGGGCAAGTGTCTTCTATTTGAGTTCAAATTTTGTTGATGTTCCTTACTAATCTTCATTTATTTTATATAAGGCGAGAATTGGTCAAATTTTGTTGTGTAAGGTGGGAATTGTTCGAATTTTGTGATCGGTACTAATCTTCATTTGTTCTATGTAAGATGGGAGTTGTTCGAATTTTGTTGAGTGCACGCCTAATGTACAAGGTGGGAATTACATGCCCAATGTGTAAGGTGGGAATTGTTTGAATTTTGTGATCGTTACCAATCTTCATTCATTCTACATAATGTGGGAATTCATTCTATGCAATGTGGGAATTTATTCTATGAAAAGTGGGAATTGTTTGAATTTTGTTGATTGCACGCCTAATGTGCATGATGGAAATTGCACGCCTAACGTACAAGGTGTGAATTGCTTGAATTTTGTAATCGTTACTAATCTTCATTCATTCTATGTAATGTGGGAATTCATTCTATGCAATGTAGGACTTCATTCTATGCAAAATGGGAATTATTCGAATTTTGTTGACTCCATGCCTAACATATGTGATGGGAATTTCACGCCTAACATACAACATGGAAATTGTTCAAATTTTATGATCATTACTAATATTCATTCATTCTATACACAATGTGGGAATTCATTCTATACAAAATAGGAATTGTTTGGATTTTATTGATTACACGCCTAACACACGCGATCGTTAAACTCCTCCTAACCGAATAATCATAATACTAATATTTCCCCAAAGTTAGGTGAACCTACTAATCTTCATTCATTCTATGCAAGGTGTGAATTACTCAGCTGTACCACTCTGGAAATAATAATTTTAGTGGAAATGAATTGAGACAAAAAATATCAATTTTCACCAATGCATGTTGTGGCCGCCAACTGCAAACCATTTTCATATTGTCTGTCCACGGTTGGCATCGTTTATCCTTTTTCTCTATTTATTTATTATTATTTTTTCCGCATGCCACATCTTTTTCTGCCTTTTCAACATCCTGTCTTTTACACGCTTTACTTCCAAAGTTCCCACTGCACACCCCACTGAAACGAAACCAGCGAGTGTTCGATGATGGATGCGAAACCCAGATGGGCATCAATGGCCTTCGTGCTTATCATGTTTCTGGTTGTGAGGGGAAATGGCATCACTGGTCCGATACAGACCATAGTAATTCTTGTGATGGAGAATCGATCCTTCGACCACATGGTGGGATGGATGAAACAGTCCATTAATCCCCAAATCGAGGGCGTAACTGGGCAGGAATGGAATCCCACCTCCACAACAGACCCGCAATCCGGGAAGGTGTTTTTCCGGGAGGAGGCAGAGTATGTAGATCCAGATCCGGGACACTCGTTTCAGGCGATCAGGCAGCAGATATTCGGCTCCGACGACACTTCTGCGAATCCACCTCCGATGAACGGCTTCGTCCAGCAAGCCACGTCCATGGGACCCAACATGTCTCACACAGTCATGAACGGCTTCAGGCCTGCGGTGGTGCCCGTCTACACTTCTCTCGTCAGTGAATTCGCTGTATTTGATAGATGGTTCGCTTCCGTCCCTGCTTCCACTCAGCCCAACCGACTGTACGTCCACTCTGCGACCTCCCATGGCGCCACCAGCAATATACCCAAACTGTTAGCCGCCGGGTATCCGCAAAAAACAATTTTCGACTCCATAGACGAGTCGGGTCTTTCCTTCGGGATCTATTATCAGAACATTCCCGCGACACTGTTCTACACAAATCTGAGAAAGCTCAAGTACGTGTCGAAATTCCATTCTTACGACGTGGAATTCAAGCTGCACGCCAAGCACGGGAAGCTGCCGAATTATGTGGTGGTGGAGCAGCGGTATATGGACACCAAACTGTTTCCTGCCAACGATGACCATCCCTCTCACGACGTGTCTGAAGGGCAGAAATTTGTGAAAGAGGTTTACGAGGCTCTCAGATCCGGCCCTCAGTGGAACCAGACTTTGTTGCTCATTACTTACGACGAGCACGGTGGCTTCTTCGACCATGTTCCCACGCCTGTAACGAATGTTCCCTCTCCTGATAATATTGTGGGTCCTGACCCCTTCTTCTTCAACTTTGACAGGTTGGGGGTTCGAGTCCCGACGATCATGATCTCTCCCTGGATCAATAAAGGAACAGGTGACAATCTTAAATTGAGTTCTCCAGAATCTATATATGTGTTTTAATATGCATGCTTGACGCTAATGGCATTGTTTACAGTTGTGCATGGACCAAACGGGCCCAACCCATCTTCCCAATTCGAGCATTCGTCGATACCTGCAACCGTTAAAAAGATGTTCAATCTGAAATCTGATTTCTTGACCAAGAGAGATGCGTGGGCTGGGACCTTCGAAACCGTCGTTCAGGCCCGAACTACGCCCAGAACAGATTGTCCAGGTAAATCCTCCGCCATTACACACAGGAAATAGGGAAAAAAAATCCATTTTTTTATTTTTTGAATATCATGTTTTTAGTATCTTGTTTTGTTCTCGCAGAGACGCTGCCGGAGCCTCCAAAGATAAGACAGAGTGGAGCGAACGAGGACGCCAAGCTAAGCGAGTTTCAGGAGGAATTAGTGCAGCTCGCTGCTCAATTGAACGGAGATTTTCTTCTGAAAAGTTATCCAGACGAAATCGGAAAGAAGATGAATGTAAGAGAGGGGAACAAATACATAGAGGATTCCGTGAGGCGATTCTTCGAGGCAGCGCGTTCGGCAAAGAAGCTCGGCGCTCTTGACGATGAAATAGTGAAGATGCGACCGTCGCTGACGAGCAGGCCCATCGCCACACAGCCATGAAATTATTGAAAGACTCTGGTTTTCATTCCACGCTTTTACCGACAAAGCCATAAAATCAGATGTTCTGAGCACATCTTTTCTTAACAGAGGAAGCAACACTTTATGTAAGACACTTACTGTCTATAAAATATTCCATATTTTAATTACACAATATTTGATCAATCATTCAGGAAAAAGACAGCACGTGAAAGAAGAAGAATCTAGAAATATGCTGAAAGCAAAAGGAGAGGAATGTTTCGTAATATCAAGGTAATATATTCATTTAAAAAAAAATATACACTAACCCCAGGTGGCAAAGGAGAAAAAAAACATAAAGGTGAAATTTAAACACACCAAGACAATTCCTAAACTAGTGAGACGTGGAAAGTGTTTTTTTACCTTAAAAAGCATTGCAGCTAACCACAATAGAAATATTAAAAAATCATATCTAATTTTAGAGGAACATAGGAAATTTTGAATAATACATTATTATGGTTTTAGATTAATGTATAGTTCGTTACACATTTCGAGATAATTGTTAGTAACCTGAAATGGAAAACTTGGTATCAGTCACGAAAATAGTGAAATGTAAGAGAGAGAGAGTGTGTCTATATCAATATCTACTTCTCTCACGCTTAAATTTTTTTGTTCATGTTTTTAGAATTTGTTGCAAGTTATTAAAACAAAGTGTTCTTCTTCTTTACAACCATAATTCTATAACAAAAACTTATTAAACTATTAAAAAAAACAACCATAATTTTATAATACATATTTTTTAAACTATTAAAAAAACAAACAATTGGTTTCGAAGGCCTATCTTAATTGAACTCCCATTAGAGAATATGTCATCAAAACATAACACGAGGATAATGTATTTAAACTAATAGTCTAGCATAATACAAGTGTTTCAACTTGTACCTTTTCAATACATGTGTAATAAGTAGTAAATGAATTATATGCTTTTCTAAATGCTTGAATTCTACTTTTGGCAGAAGGATTGACATAATACAAGTGTTTCAACTTGAATCATTTCAATACATGTAATAAGTAGTAAATTAACTATATGCTTTTCTAAATGCTTGAATTTTACCTTTGGCACAAGGATGTACTTCAAAAATAAAATAGATTGCTCTTTTTACAACTTCATTAAAAATCACATGTAATCATTTTGTGTGCTGAATTCATTATTACACATATATATTTATAGACTTCTTAAATTTAAATTAGGACCTTATTAGTACACAAGAAAGCCCACAATGAACAAAACCTACCAAAAACTAAGACCAACCTTGAGGCACCCAAATAATTAATAAAAAAGGCCCACATAATAAAAACCCAAAATGATATAAAAACAATTTTGGGATACCATAACAATAGCGACATGTTTATGGAAAATGCCATAAAAAGAAAGGAAACATGTTCATATGTGATTTCACCCTTTTTGGATTTAGAATGTTTTATTAACCTGTACATAAAAAAGATGATTAATGTTACACGTGTTTATTTTGATTTAATTAACTTCCAACATTAATTGCACAAATCAGAATAACGTTTTTCAAAGTGTCTATCTAATTAACAAATAACCAAAACATAAAGAGAGACAATGCAATTAGATGATTCTATGTGGATCCAGAGGAGTCTGGGTGATATGAGTGTAGGAACTGGAATATTTGGAACTGGAAATACTTCGCCTCTGAAATTGTGATATGAAACCGAGCTTGGTCAAAATTGTACAACTCAGTCAATAGCGTCCATATGGCCCTGATCCTTCTGTACGGTTTTAGACCTTCTTGAAATATGGGTCTACAACTTCTTTAGTGCTTTGACTGCCTGAAAATGTGTGTTGGTGTCTTTTGGTCTTCTTCGCTCACCTTCAAAATGACTCTGTAAACTATGTTCAAACCTTTATAATGCAAGGAGTTACTGCAAAAAAATTTAGTTGGGTTCATGGGGGGTTCACTTTGTAAAAGTAAAGTATAGCACGTTCGTTTGAAGGGTATTAAAAAACACCCTTAATGTTACTTTTTACCTCTAAATATTCAATGATAATAGCCCCTCCCATTATATTATTAGAATGAAAATACCCCCTATTTATCCATGTACCTTACTTACCCATTTTTCCATTACAATTATATTCACCCCTTATTATTTGTACCCTAATACATTAAAAAAAAAAAAATCATGTTTCCCACTCAATAATATTATTTTCTTTAGACACATTTTCTCTAGAAAAAGAATTTAAAGTCATTCAATACCTATTACCAATTACCTTAATATCAAGATTTAATCATTTATCAATAATTCTTCAAATATAATTAAGATAGTGAAATAATATCAATTGTGTTGAAAAGCATACTCAATTCTAGTTTTCTACCATTATATTATTTCTTGGTTAAAAATATCCTAGTTGAGCTTTCCTTATTCAAAAAGAGATTATAATTTAACTTTATGACCACACTCATTTTGCAATTTCAAGGTATTTTATTTTAAAAACTAGGGTTCACATGTTTTAGTTTTATATACAAATCAACTCTACCTCTCCTTTGGCCCACCTCTCTACCCTACCTCCAATACCTAAGTCAAAATATTAATAAATTAAAACCTTTTACGCCCTAATGTATACCGGTATATTGAATTTGTTTTTTTATCAGTTTTAATTACCTAAATATGAATGAATGTGCTAATATATTGCCTACATAGTGAACCCCCCGTGGTTGGGTTGAGGGCACCCTTGTGCACTTCTGATTTACGCACTACTTCGAATAGGCCTTAAACTACACGACGCTATCTTTGCATGTGATATCTATTATAGTGTAATCAAAATTTTATAACCATGCTTTGACAATACCTTTCTTGATTTCCACACTTGCTTAAGTGTTTGGGAAGGGTCACTTTCCTTTCTTATAGGATGATGATGGAGACTCCTAAACCTGGAAGGAGACTTTTGACCAGTAGAGGATGCTGCCCTAATGGACGTGTATGAGATATTTCGATGTTTAGGTAGATTTGGGTTCCTTTAGTGCTTGCTTTTATATGAAAGTTCATAAAGTGCCAGGGCCTCTAAATGAGGTATGTTTTACTTGCTTATGTATGCTTTCGAAGGTTTTTATGACACAAGAGGGAAACAAAAGTAGTATATTTGTTCATATGAAGGTGATGAAATTGAAAGAATTAATGTAAAAGATGTCGGTCTAAAACTGTATAGTAGGGTCAATATGTAATTTCACAAACTAACCGAAACTGACATTTTTGGATATGAGGGAGAAAATCACATTTTGACTTTATGGGCTTGTTAGAGCTCAAAAAGTGCACCCTTCCAGAGTCATAGACAATCCAATATTTTGAGGCAACATGGAACTGTCTCGAAGTTGTGAGACTTTCACTGTGAGATAGACCTCCAGAGAAGGCTGATTCCTCTACTTAATCCTAATTCTAAAACTACTCCTAAAGAAGCAAATGCAGTTATCTAATCCTAATCTACACATTCCAAGGGACCAGGGAGAGAGAGATGTATGAAAGGGAAATCCTAAACTAAAAGGGGCGATATCACCAAGAAGAGAGGGAAACACTCTCCATGAGGGAAAATGGGGTAAAATGAGCAAAGGGAGGGTAGAAAAACATTTCACAACCAAGAAACATAATTGAACTTGTCATTTTCACATAAACACACTCATAATGAAACTTGCAAGTGAAAGAGAGATGCACAACACACCACAACTGTAAAAGAGAGGTAAGAATGCAAGTAAAACAAGCTATGTCAGAGAATTGCCACAAAACATATTTTAATTCTTGAAATAAGCACAATCCATTATAATGAAGTGGTAGAAGGCAAGGAAAAACACAACATATGTCCATAATGAAGGTTTGTAACTCATAACTTCTCATGTAACCATTTTGAAAATGCTTCAATGTTGATTCTAGAGCTAGAAACTAAGCAATGGTAGTAACATACAATTATTGTATAATATAGATCAAATTTATACAATCTTGGCCTATATATGTATGGTTATGGACCCTTTGAAATTTTATATTTGAAACTTCATGTGGGCTTCACTTGTCTAAAAAATTACCTTCACTATATATTTCTCTTGTTTTCATAACTTTAGGATGACTTGTAATCATCTGCAACAAAGTGGAAACCCTAAAGACCTTCAAAACCATTCATCAAAGGAGAAAAAATGTGTGTGGTGATGTTAGACCAACCTTACCACTAATAATCACATCTATCAAACCATTCCAATTTTTGCATTACATGCCCTTGTTGTGCAATCAAGCCTCATGTAGTGGTCCTAATTGTTTTTGTGAGTGTGAATAACTAACCAACCCCATAAGGGTTCCTTCATTTATTTTAACACCAATATAACATACTAAATTTATAGTATATAATATACCTAACATGGTAGTATTTATATGTGGTGTGCCTTAGCTATGTGACCTAACCCTTTGGTCCTTAAATCCCTTGAGCAATGTTTGGAGTGAATGTCCTATTGCTAAAACATGGGCTCTATGACCTTTGTATACTTGGAAATGTAGGAAGATAAAATCTTTGACCTTGTTCAATACCTTATACTTTTTAGTAGGGATTGATCTAATTGATGTGCAGTTGATTTAAGAAGATTTAGGGACCCTTTGAGTACTTTTGGAATGATATTTTTAATACGAGCTTGTAAGAGTGCCAAATGAGTTATAAAGTGATAATAATTTTCTTATATAGCCTTCCATAGGTGAAATATTTTTATAAGGTAGTGTAGACACCTAAAATCCACTTACGTAGGCTTTAATGCTAAGATTGCTTTAATTATCCTCTTTCTCATCATTTCTGTAATAATTAGCGCTTTTCCACTAATTAGATAACATTCCTCTTCATATTCATTAATTAATGACCTTTCGTTAATTAATTAGCCTTCTTATAATTAAAGATTCTAATTAACAACATTTCATTAATTAATATCCACTTCTACTTGGGTTAATTAATTATTATTAATTAATTACACTCGCAACTCTAAATCAATAAATTACCATTTATTGGATCAAATTCTACCTCTCTTACATCCCACAAATCATACTAATTTTCCTCTAATTATCTTCTATAAGCTTACCTCTACCTATTAATTAATCACCTTTGATTAATTAAAACATCCCCCAACTCCCATGACTTACTAATGAAAAATTAAACTCTTCTAAATCAAGATTACCTTTTATAAAGAAACCTTATCCATTCCTAATCTTGTTTTACCTTTATCCCACATTCATCAATTTGCTAGCCTTGCCTCTTCAGTCAAGCTATATAAGGAACCCTCCCCTTACCTTTCTTCTTGCACCATGTACTTTGAATAGTGAAAAACTATAAGTATTTTGATCTTGAGCCATTCTCCATTGTTGGAAATAGCTTCTCCATCTTGCATCCTTTCACTCAAAATTGAGTAATATGGGAAGATCCAAAATGGCCTTGTAGCCATTCTTGGTGAGATTCCATTCTCAATCCTTGAGATCAAGTAATCAATCCACATTTGATTGCTTATGTTCTTCATAGGTTCATAGTTTAAGTTAGCAATCATAGAGAGTAGGAAATAGCTTAGCATGTAGTTTCATTTATGCATTGAAGAAACATTTCCTTTAAGCTCTTATCTTGATGGTTCATTGTTTAATTAGTATTTTCTTTTGAAGCTATGTAGATATTAGTTTCAATTTATAGCTTAGTTAATAAAACATGAGCACATATGGCATGCCTGGTGGGACTTACTCCATTGTCCTTTGCACTTAATTTCAAGTTTTTGTAATTAAGATTTCAATTTTGGTTACTAACCCTCTTTTGCACATATTGACATAACTTATTTTTCTTAACTTGTTTTGTTGAGTTGGACATGTGTCGAGTCTTCCTTATAGGTATAAAGGAGGTGAAGTGCTGTCAAAATTGGAATTGATGGAAAAATTTCAAGATTTCTCCATGTTTTCATTTTTAGAGCTTACTTTTTCAACATTCTACATGCTAGTTTTGTCAATTTCTTGAAAATCTTAAATTCTTGAGCATGTAGGTTAGTGTTTGATAGTGTAAAGTATTCTATTTACATATTAATGTGGTGGGTTGCTGTCAAAATTAAATCTTGGTGAGAAAAATTTCAAGATTTCATCATGTTTTCATTTTTAGAGCTTACTTTTTCAACATTCTACATGCTAGTTTTGTCAATTTCTTGAAAATCTTAAATTCTTGAGCATGTAGGTTAGTGTTTGATAGTGTTGAGTCTTCTATTTACATATTAATGTGGTGGGTTACTTGTCAAAATTGAATCTTGGTTGAGAAAATTTTTTTCCATTTTACAGATTTTTCAAGGACATGTTTTTTGTCAATTTTACATTTTTTTTTGGTAATGCATGTTAAGTGCATACCCTATGAGCATAAAGAGCATATGCATAACCCATCTTGGTTGAAGGCCATAAGATTTTGTTTTTTGGACATCCCGAACTCAAAGAGCATATACTAACCATTTTTTTTGCGTTGGAAAGGTATTGAAGTTAAATATGCAATGAAAACATAAATTTGGGATTTATACTTACAGAAATTTTAGGTTTTTCCTTTTATTTAAAACTGGTCATTTTCTAACATGTCTAATGTTTTGATGAATGTTGTATTTCCATGCTTTACTTGATTTAGACCAAATATTGTGTATGCTCTTACTCTTGCACCTTTTGGTGATATTGAGAATCAAAAACAAATTTGATCTCTATCTTTTTAACATTTGGATTAACTTAGAAATTTGATTATTCATTTTGCTTAAGGGAATGAACCTTTTACAAAGCATTTTTTATGGTCTTTTGATTTGAAGTTTTCCATTTCTATATAGTTGGGCTAAAGTTTGTGTATGCTCTTCTCTTGCACCTTAGGGTGATCTTGAGAATCAAAAGCAACTTTAGTCTTCATTTTATAACATTTGGTAATTAGAAACTTCATCTTTCATTTTTGGTTTAAGGGAATGAACATTTATCAAGATTTTTGTATGGTTCATTGATTGCAAAACTTTTATTTAATTTTTAGTTGGATTATTTTTTGTGTTTTATCTTTCTCTTGTATCCTTGGATGATCTTGAGAATCAAAAGTAAACTCTTAATCCTCTTTTCAAATAATGTGATTTGCTTGGAGAACTACTAATGCTTGAGTGTAGGACCTAAAAATGCTTGTCAAAGAAAGGAGTTCAAAACAAAATTTTAACTAATACTATGTGTTGCAGGTTGCCAAATGGTGGAACGATTAAACCACATTAAGTTATAAAAGATAAAAAACACACCACATTAAAAACATTGTGATTTGCAGGTTCGGATAAGGGTACGCCCCATCTACTTAAAACTAGGACATAACCCCTTTGGCATAAGCCTTAAGCTACAACAATTGGGGTGGTCCCTAGGAACCCCAAAGTAGTCCACGCAAGAGGGAACCTTGTGGATGAAACAAGAAGTGTTCCGCACAACCTACTTGACTAGTTTTTACCTTTTTGAGATTTAACGTCAAATGGTTATTTGTATCATGACCCCAGTGAGAGTACATGATGGATGCATTAATTACCCACTATGTTTGAAGGGGGTAAAGTAAATCCGAGATATTCCCAAGAATTAGTTATTGTGACTTTTCTTAGGTAAATCGAGCTCACTTAGATAACTTTATGACACCTAGTTGAGTGAACCACCTAGGAAGCTATCTTTGACCAGGAGCCAACTTTGACCATTTCAAAATAACTTTTAAGTTGAGAGCCATTATTCAAAGTTCACGAAACATGAAATTTGTGAAGCATTACTTTTGCTTAGTTTTTCACTTGCCCTAAGGTACGAGGCAAAACTCTACCAAAGTGAGGCCAACATTTTTCACTCCCAAATTGATCTACTTCCATCACTTTATTTTGAACACTTTGTTATCAAAAGAAGAGTGACTACCTTTGCGTTATCAATTGATTATTTTCACCACTTTTGTGTTTGTTTACACCCATCCATGTTTGCAGACTGGGTTGTTAAACATCTAAAGTGTGTGGAGTACATTTTTTCATATCATTGATAGCCTTTTTGATCTTGATACCCAAGTCAAGATCATCATTGTAGTTAGGTCTTGTTCATCACTTGATTCTCCTTTGAATGTGTTATCTTGTTTGAATATCATGGTCATTACAATTTTGATACTTACGTCTTGTTTCTTTCGTAAACTTGACCTAAGTGTCTAGATTGTAATGTTACGCTACATCGCATTTTAACAATTCCTTGGTATACTTTATGGCTTTCGTTTTGATTTCAAACATTACCTTGATTTATGAAGAGTGTTGTTGTTACCTTGTGCATGTTTTATCAATATCATTTTGATATCAATACCTTACTTTTCCTTCATAAAGTTTGGTTAACATATCTTAGTGGTATTGTTGCATTGTTCATAGTTGTAACCTTCCACTTTTTGGAGGATATAGGTCTTGATTGGATTCAAGCTCACTTTTAATTATACTTTGTTTCCAGAAATCACATCAACCACTTGTTATTACTTACACCTTGTTCATTTCTTTGAACTTGACATAAGTGGTGACATTTTGTTGATCATCTTTAAATGTCAAACTATCATTTTGGAAACAAACTTAGGAAGTAATTCGATGATTGATTGGTTTAAAACAAACCTTGTGTGATTATGTCTTGTGATTATTCGTCATTTGTAACTTATTCATTTAGGACAATCACTTTGATCCATTTTCATTATTCTTTATCATTCATTATTTTTGAACTTTGGTCATTGTGTTTATCACTTAAGTTTGACAATCCTTTGGTGTTTTGATTTTGATCTTTCATGATTGTTCCTTGCAAGGTCATTCACCTTATAGACTTATATTTCTAAGGACAATCCTATTGAGCCTTTGTATTTTATTTGCACTCGCAATCCTTGACATTGTCCAAGCCTTGTTGGATTGTTGAAATTACGTTATCACGATGTATGTTTTCTTAGCTTCCCTTTTGGAAAATCACACAAGCATCCCCATCTTTATGAAATGTCTAGTTGGTTGTCATTATGCTGCCCAAATCAACATGAAACCTTCTTCACTTTGAAGAAGTTTGATCATAAAATATAGGTTTAGGCCTTTAAACCCAACACACGCCAACAATGATTGATTATCGTAAGGTCCCTTATACATACGACAATAAGGAATCAAAATTTTAGCACGTTCACATCAAAATACGCCCATCATGACCAAACCTCATTTGGTTCTTTGTGCTAGAGAACCCATTCGAGTAACCCATTCCCCACCTTCATCTCATAGTTGGTGGTATGATTTGGATGCTTTCTGATCCAAATTATTATTCTAATTTTCCCCCACTCTTCTTCTAATTTCGTAATCTCAAAATTTCATCTCTTCTTCTGAGGATTCCAATCCAAATATTTCCTCTGACTCTTCTAATGATTTGTGATCACTGTAAACTACCCATTCATTCATCTAGTTTGACTCCAACTTTTGGTCCTATTCTTTGTCCTCTATTCAGTCACCTAAACAAAGTTCACACTCCTCTAAAGATTTGTATCACCATAAATTATCTTCATCATTCATCTAATGACTCCTACGTCATGGTCCTCCTATCTTTGCATAGACCCTCTTCATCATACATTTAATATGACTCCTATGTCGCGGTCCTCCCTTTCTTTAGTAGGACCCTATTTTATCAGTCAATCCTCAATGACGGTCTTCTTCCTTTGAAGATACATCAATATAATGCGACTCCAAATCGCGGTCTCCCTATCAAACATCTAATACAATTCTTAATCACGGTCCTCTCTTTCTTCACAGGACCCTTTTTATTATTCACATCTAATGAGATTCTTGAATCACTAGTCCTCCCCTTCTTCATAGGACCTTCTTCATCAATCACCCCCATAAACTATTCCTTCTTTGAAGATTTGTGTGACTCAAATTCCTTCTAGTCAAACGTCTAAATTGAACCCATGTGTCACAATCTATAGACTTTGGACTTAATCCTACTAGTTTACAGATGATATACCATCATATATAGGTAGGTCCACACTACCTTCTTCTACTCCCGAGACATCTAGCTCCACATCTTCTTCGTCCCCCACATCATCTTCTTCTATCAATCATCATCAAACATCTTCTAAGTCTTCCACACCAATTGAATCTCTTTCTTCCAATCAACCCCTGGTGGTTGATCAACAACTCATACCGATTGACCTCTTTCAGAATGAAGAAACAATCAGGGCATTTATAGGGGCACATGAAGATATTCCTCTAACAAGATTACGAGAAGGATTCTCTTTAGACTTCGATGCACCCACATATTGTGAGGAAAAGGTTGATTCCTTTTATCAAGAAATAGAGGAAGAGCCTCAAATTATGCAACTTGATCCTCCTCTTATTCTTCCATCTTCACATTCTTCATTACGTGATGAAACTCCTAGGTCTTGCATTGATCCATGGCCTATCTTCTCATCACCCAATCACTCTTTTTCTATCACAATTCCTCAATCAAAATCTCTTATGGGGTCATCTGCCAAGTAGCCCTTCATCTTTGTCTAGGTGTGGGTCACCTTCTAGTAGCCCCCCCTCTATGCTATTTGTGGGACATTTTTCAAGTAGTCCACTATCTTATATTCTTAGGACATGTCCAACTAACCCCTTGTCTTCTATGTATGGGATCACCCTTCTGGTAGTCCATCATATTCTATTCTTGGGCCATATCCTAGTAGCCCATCATATACATATATGGGTCACATCCTAGTAGCCCTTCTTCTTCTATTCTTGGGCCACATCCTAGTAGCCCTTCATCTTCCTATCTCATGGCTCACCTCCTAGTAGCCCATCTTCTTCAATTCTTAGACCATATCCTTTTCATCCATCACATTATTCTTCTACTAAATGATTTTGGCAAGCCCACTATCATTTCCTCCTCAGTCAATTCTAAATGTCCATGTTCTTCTCCCACTTCTTGGGATTAGAAAAGTCAAGCATTAGCTTATAAGAAACCCATAGACAAGTTCTTTATACCAAGCTAAGATCAAAAACTCCAAAGAGCTCCAAAGCTCCCAACAACTCAAACAATTATAAAATTCAAAATCAAACGTGATTCCAGAATGCACACCAATGCACCCATCAAGTATGACACAAAGTGAAGAAACTATGGATAGGGAACTCAAGCTCCCACATATGAAACCCATGTTTCAAAACAAATCACAGTCATTTGTTGAGTGTGAACTCACCATGATCATTAATATCGGGGATAATATCACTCTTGATAAACAAAATGCGCTTAGTCTCCCTTATCAAGGAAGTCACACACATTGTTGTTGGATCCTATCACGCAGAGTGACATTGCATGGTCCCAAACCAAAAAATTAAAAAAAAATAAAAAAAATCATAAAATAGTTCAAAAATAAAATAAAATGAGAAAACATTAAAAACATTTCAAAAACAAAATCAAAGGTACAAATATCAAACATTGCAATTAGGTATTACGTACACATGGATGTTCTTTCTTCCCTTTCTTTCATATTCCTCTACAAGTCATCCACCATTTTCATCCCTTTAATGTTATTGTGGTTAGCCTATTCACACACATTTTGTGACATTTATATCTATGGTATCTTGTTTGACCTTGGTCTTTTATCACCTTGGTAAATTAAATAATGACTGACCTCTTAGAGATCTTATCACAATTCACATTTAATAAACTTGTTGCGAAGAATTTTTGGGTCACGTATTTTTTGACACTATCCAATGTTATCATCACAATCACTTCCACATCCTTCCATCAAGGCCATCAGTGGTTGTTAACCCCTTGTCAAATAATAGAGTTGAAATAAGTTTTCAGAAAGCAAAAGAATCAAAATCAATCAATCAAAAAGTAAAAGCTAAAAGAAAAAGAAAATTGATATATAACTCTCTCTTGGGGTATTTCCAATAATCTCTACCGGGGCTATGGATGCCTAACTAGCAGTAGAGAAATGTTTTGATTAGAATCAAATACATCTCCGTTGGGTCTATGGATGCTTGACTGGCAGCAGACGCAATGTAAGAATCTCCTTTCATAATCCATTCAAAAATCACCTTTCAAACTAAATCATTCCTACACATTGGCTAGTGTCTTCACATTACGGTCTATCAAATCTTTCCCTTCAAGAGGTAATTCATTTCCATGTGCACACATGAGATCTTGATGAGTAAACATCATTAGTATGTTAGTCAAGTGTTACCATTTGGACCTTGTTCAAACTCTTGCTTTAGTGCATGTCTTGTCTCATGTTTTGTGCCTTGGGCTAATCACTTTTTCATCAATTGCCATCTAAATATTTTCATAGCATCCAATATTCTTCGGAAATTGTTTAGAACATCCATGTGTATAAGATGTCCTATTTTCCATGTTTGCAGGACACCTTTTTCCCCATTTAATAAATCAATCACACACTACGTTTCTCTCATGTGTTTCTTTGGCTTAACTTACGCTGGGGGCATCCTTGCTCCCTCATGATTGAACCTATTTTATATTGGCCTCAATCCCCCTTCTACATGTGAAGAGTTTATCTTTAAAAACTCCCACCTAATCACCAGGGCATGTCACATCTTCACTTTCTCATATGCGTGGCATTTTTACCTTGTACATGCCCATCTATCGCTGGGGTCATCCACGCTTCTTTGTCTTCCTGTACATTAGTTTCTAGTTTTTTTTATAGAAAATCATAAAAAAACATTCAAATATGTTTCTAAAAAATAAAAAACAATAAAAATCATCCTACAAAACATCACTCTTTGGTTCTCGCTTGTTCTTGTGTACGTAACTCATGGATCATCTTGATCTACCTCTATCAACAAAGATGGTTTTCTTACTATGTCTTTACTCTGGGGCACAATGAGTTTCTTAGCACTGTTTCATAGTGCATGATTTCTTTTCATATAACCCAAATGTCCTTCGTTATTCCCCTTGTATGTATCCTTACTTGGGGCACCATATTTTAACCCTTGTCATTAATTCACATAGGTTGAAATCAAAGCTTGATAACAAAAACAATGCATTCTGTTTCTTTGTTAGGTTAGTCTCTGTTCACTTTCTCATATTTCATTGAATTATGTATGTTGCAAGGAGTTAAGACATCTTTCAATTTATTGTATTGCATTAAAATTTGTATGTTGCATGGACTTGGTGTTTTTAGCTATGGACATTTGTTTGTATATGAATTTTTATGTCATACTACACTTCTGTTCATTATTTTTAATAAGGAACGATGACATCTATCATAATCAAAATGATGACATAAAGTTGGTTTTTACATCAGCAAGATGATAACTATCTCCATCTAATTTCATCTTCATTTTTCTTCCATATCAACTCTCCCTTCTATCAACACTTTTCTTAAAAAGATCAACTTGGGGCAATATGGATCAATTATTCTACTTCTTTTTATTCTGTTCTTTCATCTTTTTGATCGTCAATCAACCTCTTTCATCACCTCATCGACACTAGAGGGGGCATCCTTCATTCTATTAATTTTTTCTTCTATATCTTCAAAAATTTTATTTGTTTGTACTTGTCTACTATCTTTAAAGTGTGCGTCACTTACACCACCCCAAAGAGGGGAAAATGTAGACACCTAAAATCTACTTACGCATGCTTTAATGTTACAGATTACACTAATTATCCTCTTTCTTGTCATTTCTATAATAATTAGCACTTTTCTCACTAATTATCTATCATTCGTCTTCATATTCGTTAATTATCAACCTTTCGTTAATTAATTATCCTTCCTATCAGTAAAGATGTCGATTAACGAACTTTTGTTAATTAATATCCACTTCTACTTGGGTTAATTAATTATTATTAATTAATTACACTCACAACTCTAAATCAATAAATTACCATTTATTGGATCAAATTCCTCTCTTACATCCTGACAAATCATACTATTTTTCCTCTAATTAGCTTCTATAAGCTTACCTCTACGTATTAATTAATCCTGTTTGATTAATTTAAAACATCCCCCAACTCCTATGACTTATTAATGACAAATTAAAATCTTTTAAATCAAGATTGACCTTTTATAAAGCAAACTTATCCATTCCTATTCTTGTTTTACCTTTATCCCACATTCATCAATTTGCTAGCCTTTCCTCTTCAAGCAAGCTATATAAGGAACCCTTCTTCTTACCTTTTTTCTTACACCATGCTTTGAATAGTGCAAGACTTTAAGCATTTTGATCTTGATCCATTCTCCATTGTTGGAAATTTCTTCTCCATCTTGCATCCTTTCACTCAAAATTGAGTAATATGGGAAGATCCAAAATGGCCTTGTAGCCATTCTCGGCAAGATTACATTCTCAATCCTTGAGATTAAGCAACAATCCACTTTGATTTCTTATGTTCTTCATAGGTTCATAGTTTAAGTTAGCAATCATGGAGAGTAGGAAATAACTTAACATGTAGTTTCATTTATGCATTAAAGAAGCATTTCCTTTAAGCTCTTATATTGATGGTTCATTGTCTAATTAGCATTTGTATTTTGAAGCTATGTAGATATTAGTTTCAATTTATAGCTTAGTTAATAAAACATGACCACAAGTAGAACCTAGGAAGATGAAACAACCCAAAGAATGTATTCAAATTGAAAATAGAATTACATAACTTGAAGAGATATTACCAAATAGGTTGGCCAAGACCAGATCCTAAATCCTAACCCATGTGTATGGTCTATGACAAAGAAGTAGAAAACTAAAACAAGAACTGGACATGAAGCGTAAAGTTTGTTTATTGCTTTAATCAGATAATATTTCTAGAATTGATGACAAAGTAGGGTATAGAGATAATAAATACACCTAAGAGATAAAGATATGGATTGATTGGATTCTGAATATGAGCATTTGTCTTAATAAGGGAGCATAGTCAAACTTGGCTTTAAAAAATGACAGGTTACCGAATTTTATTGTCTACAATATACACAAGGAATAATAATTGTTTGAAAAAATGCTTGGAAAAAAGTGGATCCATGGACTACAATTATGCACAAAATGGATATTGTGAGAAAACTCTCAAAATCTGTGATCAAATAGAGAATTGCATAACATGCCCTAATCATGTAAGATTTGGTTGTGCTATATTACCATGTAGCTATGTAGGTTTGGTGGATAAGGGCTCTAAATAATTCAATAAAATGAATAAGTCTTATTTTATCATGCATACAATTGATAATTTTATGTGCATGGTTGACATTGTTTGACATGGAGGAGGTGTGTTAGATGTTATTTAACTAATTGGTGTTCTTATTTAGAATTGTAATGCACAACCTTCATATATTTTACTATTGGTTTAACTATTGAACCTTTAAGTGCTAGTATTAAAACATATAGAAGTATTCTCTTGTAAGTGTTGAGTGGAGATGAGGAGGCTATATCATGTTATAAACTTCCAACTTGAGATATTTTTTAAATTGAATTTTATGAAATAAAGGTATCCACCTATTTATATTTATATTTATATTTTCTATGGTGGTGCATACTCCACCATACAATAACATTAATTGTAAATAGACATACTTTATGATTTAAAGTATTTTTGAAATAGAAATAGTTAATTTTTGTACAACATGACACTAAAGAGATGTAATTTTAGTTAGACACATAAATTCAAGTCCTCAAGAAGTAGAAGTACTATATGTTTCCTAAAGAGTTCATGTTGTATATAGATCACTAAACGTTGTAGTTTATAAATAATTAGTGATATTTTTATTTTTATTATCTATTAAATTGAATTATTATTTATCTAAAATAAACATGAAATTCAAAGTGAAGAACAATGTCAATTTCGATAGCTTATAATAAATCTAAGAGACACCCAACTAACCAAATTGGAGATTGGTGGTTATTAATGATTATAATTGTTTGTTGAATTTAAATATTTGAAAAGGATGATATTAAGGAACAAATATAATTATTTATAAAACAAAATCCCAATGTGCATTAATATAATAAAATAAAATTGTATGCATTGAACCAACATGTTGTTTGAAGCCTTGCAACTAGAGGAAGAACAAATAATATTACACAATTTGATGATGAATAATTAGAAGTTGAATGATTGATTTATAATGGTGCAAGAGTGATAATCACTACAAACTTATGGATATAAATATGTCTTTTCAATGGTATACTCGTATATAATTGAAGCATTATGTATAAATAAGAAGTGATAACTCCTAAAACACCTACATACTTAATCGTAGAATTTGATAACTATATAGGTATTCATTTAGCTTATAAAAATCTAACTACTATTCAAATCACCTCTATAAAAAGGTGGCATGTGTGTCATTTACCTTTGAAATTAGCATGACGATTAACAATCCTCAAATCACATGGCTTAACCCTCAAGAAAGATACAATTGATATAGGACTTAAATAAATATAAGGTTTGACATTTGTTGTTATGTCATGTGTCAAGTAATTGCTTGGAATGAGGATCTTACCTCCTTTCACATATGACCAATTTGAAAAATTGAAGAGTGCAAAATGTGTATAAAAATGAAAGAAGGAAGACCAAAGATTTTAATGAGTGGAGGAAAAAATTTATAAAAGAGAATGGATATCATTAAATTGTTCTATTGGAAATATAGTATATAGTATATTCATATTTTACTATATTTCTTCATTAATTGTCATTTTAATATCCTACTATTATATATTTAGATGAATATGTTATGCTACAAGTTTCAAATTAAAAGGAAAATATTTACAAGATTTACACCCACAAAAATTGATTTGAAAGTAACATTATGCATGCAACATCAACAACTGGTACTAGTATAGATATCTTAAATACAACTATCTAAAATATACTGAGAGATACCAATATCAATGTACATATCTAACCTATGTGACAAATGCAATATATACACCTAAAGACTAATATCTCTTGCCATATTTTAAATAATTTTATTAATATACATATACAAATATAGATAATCTACAAATACAAATACATACATACATACATACATATGTATATATATATATATATATATATATATATATATATATATATATATATATATATATATATATATATATATATATATATATATATATATATATCCAAGAAATAAGCATCCAAGAAAACCAAAACAAAAAGATAATTCTATTTTATTAATAGGATATTGAGTTGTTTCTATTTTATTTATTAAATTATGTTTTTATTTTATTCATATTTAATTTATTATTTTTAATAATTTTAATTTTAATCAAAATAATAATATTAATTTTAATTATGCTTACATTTACAAGTGTATATATATATATGTATACACACACACACACATGTGTGTGTGTGTGTGTGTGTGTGTGTGTGTGTGTGTGTGTGTGTGTGTGTGTGTGTATACATACATACATACATATATATATATATATATATATATATATATATATATATATATATATATATATATATACATACATATACACACACACACACACCCATATATATATGTATGTATGTATATATGTATATGTATATGTATATATATATATATATATATATATATATGTATGTATATATATGTATATATATCTACACACATATATATACATATATATATGTGCGTGCGTGCGCGCGCGCGTGTGTGTGTGTGTGGGTGGGTTAAATTTTGAATATATAAATCATTTTGATGTTTAAATTACTTTTTCACCTGTCAACTTTACCAATTATAGTTATTGCCAAAGCATCTGTATTTGAGCAACCCTTTTTTTGGGGAAATTTTTTTTCTTTAGTGGAATTTTGCTGAAAACCTTTCCCAACTATCTTTTCCTAGCGTGTTGTGTTGACTGCAACTAACAGAAGGCATGGGTATCCTCATTCATCGACATTGTTTCAATGAATGAAATCAACAGGTGTCCAACCTGATTAGTTCATAGCATACTCCCATCCTACACCATATTTGGACGTTTAATACAGGGTATGAAAATTTAGTATGTTCCTTCCTAACTGTGTTATGTGCAAAATAAAAAGTGGTGGTGGTTGTTTTTGGTTAGCTTTGCCTTGATGATACATTTTAATTTATATTGCCACTTCAATATCCTTCCAAGCACATTCCATTCAACATTTTATCTTAGACATACATGGCTTCTTGCCCAAAATAACATCACATCAAGGCACCAATTCATGTTTCCTTTGAGAAATTGTGAACACAGTCCTCAGAAAGGCACAAGTCCACCACAGTCATGGCAATTTGAAGAAGGATAATCCCCATAGTCCCATATATATTGGAAATGAACCTTTTTCTTTCTTTCTCCACAAGGTAAGTACTTTGTAGTCCTAATCCTAGATGCACCCGAACCCAACTTGTATTGATTATCCAAACTGAGAGGAGAGATTAATATCCTTTACCAAGGAGGCCTAACTAGTTATGGCTGTTTGTGGAAATAATAACATTAACTATAATTACCTTTTAGAGGGCATGCCTAATGGGGAGAATTTCTTATTTCATGTTTGCATGCACATTACTTCTCTCTTAGATTTCACATTTATCACATTCTTCTATCAAATATATTTATAACCATGTATTCAACAAATTTGAAAGTTTTATTTATACTCACAAAGTTGTCAAAACACATGATTGTACTTAAGTATCTTCTACACAAGACATCAATTTCTTCAAAAGACAATGGTATCACTTTACCAAATGTGAAAACCAAAAACCCAACTCAATTACTTCACCTTTGTCATTATTATTTCACAATTTTCCAAACATAGAGTGTTGGGACAAGGGATGAAAGTGCATCAAAAAATATTGAAATCCTTTTTAGATGTTTCAATTGTTAATTACCTAAAAAACATGCATGTAAAATGCAAAAACATTCAAAATGCACACCAATTGTTCAAAAAGATACATAATTCAAATGAGGTCTCATATACTGTGGTGATTAACTAATATACTAAAAACATGGTGTTCTTGATGAGGCTTAAAGTATTTTAAAAGAAATTCCTAAATAAAACATGATCCTCTAGAATGTGATGGCTATAGCATATATACAAATCAGTATTCTCAATAAGGCTTAAAGGTTTTACCTCAACCAAATTTGGTGTCATATAATTCATGTATAGTTGGATATGAATAAAATGAGCTTATTGAAAATGCATTGGTTATTTATAGACAAATGTTACCGGCTAGTGTGAAAATTACTAAACAATTTTTGTTAGTATACTCCTAATATGTACAAAAAAAAAAGTTTTGGAGAAAAGTATGCAGATCCATCAAAAAATAGTTCAAATTGGATTATAGTTAGATGTTATTGTTGCAAATATTTTTATGGCCATGTATACAAAATGTGGAAAATAACCTAATGTATGTGAATTGTTTGACAAAATTCCGCAACAAAATGTAGTCTCATGGGAAAATGCCTTAAAAAAATGTTGTCTCATAGAAAAAATGCCTCAAACATCCTTTTTTTTAATGTCACAGTTGTGACTATCCTTACAAACATACATGAAAAATGTAGAAACATAGAGAAAACATGCTAATTATTTGAAAAATGCCTCAATTAAACACAGTCTCATGGAATGAAATGCTTGTAGGATATGAAAAAAATGGTGTTTGGGACGAGGATTAAGATATTTAGAAAGAAATGCCTCAACAATATGTTGTCTGATGGATTACACTTACTCTTGGATAAAATGGGCTTATTGAAAAGGCCTCGGAGTTTTTTAAGAAAGTGCAACTATAACATTTAAATCCAATTATGAAAACCTTTTCCATCTTCCTCCCAACTTATGCTAAACTTGGAGCTTTGGAAAAGGTTATGGATTTCCTTCAAAAATTAATTGTAAAATTTTTGGAAGTGTACAGAAGGCTCGGAATTTGTTGGCAAAGTACATAATGCAAATTTGGTATCATGGACAATGATAATTGTGTGGTATGAAAAACATGGCTATAATGTGCACATCATCAAGTTGTTTGTGTTAATGAGGCCCTTTATATTAAATTACAACCATGTAAGTTTGGTTTTGTTTTATCGGCATGTATCCATGTAAGCCTAATGGAAAAGGGTTGTAAATACTTCAATCATGAGTGTTTATTATTTCATTATAGAGATAATGAATCATTAAATATATATGGTTGAAATTTTTTACTATAACTTGAGGAATCTCTAAAATTTATCATTAATATGATAATAAATTTTTTTTACACCGAGATTAATTTTCTAGATGTTATGGAAATGCAAAACAATAAGAAGTATTCAAGGGTTTGTAATAGGTAGACAATTCTTATCAATTAACTTCCAATATTATCCATTCACAGTCAAAATATTTTTTTCAAACTTATAACGATTAGTAAATGATGCATAATTTATCAAATACATGAGAGGAGAGATAAAATTAGTTATACATGGAAGAATAGGGAGGATTGGATGTGTAGGATGATGGAATAGATAGATAAAAAACTAGAAGTGATTCGGCGCAAATTATGGTACTAAAAAATGAACAGGAGTAGGACCATACAACTATTGTATGGTCATGACCTATAACTTTATGGTCTTGGACCCTTTGACAATATACATATGAAACTTCCTATGTGCATCACTTGTCTAGAAATGGCCTGTAACAAAGTGAAAACCCTAGAAACTAGTAGAACCCTTCATAAGAGAATTAGAAAACTAAAAGGAGAAAACATGTGTGTGTGGTTAAGGATGGACTACCCTTGATATTCAGACTCCCATCCATTAAACCAATCAAAGTATTTCACTGCATGCCCTTGTTATGGGATAAATCCTCATGTAGTTATCCTAGGTGCTTTTGGAAGTGTGGACAACTAAGCATCTCCAAGGGGTTCCCTCGTGTCTCTTGACACCAATGTAGTTAGATAAAATTATATTTATGAATATACCCAGTGTGTAGTAGTGTGATACTATATGCCTAAGATATGTGACACAACTATTTTTTACTTAAAACCCTTAAAAATACTTTGAGTGACCTTTCTCTTGCTAAGACATTTCTCTATCACCTATTGATGTTTGGAAATGGAGAAATCTACACTATTTTACCTTGATTTATTTATACCTATAGTAGGGACTTCTCTAATTGGTGTACAACTAATTTTGGAAAAGTTTGGAACCCTTTGAGTGCTTTTGGAAATATATTTGTAATGGGAACTTATAATAGTGTTGAATTAGTTATAATGTGGCTTTGACTTGCTTATATAACCTTCTATAAATTGGATATTCTAAGAAGGAAAAACCTAGGAAGATGAAATGACCTAAATAAGATATTAAAATTATAAGTAGAGTTGGTGAACATGAGGATCCAAGACCATACACGTCAACCAATACCATACCCCACATCTCGACCTAGTTGTACGATTTTATATAGGGAAGGAGAAGAATAAAAAATGAGTTTGGAAATGAAGCACAAATGTTGTTTACTATTTTTATAAGATAGTATTCCTATAATTGATGTTTTGGAGAAATAATTTGTCATGAGACAAATTATAGTTTTCTTTGATGCTCCAGGACTGAGTCCCTCCTCTTAGGAATATGGAGGCTCCTATTTACTGAATGTAGGGAATAATAAAATATATGGGTGGTTGTTAGGCCGGGGATCACACATGAGTACTACACTAAACTTGTGGTAAGTTGCATTCATTGAGGGAGGGATTTAGTATAGAAGAGGTAAAGGGGAGATATGAAAAAGGGAAAGGGTTAAGGTTGTGAGTAGGCACTTGTAATTTTTTTCTAATTTTAACTAGAGTAGATCCACATTCAATAGGAAGATAAATAATTGTGTAAGATATAAAAATATTAACAAATCAAAGACACAAAATTATACTAATTTATTTCTCAAATATACAAAGTCCTTTCTTGGTTGTACAAGATTACAAATCCTACATAGTTGAAAAGTAGGAAGTAGAAGAATATAGACAAGGAAATGGAAGAAAGTATCTTCTTGCTTGGAGTAGTAGGAGAAAAAAATATAACCCTTTGGAATAGATAAGCCATCCTGATATATAGCCTTACAAAGTTCCTCTTCATAGCCCTCCAAGTGACTTTTCATATTCCTACCACTTGCAACCTTTTATATTCCTCTAGGAATAAAAAATAAGTTCTATTCTTATTTATGAAAAAGATATTTTACAACGCAAAATTAAAAGGTCACTTAAGTGAATAAGATGAAATAACACAGGTTGGATTCTTTGGAAAATGAGATGATGACGTTAAAGAAGGACCTGTAGCACATTACCAAATAGAAGGGAAAAAGAAAGGCTGATGATGAAACTAATAATGGGAATGATTAGATTGCAGACATCTACAAGAAATTGAACTCTTTGGACAACAAATTGGGGAGAGCCAAAGACAGGCATGACCATAACATGGCTATCTTAAATGACATTAGTGAATTTTTGGAACATCATGTTTGTTGCATTTCCATGCTTAGCGGGGTCCCTGAAATTATCTAGGGGACTAAAAAGGAGAGAAGTTTGACCATATCAAAGTTGAATGCAAGTGACCCCATGCACATCACCACTTTTGTGTTGTTCACTTTGCTACAAAAAATCAAATCCAGGATTGACAGAGCTTCCAAGAAATAATCTCCCTTGGGCTAGAGGGCTTCATTCTAGACACTTCTATATTTCGGTCTTTTCGCTGTTTTTCTACAGTTGTTTTGTTGTCTTGTTGCAATTTTTGTTCTGTTTCACTTTCTACGAGTAACTATCTTTTAGTTATTGCTGGGCATAATGATTTATCTGGATTTTGATCCTCTTTTGTTGTCCCTTTACAACTCTATTTGGCTGTTGATCCCTTATTGTAACAGGGTATAGTCCCTTCAAAACTTTTTACCAATAATAAAAAAAAGATGAAATAGCCAAAAAAGTACATTCCCAATGAATAATTAGAATGTAGAGAGAGAAGGAAGAAGAGAGGAGTGATCAATACACAAATGAATAAGCTTTCGATAAAAAGAGCTTTCTCTTGATGGACTGTTTGGAAATGTTTCAGGGATGAAATCCTTTCCCTTGACCTCTAAATTAAACCAAGCCGTTGCAAGTGCAACCTTTTCTGTCTGTGGGATGTAAACATATTCTTGCTCACTAAGGAGTGAGATTCAAGACAAAACATTTCATATGTCATGGAAATACATTATTCCAATGGGCTCTTTCTTTCTTGATCTCAATCTTTTTCATCTCCACCTTGGAAACAATGGTGAGGGAAAATTTTATAGAGAGAGGATCTTATGAAATCGTACCTTCCCTTTTTTGATGACCATCTCCACCCATCTATCACTGGGTCTTCATTTCATAGTGTGCCTTTGAGCTCTCTTGATCACTTGAGAATATATTTTCCTTCAAAACTTCATGGGGCACTCTCAATATCCTTGTTTTTAGGTCCTCCATATTCATGTTTGTCACATCACTGTCACCCACATTAGGATACTAGTGTTTAATGTGGAAATTGGATCTAAACCTGAGTATTTGAAATTCATGATGATAAAATCTATTGAAATGGACAAAAGATGAATGGGTATGATAAATTTGACCAAAATCCTAACACTTACCATTTTTAGCAAGTCCTACCCCAGATGTCTATTTTTAGTAAGTTTATCAAATTTGAACTTTTGAGTGTGCTTGATATGAATGGAGTGATGGTGATTCAGAAAGTGACTCATTTTAGAAATTACTATTTTTAACATGTGAGCACTTGGTAAAACTTACTATTTATAGAAAAGTGGTCTTCTAGGTTTTAAAATGGGATTAGAGTGGTCTTGAAAGTTTTGTTTTTTCTCTAGTATGTTTTGCTCCAAATTTCAGAGGTTTTCAATTGCCATAATTTTTGTAGATCTGAAAAGGCAATTTTTATGGCCATATTTTTCATATGGCCATTAAAAATTATCCAGACCATCAATGGAAGCAAGTTTGGAATAAAAATAAGAGAGTTTTTTTACAAGGAAGGGGTTGTCCAATTTTCATGGGATTTCGATTTTTTGAGTAATGAGAAAAACTTCATATTCAAGCATGGGGGTGTCTGTAAAATTACAACAAAATAAAAACATGGAAATGGGATTTGGTGGGGAAAAATATCACATTCAAATATTTAAAATGGATAAGTGTTTCATTTTTTTAATCGTTTCACCCTTTTAGAATTTTAACTCACCGTTAAGACCACATGCTTAACCCAGGTTAGGTGGAGGTTAGAGAGTGATTTTCACCCATGAAAATAGGGAACAATTGAGGTGAAGGGATAATGGGGACACTAAGTTGCACTTTACATTATGACTCACCATTAACCATACACACTTAACTCAAGTCAAGTGGAGGTTAGAGGGTGAGTTATACCCATGAAAATAGGGGACATTTGAGGTGCAGGGACAAAGGGGACATTAAGTTATAATTTTCATCAGATTGTGACAAGTGTCACCATGTGGGAGCATGTGAGGGAGATGGAGGGGCTAAAAATATGATATCGAGAGCTGAAATGATATTTTACATGTGACTTGGGTTAGCTTCATGATCTTGGGATAATTTTTTGTGTCCCCTTTGTCCCCTTATATGTTGGGAAAAAGGGGAAAGGTACAATAAGCATCAAAATGTGCACAAAGGGTCGATTATCTCATAAGGAGGGGCCAAATGGGTCAAAAATCAAGTTTGTATGTTTCCTTGCAACCTAAGTTAACACTTAATTGAAGAAAATCATTCAATAAAAAGGGGTGCAATTTCCTATCCCTTATGTCCCCTTGGTTTTTGCTATAAAGAGACAAGGGACATCAAGCTTTAAAAAGTACACCATGGGTCAAGGGGTCATGATTTCAAGTTGTGCACATTGCTAGGACACAAGTGATGTACTTTAAGTGACGCAAATAAAAAATCACTAGGGGGTGTGAAATTTTGTTTCCTCGTAATCCCCTTACACTAAGGGAAAGGGACACAAAGGTGAAAAATGTGCCACTATCTTACGAGGTATGTTGATGCCATCATGTCAATGCAAGAATATGACATAAGAATCCTTTTTCCACTATATGAGCAAAAAATTGACCATTTCGGGTTGTATAATATAATACTTTGCATGTAAATGGGAAAAAAATTCCAATGAGAACATTTCTAAACTTTGAAAATGAGTTATCGATAAGTGTTTTCTCATACCTCCATTTTGTCTTAGGAAGGTGCACTAGTGAGATGCGTTTTCAGGAGAGTTTGCAACAACGATGAATGGAACCATTACTTGGGTTATGAAGGGGATTCAATGTGATTACATTTGAAATTTTTGGGATCCCATCTCTACTTGACATTCCCAAAACCTTCCATGTAAATTCTTTATCCAGAAAGGTCACCATGCTTCAGTGTTGGAAAATTTTCTTCTTTTTACCTCCCAAAACCTTGTCTTATATATTCCATCATGTAGTAGAATCCATAATATTTTTGATGGCTAGGATATGAGATCCCAACACCACATGGAGTTCCTGAAACCTTTCCTAGAAGTTGACTCTTGAAAATAGGTAATTTGGTAATTTGACAATTTTGACCAAATGGGGAAAAAAATTCAATATGGTTGTCAAGTAAAATTCCTAAACATTTTACATGAAAATGACTAACTCTAACTTCGGGACTTGTCTTGGGTTGGAAAAAGTGTAAACAAGGAAATTAGGAACACCAAAAACTCATGAAATTAAGTATATCAATGCCTTATCCATTGGGAAAAATAGAGTCACAAGGAAACACCTAGTACAAGCAAAAAAAACAACCAAGAGAAAACAAAACAAACAAACATTAGAAAAGGGAAACAAACTAAAAGGAAAGGGAAACACGCATAAAAGAAAAACCTAAATCATCTGTGGTACATGTGGGGGACACATATATTGATGCACAAAATGACACAACAAAAAAGGGAAACACCATGCTCTTTTGTCCTCATTTTAGAATCAAAAGTGTAAAACAATGTATGAGTTGTAGGGTATTAGTTGTTTGGACCAATAATAAAGGGGTTTCTTGGATTATTAATCCTTTTAGTGTCACTCCTGTAATTTTTCACCTAATTTAGCTTTGAATACCTTCTAAACTAATTTAATCTAAGGGTATTGCTCAAAGAAACAAATAAGGAAAGGAAAAGAAAATAGAAAACCATTAAAACATATGTGTTTTAAATGTTTGATGCTTGATAGTTATAAATATAATGCTTTCCTTGTTAACCAGGATCACCAAATATAATTTAGACTAAAATATGAATGCTATTGATGCATAAATTCAAAGGATATTTGAAGCCTAGTTAAACTGGTATTTGAATTTACCAATTAAATTGCTAAATTGGACATTTATGTGATTAATCCACTCTACAACATGCTATGGTGATTTAATTCAAATTTTCACATCAAAATTTTAAAGGATCACCTAGGAAGTAATGAAAGATACATTCAAACATCAAGATATCTCAACACAAACATTTGCAGTAGAAGAGGAAAATGAAACCATGACAATATCAACTTCCATGAGTTAATGTTCAAAATGTCTTGCATCTATTAATCACAAAGTCATATCCTCCTTTTTCAGAATGGGAGAAGACATTCATATACAAGTTTGGGTCTTCCCTTTTCTGCACAATTCAAGCCATGATTCCAAAAGATAAAACAACTGGTTGTGCAAAACAAATATCCCAAACCAACTAAAAATGGGAAATACTTTGTGAAAATTATGTTTTTAACTTGGGTGTGAAAGGCTTCACAGTTTTAGTTGAATTCCTTTCTTCTATTCTTACAAAATGGATGGAAAACATGCTACAAATAAAAATATGACCTTTTGATACTCCATGATGATGAAAATAAAATGGAAAAAGGTTAAAATTTATTTCTGGGCTAACAAAAAATCTTTCCTCTTTTGCAACTTTCATTATTATTTTTTTTTTACAACTTTGGAAATGGAAATGTAGAGAGAGAAGTGTAAATAAATTTTCATTTCCTTCCCTTAAATTTTTGCTATATGTTTTCTTTTTTACGTGGATTTGGAGTTCCCTTTTCTTTACATCACAACTTTGGAGTTCACTTTTCTTTGTTACGTGTCTTTGGATTTCACTTTTCTTTGCATCGAGGCTTTTTTAGTGTTGCATGAGTTTCCTTTGTATGGAGACTTTCCTACGGAACATTGTAATTGTTTCCATCTCTTCCAAACACCATTTTATGACTTCTGCAACTTCAAATATTAGATAAATTTAGTCTTTTGATGCCCCCGCACTTATCCATTTCTTCCTTTCATGTCATGAAAGTCATATATCCTCCGCTTTAGCTTTGAGTATATATCATTTATTTTATAGGTTAGGTGAACCTGCAGAACACTGACGTTATGAAAAACCAACGAAGTTAAAAAGTGAGAATTCTATGGAACAATTGGTCTTTTAAAACTCTATGGAGCACTTAATACCTTACTTTCTGACATGTTGCCAAGGTCACCCTCCTCGATTAAAGCCACAACTAATGGTTTTATTTGTTATGTGGGTTAGGTGAACCCGAGGACCTCTGCATCTCTAGAAACTTGTGGAAGACTATAGTCGAAACTCATAGAAGACTAGGATAAAAATATGTAAAATGCTAGGATTGAAACTCGTGATAGACTAGGATAGCAATCTGTGGAAGACTAGGATTGAAAACCATTATGCAAAAGACTAAGTATTGAGAACTGTTTGGGTGTTCATGATTTGTATTTTGAACTACAAAAAGAAGAAATTTTTTCCATTAGTTAAGAAACCTAAAAATTTTATTAGGTATAAATGTTTAACTTGAGTTTAATGTAAAATCCACTCATTTTGACAAAACAAGTTGAATAATACTAATCAAATCCTTTTATAAAGGTAATAACTTGGATGCTAGCAATTTGTATGAAGATCAACAGGGTCCCCATTTGGATTTAATCATATACAACAAGTGAGGGGAGTTATGTAATAAAAAATGATGACTCAATGGGGAAAATACCATCATGTATTTAGAACCAAGATCTCTAGATTTCAAAAAATGCAAGTAAAAGAGTATGAATTCAAAGTTCAACATCTAAAGTGCAAGCATACCTTTCAAAAAAACAAATGAATTAATTATATTAAGTGACATACTAAGTCCAAAATCATAAAGAAAGAGAGCTAAATGTGTGAAAATAAGTTTATTAACCATGTTCTTGCTTGAAATTGTAGTTGTTATGGATGAGAAACTTGTTTGATAGCTCATGACTAGTTTTGTTATCATTTTTATTCATTTTAGGGATGGTTCAAATGGGAGGAATGTTTGGGCATTGCTCTTCTACCAGTCAAGCCTCCGTATCCCCCATAGAGATGCCTTTGGCTTCTATCATGTCCTTTCTAAATTACCAGTCAAGCGTCCATAGCCCTGATGGAGGTTTCCATAACCACCTTTCAAACAATATATTTTATTTTTATGTATTTGCATATTTGTATGTCTTCTTCTTAATTTTAGGAACCAAGATAGTAGGTTTTATGTTTTTCCAATTCAAATCAGCTAAGTACACTCCTTTGATAAAAAATGTCAAGAAGAACATTTTAGATGTTTGCATAATTTATTGTGAAGCTCAATTTCCTTCAAGAGTTAGAACCTTTCTAAAATTCTCTTAAATTTTTTAGAGATCTAATCTTCTTAAGGATAACTTGAATAACATATGCAAAACTTCACTTTCATATTCCTAAAATCATTTCCTATTGGCCACTTTTCACACTTATAAACAAAGTCATATCTTCCAAAAATGAAGTGCCCAACTCGTTTTACATAAATGAAAGGAAGGAAAAAGACGATAAAAAAACAAAAAAAAAGAAAAAAAAAACTATAAAATAGAAAGCAAGAAATTCATAAATAGAAACTAAACTAGAAAACAAGGAATGCATAAAGGGAAACTAAAATAGAAAGCAAGAAATACATAAAGGGAAACTAAAATACTTCCTTGATTTAATCATTCCATTGAGACTTGTGATAGGGTGATGGAGAAGTAATTTCTTAAGAATTGAGTATTGAATTGCATCATTACTTCTTTCCCTTGTGAATATTTCAATCTGAAAGTATTTTGGCCCAAAATCTTAGTTATTTGATAAGGCCCAATCCACAATGGAAAGAATTGTCTATGTTTCCCTTTCTTCTCATGAGTTTTGTCCCATAGAAGCACTAAATATGATATTTTGAATGTTTTCACTTTAGCCCTCTTATCAAACCATCTCTTGAAAATATCTTGATGTATACTAAATTTTTGTAGGACCAAGTCTCTTGCATCTTCCATTTGGAGAATATTTAAAATTATTTGCTCTAATTTGGTCTTCTCCTTCCATGTACTCCTACATAAGCTCATAGGATGGTAACCTAAGGGTGATTGGGAAAATATGTTGTTTTCCATACACCAATAAAAATGGGAATTTATAGCTTACTTATATCTTGTCTTATTATCCCATAATGTATACTTTATCAAAGAATTTCATTTCCTTGGCCTCTTGTTTGCTGATTTATTTATGGAATTGATGAGATTTAAGTTTGTTGGTTCAGCTATTCCATTGCTTCGGGGATAATAATTTGATGTAAACTTAATGATTATCTTATTATCATATACCCATTCATTTAAATATGTAGAGGAAGAGGTTGGCCCATTTTCACAATTGAGGGAAAAAGGATAACCAAATTTGGCTATGATTCCCTCTTCAAGGAATTGGATAACATCAAATGTCATGCAGTGTTTATTCATAATCATTTCAGTCCACCTTGTGCAATAAATTGTGTCAATTAGGATAAACTTATGTCTAGATGATGAATTTCGGTTGATGACCCCAATGAAATTCAAGCTCCATTGTGCAAAAGGTATACTCTCAATAACTGGTTGTAATGACATGGATGCATGTGTTTTTCTGCTAGAATTTTTTTGGCATTGATGGAAACTCCTAACATGTGCATGAGAATATTTAAATATGGTTGGCCAATAATAACCAACCTTTAAAATCTTATGAGAATTTTCTCTACCTAATGTATGACCACTTCCAATCTTCTCATGAAAATTACACATGATATCAGTGGATTTTTCTTGGGAGACACACCTGAAACATCCATCTTCATATTTCTTCCTATAGAGGACTCAATTTTTAATAATGAAGTGATATTCATTCAGAATCAATGATATCATTTGTTCTCTCTTTAAATCAAGTGGACATGTGTCATTTGGTAGATAATGTATAATATGATTGTACCATTCATCTTTTAGTATATCCTCCTCATACACTTGCATGATATCAATCCTCAGATAAAAATTGGTCATGAGTTGTGCCAAGCCTTGAACTTTATCCATCTTGGAAATTTTAATTTCTAAAAAAAATTCTTGTAACTTTGTCATCCATTTTCCTCTTCTTTTTCCCAACTCGTTTTGTCCTAGCATCAACTTAATGGTTGAGTCTACAAAAATTGCATACAATTTACTTCTAAGTATATAATGTATAAATTTTATTACTCATTTTACCAAGGAAAATTATTTCTTGTCCATCATAGAATAGTTGAGTTGGGAATCCTTTAAGTTTGTGATCATGACTGTAATTAGATGTTCATTGTCTTCAGATTTCTGAGTTAGCACAACAACAATGGTGTGATCAGAAGCACATGAATACAATTAGAAGTCTTTGGTAAAGTATATGCTGATTAGAATAGGATCATGGGCTATTGCTTCCTTAATATCTCTGAAATACTTCTTAGCATTAGTTATCCACTCAATTTTAGCGTCCTTCTTTAGAATGACATTCAATGGCCTGGTAATGTCAAAAAAACTAGAAATGAAGTTTATCCTAAAATTAATCTTGCCAAAAAAGGATTTCAATTGGTTCTTACTATTAGGTGGAGTTATTTTTGAAATTCTATTAACTCTATTAGGGTCAAAAGATATACCTTCTTTTGTGAGAACATGGCCAAATAGTTTACCTTTAGTTACAAAAAAATATTTTTCTTGGGATTTAAAGAAATTTCATACTTCGTACACCTTTCCAAGACCTTTTATAAGTTCCCAATGATCAAATATATTCTTAGAAAATATAGTGAGATCATTCATATAAATGATAATGAATTTTCCATTAAGACCTTTGAAAACCTTGAGCCATCGATCTTTGAAACATTCCACCAGTATTGATTAAACCAAAGGGCATCCTCCTATAAGAAAATGTTATCCAATTGGTGGTGAATGTTGTTCTTATCCTATCATCTTTATTTACTAGTACCTGGTTGTATCCTAAAAAACCATCAAGAAAAGACATCTTTTCAGACCCACTAATAATTTGTATGACCTCATCAAGAGAAGGAAGGGGATAATTGTCTTTCTAAGATCTATTTAGGTTCATGAAATATACATAAAGTCTTATTTCTCCAGTATTTTTTTAGACATGAACTAGGTTGGCCACCCAAATGTGAGTGTTTAATGGGAAATATTATTCAAGTGGTCAGTAATTTCTTTACCTCTTTGTAAATCATAGGTTCTAAAATTGGTTTTACTAGTCTTTTCCTTTGGCTAACAGGTTCGTGATCTTCCATCAATGGTATGGTATAGATGATAACTCTAGGATCAAATATCTTCAAGTCATCATATGACCATGCTATGAAATATGTGTAATTATTTAGCAGATTTTTCACCTTATCCTTCTCTACATCTAAACATGGTAGGCCAAAATTCACCAATTTAGGCTTCTCTCTAGTGCATGGGTTGATCTGATCATAACCTTTATCATTTTTTAGGTCTAGTAGCACTCCAATTTCGTTTATTGAAGTAAAACCCCATTTAAGAGATATCATACCTTTAGGAATCCTATTCTCCTTAAAATTTAAAACACCGTCATCATTTAAATCATCCATGTCCATCTCATCTATAATCTGTGATGAAAAAACATCAGAGCTATTCAAAAAATTGAATTATTTGTTTATCATCATTAAATACCAAAAAATGCTCTATATTATATGGTACTAAAAGAATAGGAACCATTTATACCACCATTCTACTCTTCTCTAACTCCTAAGTAGGCATAAGAGTAGAAACAAATATAGCCAATGAACTGGCCTCTTGGTTCTATTTCGGTATACTCAAATGTTAAATGCATCAAAACATTCAATCAAATACTAAAATCTATGTTTATGCCTTTCAAGATAAGACTTTTTGCATTGATGCTTTCTTCTAACATGCTTAACAAAAACCTCATAATCATTAAATTTTTTTAGCATTTTGATCTTATATTTAATGGGAAATTGCAATCCTAACACTAAAGCTTCATATTCAACCAAGTTGTTGGTGCAAGAGAATTGAAATTTATATGAGGAAGAGTATTGTTTGTGTTTTGGGTATTTCAAGATTATTCCTAGCTGTTGGGCTGAGAAATTGACTAAGTATGAGACATACACAAAGGTCAAAGGATGCGCACAAAGGTGTACACATAAGCATTATCAAAGTAATTTCAAGGGTTAAAACAAGTACGTGGAAGGACATATGGGAGAAATGAAGCAACACACATAAATGGTTACGTAAAGAAATAGGTAAGTCAGGAGTTGGTCAGATTTCGAAGGTAGGATAAAAAAGGAAAAAGCACAGGTTAATACGATTATCAAGGCAAGCTAAAAATAGACAAATGCATGGATAAACCATATGTGGGCATAATAATAGACTTGAAGCATGCATGAAAGAGGCATATCTATTTATAGCACATGTATAAAAGGTTGTTTATAGCACATAGGATAAAGATAGAACTTCTAAAAATAAAACAAGCCACTTATGGACAACCACATGCTAGGCATCTATTTATATGAAGTATAAGTTGGAAAAGCATGCAAGCTATGTATAAAAGTGATCTGAGTTTAGATTAAAGAATGTAAGTGGTGAAGAACAAGTTCCTACCCTATATATATGTGTGGATATCCATGTAAGAAGGGGTTCCATGAGTCAGTTCGAATAGAGTTTGAGTCTGTTGGTAAGAAAATTTGTCGATATGACAAATTAGGTGTCTCCACCAATATTCACGGGGTTACGCTCCTCTACATTGAACGGTAAAACTCCCATTATTAAAGGTGACTAATATAAACATAAACTATATGATTTGGGTGATCAAATAGGTCGGGGATCATAAAGTAACACTCCACCAAACCTGTGGCAAAATATTTGTATGAGGGTATAAGGGAGGAAATTACAGTGAGTAAGGGAGAAGGAGGGAAATTAGAAAAGAGGAGTTACTGCTGTGAGTAGGACAATCGCAGAGTTCACACCCAGTAACTAGAGTAGTTCAACATTAAATATAGAAGAATAAAAACCTTGTTATAGACATCAAGACAAGATGAGATCATGAACACAAAGTTTCAGAAATCTCCTTATCAATAAAAGTCACAAATTCTTTTCCCATTTACTGACATTCACAAAGTTGTATGATAATAGATAGATAGAGGAAATACAAGGAAAGGGAAAAAAAAACAAATGTAGACTTTATTCCATGTGTAGTGATGAATACAAAGTTTCAATCAAGCTACACCAATTTATAATGCTAAAGAGTAGAAATTCTTCAAAATCTGGAATCCCTTAGAATGAAGAGGCCATCCCAATTTATAGCCATGTGAATTGATCTTTCACCTCCCTCATATAACTATTCGTTTCCATATTCCACTTGTGACCTTTCGTTTTCCGTAATTTAAGTATTTGTCTTATAAGTTTGAGAAAATACTTTTATAATTTTATAATAGGTCACTTAAGTGAATAGGACAAAATACAATGATTGAGCCCAATGAAGAATTAGAAAGGAGATAGAAAGAGGGAGAAAGAGAGAGAAGGAGGGTGGATATACTTTGAAGTATGGATGAAGAACATTCTGCCTTTGATGTAGATCAACTCCATTGGTGAATAAGTGAAATGATCCAATGTCACGATGAATTGTGACCTTTTAACATGAGGAAAATATTCCTGAACAATCCGTGAAAAGTTTCCATTCCTTTGAATACCTTTGAAAACGTTTTCCCTTGTTGATGATGATAAAAAATGCTCCTTTTTACATGATGCATTGATACTTTGAGCCTTCGAATGAGTGTTTAAAAACTCTTTTTGAGATTTCAATAAGTGAATTCAAGATGCCCTGTAGATAATGCTCTTGATGATACTTTGTCACACTATCATGTTTTGCTGATAAGGATTGTTCATGGAATGATGACCTTTATCATACACACTAAGCAGATAAGTGATGATCACCAATGATTACACCATAGACGACACTAAAGAATGATCCTTCTGTGAACTTGAACTTCATGTTTCCTGGAGAACTTACTATATATGGAAAGAGGGAATTACTATTTTTAGTAAATGGGAATTTACCCTCTTTTCGATCTCATGGGTGAGTTTAGCTTTCCAAGTTATCCCTGTGTATACTACTCCCTTTGAAACCAAACTTTGTGATGAATTACTATTTATATCCAGTGCCCATATAGGGAACTTACTAGTTTTATTAAGTGGCCAATTTTACCATTTCTGCCACTGATCAATCATTCTACTCTCCTAGATGTGCATGGTGCACACTGTCTTTGCCACAACTACTTCTGGTGATGACTTACTGAAAATAGTAAGTACCAATGTAGGAATACTTAATATTTTTGGAAAGTGGGTTTCTAGGCATCGGTTTGTGATGAAAAAGTATTTCCTGATATGGGTTTTCGCTCCTCAGTGCACCTCTAAAGTTTCAACTCAATCTGATGTCGGGAAAAAGAGATTATAAATTTCAAAATTTTGCCATGGGGAAAATGGGGTTTCTTTGCAATAAAAAATATGGGGTGCGTCTATAAAATATTTCAGTTGGATCCTCATGGCCTCTGAAAAACTAGAAGATTGTAAAAAATGGCATGTTTTATTGGAATTAGGGTAATTTTTGAGGGTGTTGAAAGGACCCACATCCTTGTACAATTGAGGATTTTTTTAAGAGGATCCACAACCTAGGTTACAATGAAGGGGACCTCCATTAGGAACCCAATTGAACAAAACATGAAACCACAGCGAAGATGCAACAACTAGCGACAATGACCACAATAAGTGGAGTAATAACCAGTGATGACAGTGAGAGGAGCAACAACCAGTGACGACAACGAGAGGAGTAGCAACTAGTGACGAAAATGAGAGGAGTATCAACCAGTGACGACATTGAGAAGAGAAACCACTAGAGATGAAAATGAGAGGAGCTACCACCAGTGATAACAGTGAGAGGAGCATCCACCAACTATGAAAACAAGAGGAACAACCACTATTGACGACAATGAGAGGAGTAGTAACCACTGGTGATAGTGAGAGGAGTAGCCACCAGTGACAACAATGAGAGGAGTGACTAGGGATAACACAATGAGAGAAGAAATGACCAATGAGGACACATCGAACAGAGATTCCGCATCTAACAATGGAACCACCTCTGAGGAGGCTTATGCCTCGGGGGATTTGAACATAAGTGAGTAAACACACAACCATGTGACTTGACCACACCACTCCCACCCCATTGGCACAAAAAATGGCATGTTGATCCGTGCACATTTTTTTAGATATGAGAAATTCCTCCTTATGGGTTTTGAAGTCACTTTGAGAAAAAAATTTCATTTTTCCTTGTTTCGAATCCAAATTTCTTCATGTTTTAGCTGTTCTTAGATCATGGAGGAATGAATGAGATTGTTAGAGGATAAAAAATTGTGGATTGAATCTCTAGAAAAAAATTCTAGCATTTTGACAACATCTGGAGGTGTTGGGGATGAAAAATGGTCAAAATGGCTAAGTCCCCGCTATTTATAAGCTTGAAATGGAAGGAGGGAGGGTTGGGAGAATTTTTATTCCCCTCATGTCCCTTTGCAAAGGTTCATATGGCACATAAAAATGTGCCTTTTCCCTATCTTCAAAAAGTGTCAAGTGTTATTTCGTTGAGTAACTTGAAGGAGGGGGCTAAAAAGGCGCACCTAGGGGCATGGATTTGGTTGTATGTGGGTCCAAAAGGAATGCAAGGGGTGGGGTGAATTTTTATGTCACTCATATCCCTTTTTAAAAGGGACAATAGGTGTAAGAAAATTCACTTTGCTCTACGAATGCCAAGTGTCACATATGCATGGTTAGGTAGGTGTGCAGGTCAAAGTGGTCAAAGGGGCTTAGGTGAGTGTCAGTAGGTCATATGGATGACCAGAGGGCTACGTAGGTGTTGGGAATTTTTTTTTGCACCTCATTTCCCTTTGTAAATGTGTAAAGGGGACATTAAAATGTGCCTTTACCTAGTTGTTCCATGTGTCCCAATGAAAAAATTACCTAAGTACTGAAAAGTGTACCTTGAGAGATGACTTGTGAAGGCCATATAATGAGCTCCCAGATGATTTTTTCAGGTTCCTCCTTATATAATTTTTCATGAAAAACATCACCTGATAAGAATGGTGAGGGTATAAAGGATTGAATATAACTGAAACATCTCTAAATGGATCCTTGTTTCTCGGGATTACCAGCGCCAAAAGAAAGAGTTACCTAAAGAAATTCATAGGGTTTCAATATGTTCTATCTTTTTTTACCATGTAGATCATTGAAAATTATTTTCATAGGTATTTTTTGTGTTCATAACTCATTCCAGAGCTCCCGGAATCCATCCTTGAAGAGCAAGTTCTTTTTTTAGTCTAATCTCCTTTAGGCCTAAAAACCGGCTTTCGGTGAATTGGCTCCTAAACGCTTAAATCTTCCCAAATTTTTCCTAAATAAGTCCCTTGGTGTTCCTGGATCCTAGATACAAATCCATGATTAAAATTATCCTCTTTCATTGCTCAAGTGATTATTTTCTTGACTTAGAAAGGTTGATGGGATCCCTTTCTAATTTTGTTGCAAACTTATATTCAAACCCACTACTCCAACATACTTGAATGAATTTGATTGTTCCTAAATCACATAGGGGGAATGATGACATCATAGATGAAATAAAAAGGGACAATAATGGAATTAAAACTTAGGGGTATGTTGTTTTGGGAGTGTTTGGATAGGTATGACTTGAAATTTTTGATACTAGGGTATAGGTTGTCTTGTTTTCTAGTGAATTTTGCCCATGCAAAAATATAGGACAACAAAGTCAATGTATGAGTCAAGCCTTGTGCATGAGTCTATAAATAGAGGTTGGGTGAACTGAAACATATTATAATACATCATGAGTATATTAAATATAAATCTCCTTTTGGTTGGTGATCAACTATCTTATTGCATGACACAATAGTTCATGTTATTCATATGGTATGTTTACAATTTATGTGCCATGTTTGTAAGAACCATATCTCGATTTCCACCTTAGAAGGAACTTGTAGGAGTTGTGTGTTCTTCAGGTGAGTGGTTAGACCTATGTCTGAGTGAGGTGATAGTGCACCAAACTATGTTGTGCTGATTTAATAGACTGCAGTGTGAAATTTTTATTCTATTGTTGGGAACGTCTTTCATTCAGGGTCTATAGATGTGGCGAGCTTATGATGTTTCATTTATCATTGGAGAACATTAAAAGGTGGATAAAAAACAAAGAATAGGAGTTGAACATGCTTTGGGTGAGTTCTTAGACCTATGTTTGAGTAAGGTGCCAACACTCTCGACTATGTTGTGTTGATTTACTAGATTGCAACACGACATTTTGATTCCTTTTATGGAACAATATTAGCATTGGCATTACTTTCAATATGCATAAATGGGTTGAAGAAAACTTGTATGATGAGATTTATGAGACATTCTTCATCTTATTTCCACATCAATTATATCAATTGTTAGGAGCATATGTGCAAAACAAAGGAAGTAGGATTAGATGAAAGAAGATATGGAGTCAGAGTAGGTATCAAGCATTGGCTGAATTGGATGTCTCCTGGACGCATGAAGTAGATTGTTGGTGGGAAGTTATCTTGAGGAATTACACCCTAGATTATGCAATATCTCTATATTCGTGCCTAAAGGAAGATAATTTCAAGTTCTTGAGTGATCCTAGAGGATCATACTTACACACACTTCCACGTGCTATCAAAATCTTAATGATTGAACTGGAATTTGAGAACTTATTGATGGATGCTTAAAAACCTGCCATGCACAAGGATAAGGAAAGGGGTTGGGAAGGATAACATTGGTCTAGATAGAACTAGTAGAAAGAGAAGAACGACTATGTAAATACATTAATGCATTAGAAAAGGAAAATGAAGAGGCGTTGAGACAGAGAGGGATATGGTCAAGTGGTATTGTTTAGAACCCTACAAGAAACAAAGGGCTATAGAAATATGTCCCTATATATTTGAAAAGTGTGATAGAAGGAACCTATTGGTATCTAGTGAAATTTATTCTAGTGAAGTGTTATAAAGTAGTGGCACGCATCTAGACCACCCCAAACCCTTATCCCTTATGCTTGGAAATCAAGATTTAGAAGTTCACATAGAGGATCATCATATGGACAAGGAATGAGAAGGTAATTGAGGATCGCCACATTAGGATAGAGATACAAGTATATGTGTACTAATATTAACTTAGGAGGTGCAACATCTAGATAGAGTGTTGACACACTACTCACTAACATTAGCTCCATATGCATGATACAAGGATAAATTTTTGGTGTGTAATTCAGTTCTACCACATGTACACCAATTATCTATTCCACATGGATGTAACACACTCCAATTACATGAGGATCAAGAGGCTATGGTCCTCCCCTAAGTGGAGGAAACCCTGGTAGAGGTTCAGGGTTAAGATATAGTCCTTCCCCAAGTGAGAGAAATCTAGGACAAGGAAGCATGCTACCTTAACAACCTCCTCAAATTTTCTATGATATGTTACTCCTTTTTCCTGAGTACAGAGGGGTCAAAGATGCAACTGAGCATGTGCACAAGTGTGAGCTCTAATGGAGAGCCAAGGGAATCAACGCATTAGACACAAAGGATATTCAGTTCGCAACTACATTATAAGGCCACACATACATCTAGTATAGGAAGTATGACCCACATCATAAGGAAGTGGACTATGATACTTTGTACTCCACCTTTCTATCTGAATTTCACATTCATGAGTTCGAGAAGTAGAGAATCAGTGCACTTAAGGATATTAAGGAAGGAATATATGAAATTATCTAACAATATGATTCATGGTTCAAGACTTTGCTATAAAATCTCTCGTATGACATCAATCCAAGTCAACATGCACAATGGTTCGTGGGTGGATTGTTAACACCATTCATGAGGGCACTATCACATAAAATGTTCATGGATCCATGCAAGGCCCTGGAAGTAGCACTACGTACTGAAGTGGTTGGAAGCGTAGATACTTGGGTAAGCCCATTCCTTAAAAAAAAATTGCGGCTATGGCCATGCAGTTGGAAAATTTATTTTCTAGCTCAGCACATTACACTCAAAGTGGTATCTGGTGTATAGATTATGAAGTAGAGGGATATACAAAGAATAACTATCTACACTATAATATGTGTGCTGTACTCATAGTTTGTGATATATGCGATAAGGATAATGATGTTAGAAACCATCCACTTATCCAATGCACTGCGCATAAGAATGTGTCACTCTATTACAAAATTTGTGATGCACACACACATTATATAGATCATTATTGGTTGATTGATCACATCCATAAATATTTTGAGATAGGGTTGTTCCAAACTAGAGCAGAGGGTAGTTCACAAGTACGTGAAGGAAAAAATAATCGAGATGGAAAAAAATGAAAGCTATAAGGGAGGATATCCTGGTAGAGGATGAGGTGGTCATAGAGGTAGGCTTAGTTGAGGTACTTGCTACACTTGTGTATCTCCTGATAATTATCATTACGAGAGCCCCAAGAACATGTCTTGTATGTACTATGAAAATGGGAATGAGGTATACAATTTTCTAGATATATATGCTCACATGTAAAATGAAAAGAAGGAGAGAGGCATAATAATGATACACGTCAAAAGGAAAGGGTAGTGGAAGCCAAAGGAACTAGAATTTGTGAAGAAAAAACATTTGTTGGTTACTACACATGATAAAAGGAAAGTAAAAGACCACTCATATAGAGGGAAGAGGTTGTGTAACCTATCAAGTATCCTGGTGTAGAATAACATAAGGAAGTATTTCAAGAAAACATGGGTTTAATCATATATTTACAGGGGGAGATTGAAGGCTTAAAAGATAAAGCACATAATAGGGAGCACATGAGACATACATAAATACCTGAAAAGGATGTTGATGAACTCAAGGAAGTATTTTATATGCTTTGACAAGATAATATCATACCCACTATAGGAGAGTGGTTATGTGAGAAGGTTCTATGCATGGGTAATCAAAGAGAGTGACATATAATTCATGCTAATATTCCACCACAAAAACATGAATATTATAAGGAAATCAGCTTGGATGCATTTATTGATGGCTAGCTTGTGAGAAACATCCTTATTGACATTGGTGCAAAGGTAAACATTCTTACCCTAGATGCGTGGAATAGAATGGGGAGGCCACCACTTCAACCTTATTCTAGGGTATTGTATATGGTAAACAAGACTAGAGAAATTACCATTGGATTTGTAAAGGATGCAAGCATAATTATACAAGGATAAAAATTCAAGGGTGACTTTGAGGTACTAGAATTGGCAGAGGTAGATAACTTCCCTGCCTTACTTGGCCATCCATGAGTTTTTGTAAACAACATAGACATGCGCTTCAATAAGTGTTATATTAATTTTGAGAACATAGCAATTCCTATAAATAGTACAATAATTACACCCTATACAAAGCCCATTAGTGAGGAGGATCTAAATCAGATCTATGCAAAGATGGTGCATGATCTAGAGTGTGTTAAACCAACAAATGAGGGCATGCTTAATTTGGGAGATACACATTCAATTAGAATCACCACAAGTATTACTTGTGATAATTGGGCCGATGGAGCACATGAAATGGTTGGTCATGAGTTTCGGGGGTATGTAACAAGAATGATCAGAACAAGGAAAGTTAGGTAGTTGGGAATAACCATGCTACTTAGGAATATAGGAGAAGAAAATCCTGAATCATTTTTGTGCGCAATGGAAGAGAATTTTCACAATAAAAGAGATAGAAGGAATATGTTTGTATACTCATTGAGAGGAATAACAACAAGATGATAGGTCATGTTCCTTAACATTCTTTGATAGGAAGAACCTTCCTTTGAAGATACCATCTTACGATGGAAAGACGTCTCCTAGGACTCACATATAGACTTGAAGGAAGGATCAGATATGCTACCACCATCCCTTTGGATCCATTACATTTATTCCATCTTATAAGTGTGTGCTCATGCATGGTATATACATACTCAATTGAAGAAGGAGATTGCCAATTGGGGAGATATGAGATTAGGTATGGTACACACCATTAATTAGTTTTCATCTAACCCTCTAGTGCATGAGGCATTGCAATAGATGAAACATATCACGTTGGGAGATAACGTGAAGATTAAATATCTTATAACTTAGTTATATAGTGAGACTCTACCGCTCGAGTGCACAAATAAACATGCATGGCTGGAGTCTGATGATAATATGTTAGACCTCACTTGGAAGGAAAAGGATAAAGGCAAGATAATGTACCTAATTGATGATGAATATATTGTAGAATTAAAGAGAGAGCACAAAAAAAGGGAGTGCGAGGTCCTGGACAAGACAGATGAGTAAGCACATGTATATCATCTACCACTTAAGACAAAGAATTTGAATATCAGGACAAATGATGACCTAAGAAGGCAATAATTGGTGACTATTGGTCTGAGGAAGATATCACAAAGATAGCTAAATTGTTTCACAATTAAGGATCTCTTTCATAGGTTATACTGAGAATTAAAGGGTGTCATCTATCACTATCTAAGATGAAGATAAAACTCAAATAAGGCGTGCGACATGTGTATAAAAGGCCCTAAAATTTTTATCCAAACTTATGCGTCAAAGTGAAGAATGAGATCGATAACATGATGAAGGAAGGTATTATTGAGACAATTGAGGAATCAAAATGGATCAGCCCCATGGTCATAATTATTAAGAAAGATGAAAGTATAAAAATTTGAGTGGATTGTAGGGTATCAAATGCTTCTTTTATTATTGATCCTTTCCCCAAACTGTTCATTGAAAAAATCCTCGAAGGTGTAGTAAGGCATGAGATATACTCTTTCAAATATGGTTTCTCAGGATATTATCAAGATAGGATTACACATGAAGATTAATATAAAACCAAATTTGTAACAAAATGGGGTTGCTTTTCCTATAAAGTCATGTATTTTGGATTGAAGAATGCACCACCAATGTTTTTGTGCATTCTGGTGCAAGATTTTTAAGACTTCACCCATAATTTTATTCAAGTATATCTGGATGATTGGATAATGCATGGGTTAGTAGAGGATCATTGTGACTGCTTGTACCTAATGATTGAATGATGTAAACAATTGAGTTTATCCCTAAATATCAAAAAGTACATCTTTTCCACATAGTGTGGTACATTTTTCGGTCATATAATCTACAAAGAGGGCCTTCTAGTTGATTTGGAAAAGATAACAATTATATTGGGGTTAGAGGAGCCAACTAACCAAAGTGAGGTGCACATACTTCTTGGTATTATAGATTATTAGAGGAAATTAATTGAGGTCTATGCCAAGATAGTTACACCACTAAAATAATTGCTGAATACTAAAGGAAAATTCTATTGGCAAGATGCACAACAACAAGCGTTTGAGTAGCTGAAAGAAATATTAACTACTGCACAATTATTCGCTTCCCTTCATTGAATTCATATTTCCATGTACATGTAGATTCCTTAGGTACAATGATTGGAGTAGTCTTAGCATATCCTAGAGAAGTAAATATTGATCATCCCATTTATTTTGTGAGTAGGAAGCTAACACTTGTAGAATAGAATTACACAACTACTAATCAGAAAGCTATTTTAATGGTGTACGTGCTTCATAAATTTAAGCAATATATTATTATAACTCCATTTATATTTTATATTGACCATATGGCTCTTAAGTGTTTTGTTAACAAGCCAGTAATACAAGGTTGCATATGTAGATGGATTCTCTTATTCCAAGAATTTGAATTCTCAATGATAGTAAAGCCAAGTAAAAGTAATCTAGGACCTGACAATCTCTTGTGTATCAATTATTGTGAGGATGCGTAGAATATAGAAGATATCATGCTAGATGTAGAGTTATTTAGGTTGTATCACATAATTATAGATCTAGAGGATATCACAATATTTTTTTGTATAAGAATTGCACATGAAGGATTGAATACTATGTAGAATAAACAGGTAGTTATACAGATTGCGCCTTATCAGTTGGTCGATGGAGATTTGTATAAGATGGAAAAAGATGAGGTACTTTGTAGATGTGTTTTAGAACATGAACATGAGGTAATAATGAAAGAACTACATGGTGGAATTATAGGGGATATTATGCTTTAGAATCCACCATGTAATATACTCTTCGTAAGACTATGGTTGGAAACACTTTACAAAGATATAAATGAGTTTTTTCAGGTGTGTGATCATTTTTAGAGGATGGGAAAACCATGAAAATGAAATGAAATGACATTATGCCCCATAACATCTGAAATAACATTAACAAAAATGGGCTATAGAATTTTTTGGACCGAATGCACCAACTGCAAGATGTACATGCATGTGGTACATCATTTACTTGCACAAATTATTTAACAAGAGGGGACAAGGCCACACCTACAAAGGATTGTACTATTGATATAGTTACACACTTCTTATGATATAACTTTTTTAGTAGGTATTATTGGCCATTGATCCTTACAAGTGACAGGGGAACTCATTTACTTAATGAAACAATCATAATATTGTTATCATAGTTAATGGTAGCTCATCACAAGATAACTCCCTATCACCCACAAGATAATGAGCAACAGAATCATTTAATAAAATCTTGGGCTAAAACCTAACTAATATTTTTGATGTTGGAAGAAAGGACTAGGATGCTATAATATCAGTTGTAGTATGGGCATATAGAACCACCTATAATAGGTTGAACAAAGACACACCCTTTCAGATGGTGTTTGACGTAGAAGAAATATTAGCAGTTGAGTTCATGTTACTGTACCTACATATTGTGCATGCAGGAGGACTCATAGATGAACAAGTAGTCAGATATCACATTGATAAGTTAATACAATGGGATGAAAGGAATTAAATTATGTGATGGATCCAGAAGAAATAAAAGGCAAGACAAAAGGCTTGAAATGATCGACACATTAGGAAAAAGTCTTTTACAGTTGAGAGATTAGTGCTTCTTTATGATTCTAAATTTGTGCACCACATGGGAAAATTTAAAGTGTAATGGTTATGAACATTCAAAGTAGCCAAGATTTTAGAGATACTTGTGTAGTAAAAAAATCATGCACTTTAGATATTATTTAATCCTCGTTTCATACTACTATTTAGAAGGTTCTTGAGCGAAGAAAATAATAATTAACCCTCATCTTTTGGCCATTTTGTTTTATTTTATTTCATCATTCCTCACCTTTTACACCCACATGCACAGTCATCTTTCATCACTTGGCATTATTTTAGCCTTGATTGGGGTGCCTTGGTCCCACCATGGGCGCCCTGATCCTTTTTAAATTTTCCTGCCATCTTTTGGGTTCTTTCTATCCCTTTCATCTTCTTATCTTTTTGGTGGTTGGCCATTTTGGGGTTAATTAAGAAATTAGATCAAGATAACCCTATAAATATAAAGTTATAAGACTATAATGAGGGACCAAGCACTAGTCATTACTATCATCCATTTAGAGTTGCATCCACTTAGAGATCATTTGCATCCATTAGCTCCATCACATAGGAAAAGGCTGCTTCATCTACATCACACTTCATACGGGGAGGGATTATATTCTATTCCATGCACACATGCTATTAAAATTTATACATTTAGTTATTTCTTGCTCTTCAAAAAGTGCGACTGGCACAAGAGCACTTAGGGAACATTATGGACACACTCACCAAAACTACATTTGGATCTGAAATGTAGTGCAACGGTCAGTTAGTAAGCCCATTTTTGTGGTAGCTGAGGTCACTTTGACCCATTCATTTACATTTATTATTATTTAGGGTTTTGATACTTGTTTTGGTCTTTTATAGGTCTTTGCATCATCTTGGATTATCAACAAAACCTTGTGTAGGGAAACAAATCTGATGTGACAGATAGTTAGGGTTATGAACCACCTCCCAACCCTATGAAATTCAATTCTAGATCTTTTACACAAACCAGGAAACCCATATTATATAACTGAGCACCTGTAGGCACCCCGGTCCCTCTCTAAGCACTCCAGTCTAGCTAGATACTCCAAGTCCATCCTTTTCAGGGATTTAATATAGTTGTTCTTGATTTTTGTTCCTCTAGAAACCTCAACGATACATTTGAGCGAGTTCCTCTAATTAGCTGAGTTCATTCTAACTTTCTCTTGCACATTAGGGTTAACATTTCCTTTTGCATAGTTGCTTGGGTCCTTTTCCATACTTTTTATTGCATTCATTTATTGTATTTACATGTCATTCTAGATTAGATTAACTATAACCCCTTTACATTATTTTTAGTCAATAATTTTGGTGAACCAGACCGATTTCACGCTTTGGATCCTCATCTTTCTTCTATCATGTGTCATAAAGTTTTTGAAGTCTCTTTATCTGATTTACTTAGGAGATATCCCATTTTCCACGTTGTTTTACAAAAATCCCTAGACACCATGTATCTGGATGACAATATGCCGTTGCACAAAATAAGTCCTATATTCAATCATTTATCTGAAAAACCTAGTGATCCTCCATCTAATAAACCCCTGTTGGACTCAATCCATGCTCTACATGTTTTATTTCAAGATAAATTGAAGGCCATGGAATCCACGATTATATCTCTCAAATCTGAAATTCAATAGCGTAAGGATGCTTCTCAATCACATGTTTTTGCTCCTTCTACATATTATATGCAATTTATGTCTACTACATGTCATATAACTGAACCTCAGGTCATGCCATTACATGAGCCTCTCATATTTGAACATAATAGTAGGCCATATGACATTCTTTCTATGATCCTTAGTCATCAATTGATCACTTTACCACCTACTCATTATTATCCTCCTTATTAGCTAACACATTATCACAGTCATCCATATTGTAATTATCATCAAACCAATGGACATAATGACAACAATTTCTATGCCTTACAATGTAGAATAAAAAATCTTGAGCATCCGATATTTATCTCATTCTATGCACAACATTTTGTTGCATGCCCATCTATAACTGCTACATCATGCTATACGACTACTAGTGCACCTCCTTCTAATCTTTATAAGAAAATTCTAGATGATTCTCGTATTGATTACATTCTTGATGTCGATGATAAATCATGTTTGCATACCAATTCTTCTCCTAGTCAGACAACTACGATAGTTCCATCACATGATTCTCCTATTTATGATACTACATCTCCTCTAGTTAATGAGCATCACACCACCGTTTCCCACACGCCTTCTTTAAAAAGGAAAGAACCACTTAATAAACCACCTATCAAAACCAATATAGCACCTATTCCTCTCAACATATCTATAATATTACCACGCAAAAATGCATAACTTCCTCTCAAAAGCAATTAACCTTCACCTTCAGTAGCATGATCGATACCGCCAAAGATGCCACCATTGAAAATTTATAGCCATCCTCCTCCACTTTCATTTCCAACTTGTTTTGTCAAAGAAACTACTCCTATTACTGGTCAAGACAAAATTCAAACTCCACCTACATTATATAAGGCTCCTTCACTATCACTATTTCAAAATCCAATCTCTTTTGTTAAGGAAACTACTCCTTACATTGATACACTTACTATCTTTTGACTATACCTTCATCACTTACACACTTGGGGGGAATAGAATCACGTGACATCTTACTCTTCTTCTAAATACTTATACATACATCCTAGCATACACATATACATCTTCATTACCCGATGAAAAAATCTTGTGCTTCGGTTCACACTTAACTGTTGAGGGCATACTACACATGAAATAACACACTGCACTATAAGGATTACAAACCACATCTATTCATACATTACGTGTCATACACATACATTCTACATTTAATCTACAACATTTTGACATTTGTGCATTTATAAATCATCCATCATACTCACCTAGTATTGCATCCTACATACTATATGCTCATAGGCACAATGCACATACTACATTCCATACTAAATATTGCATACACATTACATTGTCATTTATCATCTTCCTTACATATACTATATTATCTTCTACGTGCTGCACCTCACTACCCTATGACGAACTTTAGTTCCTCGGATCCATACTCAACTATGGACCTTTATAATACTCACACATTCCTCCTTCAATCTTCTATCATGCAACATTTCTAGGATAATGACATACTCCACACATTCCTCCTTCAATCTTTTATCATCTTCCTTACATATACTATATTATCTTCTACGTGCTGCACTCACACCCTATGACGCACTTTAGTTCCTCGGTCCATACTCAACTGTGGACCTTATAATACTCACACATTCCTCCTTCAATCTTCTATCATGCAATATTGCATACACATTACATTGTCATTTATCATCTTCCTTACATATACTATATTATCTTCTACGTGCTGCACTCACTACCCTATGACGCACTTTAGTTCCTCGGTCCATACTCAACTGTGGACCTTATAATACTCACACATTCCTCCTTCAATATTCTATCATGCAACATTTCTAGGATAATGACACATGTTATATGCTAAATCGTCACTTACTCTATTCATCTTGTAGTGGTATACACTTTATCCTATATCACCACTCCTTACTACTCATTTTGTAGTGGTATACACTTTAGGATAGATCACCACTCCCACTTTTCCTTCAATACTGATATACGCTTTAGGATAAATTATTACTCCTTTATTTATCTTGTCGTCATTCATGCTTCAGCTATAGGGTTGATGACACACCATTTCTAGGTTGTAGCTCATCACCACATACAAACACACTCATTACAATCTGCTTGATACAACACACACTATTTGACCATTTCTTGATGACAAACTCTCGTTTATGGTTCATTCTTGACTGTTGAGGGGGGAAACTAAATGAACTTCACTGCATACATTTCTATCCACTAGGGGGCATGTAGATCCTATCAATCCATCTTGCATTTTATTCCATCCATCCAAAACATACTGCATATTATGGTTAATTTTACTCCTGCTTACTTTTGCTTGTTTATGGTCATTTTATTACACATGCTAGCTAGATTAATTGTATGTTATTTATCTATACCATCCACACATGCATGTTCATGTATTTTTCTTGGTTGTGATCGTAGATAAAGGTATTTTACACGTAACACAAATGCTCGTCTTCTACCCTTCCCATACTAATCATCGCGGGTATCCAAATTCATCTCTTCCAAGTGATATTGTTTCATTTAATACTTAGAACTTTACATTACTTGGTTATATGCACTTTTGACATACTAGTTATCTTTCTAACATGTTAATGGGTTCTTCATGTTTAACATTTGTTATGCATGGATATTTGTTTCCATACTTGTTTGTTACATTGTTTTCTACTATTTGCAAGCATTGCCCTTTGTTTGGTATACACAATTTTTTTGTTGTTTATGGCCATGATGGCCTTACATGTCTTACGACATCGTGAGTGATGTCCCATGTTTTCATCCTACTTTGTGTGTCTTACTTTGTCTTATTGTGTGTTTACTACATTGTTTGGTACCTTTTACACTGTTTGTGTAGCTTATACAATGCTTTTTTATATGCATGATTTTTTGTACTAACACTTGTCTTTGGATAGCCTCTTGTTTGTGCGTGCCTTGGTTTCTACCAAGAACTTTCTAGGATACAATCCTTGCGATTGGTTCTCTTTTGGGGCTACATTCTATTAGTGACGTTGCATGTGCCCCTAAAGAGGGGGGGCATCATTTGGGGTTTACATACTAACACAACATATTTACACCAAAGTTCAGTGCACTTTCCACCCTTGGCATTGTGGGTTACATACAACAAGTGGGTTCAGAGTAGTCTATGAACCCTATGCACAACGAATTTTACAGGACATGGTGTCCATAGATTTCTGATAAGAAGTTAAAGGTTGGAGGATACAACAAAATTATTCCCTATACGTTTTCAGCCAGTGGCATCGAATCACCCAAAATACCAGGTTGTACAGAGATCTATTCACACAAATTCAGGGAAGCAGTTAAAGATTAGAGGATACAACAGAATTCCTCCATACACTTCTTCAGCATATGGCGTCGGATCACCCAAAAAACCTTGGAAGTACATGATATCCTTTTACACTCTCTTTCTTGACGAGGATCAAGTGCACATGTTCCATTTTCATATTTTTCATTTACATACTTTTATGTGCATCCTTTACATTGCATTTTTACACATATATACATACATATTTGAATACTTGATTGTTTTCTACTCACAGATCCAATCGTATGAGAAAAAAGCAGTCAAATGGGGGCAACAACAACAATTTGTGGCAGCACATACCATATTAACAATGTAGGCACATCACATACATCAGCAACTACACACACGTTTCCACCCTAGGTTCACTCTCATCATTTTTTGGTGCATTTTTCATCTTTAGTTTCCATGCTCTTCCATCTTTTTTCATAGCACGGTTGTCTAATCCATCAATGCGTTTTCTACTACAATATTCATGCACATTGGTACACATATCTGTCTACTTTATGTTACCGAGATTTCCACTCACCAACATAAAGTGGTGGTAAAATTTAGTCACAAAATCATGCACTTTAGATATTATTCAATCCCCATTTCATACTACTATTTAGAAGGTTCTTAAGCGAAGAAAATACTAATTAATCCCTATATTTTGGCCATCTTGTTTTATTTGTTTTGTCATTCCCAACATTTTACACCCACATGCCCAGTTAGATTTCATCACTTGGCATTATTTTAGCCTTGACTAGGGTGCCCATTGGCACCCTGGTCCCACCATGGGTGCCCCAATCCTGTTTAAACTTTCTCACCATATTTTGGGCTCTTTCTAGCCGTTCGAATTCTTATCTTTTTGGTGGTCGACCATTCCATGGTTAATTAAGAAATTAGATCAAGAGAAACCTATAAATATAAATTTATGAGACCCTAATGAGGGACCAAGCACTAGTCATTACTATCATCCATCTAGAGTTGCATCCACTTAGAGATCATTTGCATCCATTAGCTCTATCACATAGGAAAAGGCTGCTTCATCTACATCACACTTCATAGGGGGAGGAATTATATTCTATTCCATGCACACATGCTATTAAATTTTCTACATTTAGTTATTGCTCGCTACTTCACAAAGTGTGACTGAAACAAGAGCACCTAGGACACATTATGAAAACACTCACTAGATCTACATTTGGGTCCAAAATATAGTGAAACATTTAGTTAGTAAGCCCACTATTGTGGTAGATGAGGTCAGTCTAACCCATTCATTTGCATTTTTCTTTTTTAGGGTTTATATACTTCTTTTGGTCTTTTGGAGGTCTTTGCATCATCTTGGATTATAATTGACACATAGCGTAGGGTAGCTAATATGATGTGAAAAACAATGAGGGTTTTATACCATCTCTAAGCCTTGTGAAATTTAGTTCCTGATCTTTTACATAGACAAGGGTGCCCATACTACAGACCAGAGTGCCTATAGGCGCCCCAATCCCTCTCTATGCACTCTAGTCTAGATATATAATCCAGGTACATCCTTTTCGAGGCTCTTGCATAGTCATTCTTGATTTATATTCCTTTAGTCACCTCTACGATACACTCCAACAAGTTCCTATAATCAAATGAGTTCATTCTAACACTCTCTTTCACAATAGGGTTAGCATTTCCTTTTGCATAGTTTCTTGGGTAATTTTCCATACTTGTTATTGCATTCATTTACTATATTTACATGTCATTCTAGATTAGATTAACTATACCCCCTTTACATTATTTTTAGTTAATCAAGATGCATGTCAGTTTTATGAACTTAATGACACCATGTTTCTTAGTTACTTTAATAGGAGTAGGTTTAAGTATACTATAAATAAAATTCTCTCAATTATGTTTGTAATAAGGCAATATTGTCATTTAGATTAGATTTCCCTTTTCAAGTTTTATCTCATTATTTTGAAGTAGCATGTTCACATGCATGATCTGATATATTTATTGAAGCATGATGGATAGAGTACGACACATAATTTTAGTGTGTGATGGTAGCAGGTAAGTAGTGTAATTAAAGTGCGCGAGTGCGGGAAATTATGGAGAGCACATGTGGATTGTTTTTCTTATTTGTTATATCCAATTTTCTTGCTCATTGGTGTATAAGGAAACTTTGTGGAAATATAAACATGTGGAATAACATGTAGTATAATGTGAGGTAGGTAACATAGTGAGGAAAATATACTTGGCTTATATGTGTAAAAAAGGAAATGTGTGGTGCAGAAAGGCACACGTAAGAGGATTAAAAACTTGGGAAAGTAGTTGTGTAAGCATGGGAAGTCACATCCAGGAGGTTTTGTAGCCTATGGAAGTAGTTACATGCTATAAGGTTATGCATGTCGTGTGCGGAAGGAAAATGTGGAAGTTACAGACTTGGTGAAAAAGAGTAGGAAATATAAAATTTGGTGGGAAAAATTTCACATACCACCACTTACTGTAATTACTTCTCAAAGAATTGGAAATATATAAATAATAGTGTTTGATATTTATAATTCACCTTGTGAGTTCAAGATCTTGTGAACTAGTGTGATTTGAAGCAATTTAAAGGAAATGATGACCTAAAACAACTAATAGCTTGTGTGAAAAACTAGTGAGCTTCTTGTATTTGAATGAAGTGGCATCTAGATAGCAGAGTAAAATATGAAGAAGGGTTTGGAAGAAGTGAAGTGTGAAGAAATTGGAGGTTAGGGTTATAGGGTTAGTTGTCAAAATAAGTTATAGAGATAGGACATGGGGAAATCAAAATAGACATCAAGCTTAGAAAGGAGTGATTGAAACTAGGAGACACCAAACAAACAGTTAGAGAAAGTAAGAGTTGATTTAGGGCATGCATGTTTCAAGATTTAAATTTTGTAATTTGCAATGTTAAATATTTAAGAAATAACAAATTCAAATAAGGTAGCTATGGAAAAGAAAACCACCAAGGATGCATCGGATTACTGGTTTCCAGAAATTTAGTACCCACAGGAGGTGATCGACAGAAATCCATCAGCATCACAGTTATGGAGATGCAAGATAAGGGAGTACATCCACCTCATAGCAGGCCATGAAAGTGATATAAGGGTCAATACCTTGGAAGAGACATGATAGCACACCAACGAAGGCCAAAAAAAGTTGGATGATCAAGTGCACAAGACTTTGGAGAGTGGCAGTGCATTAAAGATTTATAAACTGCCATTCTTTAGCAAGCCCAATTGATTGTTCCAATGGATGATGTCATGAGTCCACAAGGACTATTTTATTTTATGGGCATGTGGATGTGACTCATTGTGAAACTTTTTAGAAATGTGATAGGATTGAGAGACTGAGGGGAAAATATTTCATTAGATATGTATGATGAGACAATAGTGGAAGAAACAAACACCAAGTTACACTAATAACTAGGAATCCACACTTTCAATGTATTACATATCACTTAGCTTAGCACCAGACTAGCTGTGTGCTTTGAGAGTTTCAATATTAGAGGATCAAAGATGTGGAATTAATTAAAAAATAAGTTAATTCATATCACACAAAATATGGCACATGGGACCAAGTACAACATTGCATTATACATCATAGAAAGCATTGTCGAAGAGGCCAAGACCTAGCATGAAAAGGGAGAGAAAATTACGTGGCGGTCAATTTTATTGTTGATCGTGTTTTGGGAGATTGGCATTCTGGATGTACCAAATGGGAAAGAATGGGAGAACCACATTGAGAAGAGGTAATTAGTGAGGATATTCGCCAAGTATACCTATGATGGAGAAATATAAAATAAATATAAAGCACACCTAGATGTATAGTACAAGAGGATGGGCGATGCATTTTAAAATGAATAGTGCATACATAGGGAGTTGTTAATGGTTTTTAAGGGCTAGGAGAATTTATTGTTATGCAACACTTCTTCCTTGTGTGATATCTTTTGAATAATGGAGAGACTGGGCCTTAGTGAAATCTCATTTACGTTTATAGCTAGGTGCTTTAGGAGTGCTATAAATAGGATTAAGGACACACAACCATTGAAATTCAATGTTGAAAAGATGTAAATGGAGTACTATAATTTTCACAAGACCTATGGCTACACAAAAAACAAATGTATGTAGAAAAAATGGAATTATATGGATGAAATTGAATCCCATCGTAAATTTGGTAGTTGAAAAGGAAACATGTCGAGTGTAAGTATATCTCCTACCAAATTTTAAGGATGGTAAGGTCATCGATGAGTGCGAAACAAATATTAAATCACCACCTTTAGGGAGAACAACAACAAGGAATTTGAAGAAGAAGCATGAGCCAAATCCAAAGGAAGAATAAGAAGAAGAGATATAGGTTCAAGTGGACCACAACTTTAGAAAAAGGAGGAAAATAGAATACAGAGAATCTTCGGTGCGTGGAACTCCAAGAACACCTCTAGTAAGTCTAGCTGAGACTGCGTGTGCAACAATTGTAGAAAAAGGGATAGATGAAGAAACCATGATGATGGAAGATTTAGAGTGGGAGGATAATCCTCATGTTAGTCATATTAAGGAAGAAGAATATAATTATGAGCAAGAAGAGTCTTATTGCGAAGAATAAGAGCATGAGCTAGAGCAAGAGTATCTAGAAGAGGAGAAATAAGACCAATGCATAGAAGAGGAAACTTGTACAATACACTTTGAATTTGTGCAAGAGACATCGTGGGAGCAGAAAATAGAAACACCAAGACCTGGAACTTCATTAATAAGTCCTAGAAGACACTCGCCTCATCGCCCTTGCATGGGATACATAGATGATGCTTTCAAAGTCGTCCGGGCCATATTTAAAATATCTATGGAGGGAAAAGAACTATACTACTTGGTTATTCTTGATATGTCAGAATATCATTTAAGGACGTGTAAGATGATTTCCTTTACAATGTAGACTCACATGGAGGATTCTGAGTTTGAACTAAGAAAAGAAACCATGGATGAGCTGTAAGGGAGGAAACACCCATCAAAGAACCTTCCAATTTTGGTTTCTACACAAATTTCAGATGCATAGGAAAGCAATTCCTTAATAAATATGGCCAAAAAAGTTGTGTATTGAAATAATAATATAGGAGCCACACTATGCAACATGTGAAAGAATTTTGAGGATGTTAGCAGGAAAAATAAGAAGTTGTCCTCATAATTAAATAAGGTCAAGAAGAAGTTATCCAATGTAGATACTAATGTGGGTGAAATTATGAACAACATCGTCCACTCATGCCTTGAGGTAATTGTGGAGGATGAACTTGAAGGACACATGGAAACTGACAACTTGGAAGAGTTGGTCAATTTATTACTGATAAGGGCCAATAAAGCATGAGAATAGAAGGTGAAGGAATTGGTAATGAACATTTATGATAAGATGAATAAGAGGGTAAATGAGTATGAAGAGCTCGATGTGGAAATAAAGGAATCCTCGTAGAAGGAATAAAATTTATCCATCAAGTTCAAGGATACCTCAATTTTTGATGCGCACCTTGTATAAGAGGAAGCTGGACTAAGAAACCTCAAAGATTCATTATATATAGGGGATGAGGTGACGTGTTGGAATGTTGTGTTCTAGGTGATGAAATTTATGTAAAATCCCATTAATGACAAAGAGGATTATGGAATAGAGTTGTATGATGCTCAATGTTATGATGACATGGAGATTTAGTTGGTTGCATGGTGGCATGAGGTGAATTAGTGAGATTGGCTTGGTCAAACAGGCCTTGTCATGTGATATAGCTAGTCTAGGTGATGGAGCATGGTGATTTGAGTTCCTTGGTGGCTTTAATAGCATGGTAACGATATGGAGAGCATGTTTGGGGAGTGCTTAGGCACTCACATGAGTTTCAGGGTGTAGGTACAGGTTGAAGACCAAGTTTCAGGTGCTCATCTATACTAGGTCAAGGTGGTTGGAGGCATGAGGTTGAGTTTTGGAGCCATGTGATCTCATGGATGGATATATGTAGGTGTTTCATGATGTATCAAGTGTGTCAGGACATTTTGGAGAGGTTTCATGATGAGGTTACAATTATAATTTAGTTGACCCTAACCTAAACCATGTAAAAACCCAAGGGCTTGTCATGAAAATGAGATGGTTTGAGAAGTTATATATATATTTGAGCCATGATGATGATTTGAGATGATGCAAAGAGGTGTCCTAGAGGTGTGATAAAAAATTAGATTCATTCTGAATAATATTTTACAAGATAAGTTGTTTTTGGTGAAACAAGGTCAAGAAGAAGGTCATTTCCAGCTTGAAGTCCACCTTATGATGCTCACCTTGATATTTTTTCTTTGCATGGGACCTTTTGGATTTCATGTATGTTTCTAAATTGAGTCTATAATGTTTTACAAAAATAATTATGTCATTTCATTATCAAATTTTTATGAACAAATGTTAAGAAGGTAACCAACTTTTTGTGTGTTTGAAACCCCAGCTCAAAAGTAGTAGGAGAGATATTACTCCAAGTTCCAAGAATGATTGATAGAGTAATTATGATGTTTGGATTAATTATATTACTCCTCCAATTTTCTAGAAAGGTATGGTAGTGTATGTGGTGATGAGTGGAACCCACTCAAACAAGCCAATTTTTGAAGAAGTTCAATTTTGGACAAGGTTGTTTGAGGGAGTTACAAAATAAATGGATATTATTTATATTATGTAATTTTTTCTTGATTTTCATGGTGGTTTCAGGTCATGGGGATTCTTATAAATAGAAAATATTACCCTATTTGTGAAGACTAATCAAAAGGTAGTTTTGGGATAGTTCTGAAGTAGTTGTAGAGTTTGGATTGGTTGAAGAATTTCCACTTAGAATTGGAAGGCTTTATAATATGTTATGGAAAGAGAATTCAGAGATATTTATAATGATATATTATTTATGTCTTGGTGATTTTATTTAATGGGTCATTCTAGTCATTTTATAGACAAAAAGGTTTGTTGTTTTTAGGACAATTTTGCTTTTTCTTAAAGAATGAAGTAAATGAATCATGAGATGAATGATTTGATCCTTTTTATCACCTGGAAAATGATTAGGGATAAATTTTGTTCCTATTGAAGGCATTTAGAGGTATCAGGAGTGACAGAAATGGTGAAAAATAGTTGAATTTTGAAAACATCTTTCTACGTAGCTGAATCTAGTGAAGAGGAAAGTTACTGTGGTTTGAACAAATGGATGTTTCAAAAGGTTTAGCTTGTATGGATGTGATTAAAAGGTCCTAAGAATTACATATATTGGTTACATGAAACATTTGAGTTTTTATTTTATGGTCTTGATTCCCAAAGGTGAAGACATGGTGCTAGAAACAACTATTTAGTGAAGGTTATGATCCTTTTGAGTTGTGTTATGAAATTTTTGATTGGTTAAAAATAATTAATGACCATGGATGATGTTTTTATGTCATTTTACACATGTATGGTTAATTTTATAGCTTGAGTAATCATGGTTTTGGAATTTATGGTTTTAGCCCATCTAAATGATGGGGTTTTGAGCTTGTTTGGTGAAATTTTGATGGTTTTGGGCATGACCTACCTATATGGGTCCTATGTGAATGTTTTATTAATTCAATTGGGAGTTTTTTAAAGTTTAATTAGTCAAAGAAAAGGAATGAAACTGACCTTGTGTTTATTTGAATCTAGAGGAAGGTATAAAAGTGAAGTAAAAGTTCAAATTTGAACTAGTTCTTCAAGAGGGTAAAGGTACAACCTATGTGAGTGTGTTTTACAAGTATGAAGGCTGATTTTCAGAGATGATATATTGCATGATAGGTTAAAGAATGTTTTTTAGAGTTTTTGTAAGAGTTTGAGGCCAAGACAAGTGAAGAAGGAAAGATAAAAATTGAGCTAGGTGTGCGAGGGTTTAAACATGGGTTTGAAGGTTGTGAGATAAATCAGTGATCTCAATTAGTTGTGGCAGAAAAAAGACATCATAGATCTTCATAAAATGTGGTTTAGTGGGTGATTGATCATCTTATGGGGATATAACCTCCTCATTAACTAAAATGTGGGATAACGGTAGTTAATCTAACTAGGGACAACAATAAATAAAAATATTAACATAATGTAAATAACAACTAAATAAATATTAAAAAGTGGCCCAAACAACTAAGAAAGTGGAAATTTAAAACCTTAGAGTGTAAGGAGAGTTAGAAAGAACTTAGCTGATTTGATGAGCTTGCTGCGTTGTGTCGTAGAGGTGACTCGAGAAACATGAGGAGGAAATGACTGTTCCAAGATCCATAAAAGCATATATTTGAGTTGTTTCACTTGACCAAGGTGCTTGGGAGAGGACTAGGGTACCCGTGGGCAACCTAGTCCAAGTCATGGGAGCCCTGATCTATGTAGAAGGTCCAAAGACCAGATCTGTAGGGTCAGATGATGATGTGAAACCCTCACTGCCTATTGTATGTAACTTGATGTACTCAGCTATATGTCGCTGGTAGTCAATGATGAAGAGGATAACTGTAAAACCCCATAACAAGAATCAAACCCTAAAAAATAAAAATACATATGAAGGGGTCGTACTATCCTTAACTTCCATAATGGTGGACTTCCTAACTAAGTGCTACACTAAATCTCAGACCCAATGTAGTTCTATGTATAAGTGTGTGAAATCATACCCTAGGTGCTCTTGTGCCAGTTGCACTTTGTAAAAGTAGTGAGAAATAACTGTGTGTATAAAATGTAATAGAATGGTGGATGGAATAGAATAAAATTCCCTCATATGCTTGTGTGATGAAAACGAACCATCTTTGTGCCTTGTGATGGAGCTAGATGCATGCGAATGAGCTCTAGATTCCTTAGATGGATGAAATAATATAATAGTGACTAGTGATTGGTCCCTCATTATGGTTTCATAACTTTATATTTATATGGTCCTCTTATTATAATTTCGTAATTAATCCCAACAAGGCCAACCACAAGAAATATGAAATGCTGAAATGACTAGAAAGTGCCCAAAAAGTGGTAAAGGGATCAGGGCACCCCGACTGGGACCATAACGCCCGTCGGTGCGCTAGTACTAGTATGGGTGCCCTAGTCAATGCTAAAATGATGGGAAATAAAGAAAAAAATTGGGAAAGTATGTGCTGAAGGTCGGAAATGATAACAAAAAGTAAAGTAAAATGGCCAAAAGACGAGGGTTAATTAGTACTTTCTTCGCTCAATAACTAATATGTAAACTCTCTACTTTGGAATCATTCACAAAATCAAAATTAAACATTGTTGTTCTACTTTCAATTAGAAAATGATAGAGATATATAGTGAATGAATTTTCTTATGATTAGAATCAATAATTACAAAAAAGGAAAGAATGTAAACTCATGAACACCAACAATGTTTATCCTAGAAACCTCCGGAGGAGGAAAACTAGTCAGGAAGGGAAAACACTCTTTCTTCCCACTTTTTATTGGCCAATTCAAATAATAAGTACATAATTTCCAATAAGTATGAAAGCAAAGTAGATAATATCTCACACTTCCTCCCAATTACTTGTTTTCTCTGCCTCAAAACTCCTTTCTTCTACAAACACAATTCCATCACTAAGAATTCCTTGCTCACTTACTTTTATGATTCTATGATAAAAAATATCCTTCCTACATGTAATTGTAGCCTTTCTCATGTCCTCCCATGCACTAGAGGATGGGAAAGGTCATGGAGGAGAAGAGACATAGACAACCTTTCCAATTCTAGGATTGTTCATTTTGAATTTTATTTTTTTGGTCCGAGAGTGTCAGGATCGATGCCCAATGTAGACCGGTGGTCACAAGACTACCATCCTGGCTAGGCGGTGGTTAAAATACCATCACTCGGGTTGGGTGGTAGTTCTGTAACCTCTATTCTACACATAACAGCAGTTCTGTTAGCATAAAGACAGAACCTCTGTTTCTTCATTTTCCTTCTTTGTTGCTGGATGCTGATGAAGTAGAGTCATTTTGGATCCCAATGGATCAAACCTCCCTTTATTATGAGTATTTTGGTCCCACAAAAGCTTAGGGGGGAGTAGATGAGGAAATAATTCCCTCACTTTCTCCTTTGAGTACCACCGGGCCTACCTTGGTGTCTTCCCTTTCAGTCCAACATGCCAAGACTCCTACAGACCTCTTCTAGTCTCTCTGACCTTTTTCTACATAAATAAATCCTCCTCTAATTTGCCTCATGAGTCCAAGACCCAATTCTCAATGGAAGGTAGAAATTTTAGTTCTTCATCTTCATCTAGCATTGATGAATCATATAGGTGCAAGTTCTAATAGTTTTCTACTGAGTACATCCTCATAAATGGTGACAAATCAAGTAGAAAGGCATTTTCTCCAACCTGCTCCAATATGGTGAAGGGTCCATATCGTAGTGGTTTGAGCTTCTGTGCTTGACCTTGTAGTCTCTCTTTGCTCAAGTAAAGCCAAAATCTATCTCCAACATGAATTTTATGCTCTCTCCTGTGCTGATCGTGCCTAGGCTTGTACTTGGCTTGATATTTCTCTAACTGTTATTTTACTTTGAGAAGGATTTTTCGGATCCTCTCAATGAATTTGTTTTCTCTAGTCACCTATGTGTCTCGTGTCTCCTCTTCATCCTGCTATCCAACTGTTATGTCCAACGGATTTGTAGGTAGATATACCAGGCATGTTTCAAATGGTGACTTCATAGTGGATGTGTGTACTCCCCGGTTATAGGAATGCTGAATGTAGGTTAAGGACTCATCCCAAGTCCTTGGGTATTTGCTATTATACCCTCCGATCAACTGCACCAAAGCTCTGTTTACCACCTCTATCTGTCCATCTGTCTATGGATGGAAATTCATGCTCCTCTGTAACTTGGTATCCATCTTGTCCCATAAAGTAGTCCAAAACTTCCATAAGAACCTGGAATCCCTGTAAAAAACAATAGACTTTGGCAAGTCAAAATGCACTCATACTTTAGCAAAGAAAATATGTACTTTCTCATGTGATTTTACTGTCTTTTTACATTCCATAAGAATACACATCTTATTAAATCTATCAATAACAACATAGAGATAGTCATGGCCATGTTTGGACATAGATAATCCTCCTACAAAATCCATAGAAATGTCCTCCCACGGACGAGTAGGTACTGGCAGAGGCATATACATACCCTCCTTCATAGTCTTAGGCTTACTGGTACAAAAAAATTTACATCAACGTATAAATTTTGATACTTCTTCTTGCATATTGGGTCAATACGTGTACCTTTGCAAGTGGGCTAGGGTCTTACCAACATCAAAATGTCTCTCTGCTTTTGAGGTATGTGCTTCCCTCATCAATAAAATTCTTTCTTCTTTAGGCACACAAAGCTTCCCCCATTGATAACGTAGCTTGTCCTTGAGATAAAAATCTTCAACCCCCTTCCTTTCAGCCCCTTAGGCCTGTAATTGATGAAATGTCATCCTAAAGTCTCTATCTAGGGCATATGCCTCTCAGTTCGTGAAGGGATCAATCTGAGAGATAGTGGCCAAGAAGGATAACTTCTCCTATGTGGGAAGCCTAGAAAACATGTATGACACCAAGTTTGTACTACCCTACTTCTATTTGATCACTAGATGGAACTGCTGAAGGAATCCCATCCATTTGTAGTGCCTTGTTTGCTGCAATTTAGATTGTGCTTGCAAATACTAGAGAGTTTTGTTGTTAGTGTGTATAATAGTTTCTTTACCCAACAAATAATGCTTCCATTTTTTAATTTCCTAAACTAGTGCATACATTTTATTATGATATACTGAATATCCTTTAACTGCTGAAGTAAAAGTTTCAGAATGATAGCATACGGGTTTACCTCCTTGAAGCAACATTACACCCATAGCATAATCACTGACATTTATCTCTACTTCAAAGGGCTGATGCAAATTAGGAAGAACAAGTATTGGAGCATGACTAATCTTGTATTTCAATAACTCAAAGGATTTATCTTGTTCCTTACCCTAGTCAAAACCCTTACTCTTTATGGACACTGTGTGTAGAGGTGCTGCAATCGCGAAAGACCGAAGTGAACTTCTGCATGTACTATAATGCTCCCACAAAACTCCCAGTCTTTGTGGCTCCTATTGGTGTTGGCCAACTAGTGATGTCTTCCACCTTCTTTGGATCCACTCGTAGCTCTCCTCCTCCAACCACATGCCCATGATAAACAAGTGACTATTTTGCAAATTCACATTTCTTCATATTACAAAGCAAATGTTTCTCCTTGAGAACTTGCAAGAATTGATGCAAATGAGTTAGATGTTCCTCACATGTGGCACTAAAAATCAAGATATCATCCAAATAAACAATGACACATGAATCTATGAAATCAAGCAATACATCATTCAATAATCTCATTAATGTAGCGGGTGTATTGCATAAACCAAATGGAAGTACTAACCTATCATACAAACCCGGTTTTGTCTTGAAGGTAGTCTTCCATATATCCTCCTGCTTCATTCTGACTTGGTAATAACTTGTGTTGAGATCCAACTTCATGAAGAAATTGGCATGTAGAAACTGGTCCAAGAGATCATCTATGTGGGGAAGTGGATATCTGTTCTTTATGGTGATCTTGTTCAAAGCACAATAGTTGATGCACATTCTCCAAGAACCATCCTTCTTCAACACCATCATAATAGGCAAACTGCATGGTGAGGTGCTCAGATGTATCACACCCTAGTCTAGTATTTCTTGGAGTTATTTCATTATTTCATTACTCTCCAGCAAGGATTGCCTATATAACCTGATGTTTGGTAGAGGGGACTCTGAAAATAACTGAATCTCATGCTCTACTTCTCATTTTGGTGGCAACCCATTGGGAGTCTAATTTTTTTCCTGAAAAGACTAAATAATACTATCTAAATCCTATTTTCCCTGGTTACAAATATCTAAAACTTGTACCCCATCTTGTTTATCCTTTTAACAAAAGTAAATAAAACTGATTATGGTTTTTCTGAATAAGTTTTTTTTCTTGGTTAACACTCACCATAATAACTTGTGTCTTACGCTGGTGTTCCCAGATGTTGTAGCTGATCCCATCCTTGATCCATCTGTATCGGTTTTCCCTTCTCATAAATATAGCATACCTGATGTACAAGTAAGGAATCCCGTAAACAACATCAAAATCATCAAGTGGAATAACATCAACTTTCAATACATCAATATACTAGAAATTTATCCCAAACTTGACCTTACATATTTTTTTTACTTGAATTTCAACACCCTTCTTCACCAAACCTAAAGGATAAGGTTGTGGATGCTCGTAAGTCTCAAGACCAAGCCTATTTACAACTACTTCAGAAATCAAGTTAGATTGAGAACCGGTATCAACCAAAGTATTTACCTTAGTTCTCTTGATCTGGATTTTTGATCTAGAATAGTCTACTCATCTCCTCTTCCTAGCTGTCCATGTTGGTGGCTATGCATCCAAGTCTCTCATTTACATCAGAGTCCTCTTCTATTTCTACCTCCCATTTCACCTTTACAACTTTCATGGACTTCTTTAATTCCTTGGTTCGGTTCTTCAGTATGTAACTTCCAACATGTAGTGTCAGTATGACCATTGATATCATAGTTCTTGAAAAAATTCTTGGGATCTTTACAAGGATTAAAAGTAGTGGCAACTTGTTTACCTTTCCCTTTCCACTTGCATTTGTTAATTTTTTTCCCATGTTCTTTCTTCTACTGATTTTTCGATTGCTTTGCCCTTGGCTCTACTTCTCCTTAATTATTTTCATCATCTATATAGTATGCCTCTACACACACCTTGTTGAGATCTTTGGGCTTCATGGAGATGACTTTTCTTCGAAGGTGAGTGTGAATTCCTCCCAAGTACTTAGTCATAATATCCTTATCCTCCAAGTCCATGTTCAACAACATGGCCTACCTTTGAAACCCTGTAGTATAGTCTTGCACACTTTGACCACTGCCTTGTTTAAAATACTTCCATTTAATAATTTGGTTAGTCTTGTGGCCAATAGGATAGAATTTAGCTCTAAGTAATTATTTAAATTCTTGCCAATATTTTACAATAGGATGTTTCTTCATTTCACAAGTGGTCAGATGGATTTCCCACAAAACCAAAGCATGTCCCTCCATTTTGAGATGTGCAAAGGCGATCATCTATACCTTAGTGACATTATGGATACTAAAGTAGACTTCTGATTGTTTTAACCATTTATAAAGAAACTATGCATCTACTTGTCCTTCAAAGCTTTTAATTTAAACTTTTGTTTCAACTTTAAAAGGAGCATGATCAGATTTTACCTTCTCTCTTACATTTGAAGTATCTTCTTCATGTTGTTCCCCATATTCTTCCTCATAGTGGCTCCTTCCTATGCCAATTTTTTTGGCTAAGCCTCGAACCACTGATTCTATGGAGTATTTCTTAATGGAAGCCATCTTTTACAAATCTACAAGTTCTTCTTATCTTCTAAACATCCTATCCATCATGGTCTCCAGCATCTTGATTCTACGGACTAAGTTTTCTTCCTCCATTTGTCCCCAAATTCTTCGTTTCCACTTCCTTGTAGAAATATCTGGATCACAAGGTAAATCCTCTTCACCTTTAGATCTCATCACTATCATACAAATCCAAGAATGAATACCAAAATCCTATATACTTGTTAGCTATGATACCAAAATGATATGTAAACTCTTCACTTTGTAATCATTCACAAAATCATAATTAAACATTGTTGTTCTACTTTCGATTAGAAAATGAAGGAGATAGCTAGTGGATGAATTTTCTTATGCTTAGAATCAACAATTGTAGAAAAAGGAAAGAATGTAAACTCATGAACACCAACAATTTTTATCTTGAAAACCTCTGGAGGAGGAAAACCAGTCAGGAAGGGAAAATTCTCTTTCTTCCCACTTTTTATTGTCGAATTCAAATAAGAAGTACATAATTTACAATATGTATGAAAGAGAAGTAGATAATATCTCAAACTTCCTCCCAATTACTTGTTTACTCTGCCTCAAAACTCCTTTCTTCTACAAACACAATTCCAACACTAAGAATTCCTTTCTTACTTGCTTTCATGCTTCGATGATAAAAAATATCCTTCTTATATGTATTTATAGCCTTTCACATGTCCTCCCAGGCACTAGAGGATGAGAAAGGTTATGGCAGAGAAGAGACACAAAAAACCTTTCCAATTATGGGACTGCTCATTTCAATTTTGTTTTTCTATATAAGAGTGTCAGGACTATTGCCAAATGTAGACCGGCGGTCACAGGACTACCATCCTGGCTAGGTGGCGGTTACAGGAATGTCGTCCTAGCTGGGCACTGGTTACAGGACCTCCGCATGGGTTGGGCAACTATTATGTTAGCATAAAGACAAAACCTATGTTTCTTCATTTTCCTTCTTTGTTGTTGGCCGATATGATGAAGTAGAGTCATTTTGGATCCATATGGATCAATAACCATATGAATAGTAGTATGAGACCAAGACTAAATAATTTCTAAAGTGCATAATTTTGTGACTACATTTGCCCCCGCTTTATGTTGGTGAGTGGAAATATCAGTAACATAAAGTAGATAGAGATGCGTACCTGATGTCCATGAAGATTGTAGTATAAAATGTTTCAAAGGACTAAACAAAGCATGGAATAAAAAAATATGATGGAGCATGGAAACTAAAGATAAAAAATCGAAAAAAGTGATGAGAGTAAACCTAGGGTGGAAACACATGTGTATTTTTTGATGTGTGTAATGTACCTGCATGGTTAGGATGGTGTGTGCTGCCACAAAATGTTATTGTTGCCCCCATTGTTGTTGACTGCTTGTTTCTGATACGAACAAACTTACAAGGAGAAAAAAATCAAGTATTCAAATACGCAAGTATATATGTGAAAAAAATGCATGTAAAATACGCATGTATGCAAAAATCATGTTAAATATGTAAATTAAAAATGGAACATGTGGACCTAATCCATGTCGAGAGAAAGAGTGTAGAAGAGGATATCCTGTCTTGGATTTTGTTGCCAATCCGACACCATAGGATAAAGAAGTATAGGGAGGAATTCCATTATATCCTCCAGCCTTTAACTACTTCCCTAAATATGTGTGAAGAGATCTCTGCACTTCCTATTTTTTTGGGTGATCTAATGCCACTGGCTAAAGTAGTGTAGGGAGGCACACCCACTGTAACCTTCGAGCATCTAACTGCTCCCCAAAATACTAAGGACATTATGTCATGTAAAAGCCACTGTGTATGGGATTCGTAGACTAGTCTGAACCCACTCGCTGTATAACCCACAATTCCAAGGGAAAAAACTAAACTGAAATGTTCCCACAATGTTAGGGGTAGAAGACTTAACTAACTATACTAGCATAGAGCTCTGTGTAGTGTATAAACCTCAAATTATGCTCCCCTCTTTAGGGGCACATGCGATGTTGCTGATAGGAAGATGCGGACCCAAAAGAGGACCTGCCGCATGACCTATACTTTGGAAAGTGCCTGGTAGAAACCAAGGTACACATAAACAAGAGGCTAGCCAAAGACAAGTATTATTACAAACAAGAATGCATATATATATATGACAATGTGTAATCTACGTAAATGCTATATAAGCTACCAAGCAATATTGTAATGTAAACATGTAGGAAGACAAAGTAAGCCAAAAAAAGTGAGCTGCAAACATGGGCATCACTCACAATGTCATAATAAACACAAGGCCATCATGGTCGCATACAACAAACAAGTGTGCACACCAAACATAGGTCAAGGCCCACATACAATAACAAAAAAACAAGAAAGCACAAATGATAGATAGCCATAGAAGTAAGTAATCCTGCAAAACAAATGCTGCACATGAAGCACACGTTAGCATGTTATAAAGATAACCATTATGTCAACAACATGTATAAACAAGTAATGTAAAGTGCTAAGTATAAAATGAAACAATATCACTTGTCAAAGATGAATATGGATGCCCCTAACAACCAATTTAGGATGGGTAGAAGGTAAGCATCCATACTGCATGTAAAATACCTATATTTGTGATCACAAGTAAGCAAAGGCATGAAAACACATGTGTATGGTATAAATAAATGACATACAAGATATCTAACTAGCATGTGTAATAAGATGACCATATACAAGGAAATGCAAACAAGAATGAAAACAACCAAGAGATGCAACATACTATTGATGGGTGGAATGGAATGCAAGATGGAATTATAAGAGCCACATGCCCCCCGAGTGAATGGAAATGTATGCTGCGAGGTTCATTTAGTTTTCCCCCTCAACAGTAAAGAATGAACTGTAAATGAGAGTGCATCATCGAGAAATGGTCAAATAGTGTGTGTTGTGTCTAACACGTTATGATGAATGTGTGTGTGTGTGTGTGTGTGTGTGTGTGTGTGTGTGTGTGTGTGTGTGTGTGTGTGTGTGTGTGTGTGTGTGTGTGTGTGTGTGTGTGTGTGTGTGTGTGTGTGTGTGTGTGTGTGTGTGTGTGATGATATGCGACCTAGAAATTATGTGTGCATCAACCCTATAGCTGAATCATATATGAAAACAAGATGAATGAACGAGTGATGATTTTATCCTAAAGCGTGTATCACTACTAGATGAATAGAGGGATTTATGATGTAGCGTAAACCATGTACCACTACAAAATGAATGAATAGGTGACCATTTAGCCTAAAGTGTATGTCACTAACCTAGTAATTTTGGATGATAGAAGGTCAAATGATGAATGCATAAAAATGATAAGGTCCATTTGATTTGTAAACCCTTGGAAATTGAGTATGGATCAAGGAACTAAAGTGCGTCATAGGGTAGTGAGTGCAATGTGTAAAAGAAAATGTAGTGTACATGATAATAGAAGACCATATGATGAATTTAATATGTAATGTGTAAGATAAAATGTAAAGTGCATAATCAAACCTAATAAGATGTGTAGAATGTGTAATGTATGATGTATAAGATGCAATGCAATATGTTTATGTAGGTTAGTATTGTAGAGATGCTTGTCATGTAGTATGTATAATGAGTAGGATGTAATGCTATACTCGTAAATAGTAGGGGTGTGACATATGTATGATGAACACTAGTATGATATGTAAATATGTAATCATCGAAATGATGTAGCCTAAGTGTAGGGTGTATGATGTAGGATGTATGACACAAGTTGTGTGAAGAGTCGCGATGTGTAGTGTGTATGGTGCAGTGTGTGGGGTTCATGTGTGGTATGTATCCCTCAATAATAGAGTGTGAACCAAAGAACAAGAGTGTGTCATCAGGTAATATTGATGCTAAAACATGTGATGAATATGCCTATGCAAGGATATGAATGTATGATAATGTAAAGATGAGAGATTCACCTATGCTAATATGATAAGGGGGGATCGTGTGAGTGTTATGCCCCCCAAGTGTGTGTAAGAAGATTATGTAAAGCCTTCGAGAAGATCTTCATCTACCAAAGACCAATTTTGTATTTAACGGTGGAGGCATCATGGGAAAATGTAACAGTAGGACCATGTGATTATGGTGGAGTTTGTAATGTGTCATGACCACTAATAGGAGGATTATTTGCTTGATGAAAGTAATTGGTTCGAGCTTATACTTGAGAGGAGGCCAAGTTGAACTGATTTTTAAAGGAGGTTGCTTACGTTAACTTGGTAATACAATAGACAACTTATTAGGATGAGATTGTGAACTAATTTTGATAGGTGGTTGATTATTTTGACTTGGTGATGTCGTAGGTGGTTTCTTAGGCATCTCGTGACTAACCGAAGAAGGTACAGATTTAGGAGCCCATGTGGATATAACATTTATAGATGGGCATGCAATAGAGTGTTGTGTAGTGAATGATATAAATTTTTGACGCTGTAGTTGTTTAATTCTATAGTGTAAAGTGTGGATATCATCATCGTTATGGCCATTTATTCAATAATAATTACAATAAGGATTCCCTTGATACTTATCTAGTTGATAAGGAGGATAACAATGAGTAGGTGATAGAGTGATTAATTGACAATTAAGGAGATCAGTGAGAGTGTCATGTTTCTTAGTATATTGCGATCAAAGATGAGGGGATTTGGTAGTGGTATGACTTGAGGTTCACTAATATGATCACATGTAGTAGACATAGAATGAGAATGAGATGTAGAAGAAGAACAAAGATGCGCTTGAGAAAAATCCTTAAAGTTGTTGAAATTCAGATTTGAGAGATGTAATCATGGATTCCATGGCCTTAAATTTGTCTTGAAATAAAGCATGCAGAGCTTGAATTAAGTCCAATTGGGGTTGATTAGATGGAGGAATATTAGGACTAGGTTCTTGAGATAGATGGTGGAAGATAGGACTTATTTTGTTTGGTGGTGTATTTTTAGTACGACATATAGAGTCTAGTTATCTTTGTAGAATAACTTGATAACCATGATACATTTTAAGAAAATAAGACAAAGGAACTTGAGAAACTTTACGACACATCATAGAAGAAAGATGAGGATCCAAAATGTGAAAGATGTGGGGTTCACCAAAATGATTAACTAAAATGTGGGATAATGGTAGTTAATCTAAATAGGAATAATAGTAAATAACAATATTAAAATGATATAAATAACAACTAAATAAATTTAAAAAAGTGGCCCAAGAAACCAAGAAAGTGGAAATGTAAAACCCTAAAGTGTAAGGAGAGTTAGAAATAACTCAGTTGATTTGATGAGCTTGTTGGGATGTGTTGTAGAGGTGACTGGAGAAACAGGAGGAGGAACTGACTGTTCCGAGGTCCAGAAATGCATAAATTTGAGTATTTTTTCTTGACTGGGGTGATTGGGAGAAGATTAGGGTGCCCGTGGGTTCCCTAGTTCGAGTTCTGGGAACCTTGGTCTATGCAGAAGATTAGGAAACCAGATCTACAGGGTCAGATACTGATGTGAACCCTTACTACCTGTCATATATAACTTAATGTACTCGACTATATGTCACTGGTAATCAATGATGAAGAGGAGAAATGCGAAATCCCATAACAAGAATCAAACCCTAAAAAATAAAAATGCATATGAAGGGGTCGTATTATCCTCAGCTTCCACAATGGTATATTTACTAACTAAGCACTACACTACATCTCAGACCTGTTGTAGTTCTATGTGCAAGTGTGTGCAATCATGCCTTAGGTGTTCTTGTTCTAGTCGCACTTTTTGAAATTAGTGAGCAATAACTATTTGTAGAAAATGTAATAGAATGGTGGATGGAATAGAATAAACGTCCCTCATATGTTTGTGTGATGTAGATGAACCAACCTTGTGCCTTGTGATGGAGCTAGATGGATGCAACTCTAGGTGGATGATAATAGTGACTAGTGCTTGGTCCCTTATTATGGTTTCATAAATTTATATTTATATGGTTCTCTTGTTTTAATTTCTTAATTAACCCCAAAAAGGATGACCACAAGAAATATTAAATGCTAAAATGGCTAAAAAGTGCCTAAAAAGTGGCAAGAAAGTGGGTAAAAGGATTAGGGTGCCCCGATTGGGACTAGGGTGCCCATCGGTGGCCCAGTATTAGCGTGGGTGCCCCAGTCAAGGATAAAATGATGGGAAACAATGAAATAAGACTGGGAAAGTATGTGTTGAAGGTCGGAAATGACAACATAAAGAAAATTAAAATGGCCAAAATATGGGGTTAATTAGTAATTTCTTCACTAAAAAACCATATGAATAGTAGTATGAGACCAGGACAAAATAATGTCTAAAGTGCATGATTTTGTGACTACACCTCCATGTAGAGTTGGTGCTTCACAAAACTAGGGGTTGGTGGTTCTTTGTGAGGTTGGTGCTATACTAAATTAGGGGTTGGTGCTCCTTGTGAAGTTGGTGCTTCACTAAATACTTTTGATCTAAATAATATAATCATAAGTTTCAATTGGTTTTCTTCCCCTTGAGGGTTTCCTACTCATATCTTGTGTTGTGGTGTTCTTTCTTTTTCATGGTTATATGAATGTTTTGTATTTGATGTTGTGCACACATAAATAAATGGTTATTTTGTTTATGATTTAAATAAATAAATGTGAAATTGTTTAAGTTTTTTTAACGACTGATGCACCCCCCCTCTCAATCCATTGTGCTTTCAATAATTGGTATCAGAGTAGGTCCTTTTGGAGAAGTTGGACCACTTGAAAGGAGATCCTTTGAAGCATAGAAATGGAGAGCCAACAGAGCGACTTTTCTACCAGCAACGCACCATTATTTGATGGGGTAAACTATACATTTTGGATTCTAAGGATGAATACTCATATTATGTCCTTAAGGTTTGATATTTGGCAAGTAGTGGAAGATGGTTATACTGTTCTTGCTACTCCACCAACTAGCGCTTCATACAAGAAGGCATGTAATGAAAATTCAAAGGCTATGAATGCTATCATATGTGGTTTAGGAGAATTTGAGATGGTAAAGGTGATGCATTGCAAATCAGCCAAGGCTATGTGGGAGAACCTTCATGTCTTGTATGAAGGTGATTCAAAGGTAAGAATTTCCAAGCTCTGAACTTACAAAAATTAGTTTGAAAGTTTTAAGATGAATGATGATGAGCCCATTGCTGCATATTTTCTTAGAGTTGACAAGATTGTCAACACCAAGAAAGGATTAGGATAAGATGTGAAGGAAGGTGTAGTTGTTCAAAAGGTTTTTAGATCCCTAACTCATAAGTTTTATTCCAAAGTGTTTGTTATTCAAGAAGAAAAGGATTTTACTACCTTGAAAATGGATTAGTTGCATGGGACTTTTACTGTATATGAAATGAGGATTATTGATGCCAAACCAGCCAAGAAAGAGATTCATTTCAAGTCTGAAATGAAGACTAAATGCAAGAAGGCCAAGGGTGATGATAATCCCCTAAAATTGATGGTAAAGAACTATTTGCAATGGTGGATAGAAGATTGAATGTTGGATCTGATAAGTATAAGGGAAAACTTCCTTTTAAATGCTTTAATTATTGTAGAGTAGGTCACTTTTTTTCTAAATGTCCTCATAGGCATGAAAAGGAAGACGATGATGATTATGAAGGTGGTAATGACAAGAAAAAATAGAGGTATAGTAAAGAAATGAAGTATTTCAAGAATTTTGATCATAAGAAGAAGGGCAAGAAGAATTTTTACACAAAGGAAGAGGGTTATTCCTCTGAAGAAAGAAGTGAGAGTGATGTTTCAGATTTTGAGTTTGAATCTAATCATAGAGATGTAGGAGATGAGGTTTTGTTTATGAAAAAATATTCCATGATATCTACTAGTGGTGGTTGATTAACTAAACTTTTACTATGTAGTGTAAAGGAATAATAAATCTAAGCTATGAAAAACTATAATAAAGTAAATAAATGCAATAAAGAAGTATGTAAATGAGTTAAATAACTATGTAAAAAGAAATGCTAACCATAATATGTAAGAGAGAAGAGGAAAGAACTCAAGTGAATAAAAGATGCTAGTGAGAATGTGTCACAGAGGTGACTAGAAAATATAAAAGCAGGAATGACTGTACAAGAGTCCCAAAAAGGATGGATCTGGAGGATCTAGCTAGTCTGGAGTGCTTGGAGAGGGACTAGGGTACTTGTGGGTGCTTTGGTATGCAATCTTGGCACCATGGTCTATGTAAAAGCTCTGAAAATAATCTTCACTAGTTCAATAGATGGTTTGAAACCCTCACTATCTATCACATAAAATTTGTTGTCTTGTGCTAGATATCACCAATAATCCAATATGAAAGAAATCACTGAAAGACCCCAAAATAAGCATCAAACCCTAAAAAATAAAAATGCATATGAAGGGGTGAGATTAACCTTAGTTGATATAATGGTGGACTTATTAACTGATCACTGCACTACATCTTAGACCTTATGTAGTTCTATGTGCAAGTGTGTGTGAACATGCCTTAGGTTTCTCTCATGTAAGTCATACTTTGTGAAGTAGATAGCAATAAATATGTGTAGAAAATGTAATATAATGTGTGCATGAAATAGAATAGAATCCCTCCCCATATGAAGTGTTATGCAGATATCCTAGCCTTGTTCCTTGATGATGGAGCTATGTGGATGCAAGTGATATCCAATGCAATAGATGGATGCAACTCTATATGAGTGATAGTAGTAGATGATGCTAGGTCCCTCATTATGGTCTCATAAATTTATATTTATAGGGTTCTCTTGATATAATTTCGTAATTAAACCTAAAATGGCTGACCATCAAAAATATAAGAAGGAGAAATGACTAGAAAGAGCCCAAAAAGTGGTTGGAAATCTCTAGAAGGATTGGGGAACCCACAGTGGGACTAGGGTTCCCACGGGTGGCACAGTACTAATTTGGGAACCCCAATCAAGGTTAAAATGACATGGGATGACAAAAGATGACTGGGCATATGGGTGCAGGAGGTCGGTAATGAAAAAATAAAATAAAACAAGATGACCAAAAAGATGAAGGTTAATTAGCACTTTCTTCAGTCACGAACATTCAAAAGAGTAGTATGAGACTGGGATAAATAATGTCTAAAGTGGATGATTTTGTGACTACATTTCCCCCCCACTTTGTGTTGGTGAGTAGAAAGCTTGATAACATTAAGTAGATATATATGCGTACATGATGTTGATGTAGAGTGATGAAGAAGGTGTGCCCAAGGGCTAGAAAAAGCGTGGAATGACAAAAAGATGGAAACTGAAGATGAAAAATGTGCAACGAAAAAATTATGAGAGTGAACCTAGGGCGGAATGTGTGTGTAGATATTGTGGTGTGTGATGTACCTACATGGTTAGTAAAGCATGTGTGCTATCATAGAGTGTTGTTATTGACGTTGTTGTTGTTGTTGCCCCCATTTGACTACTTATTTCTCATACGAAAGGACCTACAGGGATAAAATGATCAAGTAGTCAAATATGTATGTATGTATGTTTAAAAATACAATGTAAAATACACAAATGAAAAAGTGTGAATGGAACATGTACACCTGATATGTGTCAAGAAAGAGAGTTGTTATCCATGGGCAATTATGAAGCCTAGAATTGCAAACTTGGAAAGCCATCATGAGTGATCTGAATTTGTAGTTAGAATTCATATTTTGGGAGCATTTCTAAGTGCTTTGGGATATTTGGGATCATAAGATGAATTTTTCCTCTTCTGGGTTTCAAAGCTTTACAATCCAGTTTAATAAAAGGAAGAACGAGCTGTGGTGGGCCCACATGCAACTCTAAAATGGGAAAAAGTTACAAAATTGGCTCCAAGGTATGTTAATAAACCCTACATGGTCTATTGAATAAGAAAATCCCAAGAAATTCATAAAAAATCCAAAAAGGGTCAGAGAAATCTGAAAGGGGGTCACAAATCATTTAGAGCTCCCCACAAGTTTGATGAGGTGTTAGGAGAGTTGGTTGGATGCATTACAAGATGGTGAGTTACAAAGAAAATAGACAATCTTTAGGGAGAAACTCGGCAAGCTAGGAGCTTTTGGATGTAAGGTGAGTAGTGGGATGGGCTAGAAAAGTTAGCTCGCCAAGCTAATTGATTTGGGCTATGAAGAAAGTGTCTCAGTGATCCCTCCTAGCTCACAGATTTGATGGGAGAAGCATCGTAGTGAACATGGAGCCCATGAGATCAAACAATAGTGAGGTGGAAGTTGGAGGTTTCCTAGGTGGAAGTTAGAGCTTGGCTATTTGGTTGGGCGAGGTTGGGAGATAGCTCACCCTAGGGTGGTTTGGGTACAGGAAGAAGGTGTAGGGCTTTTTGAGTTAACTCGGTGAGCCAGGAAGGAATTGAGATCAATCACTAACGGCCGAGTCAGCTGTAGATGACATGGGAGGCACACTCCATGGCTGAAAAATATGAAAATAATAGTCGGGTGAGATGGGAAAATAATGTGCTGAGAAAGGGCTGATCCAACGTGTGTTGGAAGGAAGTATAACTTGCTGAGGTGAGTTGGTGAAGCGAAGGCATCAGCATTGGAAGGTGGCTCAGGCCAGATCAACGAGGTGCTTGGGATCAATCTAGAGTTAATGGCGCGGGGGTCTGCAATGAGCCAGAAGGGGAACTCAGATAGATGATGTCAGAGGAGTTGTAAAGTTTAACGGGGGTGGCTACTTTGAAGTAAAGATCCCCCATTTAATGGAAGTAAAAGACATCACAAAACCAAATGAGAAGCTAAGTATCTCGTGGAGTTGAGATAATGTGAGTTGTGGAAAAGCGTGGGGTTAATACTTCAAATCAACGAGCATCTCATTTAGAAAAATAAGAAGCACTTAGAAGGACCACAACGATAGGTGAGTCGTTGGAAAATCCTGAGTCAAGGGCAAGTTGGAAGAAGAGGCAAGTTGAGAAGTGTTCGGGGTGTGCAAGACTTGAGTGGAGTGATGCGTCAAAATGGAGGGGTATTACTTCAAGTAATATCCCCTTCATTTTCTAAAGTAAAGTATGGAATCCTGTAAAAGGTGAGATGGATTTGTGAGTTAAGAAACAAATTGGGTGAATTTCACTTCAAAGTAACACCATGTGGGATTAATGCAAGTAAAAAAGTGCTCCACCGCCACAATGCAAAACAAAAATCCATGGTGTAATGTGGAAAAATGGAAGAGAATTACTTGATTAGTAATGCCCCTCCTGACCACCGAATTGAGTAAGTATAGAAGCTTGCAATGAAGGAGTTTCTCCACTGAGCTAAGGGGCGAGATGGCTCACCTCCCCAGGAAAGTAATGAACCCCCCAAACTCCATAGAGAAGGAAAAAGCCAAGTGAAGTAATGTGGTTTTTTAGAATTACTTTACTTCTAAAAAAAATTAAATCAATTTGTAAGGTCTGATGAGTAAGGAAGTGAAGTAATACACCCTCGGAGGTCCACAAATAAGGAAAGACAAGTAATGACACCCTAGTTTCCTATAAAACTTGAGATATTCAAATGGCCATCACTTTTGATTGGGAGATATTTTTTTTCACAAAATTGGACTTTCTAAAAGTCTCTCAAATCCCTCTACGAAAACGTCTTCAACACTCAAATGAAAAAAGGAAAATGTCTTCAACACTCAAATAAACAGTTCAGCCAACCAACCGACATTAATGAAGCATGGAGACCATTTTATTCTCTAACAAGCCATGGTACAAAAGGGATGGGATTTGTGGGTGTCCTATGATTATTTGTAGTCATTAAATGAATCTTGTTAGTGGGTTGAAGCAGGAATTCAGGTTTCTTACCTTCTCTCTCTTCTCCTCTAAACTTATATTAATCATAAAACACCTCTCATTGTAAGGGGGGATTCTCATGTAGTGAAACTCTTCCAAAATTATTTCAAAGCACCAATGTGCTACAAGCCTTCATTTTGGACATTTTTCATGATGATCCTAACCTTTCCTTTACACTGTAATGAACTATGTGAACCCATGAAGAAATAGACTTAAGTTTGTCAATATTCTTCTTCCCTTGCTTGTGTTTTTTTTTGCATTTTTTTACCTCTTGATTTTAGTTGCAAATGTATTATGCTTAATTTATTCATCTTGTAGGATCTATGTTCGTTGTGCCTTCATGAAAATGGTGATGTGAATGTTGTTGTAGGACTATCGTGATTACTTCCACTCTCTTTGCCTTCCATTTTCTTTCTTTTTCTTCCATTTTCACTCATTGGAGCTATTCCCAACCACCCTTCTCTTAGTGATATAACTACTATTAGCATAGGATTTCTCTATTTTATTGACTCTCCCTTTCTCTAGTCCCTTGGAAATATTAGATTATGAGTAGTTAATAGATCTTCATTTATTAGAGTTAGTTGTTGTACTAGCTTAGGAAGAAGAACCAGATTTCTCTAGAGAGTTGTCTAAACTGCAAAGTCCCACACCCTGAGACAACTCCATGTTACCTAGTCACAATGCTTGCTTTTAAAAAATCACATGCTAAAAAATCAGAGGGTTTTGTTATTTGGTGATAACAAAATTTTAGAATGATATCCTGTACTGCAAGTTTTCTGCGTGATCTCATGCCATAGGCTGGAGAAGTATAGGGAGGAAATGCTCCATGTCCTCTAACCTTTAACTAATTCCCTGAACTGTGTGTGTAGAGATATCTGTACATCCTAGTTTTTTGGGTGATCCAATGCCACTAGCCAAATTAGTGTAGACAGGAACACCCACTGTAACCTCCAAGATTGTAACTATTTTCTAGAATGCTAAGGACACAATTTCCTATAAAATCCATTTTGTATGGGGCTTGTAGATTGATTTGAACCCACTCACTGAAAATAATTGAATCGAATCAGTGTAGAATATATGTGTTAGTATGTAAAAACCCCCAAATGATGCCCCCCTCTTTGGGGGCACACGCGACGTCACTGATAGGAGAAATGCAACCCTAAAAGAGGACCAACCACATGTATGTTGTAACCTAAAAAAGTGCTTGGTAAAATCCAAGGCACACACAAGAATAAATGCTAGCCAAAGACAAGTGTGACCAAACTTGCATGTATATGGAAAATAATGCGTAAGCTACACAAATAGTGTAAAAGCTACCAAACAAAGAATTAATGTAAACACAAAAGAAGACAAAGTAAGCCACAAAAAGTGGGCTAAAAACATGGGACATCACTCATGATGCCCCAAGAAACGCAAGGGCATCATGGTCGCAAACAAAAAACAAGCGTGCACACCAAACAAAGGGCAATGCCTGCAATCAATAACAAAAAATAGTAAACAATGGAATAAAAAAATATGGGATCCAATATCCCTACATATAAATGATGCACATGAAACACCCGTTAGCATGTTAGAAAGATAACCAATATGTCAAAAGTGTGTATATCCAAGTAATGTAAAGTGCTAAGCAAAAAATGAAACAATAGCACCTGGAAGAGACAAATGTGTGGAAGGGTAGGAGGCAAGCATCCATTCTACATATAAGAGACGTGTATCTACGATCACATCTAGAAAATACGTGAATGCGCATGTGTGGATAATATAGATAAATGACATACAAGTAATCAAACTAGCATGTGTAATAAAGTGAACATGAACAAGAAAAAGTAAGCAAGAGTAAAAACAACCATAATATATAATATGTTGTGGATGGATGGAATGGAATGCAAAATGGAGTGATAGGAGCCAAGTACACCCAAGTGAATGGAAATTTATGCAATGAGGTTCATTTATTTTTCCCCATCAGTAGTCAAGAATGAACCGTAAATGAGAATGCGTCATCGGGAAATGGTAAAGTAGTGTGTGTTGTGTTTAATGTGTTGTGATGAATGTGTAAGTGTAGTGATGAGATGCGACCTAGTGATAATGTGTGCGTGAAACCTATATTCTAAGTGTATATCATGACCAAATGAATGTATAAGTGATCATATAGCATTAGCATATATCATGACAAGATGAATGTATAAGTGATGATTTAGGATTTACGTATATCACTGTGAGATGAATGGATGAGTGATGATTTATCCCTAAGTTTATATCACTACAAAATGAAAAGAGGAAGTGGTGATGTAACTTGAGGTTTTATACCAATACAAAATGATAAAATAGGTGACGATTTAGCCTAAAGTGTATGTCACTAGCCTAGGATTGTCACATGATGAAATTTTGAATCATAAACATGTGATGAGTGTAAGGTCCATTTGATTTGTAAACCCTCAGAAGTTGAGTATGAACCAAGGAACTAAAGTACATCATCGGGTAGTGAGTGCAACACGTAGAAGATGATATAGTATAATTGATGACCATGTGATGAGTAGAATGTGTAGATACACTATGTGTAAAATGCAAATGCAATATGTGTATAATGTGTAAAATGGCATGTATGTAGATGGACTAGTAATCTAGTATGTAGGATAATGCAATGCTAGAACCATATATGAAGATGACTAGTATAGCATGTAGAATACGTGTGAAAATATGTAGTGTAATAGGAATGGTATAAAGATAAATTAATAATGCAATATGTAATATAAGAAGTGTAGGATGTAAGACACATAGACAATGGTTCATAATGATGACTAACATGATGTATAAATGCACAAGTGTCAAAATATTGAAGATTAAATGTAGAATTTATGGTGTATGAAACATAATGTATGAATAGATGTAGTGTGTAGAATATATTATGTAGTGTGTGGGGTTTATGTGTTGTAAGCCCTCAACAGTCAAGTGTGAACTGAAGCACAAGAGTGTGTTATCGGGTAATGATACTAGAATGTATGATGAGTATGCCTAATGCGAGGATACAAATGTAAAAGATGATGAGTTCGACTATACTAAGAAAAGGTTGAGGGTAAATGTGGAGTTTCATGGCCCTCGAAGTGTGTGTGAATGAATGAACTATCCAATGATGATGAAGGACAAAGGTCCTTCATTTGATATAGAAGATGAAAGTGTATGACCATGATATAATACTATAGGTATGGTGGAAAAATGCGATAATGGTGAATGTATGAATATGGTCATTGCGTAAAAAAATTCATTAGTGATGGATATTTACGTGACATAGAATGCAAAGTTAAAGAAGATCCACGTGGGATAAACCAAGGTGGTGACCTATGTCGAGATGCAGTAACTATATGAGGAATGGACTTATACTTGTGTATAAGGCTAGATGAATGGTTGCAGTCATATAGATGATACACGAGTAGGTGAACTAGGAGTAGATTGTGCTTTAAGTAACATAGGCTATGATATGTAAGAAGAAGAAGGTGATGTGCTAGCTACTATGAGGAGACAATGACCATGGAGGAGGTGGAGGGACGCCATCAGAAATGAACTGGTAAATGTATTTGAGTCGCTGATTCATAGAAATAATATATTACAAACGAAGAATATAATTGAGACAAGAAGCATCTCACATACGTCAACTATGTTTCCAATGAGGAAAGGTACAAACATAGTAAGAGTGACAACTGTAACGTGGAGCTTATACTGTAGGTTTTTTTGAAAGGTTACTGTATAAGGCTAGATAATGCATTAGAAGATTCAAATCCCAAGTCATATTGAGATTCAGAGCAAAATCAGGTGGGTCCCTTCAGGTATTTTTCTAACTCCCCTGGCCGACAGGGAGCAAGCTCTGAGAAAATGCAAAAAAGTAGGAAAGGCAAATGAACTAAGGGGAGCAATTGGGACATTTGTAAGGCGCGGATCGGCCGAAAAGCCTCATTTGCATTTGGGACAATCGCCAGAAGTACGCGGAGGACGCGAAAAGCCGATTTGGCTAGGCGTTGCTCGGGAGTTTGGGACAAAAAGACCGATACCGGCTATGATATGCCGAAATAACGAAGGGCCCAAAATCAAGATGGGATCTGGGACAAATGGACGGAAATGAACCGGCCGAAATGAGCACAAAGGGCCCAAAATAAATGGGACATCTGGGAGGAGGTGAAGGACGCGAAGGAGCCGAAGGAGCCGAGGACTAATCAGAAACTGCACGTGTCCTCACAGGAGAAAAAGTCAAAAGGTCAAAGGGGTGAGTTATCGAGCGCTGAACCGAACCAATAAATGGCGCCACGTGTCCAAGTTTAAGGGGCCACAAGCAATGGAGGAAAGGTTGCTCGTCCAATCAGGGACGCCATCAATAGACGGTGAAGAGCTGGGAAAACATTTTAAAATCTGTAAATCTTCATGTATCTTTTGAGTCCAGAGCTCAGATTTCCACGTTCTTTATATCAACGGAAAGCTCATGAAATTCTCATAGATGATTCTGGGGTTAATATCGAGTTTTGGTACAGTTTGGAAGAGAAAATCAAGAAACGGATCTGAGCGTGATACAACAGAAGTACTCTAACAACCAGCTTGCAGAGACAGCCCGCCGTTTTTCCAGGAGCCGCTTATACCATAATGAGATGATTTAAAATATGACCTGGGGGTGGTTGGAGTAGATCTGACTTTCCTCTTTCTTCCTTCTCTCATTCTTCCTATATATTGTAAGGAGTGGCAAAATAAAAAAGGTTGTTCATTCTTTCTGCTCTGCCCTCCCTTCTTTTCTTCTCTAGGGTTGAAAATGGAGTTTGAACCTCCTCCCTACTGTAATGAAGTTTTTTGCCTTTTACTAATAGAATGATGTTCTGTGCAAACTTCTGAAGCAACATGACGTGTTTTGTGATGCATCTGTCCATCCTTTCTCGTTTTTGCTTGTTTTCTTCTTGCCTCTCTTCATTGCAGGTATCTGTGCATGTTTGAACGTTCACTTTCCAATGGAGTTTTGGGACACTTTCTGTTTGAAATCTATCCTTGGGCCTGTGATGCATCTGTATCCTTCCCAACCTCATATGGCAGTATAGATGTTCAACATTCTCCTTCTCTGATCACCGTTTTAACTTTTGCTGTTTTTCCCTTCTCTCTCTCTCTCTCTGTCTCCTTGGCATGGTTAGATAATTAGATTAGCATGCCTGCACTGGCTTGTGGCAAGTTTAGGAAGGAACCTGCCTTCTCTGGAGATTCCTCTCTCGGTTTCACAAGTTTGGAGAGAGGTTTCCATGTTGTGCAATCACACTGGATGAACATCACCTAGAAGCCTGATGTGCGTCCAGGGGTGCTGTGATTTTGTTTACTCTATTTGGGATGGAGGATACCTGATAGCCTTGAGAAGTGAAATAGAACATGCGCTAATGGGCCATGATGGGTCAAAATTAGTGTTTTTGATGGAGGTCTAGCCAATAGATGCATGGATGTGTAAATCATTATATGTGAACTTAACATGATAATCGGTGCTGGAAAAAAGAAATTATTGGTGGTGAAGATTCAATGTTATCAACTAAGAAATATAAAGATCCTGATCTAGGAAATGAGACCGCTTGATATGCATGATTAGAAAAAGTGTTTGTTGTCTTCTTTTCATGTTGTTAAGAGTCATTGTTAAAGAGCTTGAGTTTACGCTTGTCATTAGTTGGGGGAAGAGCAAGTAGACTCTAGGAACTCTAGTTTATTGTTATCAATTAACTCTTAGATGATTGTTTAGAGTATTAGGAATCTATTTGTATAATTTCCCACACATTGATGGTAATCATAGTAGAAGTTTTCATGGTAGTTCCTACCTTTTGGTAATGAAGGGTCTAACTCGAGTGGTGGGGGAAGGGTAATAATATTTCTCTCAAGAAGTTGTTTCAAAATAAGATGTAGAGCCATGAGAAAGTTTTTAAATGTGTTTCGGGGTTGCTGTGACTGAACCTCCTTAGTAGGAGTGATGGTATTGGAAGTGAATTTAGTGTCGGTTGGTTTACTTATAGATGGTTTAAATGGAATCTTGCTAGGAAAAAAAGTGGAAGATGAAGTCTGTTCTTGATACTTAATCTTTCCTATGGATAGGAGTTTGGTATCACGAAGTTTAAGAGTATGAAAAAGTTGATCAAACGAAGGAGATGTCTTAAAGATAACACTCTCTTGTAGAGGTGACAATAGAATCTGAATAAATAAATCCTGAAGCTCAGAGCAGGAAAACACGTTTTTCATCTTAGCCAAATTGATGTTATACCTCAAAACGTAGTTGGTTAGGTGTTCGTTTGACCCTTGTTTAAGTTATGCTAGCTGGGCGTAAGAAACCTTAGAGCCAATGTTGATAGATAAATGAGTAATAAATGCATCAAATAGATGTGAAAAGGAGGTTATCAAGTGAACATGTAAGTCATTGAACCAACACATCACATAATCATGGAGACTACAAGGAAATAGCTTAGCTAAAAGGATATGATTATAAACGAAGTCAAGAAAAGTGACATGAAATGCTCTTAGGTGTTCTTGTGGGTCACCATTCCCATTGAAAATGGGAAGCTTAGGGGTGAAAAAATTGGGAGGAAGTGGGTAAGTAGAGATGGTAGGTGAAAATGGAGTATGCAATAAAAAGGTACAATCTAAAGATGGTGATGCATGCGAAGTGGCCTCTTGTAACTTACAAATCTGATCTTGAAGATCGTGATAAAGAGAAGTTAAGTTTTTATTTCCAACATATGAGAATTTTCATACATGAGAAACTAAGGGAAACGTAAAATGATTGGTAGGAGTAGGAACAAATATGGGAATATTAGAAATAGGAGGAAGAGTAGAAGCAAGAGGTTGAGTGGTAATAGAAGTGGGTACGTCAGAAAAAAGTAGTGATTTCCGCCAAGTTATTAGATTCCCCACAAACAACATGTAAAAGTAAATATATATATCTTGGGGATGCTCATTAAGGTGATCATTGATGGCCTTAAGTTGAGCTTCAATAAATTCCTCATGAGAGTGAGGCATGGAAAAGGAAAATAAACCCTATAATGGTAAAGTAAGAAGGAAGGACTTAGAAGCATGGATGATCGAGTCAAGTTCACCAAATGTTTAACTAAAATTTTACTATGTAGTGTAAGGGGATAGTTAATCTAAGCTATGAAAAACTGTAATAAAGTAAATAAATGCAATAAAAAAGTATGTAAATGAGCCTAAATAACTATGTAAAAAGAAATTTATAACCCTAATATGCAAGAGAGAAGAGGAAAGAACTCGATGGGAATGTGTCGCAGAGGTGACTGGAAAATACAAAAGTAGGAATGACTGTGTAAGAGTCCCGAAAAAGATAGATGTGGAGGAGCTAGCTAGACTAGATCACCTTGAGAGGGACTGGGGGTGCCTGCATAGAACTCTGGTATGTAATATAGCCACCTTGATCTATGTAAGAGCTCTTAAAATGATCTTCACTTGTTCATAAGATGGTCTAAAACCCTCATTGTATGTTGCATCAAATTTGATGTCTCGTTTTAGGTGTCTCTAATAATCCAAGATGAAGGAAAGGACTTGCAGAACCCCAAAACAAACATCAAACCCTAAAAAAGAAAAATGAACATATGAAGGGGTCAGAATGACCTTAGCTACCACAATGGTAGAATTACTATTCTGAGTGTTGTTCTACATCTTAGACCCGATGTAGTTCTATGTGCAAGTGTATGTGAACATGCCGAGGTTACTCTTGCGTCATTCACGCTTTGTGAAGTAGAGAGAAAAAACTATGTATTGGTAAAATATAATAGAATGTGTTCATGAAATAGAATAAAATCCCTTCCCCTATGAAGTGTGATGCAAATGTCCTAGCCTTGTGCCTTGATAATGGAGCTATGTGGATGCAAGTGATCTCCAATACAATATATGAATATAAATCTAGATGAACAATAGTAGTATATAATGTTAAGTAACATCATTAAAAAATCATGAACATGTATATTCACAGGGTTCACATAATCTAAGATGGATTAATTAACCCTGTAGTCGGCGATGGACTTCGTAACTATAGTAATGAAGGATGAAATAGAAATAAAGAGCCCAAAAAGTTTTGAGTTAAAAGAAGTCTACGAAAGGGTTTATTTGTGAGAGTATACCATGGTAAACATCTAGGGCAAGCATGGGTGCCCCAATACATTAGAAAATTTGGGTGCATTAACATTCGATTCTAAAACTAAATTGGCATATGGGTGCAAGAGGTCAGTAATGAAGAAGTAAAATAAAACAAGACGACCATTAGATGGTGGTTGTTTCCCACTTTCTTCACCCAAGAACCTTCTAACTCTCTAGTATAAGACATGATGCTAAATAATGGGTAAAGTGGAAAAATCTTGAGTTGACGACATTTATGGTTGATACAATGTTGGGTGATTTTGAGGTGTTTATAGCCGAATGTAAGTGAATTTTGATATGAAGTAAGATGGATGAATATAGATACTAAATTGGTACGTGTTCCAGTCAAAATTGAAGCTTACTGGATTAAGAACAATTGTTCAAGAACATGGTAAATATCACAATCAAACACTATGAGCTAAAAGAATTGGGACCTAGAGGATCATGCATTACAACTATTATAGAGAAGCATGATTCACTCTAAAGAGAAATGCTAGGGATCCTAATATTGATTAAGGATGGACTCTAAATATGGGACAATCTAAGAAGAAGAAGTGAAAAATCGTAAGTTGATAGTCCCATGGTTTGAGTGCCTTCAGGGAGCAATATAGTTTATGGTTTGTGATGATGTTGAGAAGTATCTCTCTTGGCCGCTGGTAGGGTTACTTATTAGTAATCAAAAATCATTGCTATAGTGATTTTTCTCTATTTGTACTATGGGTTTTTGGGAAGCCCCCTTCAGAAACCAATTTATTTACCTTATCTAAAAGAATAAAATGTACCAAGAATGGGTGGTGACAGGACTTTTACATTCATGGAAGCCCAAAGAAGGATCTATATTCATTTTTCACAATGTTCATATCAAAATCGTTATTATAACTTGATGCTTCAAGGATGAAAGGACATCTTAATTATTCTTGTTATGCATATAATGGTTTTAGACATAAATTCAAACCAATATTTTTAGGTATGCACAGAGATGATCATACATGGAGATATAATTTTTTTGTAAGAAAGATCACGAGCGTGGTCATGCTATTATTGCAGTGAGAGAGGTCATTTTTTTGGATCTATGTTTGAGCATGCTAAATATCTCGGTAAATGAAGGGCTACAAAGGTCTCAACTTAGTTTGAGCCTACTCTTCATTTCCAATGCAGTTTTTCATTTTTTTATCCAGTGTCATTCTATGTGTAACATCAAGGAAAAATGAGATGTTTCATGATCCTAGCGAGCAAGCACACTCTTGATATTGCAGTAAATCTTAGGATCTTGGTGATCAATAGTTGTAGACAAGTTTATGGGATTTCCTTGTCAAGTGTCATACCTGTGTCACCTTAGAGAGAAAGTGTTGATAACCCCCAATGACTATTTTAGTCAGTATTTTTTGACTGATATACACGTGTGATGGGAGGTAATGGACAATGTGTTGGATGGATGATTGCCCCACATATGTCCGTAGTATTTCTTCTGAAGTTAACAATAATAAAGGATGGAAATCCATAAGTATCTACTAGGATTCTTAGATTGTAAATTACCCTCATATGAAGCATTGACCCATGTGTCTCAGTTAACTAGGTTTAAATGTGTCTACCTATAAAGGTGTCAAGGTATGTCAACAGAACCTCTTAAGCATGTTTACACAAAATCACTTCTAAAATGATAACTGTGTGTCATCGAAGAGTCTGAAGTCTATCAAGATGTATGTCTGCTCTTCTTGGATTTTTTGTGTGTCATGACTAGAAGGTGCAACTATTTTAGCATTATCTTATCTATGTGAAGTGTAGTTAATTCCTTTGTCAATTGTCATAAAGATTTATAGGTCACACCTATAAATGGGTTTATCCCATTGATCAAGTGATAGTACATGTGAATAATTGATCCTGTAACATGATATGAGACATATTCTCGGTCCTCTGACTTTCGGGTGTCCATTTACTATTGTTGTGTTGATGTCAAATGTATGCAATTCTATGTGTATTATCGATTCTTCAGCCTTGCTGACCAAAATTTTAGTCCAAGGTAATGACCATGTCAATATTATGCCAAAGTGTGTGAATAATTAGGCTTGCTTGATTCATATCATGCGATATGTTGTTAACTAGTAGTTACCAAGTTGACCACCAGGTGAGTATATCGAGTAGCCAACAAAAGTCATCTCAATTGTTATGATGAGTTGGATTAAGTGCCTCATTGCCTCTTGTAGTTTATAATTGCTTGGAATTGATTTTCCTGTGAAGCCTCATTTAAGTGATATGAGGAATGCAATTTTTCAGCTCAAATCATGATTCTCTTGAAAATACCTATCAACTCATAAGGTCCTTAGTGGCAGATCTTTCATTTCTCATTATTGAAGAGTCAAACCATAGATGTATTCAGGTAAATGGTCATTATATATTAGATGTAGCAATACCTATTAGAGATAGCTAGGAGACTATAAGAGGATTTTCTTTTTCCCTTGATTGTTTGTGATGCCATTTGAGTTATTGCAACCAAAAACATGTAGGACCTTATTGTAGTGGTTATTACCCAAACTGGGCTTTAAGAGTTCATCTTTTAAGGGATATGAAGTTGTTCATTCTGTGCATGCATGTGCAACAAAAAATCATGTAGGCAAGTGTTGTTTTGAAGATAAATTAAGGGAACATGGAGTGGTTAGATGAATAAAAAACTAGAAGTTAGTTCTTGAAGTTGAGATCAGATTTAATGGGAATTTAGGATAGTTCTCATGCTTTGACAAGTCAATAGATTGCTACACCATGACCTAATTGACGAATCATGGTATAATATCAATGTATTTGAGTTCTAATCATCCTCATAGTTCATCAATCGTTAGCAGTTGCTAGATGGTGATGCAGTGACCAATATAGGTATGCTCCCATTCTTGTAAGTTACATCTTCCATAAAAGTGAAATTCATCCATGTGTTCACTATCATGTTATTGTTTCTTATAGTAGGCCTAATAAGTCTGTTTTTATAGTCTTCTCAATACAGTGGAACTATTTAATCCCATGGTAACTGTACGATGGAAAAGTGACAAGTGAGCGTGGGAATCTACAAGTAACTCTTCCTCACACCCGACCTCCCGAGGTCGTGCCGAGACAGCTGGTGGGGATGGAATAAATGTGGGATGCAGACAAACTAGTTAGGAAATCTAATGTCTTCGACGCGCACTAGTGGAAACTACGAATCTAAGCCAAAGAAGGCCCTCCTAACTTGAACTGGTGTGATAGATCGATCAGCAAGGATGACTGCTCAAAGGCTCCAATCAATATCGAGCTCCAGCGTGATTCGATCTATAGGTTGTGGAATACGCGGAAAATGACCTGGGATAGTTTCGTGTATGTCTCCGGACAAGGTCATATGGTGGATGGCAAATATAGTTGATTCTATGGACAATTCTCTGGCTTAGTCCAGTAAATTCCCTAGCTCTATTAGCTTGCTGTGTCCTAGTAAGGATAATTGTTCGATAATTATAGGTGAGAAGTGGGGTAGATCTGAATACTAATGTGTACGTAGGCCAGTGATCTATGTCTAATTCACCTCTGGACTTCATTGGGCTGCGGGATCTGTGGGTCACAACCGTAGATTCTGTGGTTGTTGTGGACCTGTTATGGTCATGTGTGAAATCAAGTCATAATCCCTAATATCCAGTAATCGTATGCTTTCTCAGCTTCTATATTTAGGATCAATAACTGTGTGATTTACTCAGAATACCCTATAGGTGTTCATGCAACCTGGATTCTTAGGCTGGTATCTATATCTAGAAGAGTGTCTCCTACATCTGGTTGTGGGACCAAAGGATCACAACTAAAGGTTTGTTTCTCTTTCAAACCCTTCTACAGTCATATGAATGTTGCCTAGGGTAATTTGTAGTTTGATTGATTTGACCAAAATGTGTGTGCTTGGTCGTCTTCTACGTTTAACCCACTTAACTGGGAAGCTGATTTGTTGCAAGCTTTCCATTGTTCGGAAGACTTGAATCCTAATATTATGATCTATATCAGTTATTACGTTGTGATGAGATTAGGCAAAGGCACGATTGGCTAGAATATGTATTCCCTGGGATCTCTAAGTCCTGGTGATTGTCATACAAAAGCAACAAAGTAAAGCGAACTTTAGTAAAATAAAATTAACCTATGTGAAGTAGATCTATAGCAATATATAACTTCTCTATTTTTGTATGTGTTTCTGATGAAGCTATTGAAATGAATTTTGAAAGAACAGCAGCTATTTAAAAATATCTAGCAATTGACAGCTAAACTAATCATCAAATTTAAAACAAACAAGGCAACCGAGTGTAGTTATTTGTCTGTGCAATTTGTAAGATCTATTCTAAACAAAGATATAGCTTATCTAATCTATTTGCAAGGACTCTCGATCCTACCTTAGAAGTGAGGAGTGAATCATAGTTTCTCAGAAACTATCAATCCCCACAGCTTCCCTAGTAATATCAAGAAGTAGAATTAATTGAAATAAGATGCAATTAACTACTCTATTTGATATGATTCTAACTAGAACTTTTGAAAGCTAAAACCTAGATTCTACAGAACAGCGGCGAATCTTATGGTGTGTGTGATCTTTTTCCCCTCAGTGTGTTTTCCTTATTCCTTCGTGTTCATGTGGATATAGAAAAGCCTGTAATGCTAGCATCAACAGAAGTAGATATTGGGATACAAAGGCAGCTCAGGATACACTGACTGAATACAATGTGAGTAGGAGAGGGATAGCGCAAGAGTACCAAGCTTGGCTTATGTAATTCCTAACGGGATCTATTGCGAGTCATGCAACATAAAGCGTCCAGAACTTGAAACTATCATGTTTGAGGAGCAAAACCTGCAACTTTAATGGCTTCCTACTAAGAATTAAATTGTTCTACTCCAATGGACTGGATGAAATAATGAGTATCACTTGCACAAGATGGAATATGTGGCTTACTAACAGTGAAACAACATGCTAACTAAGCATGCAATGAACAGAAACTAAGCATTCTAAGAAAAAGGAAAGACTAAATCTATTGCAAATGAGAAATTGAGAGGCAAATTTTGAGGGGCCATTTGCTTGAGAACAAGCCAACTATTTATAGCATTTACATTTACCCAAAGGTAAAAATGAAATAGAACTCTTAAACTATAAACAATGGCAAAACAATATTCCTAGGGAACTAAAATCATAAATGCAAGCTCAAAGGCGGTGAAAGAAAGCTGGTAAAACATTGAAATTTACGTGAGTTTCGTGTTAAAAATAACATTCTAAAAAACCGCGGTAAAGGACCGCCGCCCTAAGCAGGGTGGTGGTTACAGGACCGCCGCCTTGTCTAGGCGGCGGTCACGAGAGCTATTGCCTAGTTAGGGCGGCGGTTTCGTCACTGAAGAGAAAAACGTAAAGAAAAGAGGGCAAAAGGGAAAAATAAAGCACACAGGGGGCTAAGTGAGGGCATGTGGGATGTTAACGCACACTTGGAGGATATTTTCTGGATCCCAAACAACCTTGCGTGGAGACCTTTATCATCATTGGGGCACGTGTCACATTATTCCGGCAGTGACAGTACCTTACAATTTTGGGTATGTACATATTTCCCCCTTAGAGAAACGTTTTAGCCATGAAGAGGCATAAAATGGTAGGTCCAAGTATGGCAGTCCCGAAATGGGAAGTTAGAAGTTATACTTGATACGTCCGTGTGTCGAAATGACGCCATCCAAAATTCCTGCCACCTGCAAAATGAAAAGAGGAACTCAAGTGCAGATAGACAAAATAGATAAGAAAAATAAATACTAAAATAATAAGGGAAAATGAGGAACATACCATTTGTGTGCGAGGATAGGAGTTTACCTACGTCAGTGCTCCAAACATGTGAAAAAGTCATTTAAAACGAACCAGGGTGCTATATATATGAAAGTGGGGCCCATTTTCCTATTCATTTGTGTGAGTCGATTTTGTTGATTTTGAGCTCTAGGACCCACGGTGACGGTTTCTTATGATGAGTAGAGTAAAAATGTCCGTGACGACATAGTGATCATGCCTCCACGTGTGGAACATCGACCCATGAGATCACAGGTTAGTTTTTCTTCAGTTTATCCTTTTTTATCCCCTTAAATTTGAAAATGTTAAAATACTTTATTGTGGGGGGACTACTTTTTGAAAATGTTAGGTTTAAAAGGTCCACCTAGGGGGGGGCACCTACTAGGTAGGATTTGTTTTTACGTTAAAATGGACCCTTTTTTGCACTTTTAGGCCTTTTAAATTTATAAAACCCGCGTTGGTTTTCAGATACCGCGACCGCCGCCCTGCCCAGGGCGGCGGTTACATGACCGCCGCCCTGTCCAGGGTGGAAATTACAAGACCGTTGCCTTTAGGTGACGGTTACAAAACCGCCTCCCTGCTTAGGGCGGAGGTTCTTACATAGAATGCCAAAGGAACACTTGTTTGAAATTGTTTTTGCATTTTTAGCATTTCTATGTGTTTTCATGATTTTTCCAATGTCATTTGGATGCTAACTTGCTCTGTTTTGTGTGTTTTTGGGTGTATGCAGGCGAGGGAGGAATACATTTGATGGAGTTGAGAGAGAGTGTGTGAATGGCTCCCAACAGTATTAGATGCCCTTTCAACAGGATGAAGTGGACACTCTTCAGAGGGCTGGTATACTGCGTATATCACGGGTTCCACATGTTCCACCATCCAGTCACATACTTTGTGACTTATTTTCATATTGGGATGCTGATCGGAACACCTTCCGATTACCAGGGGTCTGAGGTGAGTGGACCATTACTTTGGAGGATGTTTACTATATCCTAGGGGTCCCGATCATCAGGAGACAACTTACCCTTGAGACAGCAGGTTCATGGGCTCAGAGAGCATAGTGGGCCTCTTACATGGGAGATGCAGTTATCTCCACTGGTTTGAAGAAGGGGGTGAGGGTCCAATATATTCCTAGCCTGCCCATCCCATTGATTCGTCAGGCCATTATGGGGATCCTTGCCTCGAGATTGATCGGGGACAAGGGAGGAGACACACTAGTATATTTTTGGTCCCCCATCATTGCACAGATCGAGGGACATGGCCGGATTTACACATGGGAAGCCGATATACTTGGGACTACCTACCATGATTTGTACAGGGTGGTTCTATTTACAGGGGCAGTCTTTGAGCCATCCTGACCCTAGTTATGAGCTAGGTTCTATGAACTGCTTCATCCCCTATGGTAGAGGTGTAGAGGTGGTAGATCCTTGAGCTGTGAGGGCACCCAAATGGATAGGCATGTCGGTGCTCAGAGCACCTCACCAGCTAGTTGCTTCCCTGACCATTGATGATATGGAGGCCACACCGTATCAGGCCATGGCAGGTTTATGGGGCGAGGAGGCCCTTACTTTGATTTCCTACTCCACCACAGGGCAACTTGTTGACAGGGTAGGGAGAGTGGAGATACATCCCTTTGGCCGAGTTCCTCAGCAGTTTGGTTTGCCTTACATGACTATGCTTCCCCCAGTGGTGCCAGTATACAGGTCAGTTCGAGAGGCCAGAGGGGGTCCTAAGGGCCGGGGTTGCACAGTTGTTACCCCTGGCATTCCTATTGTGGCTAGGCGGGTAGTACGTGCCTGAGGGAGAGCCGGTGCTCCTCAGGTACCCTTACTTCAGATTGCCGCCGGTCCTACTCATAGTAGTGACGACCCCATTAACATAGACTTTGAGTTTGAGGAGTTCACAGGGGGAGAGATGGAGGAGGAGACTGAGGCTAAGACTAGCGAGTTGGGCGGAGAGTAGGACAGTGATCTGAGTGGTATGACACTCAGGATATCATGCAGGTAGAGAGGGCGGAGAAGAGTGCGAAGAGGGTGAATTTGGTTTCAGAGGAGCCACTCGTGCAAGGCCATGGTGGGGAGGATGAGTCCGTAGCGGGACGCTATGTTGCTCCAACCACGGGAGGAATACCTCAGTCAGCGGCGGCATCTGTGGAGGTGCTGACCCTAGAGATCCATCCTGGAGGCCCGACAATCTAAGTAAGTTATCTTCCCTTTGCTTTGAGTTAGGATCACCTTAATTGCTAACTCTCCTTTTGTTTACTCTTATTTTTATCTCTTGTTTTATTTCTAATTCATTTTCTCCTTTGTTTGCAGAGACCGCCGATGAGTGGCGAGACCTGATTTGCAGGGTATGCACTGATACCCTGATGATCCCTATGGAGAGGACCCGTGTAGAGCTGTCTGTGGATGCAGGGGAGCCTTCAGCAGCTAGTAGACATACCGACATCTTTTCCCCCATCTGGCATGTGGCAAGGATGGTATCTACCCTCCGTACTGAGCTGACAGGGTATAGGACAGCAGAGCACCTGATGAGGAGTCATTCTCATAGTGAGACTGCAGCTGCCCCTCGGGATCGTGAGCCCTCCGTGCACTCAGAGCACTGGTGTAGCTGGAGTCCTAGGCATGGGCGTGCACCCTCAGAGGGATCTCATAGGGGTTGAGAAGCCACTTGGCTCTCTTAGATTTTTGTATGATGTTTTTGTATTTCCTGAGCTCTTTGAGCGTTTTGACCATGCTTAGCGCATGATGGCATTGTACAGGAATTTTGATCATTTTTATATATATTCTTTTTAGATCAGACTCTTGGCATCTATGACTTTGTTTTAGTTTCCTTATGTAAACTATGATGTTATGTTTGTATGCTTTTTAGAATGTATGCAATGGAGAACAAATGATACAAATGTTAACCTTCTTTTTCATTTCATGGTGTTGATATATGATAATGTAAATACAATGTGATTTTGAATTTTAGTTTCTTCAAGCAATTTTGATACCTCATATCTATTTTGGCAAAGTGGTAAAGATAAGCCGGTATGATGAGCAGATAAACTTGCCCCACTCCTAACTCCATGCAACTAGTAAGATGCGAGGGCTCATCACCAAGAGCTAGAAAGGGGCACATGTTATGAAATGTGTTGAAATGATAGTGATGAAAGATAGACAAAGCTTTGGTGGAACCAAATTAGGATGCTACAAGCCTACTCTACTCGAGTGACTCCATAGTTTGGGATGCAACTTGCTTTGCGGTTTATCTAGACTTAGATCTGTAGATGGCCACATGGTAGACAAAATCTAGGTTTTAGGGTTTTTAACTCTCTTGAAATTTTAGACATCTGATTCATTTGTTTTTGACTCAAGATTTCAAGATTTGAATTGTTTGTTTATGACCTTTAACGTTTGTTTGTTAAGAGGACCCCCTACACCTTGCCCCATGCTACTAGTAAGAAGCGTGGGCTTATCACTGTGGGCAAGGCATAGGCGAGTAAGGGCATTTCCATCCTTTCCCAACCCTACGTCACTAGTAAGAGACACAAGCTCATCACCAAAGGTTGGTGAGGCAAGGAAATGTGTAAATTTAAATTTTTTTGTTTGATCTATATTTGACTCGTTTACTTGAGAAAAGTGTTAGTATGTTCTTACTTCCAAAGAGATATACGTATGGGATAGATGTGACATGATGAAGCTTCTAGAATAGACCATAGGTAAGACACCTATCCTAGGAAGAAACCAAAAGTGAGAACAAACCTGCAGATCTTGGTATGGTTACCGTTAAGACTTTGTCATATCTAGCTTTATTTGATGAGATGATTCCAAAATAGGTGATGATATTATGAAATGAAGAAGTATGATTAGAGTGTTTATGCCAATACCATCATAAGTTTGTAATGAATTACTTTGAGGATAAATTACTTGATCACAAAATTATACAAAACAAGCGGACAAAATGATCCTAACTATATGAAGATGCAATGTAGATATAATTATACTAATAGTGCTGGTTGCTTATGCATAGAATCATTTAAGGTGTAGGGAATTGACTGCTTCACCAAATTCCTCACCTTCTAGTGTGCATAAGAGATATGCACCATTTCCATAGTCCTTCATGACTCAGTATGGGCCCAACCATTTGGGCTGGAACTTCCTTCCTTCGCCGGTTTTTTTATCGATCTGGCTATCTAGCCTTAGAACTAGATCACCTTCATATATGTCTCATTCATAGACCTTCTTGTTATACTACCAGCACATCCGGTCAGCATAGACTTTGTGCCACTGTTCAGCATCTAACCTAGCTTCATCTAGGCTTTCTAGTTAGGAGAGACGTGTTTCTCTGTAAGTGTCTTCGTCCAGAATCCCTTGTAATGAGATATGGAGATTGGGTATTTCAACCTCAAGCAGGAGAACTAATTTTGCCCTGAATACTAGCGAGAAAGGAGTCACTCCTGTTGGTGTTCTTATCGAGGTTCGGTGGGCCCATAAGGCCAGATATAACTTCAAATGCCAATCTTGTTTGTTTTCTTTCACCGTTTTAAGAAGAATGGCTTTTAATGTTTTGTTTGTCGCTTCAGCTTGTTCGCTGGCTTGAGGGTAATATAAGGAGGCTGTATGATGGCTTATTTTAAATTTATTGCACAATTCGTGAACTTCGTCATTCTTAAAAGAAGTCCCATTATCTGAGATAATAATTTGCGGGACACCGTACCTGTAAATGATTTGGTTCAAAATGAACTTGGTGATTACAGAACTGAGTACAGTAGTAAGAGGCATGGCCTCTACCCACTTGGTAAAATATTTGGTGGCCGTGATTATGAAATTATGGCCATCTGTAGACGAGGGGGATAATTTCCCTATCAAATCTAGGCCCCACGTAGAAAAGGGCCATGGAGTAGCGATTGGTTGTAGAGCTTGTGCTGGCATGTGGATCTCGTGGGAGAATTCTTGGCACTTATGACACCTTCATACAAACTCTACTGCGTCGTGTTCTAGAGTAGGCCATAAATAGCCCATCCGATGTATTTTACGAGCGGTGGCATGGCCACCAAAGTGGCCTCCACATATTCCACTGTGAGATTCATGGAGAATCTTCTTGGATTCTTCTGTGTCGACACATCTAAGAAGCATTCTATCAAACGCTTTGCGATAGAGCACTTGCTCTATAATGATGTATTTAGCTATGATAATGCGTAACCGCCTTATTTATTTTGGTGTAGCACCTTCTAGATACGTATGGTCCATGATATAATTAATAATATCAGCATACCAAGGACATTCAGAGATAGGAGGTCTGGTTTCGATGTAGTATACACATTCATCAAGAAAGTCCAGATTTACTAGATTGCCTCCGTCTAGTGGGTTATCAGCTAACCAATCCACAATGATTTGTCCTTTAATAGATTTCTGATTTACAGATGTTAATTCGCACTCCCCCATTAAGGTTATAAAGCATCTAGCCTTTTTAGACAAGGACCCTTGTGTGAGGAAAGTTCGTAAATAGTCTGTCTTTACAATGACCCTTGTTTCTTGTTTTAGCATATAATTTCTTAAGTGTTTGGTTTCAAAAATTATGGCAAGGCATTCTCATTCTGCCTATGTATAATGTGTTTCATAGTTGAGCAACATTCGGCTAATGAAATAGATCACACGTTCTCTTTTGTCATCGTCTTCTTGAGCCAGCATACAGGCTAGCAAGACATTGGTGGCTCGCGAATATAAAATTAATGGGCGGTCTGGCTTAGGTGGCATTAACGTAGGTGGTGATAACAAGAAATGCTTAACTGCATCGAAAGCTTCATTGCAGTCTTCAGTCTAATCAATACTATAATATTTTTTAAGTAGATTGTTGATTGGATGAATGGCGAAGCTTAAGTCCGGGATGAATCTCTGGATTGCACCAAGCTTTCTGAGAAAAGACCTGATTCCAGATTCATCTGAAGGTGGGACCATTTCGAGAACAACCCTAATTTTGGTTGGGTCAACATCGATCCCACGTGACGATACAATGTAACCTAGGAGCTTCCCTCCTGTTACACCAAAGATGTATTTTTCTGGATTTAGCGTGACTCCGTATTCTATCAGACGTGAAAGAATGACACGAAGCACTTCCAGATGGTCACAACACTTCTTGGCCTTGGCCAACAAGTCATCTACGTAGGATTCCACAATTTTATGAATAAGATCATGAAATATATATGTAATGGCCCGCTGGTATGTAGCACCAACGTTCTTGAGACTGAATGGCATAACAACATAGCAGTAGGTTCCCCAAGGAGTTATAAACATGGTTTTAGCTTGATCTTGTTCGGATATTCTGATTTGATTGTATCCTGAGAATCCATCCATGAGAGACAAAAGCTTAAATCTAGTTGTTGTGTCAACAATGACGTCTATGGATGGTAATGGGAAGTCATCCTTAAGACATGCCTTGTTAATGTCTCGGAAGTCTATGTAGATGTGTATCTTCCCATTCTTTTTGAGAATGGGAATGATATTAGATACCCATTGAGAGTAATCGACTGGTTTGATGAATCCTACTTGGAGGAGTTTCATTACCTCCTCTTTCACCATGAGAGCTACCTTAGGTTTGATTGGTCTTGATTTCTATTTAATCGGATTTACATCTGATTTAGTGACGAGGTTATGTATTGCGATGTGTGGTGCAACCCCTGTCATTTCCTTATAATTAAATGCAAAATCCTTCTGATGTTCCTTGAGGATTTGAGTGTGTATTTCTACTTCCGATGGAGTTAACGAGGATCCTAACTTTAATATCCTTGGTTCATCCTCTATTCCGATGTTAATATCGATTGTCTCTTCAATTAAAGAAGCATTACCTTCTTCAAACTCAGGTGGGGCCGAAGGTAATTCCAGATCATCTCCGTTCTCTACCATGTATATGCTGAGCTCCTTTTGTGGGGGAAGCTCTATCATGGAATTTCCAAAGTAGGAAGACGAATGCGGGATTAAGGATAAATCTACTGCGTGATGGGTGAGATGTAACGATGCATAGGCGTTTAAGTAATTCAGAGAGGTTGTATCATTATCAATGTGGTCTAGGATAGTAGATTTATTTTCATTTCTGTTTGTTAAAAGAGGATTTGACATTTTTTTACTAATGGTTCGGTATGAAGGGATACCATGAAACGGGTATCTTCCAATTCACTGTTTGGAGTGAAGCGTGACGCCGAGGTCACTATTGAATCAGTGAGAATATTTTTCTCTCGCGGGATTGCTTCAATTGATATGAATTCAAACTCCTTGCTTAAATTTAATACAGCTGTTTTGTAGAGCTGCAAATGCTCGGCTCTGGTTTCATACATCTCAGAGACTTGGTTTGCTACCAATTGTGAGTCTCCTAACACCCTGATATTATTAACACCAATCCTCTTAGCAAGGACGAGGCCAAGGAGGAGGGCTTCGTACTCAGTACCATTATTTGTACATTCAAAATTTTATTTAAAGGTAAATGGTAGGACTTTTCCCTCAGGAGAAGTAAAGATTACACCTGCCCCAGCTCCGTAACGACATCTAGCTCAATCGAAATGGAGAGTCCAATATTCAGCTGGGAATATGGGCGTTAGAATATTTGATGTGTTAACATATTATACTTCTACCATGCAGAGATCCTCTGCTGGAAGATAACCAACACCTAGGGTATATCCCATGCCTACAGAATCAAATGGTAGGGACATTGGTAGATCCTATTCTAGTAATTCAAGGATTTTTGTAGTAGTTCCTAATGATACTGTTTCTATAATCTTAACCTCATCCTTGAGGGCTGGGATCATCTTGACTAGGCTCATAGTCTCAAGATCTGTTGTAGGTACCATCTTTTCCTCCGGTTTTGTGTCGGTGGGTTTATTAAGTTGGTTTGTTGGGATTTCAAATTCTGAGTGAATGCCTGGTCTTTTATTTAAGTCAGCTAGGTGTATATCGAATGGTTTTGGATCACCTTTGGCTATGAACACCTTTCCTAAATGCAAGAATCTTACTTCTTAGAATAATTTAGAAGGGATTGCCTTCATACAATGTATCCATGGTCGGCCAAGGATCATATTATAGTTGGTTTCCCAATCTATAATATAAAACTCAGTCAGGATTGTTTTGGGTCCTAAGGTGACCAGTAGTATTATAGTTCTAATTAATGTGGCTTTAAGGCTATCATAGCCTCTTAGTGTACTTCGAGTTGTTGAACAATTCGTTTCTCCATACCCTAGCTTTTGAAGGAAAGAGAAGGGGACTATGTTAACTGCTGCCCCATCATCAACCATCGCGCGTTTCACATAATTGTTATAAACCCATACTTGCAAATGTAAGGATGGATCACCTCGGCGTGCAATCTTAGTGTCTATTGGCATTTTGTTTACGTCGAATATGAATTCGGTATCCATAACCGGCTGCCTTGAAGGGTGGATATCAAAGTCTATATGGTTTACCTGTGTTTCAGGAGGTGGAGTGATGTTAATTAGATGACCTAAACCTAATGCATCTAAAAGAGAAGCCCTGTGGGTAGGATAATTCTTTAGTAAGTCCAAAAAAGAAATGTGTGAGAAGGTTTTTGTTAGATCACTAATTAAATCGTAGGCACCTACGGTCTTACTAACATTTGTTGGATGTTATCTGTCTCTGGTAGGTAACTTGGACTTGGCTGAGAGGAATACTCTCATGTCCTTATTACATCCTCTATGGGTAGTTCGGCGTCTAACTCCACTAAACCGACTATCTTGGGTCGCGGCTGACTTCCTAATTGTGGCACAACTAATGGATTTAGTGAAGTTGAGGCTTCATGATCATTTTTTTTCTGTCATTACACCCTTGTTTGTCCCATTCAAATTTAACCTGTTGTTGTTGTGATTTGGGAGCGGATCATTGAAGATCTTAAGGGATGCATTTTGAGGGGAAATTACCCCTGTAAAAGTATTCGGTGTCCGGTGACGTAGGATCTGCCAAGAACATATCTATGAAAAGTTGTCTTTGTTCCTCTGACAAACGTTGCATGAATTTATTGTAGTCACGGCATGTTCTAGTGTCATGGCCTCAGATTTTGTGAAAACCACAATACGAGTTAGGATTGTAATTCCTAGTCTGTTGGTTTGGTGCATATTGTGGCCCAAAAATCTGATCAATCTATTGCCTGTTAGGATTAAAGTTTTGCATTTGTTGTTTTTGGTTTTGATTCTGGTTTTAACAACTAGTTGAGTTTTGGCTTGGACCGTGTGTAGGGTTTTTTCATCGTCATCGTCATTTTTGTTGTTGATTGAAATCCACTGCATTGATTGTTGGGGTAAAGTTGTTATTTTGTTGGTTGTTTACTAGTGGTGGAGTATTCACAACATTTACCCTTTTGGCCTTATCAGTTACTCCATCTGTTTTCACTCCGTGATTTTTATTAAGGATTTTAGGTCCTTGATTGGTATTTGTGGTAGTAGGATAAGCCGTAGTATTCTGGTTGGAGGTGATTAACCTTTCGTTTGTTCCATACCTCTTACGACCGCTATCTATTGCCGCTTGATCTATTCGGAGAGCGCTCTCAAGTACTTCATCGTAAGTCCTTAGTGGGAACTTCTGGACTTCTTCCTTCACTTCTTTGCGGAGAGAATGAAGGAATAAATTACATAGTTCCATTTGGTCCATATTTGGAGCACTGGCTGAAGAATAAAGAACTGTACACCACCTCTGGATGAAATGAGCAATAGATTCATTGTGTTCTTGCTTAATGTGCAAGAATTCCCTGATTCCTATTCTTAATAGTTTTTTCATGTCAAATGCCTTAATGAACTCTGAAACGAGTTGTTTAAATGAGTGGATGGAAGCCTCGGGTATTCCATAATACCAATGGAGAGCGATGCCTTCCAAAGTTTTGGGGAATATTTTAGCAACAACCCCATCCCAAGGGAGTAGTTCTCGAATAGCTGTGGTGTAAGCCTTGATATGTGCATTTGGATCTCCCTCACCTTTGTATTTGGGAAAATCGGGAAGAGGTCTTGGAAGCATAACGCTTCGTATGGTGAAGTCTAAGGGTTCTTTCAAATATTCTAAATAAGTCCCTATCGCGCTAGGTTTCGACCATTGATGGCGCCTGCTGAGGGGGTGACAGTGGAATGGGTTGTTGATATGGTGTAGCGTATGCACTGGTAATGGCATAAGGAAACCCCTGTGGTTGAGTAAACATGCCAGGAGAGGAGACCATATCCCCTTGTGGTGATTTGGGGTACATGTTTAAGTATGAAGGGGGATTGTTTAGGAATGTATTATTTTGTACTAGACAGGGAGGTATCGGAACGGTGTTAGAAATGGCGGTTCTTGTTGGCGTTTGTTGTGAATACTGAGGATTCATGCCTAATGTGCCTATTCCTGTGAGGAGGTCTACTTGGCTAGGATGGTGTGGAGGATTAGAATTTCCTGCCTGTATGAATTGAGAATGGTGATTTTCCTGAGCCATTTCTAACCCCCTAACTTTTTCTACTAAAGTCGAAATGACTTCATTTAGTAAAGTCACGGTATTTTTCCTTAGTGGCGTTTGTTGTATATCCTGGTGTTGTATAGGCATGTGATATCCCGCTATGAACTGATTTTTGCCCTGGCAAGTTTCCCCGAGGGCATTTCCTATATGTAGTGGCATGGAGGTATTTTCTTGAAAAGATACCTCAGGTTGTGCTTGTAAACGTCCTACGAGTGGGTACATACTCCGAGAGCTTTGTTCATTTCTAGCATAACGCACTGAATATTCATCATCTAAAACCAGGTATGGGTATGATTGTCTACTAATTTGTGGTCTAAGTAATACCTAAGGAGATGAACCAGATTCTCCTGTGAATGTCATATTGTTCAAGCCTGAAGGCTCTGTGTGTTGCGTTTGAGCGAGCTGATCCAACTCCTATGTTTGGAAAGATGAACCATATCTAGTCCTTGGAGGTGGATTTTGTGTTGATAATTAGTTATTTGAATAGTTTTCACCCCATACTGAGAGCAAGGGTGATGACTGTCTATTCAGTTGAGCATAGTATGCTTCAAGACCTAGGAGAGGTCTACCATATGCATCGAATCCTGACATATTTGGGGGGTATATGAATACCCGCAGAATAATGGGTAAGAGTGAAGGTGGAAGGAAGAAGTGAAAATAAAAGAGGAAGAACTATTTCGTTCACGTTGGGTTCATTAATTTTGTACGATGGAAAAGTGACAAGCGAGCATGGGAATCTACAAGTAACTCTTCCTCGCACCCGACATCCAGAGGTCGTGCTGAGACAGCCAGTGGGGATGGAATACATGTGGAATGCAGATAAGCTAGTTAGATAATCTTATGTGTTCGATGCGCACTAGTGGAAACTATGAATCTAAGGCAAAGAAGGCCCTCCTAACCTGAACCGGTGTGATAGATCGATCGGAAAGGATGACTGCTTGAAGGCTCCAATCAATATCGAGCTCTGGCGTGATTCGGTCTATGGGTTGTGGGATACGTGGAAAATGACCTGGGATAGTTTTGTGTATGTCTCCAGACAGGGTCATAGGGTGGATGGTAAATATAGTTGACTCTATGGGTGATTCTCTGGCCTAGTCAAGAAATTATTAGCTTTGTTAGCTGCTACGTCTAACAAGGATAACTGTTCGATGATTATAGGTGGGAGTGGAGTAGATCTGAATACTAATGTGCGTAAGCTAACATCTATGTATGATTCACCTGTGGATTCGTTGGGCTGTGGGATTTGTGGGTCACAACCATAGATTTGTGGTTGTTGTGGTCCTACTATGGTCATGTGTGGAATCAGTCCCTAATCCCTATTATCTAATAGTCATATGCCTTTTCAGCCTCTATATTTAGAATTAATAGTTGTGCGATCTTCTCAGAGTATCTCACAGGTTTTTGTGCAACCTGAATTCTTAAGCTAGTATTTATGTCTGTGAGAGTGTCTCCTACGTCTGATTGTAGGACCAAAGGATCACAACCAAATGTTTTCTCTCTTTCAAGCCCTTCTACAGTCATGCAGATATGTATCTAGTGTAATTTGTAGTTTGGTTGATTTGACCAAAACGTGTGTGCTTGGTCGTCTTCTATATTTAACCCGTTTAATTGGAAGATGATCTATTGTAAGTTTGTTGTTGTTCGGAAGACTTGGATCCTAAGATTCTGATCTATATCAATTATTGCTGTGACGAGATTGGGTTGGGGCATGATTGGCTTGAATATGTATTCTCTGGGCTCTCTAGGTCCCGTGATTGTCATACAAAGGCAATAATGTAAATCTAATTGCAGCAAAGTAAAATTGACTATGTGAAATATATCTATAACATATATAACTTCTCTATTTTTGTATTTTTCTGAATAACTATTTGAACGAAATTGAAGGAGAAACTTTTTTAATATATCTAGAAACTGAAAACTAATCTAAAAAAAAATGAATTTAAAACAAACAAAGCAACCGAGTATAGCTACTTGTCTGTGTAGTTGTAAGTCTATTCTAAATAATGAAATAACTGATCTAATCTATTTGAAAGACCCTTGATCCTACCTCAGAAGTGAGGAATGAATCATAGTTTCTTAGAAACTATCAATCCCCATAGCTTCCCTGGCAATATCAAAAGTAAAATTGACTGAAATAAGATGATTGGCTACTCTATTTGATATGCTTCAAACTAGAACTTTGAAAGCTAGAACTTGGATTTTGTAGAACAGTGGTGAATGCAATGGTGTGTGTGGTTTTGTCCCCTCAGTGTGATCTCCTCGTTCCTTTGTGCTCACATGGATCCTGAAAAGCATGTAATGCTAGTATCAACAGAAGTAGATATTGGAATAAAGGCAACTTAGGATACAAACTAAATACAATGAGAGTAGGAGAGGGATAGTGCAAGAGTACAGAGCTTGGCTTATGCAATTCCTAGCGGGATTTATTACGAGTCATGCAACATAAAACGTCCAGAACCTGAAACTATCTTGCTTGACGAACAAAACCTACAACTTTAATGGCTTCCTACTGAAAATTAAACTGTTCTACCCTAATGGATTGCATGAAGTAATGACAACACTTGCACAAGATGGATATGTGGCTTTCTAATAGCAAAATAACATTAACTAAGCATGCAATGAACAAAACTATGAATCCTAAGCAAAATGAAAGACTTAACTACTGAAATGAGAAATTGAGAGGCAAATTTGAGGGGCCATTTGCTTGAGCACAAGCCAACTATTTATAGCATTTGCATTTACCCAAAGGTAAAAACCAAATTGATCTCTTAAACCATAAAAAATGCCAAAACACTATTCTAGGGAACCAGAATCATTAAAGCAAGCAAAAGGCGGTGAAAAAATCTAGTAAACATTGAAATTTACGTGAGTCACGTTAAAAAGAACATTTTGGAAAATGCGTGAAGGACCAGAGTAGGGTGGTGGTTACAGGACCGCTGCCTTTTCTGGGCTGTGGTCACGAGACTGCCGCCCTGTCAGGGCGGCAGTTTCGTAACTAAAGAGTGAAACGCAAAGAAAAGAGGGGAAAAGAGAACAACAAAGCATGCAGGGGCTAAGCAAGGCATGCAGGATGTTAACACACACTTGAGGAGCTTTTCTAGATCCCGAACACCTTGCGAGGAGACCTGTATCATCATTGGGGCATGTGTTATATTGTTCCGGCAGTGAAGTACCTTACAATTTTGGGTACGTACATTTACCACGATGCTTCAACAATCGTATCAAGTATAAATAAGGTCATAAAACTATGCAAGAATCTAGGGAAACCATGTGAGGTCAAATTGTGTGGTGTTTTGCTATTCTTCACTCTTGGAGTAATAAGGTATAGTATTCAGGTGTTTGAATGACTAATCATAGGCCTGTAGGTCATCTTTTGATGATTTCTATGAATTCTTAATGCTTGTGCATGACTATACAAGATCTAATATAATGTCTTGATAAAAGGAAACTAACCTCATTCATCCATTTCATTCAAATGTTAGATCTTAGTGAATAAGAGTATGAGGTACCAAAGATATGATTTGAGCTATTTCAGGTATAAAATATAGGTTAACAACATCCTTAATGAGTTTGAGTTCCAAAGTGCATGAATATGCATAAGTGAAGAAGTGTATAGGTATTAAGGAGTGCAAGCATGATGAAAATAATATGTAGAAAGACTAGTATAATTTACTTATTGCACCATAAGCCAAAATAACTCACTACAGGTATATAGAGTGTCCAAGTGGAAGAGAATGAAGTTTCTACAGGTACAAAAAGAAATCTTATGACTAATGGAGAAAGAATTAAATGTGTATCATGAGTACAAGGTATGAAAAACATTGGAATTACTTGAAAGAACTAGATGAGAAGCTAAAACTATAGGGTCTATGGTCTGTGTGATAAAAAGTAATGCTACGAGATTGTATATGTAGTATCTCAGATTTGAAAAGAATTATAGAAGACTTTTGTTGAGGGGGAGCTTGAGGTCACTCACTCTCAAGAAGAAGTAATCAATAAGGTTATAGATTTTTCATTTTTCATTGTTAACTTTGCAAATGGATATTTCTCTTTGAGTTGCTTCTACATCTTGACAAGATTCATGAATGGTATAAGAGTATTAAAATAGCATTCTACAGGACTGTATGTGATGACCAACACAGAGGGAGAATGAATGATATTTCTATAAGGTGTTCTAGATGGATACAAGGTATATGAGGTATGGCATGATTGTTTATTCCAAGGTCAAGTAAGGTACAAATCAAATATGCATAATCTCATTCAATTATGTTTAAAACACTAAGAAAGGGATTTAGGGTAGAGTTGAAGAGGTTGACATATCTTCCATGACATAAAGATAAGGTAAGAAGAAAATTTCTGTGTTTTTCTACTAGATTAGGGTGGTATGAGTCTTGGGGGAGTCATAAAGAGATGTGTCAAGTATACTTGTGCTTCTAGGGCTTTGCAAAATTGATCTAAAATACACTGAACAGTTGGTTTAGGGAATTAAGTTTCAAAGTTGTGAAAATTCCAAGAGATGGAAGACTTAAAGTCAAGATTGAGGCTTGAATATTTGAGATAAGACAAACAAGAGGTGAGTTTAAAGTTATTAATCTTGAATTCATAACTATGGGAAAAATTATGAGCTGATTACACTCTTGCAAGGATTGCTATAATACTTTCAAGTTATGAAAAGGTCAAAACATGGTATAAAGTGATGAAAAAAGGTTTTTGAGAAAAATAAGGATGTTGTATGAATACTTTCACTCAAAGAGAAAGGTAAGAAAGATGTTTCTATCCATTTATCATAATTTTTTCATGCATAGGTGTTGTATATGCTCTTTCCTAGGGGGAGTACAGTTATGAATGCTTAGAAAGAAGCAAAACCAATTTTTTGAGAGAAATCACTAGTGTGTGAGCTAAAATCAAGACTTTGGTTGATGTTTCTAACCAAATGGTGAACCTATGAAGTTGAGAAAGATGAAGATCATGTTTTTAAAGGTATGATTTATCATTAATGTAAAAAGAGGGAAAAGTTTAGGAGGTTTTCCATCAATGAAAAAGGGGGATATTGTTGGCAGGTTGTGTTCTAGGTGTTTTCATTGATGTAAAATCCCATTAATGACAAGAGGATGATGGAGTATAGTCATAGGATGATCATTGTTATGATGAAATGGATATTTAGTTGGTTGCATGGTGGCATGAAGTGATTCAGCGATATTGTCTTGGTTTACCAAGCCTTATCAGGTGACCTAGCTGGTCTAGGTAATGGAGCATGGTGATTTGAGTTTCTTGGTGGCTTTAGGAGGATGGTAGAAGTGTGGAGAGAATTTTTGGATATATTTTAGGCACTCACATGAGTTTTAAGGTGAAAGTACAAGTTGAAGAACAGGTTTCAGGTGCTCATCTATATTAGGTCCAGGTGCTTGGAGGTATGAGGTTGAGTTATGGAGCCATGTGAGCTCATGGATGGATGTAGGTAGGGGTTTCATGATTTACAAGGTATGAAAGGACCTTTTGGAGAGGTTTAATGATGAGTTACAATATTAGTTCAGTTGGCCCTAGCCTAAACCATACAAAACCCCAAAGGATAGTCATGGAAATGAGATGGGTTGAGAAGTTATAGAGAAATTTGATCCACGATGATTATTGGAGATAATGTAAAGAGGTTTCTTAGAGGTGTGATAAAAAATGGAGTCATTATGAAGAATATTCAACAAGATAAGTTGATTTTGGTAAAACATGGTAAAAAAGAAGGTCATTTTTATCTTGAATTGCACCTTCTGATGCTCACACCTAAATTTTGTTATTTGCATGGGAAATTTTAGATTTTAGATATGTTTCTACATTGAGTATATAAGGTTTCAAAAAAATAATGAGGTCATTTCATCATCACATTATTTTGAATAATTGTTAAGAAGGTAAACAATTTTTTGTGTTTAAATCCTAGCTCAAAAGTGGTATGAGAGATATATCTCCTAAGTGCCCAAAATGGATTGATAGTGTAATTATTATGATTGGATTATTTATATTACTCCTTTAAATTTCCAGAAAGGTATGATAATGTATGTGGTGATGAGTGGACCCCACTCAAATAGGCCAGTTTTTGAAGAAGTTTAGTTTTGGAAAAGGTTGTCCAAAGGAGTTGTAAAATAAATGGAAATTATTTTTTATTATGTGAGTTATTATTTATTTTAATGGTGGTCTCAGGTCATGAGGATTATTATAATATGAAAAGTGTACCCTATTTGTGAAGACTAGTGAAAAGGTAATTTTGGGACACTTCTAAAGCAGTTGCAGAGTTTAGCTTGGTTAAAGGCCTTCCACTTAGAGTTGGAAGGATTTATAATATGTTAAGGAAATAGGATTAAGAGAGATTTAAACATGGTATATGATTTTTGTATTGATAATTTTATTTGATGGGTCATTCAGGTCAGTTTGTAGAGAAAAGGTTTGTTGCTCTCTCATTAAAGTTTTGCTTTTTCTAAAATAAATGACGTAAATGAAGCATGAGATGAATGATATGCTTGATATCACCTAGAAAGTGAAGAGGGATGAATTATGTTCCTATTTAAGGCATATGGAGGTCTTGGAAGTGACAAAAATTGTGCAAACCAGTTGAGTTTGGAAAACTACTTTCTGATAAGCTTAATCTGGTGAAGAGAAAAGTTGTGGTTTAAACACATGGATGTTTCAAAAGGCCTATATTATATGTATGTGATATACAGGTATATATTATTACAAATATTTGTTACATGACATAGTTGAGTTGTTTTTTGATGGTCTTGATGCCCTAACGTGAAGACAAGTTATTGGAAACAACTATTTTATGAAGGTTATGAAAATTTTGAGTTGTGTTATGAATTGTTTAATTAATTCAAGATAATTAATGACCATGGATGATGTTGTTATGTCATTTCACACATTTATGGTTAATTTGGAAGCTTTAGTAATAATGGTTTTTTGCATTTTTGGTTTTATTCCATTCAGATGATGGGTTTTTGAGCCTTTTTGGTGCAAGATTGATGGTTTTGGCCATGAACGACCTATATGGGTCATATGTGAATGTTTTAATGACTCAATTGAGATTTTTTTAATTTTAATTTGTATAACCAAAAGGAGATAAACTGACCTTGTGTGTATTTTAATCAAGATGAAGGTATAAAAGTGAAGTAAAAGTTCAAATTTGAACTAGTTCTTAAAGAGGGAAAATGTGTGACCTCTGTGAGTTTTATAGGTATGAAGGCTGAGTTTCAAAGCTAATAGAGTGCATTACAGGTCTAATATTTTTTTTCAAGAGTTTTTACAATATTTTGAGGCCAAGACAAGTGAAGAAGGAAAGAGAGAAAAAGTGAGCTAGGTGTGCAAGGGTTTGAACAAGGGTTTGAAGGTTGTGAATTGAATCAGTGATCTTAATCATTTATGGCTAAAAAAAAGACATCGAATATATTCATAAATTTTGTTTGAGTGGGTTCTTAATCATATTAGGGGGTTTTAGCCTCATTTTTGAGTTGGTGCTTCACAAAACTAGGGGTTGGTGCTCCTTTTAGGGTTGACACTCTACTAAATTAGGGGTTGGTGTTCCTTGTGAAGTTGGTGCTTGACTAAATAATTTTAATTTAAATAATATAATTAGAATTTTAAGTGGGTTTTATTCCCCTTGAGGGTTTCCCAATTATATCTTGTGTTGTGATGTTCTTTCTTATTCATGGCTATATGAAAGTTTAGTATTTTATGTTGTGCACACATAAATAAATGGTTGTTTGGTTTATGATTTGAATTAGCAATTCTATTTTTTTAAATTTTTTTGTAAGGAATGATACACCCCCCTCTCAGTACATTGTGCTTTCAACATGGCACACAATATTTTTTTCAAGAGGTAGAGGACATGAAGAATACCATCAAGAATAGGCGTGAAAAAATAGAAGCAAGGCTAGGAGAAGTGTAGGCCATGGTGATGAAGGGAGTAGAAGTCATAAAAAAATTGGCTTCTGAATGGAACATCATTTTGAAGGAGTTACAGGAGAAGGCCAAAGGAAAACCCTAGACATCATACCAAACATTTTTGAATCATTATCAGGAAGTTAAATATCGTGCTAGAGGATTAGAAAGGGATGTAAGTAGCCATCAACGTAGAATTCTTGGAACTCCTATAGATACCATGAGCCTAATCTTTGGTCGTGCATAGGAATACATTTTTTAAAAATTATTTTATTCTTCATTAAAAATTATTTACGGTATTTCCCATGTTATTTCAGATGGGATTCCTTATTCCTTATTATTTAATTCTTTTGTTTTTAAGGACATAAAATATACCTCGTGTTGGGGTAATGTTGGGGTGATAAATTGACTAAGTATGAGACATGCGTGAAGGTCAAAGGATGAGTGCAAGGGTGCACATAAAAGTATGATCAAAGAAGTTTCAAGGGTTGAAACAAGTGCACGGAGGGATACCTGGAAGAAATGAAGTAGCATACGTGTTGTCCACTCAAAATTCCCTGCTCTGATGAAGGTAAAAATTTCAAAAATTTTGAGTTTAAGTGTTTTCTCTAATGTACCAAGTCGTGAAATTGAGAAAAGTCTGCAGTTTTGGGTCATTTTGTATGTATTTCGGGCCTGTCGGACATTTTTGTCCCGCCTGTCCCAAGTTCCGAAGTGCGCTCTGTTCCCCGATCGGCCGAAGCACCCGAATCGCGTACTTCGGAACTTTTTGTGCCAAATGTCCCAAGTTCAAACGGGCCTTTTGTTCCATTTTCATCCGAAACACCCGAACCGCATACTTCGCTCTTTCATGTCCCAAATTTCCCAAGTCAAAAAGTGCAAGTTGTTCCATTTTCGGCCGAAACACCTAAACCGCGTACTTCGCGCATTTTCGTCCCAAATGTCCCAAAATGCATTTGTGCGTCTTCTCCTTGTTTCGCCCAAATCGGCCGAGCTGCATGTTTCGCGCATTCGCGTCTCACATGTCCTAAGCGAACCAAATGTCATTCATACTTAGTTTGCCTGCTCTACCTGAATATGCTGTTTTTTCAAACTGATAGATATGAATATAATGCGCATTGATCACCCTTCTCTCTCCTCAACGGCTATATAACGAGCAAGCCACCTTTGTAATTATTACATTGTTTCCATGCTACCCTTGCTCGAACCCTTGCAACCTAATTCCCTGTGCATGTATCCCTTTTCTCTGTAATTCCTCCCCGAATTTAGGTTGCGGCTCTGATACTATCAATATGAAGATCGAAGTCCTAGAGGAGGCTTTGGGAGAACTAAAGAACAGTTGGAATAAGGGAACCTCTCCCATTAAAGAGGAGGGACTTCTTGTCCCCTGACTGTTGCTCTTCGTAAAGTCCTATCTGACGACCAACAGTTTTTGGTGACTCCGCTGGGGAAAATCACATTCCAGTTCTGTAATTTTTTGATCATCTTTTGATCTGGCGACTCCGTGTTTTACTCGAGGGAGAAGGACCCTTGGTATTGAAGATTCTCAGTTCCAGATTTTGGAGCAGCAGGGTTTTCTTTTTCCTTCAACAAGAAATAGAAGAACTCATTCAACAAGCACTCCACCTGTTCAAGACAGAATTCCTACGGGCGGTACTCCTTCAGAGCCAGCTAGCCCTAATCTGTTAGCTTTGATTCTTGCTGGTGTTGTGGTTCCTCTTTAGGCCGTTTTTCCAAGAATGGCGGCACCATTACCATGGGGTCATCGTGTCGGGCCCCTTGCTCTTCCTCAGCCTTTACATGAGTTACCCAGAGGTAACCGGAAGAACTTCCCCAAATTCAAAGGCGATGGCAAAGTGCATCCTGATGAACACATCGCAGCCTTCATTGTTGCATGTGGAGTCCTGGGAGTTGAGCATGAAGACGTCTCCACGAGACTGTTCATTGAGACGTTACAAGATAATGCTGCTGATTGGTTCTACCACCTTCCGGCTGGCACTATCACCGACTGGGGCACAATGAGAACTCAGTTTGAAAAATGTTTCAAACCAACAGAAGATGTGCATGCCTTGCTTACCCAAATTTCTCAGATAAAGAAAGATTCATCAGAACCCATGAGAGAATTTGTGGCCCAGTTCAACAAATTGATCAATAAAATTCCGCAGCCTACCCAATCTGTTGATCAAATTCAAAAATGTTTCTTCCTAAATGCTCAATCGCCCAAAGTTAGTTATGCACTAAGAAGGGCTAATCTCACAACATTGGTCGAGGATCAAACTCTCACTGTTAGTATCGAGGATGACTTGATCATGTCAGGGAAGTTGAAAAGAGACCCTCCCAAATCTAAGTCTGCTGCTTCTTCCTCTTCCACCCCTGGACCTAATATTGATCCATTAGTTCAGAAACTTGCAAATGATCTTATTACTATAAAGAAACAATTGGCTCAGCACGCTCCTTATGCAGACGTTCCAAGGAGAAATTTTCAGCCTAGAAATCATTTTCCTTCTTCTCAAACAAGATTAGCACTTGAAGGACCTCCTGTTAAAGTCCCTGTCAATGCAACCTGCGAGGTGGAAGAACCAGATGACGATGAAGATAACGAATCTTGCGAAGAGTTTGCGAGAGAATTTGATGATGAAGCAGATGAACTTGAGGGATCTCGAGTCAATTTCTTCACCACTGAGGGCATTGATGATGGAGATGACTATGATGAAGTAGTAGCGGACATGAACAGTGAATCATTCGCTGTCATGACTCGAGAGCAGACAAGTCGGAAGGAGAAAGTGACACAGCCTATCAAGAAATCTAAGGAGCAGTTGACAACTATTCCTGTGATTACAAAAAGAGGATCTCCTATCCCTACCTCGTCTACACCAAAGGTGAGTCCTATTAATCCTACTACCAAAATTGCTTCTTCTTTTTCTCCTAAAGTTGATAAGCCTAGAGTACTGAATGATGATGGCCGTCCACTTCTGGATCTTTTGATATTGTTGATCACCTGAAAAAAACCAAGGTCCAAATCTCAGAAGCTGAGTACTATCAAACCCATCCCAAAGCTTTTGCCAAAATGATCCACTTTCTCAATTCCCACTCCAAAACCACCTCTAAAGGCCTTTTACCTACTCCTTCTTCGGCACCACAGCCTAGTCTGGTAGCTGCTGTCACCTCGCCTGGTGACAAAATTAAACCATTTTATGTAACACTTCTTATAGCTGGCCATAAGCTCAGTAATTGTGTCATAGACTCAGGAGCCTCAGATAATGTGATGCCTGCTAAAGTAGCTCATGCTTTAGGCCTGACTCTCACATGCACTTATGGATCTTGTTACTCCATGGAGAGTAAAGAAGTGCCCCTGGTCAGAAGAATTAAAGATGCACAAGTGGCTTTTGCTGCCTTGCCTGAAAAGAGAGTGTTGGCTACCATCTTAGTAGCAGATATCCCTCCTTCATACGGGATGTTGCTAAGTAGGAACTTCTGCAAAGATGTGGGTGGGGCAATCCAAATGGACTGGTGGCATGCACTCATCCCTGTTAATGGACAAATGAAAAAGTTGATGCCTGAGAAGCAATCTGAATATATTGTGCAAAAAACAGATGATCCTAAAGTAAAAATACTCTATGAGGATATGGGTCATGGCAATTACATGATTATGTCCCCTGATGAAATCCAACTTCCCAGAATGTCACCTAAAGATCCTAATGATATTTGGATTTTAGAGTTTGATGGAAGTTGTTCCTCAGCTGGTTCTGGAGCTGGTGTCCTGCTAGTGTCACCTGAAGGATGCCTACATCCTTTTTCATTTAAGTTACAGTTCGAAAACACTAATAATACAGCAGAGTATGAGGCTCTCATTCTTGGACTGCAAGTGGCCAAAGAACAGGGTGTGAAGAATCTTCTGGCATGTGGTGATGCAGAACTAATTGTAAAGCAAGTGAGAATCCTCTTCCAAGTAAAAAATGGGAGGTTGAAGCATTACCGGAATCAGGTTTGGGATTCCATTGAATTTCTTGATGCTTTCTCCATTGAGGCAATACCTAGGGAGAAGAACAGCAGGGCTGATTCACTAGCAGTCTCGGGGTCACTACTGATTCCCCATCCTGACTTCTCTCAGGATAAGTTCACTATTGAAATGGTCCATCGGCCTAGTGTACCTGACAATACCAATAACTGGCAAGTTTTCAATGATGATCAACATTTGCTTTCCTTGCTGGAACTCAAGGGTAATTTCAAACAACTGTATTTTGAGGGAAGTGACAACCTACCTCGTGAGAGTGAGCCCTTTGACCAAGCAGTCACCCAAGGGGAAGAAACAGATCAAGATGGATGCATCAATCTCAAAGGAAACAAGATTCCTAAAGGTTTGGTGAGTTTGGAGGAATTATTTGATAAACATGACAGGTATGTGAAATCTAAAGCTTCTACTGGACCTCAGCAATCATCTCAGTATGATAAGATTGATATTGGGAATTCTACTGACCCTAAGCTCGTGAACATTGGAAAATGTTGCACAGCAGATGAGAGGAAGAAAGAAATTACTCTTTTAAAGAGGTATAAGGATGTTCTCGCTTGCTCTTATGAAGATTTGAAAGCTTTCAAACCAAAAGATATGCAACACTCTATTCCTCTTAAGCCTGGAATTAAGCCTTTCAAGCAGAAACAGAGGCAATACAACCCCAAAATAGCTGACACCATTTTTCAGGAAATTTAGAAGTTGTTGAAGGCTAAAATCATTTTTCCCATTCACCATTCAACATGGATTGCAAATATTGTGCCTGTTAGGAAGAAAAATGGTGAGATCCGCATCTGTGTTGATTTCAGGAATCTGAATCAGGCTTCTCTGAAAGATAATTATCCTTTGCCTATGATGGATCAAGTATTGCAAGTAGTAACAGGATTTGAAATTTTATCCATGCTTGATGGATTCTCAGGCTATAATCAGGTAGAGGTTGATACTGTAGATCAACACAAAATAGATTTCACTACTCCTTGGGGTACCTTTGCCTACAAGAGAATGCCTTTTGGGCTTATTAATGCTAGTGCCACTTTCCAGAGAGCTATGGATCTGGATTTTGGAAGTTTGAAAGGGAAGTGTATTGTCATATATCTTGATGACCTGACAGTATTTTCCAAGACAAGAGCGGATCATTTTGATCACCTAGAGGCAGTACTGCTAAGATGCCGAGAGCATGGAATTTCTTTGAATCCCAAAAAATCTGTTTTTTTTGTCATTGAGGGAAATTTATTAGGGCACATTGTCTCCAAGGATGGTATTAAGATTGACCCTGAACGAGTACAAGCTATCCAGCAAATTCCTCTCCCAACCAGTAAAAAGGGCATGCACTCCTTCTTTGGTAAGATCAATTTTTTGAGAAGATTCATCCCTGATTTTACAGAGTTAACTTTGAATATTTCTCAGATGATGAAAAAGAAGAAAAAATTTGGTTGGTCTTCTGGAGGAAAGGAATCCTTTGAGGGTATCAAGAGAGCTATCGCTAAAACTCCAGTTTTGGCCTGTCCTGATTTTAGTAAAGATTTCATCATCTATTGTTATGCTACAGATAATACCTTGGCTGCTTTCTTAACTCAAGAAGACTCTAATGAACATGAGCTACCAATCACGTTCATGAGCTATATTATGAAAGATCATGAGTTGAAATATAGTATGATGGAGAAGCATGCTTTTGCAGTGGTTAAAGCTGTTAAGCAGTTTCATTTTTATATCCTCAGCTCTCACTCCATGGTGTTGGTTCCAGATACAACTGTTAAGTCAATCCTCACACAACAAGAATTTGGATCCAAGAGAGGGAATTGGGTTGCTAAGGTCCAAGAGTATGACATTGATATCAAACCAACCAAGCTGGTTCGTGGAAAAGGTCTTTGTGAGCTCATTGCTGAAGGAGCTAAGCATGAATTACTGGAGAACAAAGTTGGCCTTCCTATCGTTCTGTTCCTTAGTTCAGTTGAAGAATGGTATGCTGACATCACCCATTTTCTCACCTATGGGGAATGCCCCTCTCATTTAACTGCCAAAGAAAAGAGGACTGTTAAATTGAGGTCAGTGCAATATGTATTATGGGAAAATGTCTTGTTCAAGCGTGGGTTAGATGGGAGATTTTTGAAGTGTGTGGACAAGGAACAACACAGAAAATTGCTCTCAGCTTTTCATGATCAGGCATGTGGAGGGCACTATTCATCAACGGTTACAGCTCATAAGATACTCTGTGGAGGATACTACTAGCCTTCCTTGTTCAGAGATGCATCCAAGTGGGTGGATAAATGTGAGGCTTGTCAGACCTTTGTGGGAAGACCTAAATTGGCTTCTTTACCTCTCAAGCCAGTTGTGATTGAGGAACCATTTCAACAGTGGGGTTTGGACTTCATTGGTATACTTAATCCTGCTTCTAGTGCTGGTCACACTCATGTACTAACTGCCACAGACTACTTCACCAAATGGGTGGAAGCTATTCCAGTTAAGAGCACTACTTCTGAAGTGGTATGCAGCTTCATCAAAGAGAACATCTTGGTAAGGTATGGTGTACCTAATAAGATTGTAATAGATAATGCTTCGAATTTCTCTTCAGCTGAGATAATGGACTTCTGCTATGGATATGGCATCTCCCTGGCTCATTCTTCAGATTACTACCCTCAGGGAAACGGGCAAGCAGAATCCACTAACAAAAATCTGGTGACTATTATAAGGAAGTTAGTTAATGAGTCTCAATGAAACTGGCATAAGAAGCTCTACGATGCTCTTTGGGCAGACAGGGTTACACCAAAGAGAGCTATTGGAATGTCTCCTTTTCAAGTGGTATATGGAGCAGAAGCTCAACTGCCAGTAACAGTGGAACTGCCGGCCTTGCATCTAATGAAGGCCATTGAAGATACTAGTTTCAGAGATGCTTTGGACAAGAGAATTATGTACCTGCACAAACTAAATGAGGACAGGCTAGAGGTTGTTGATCGGATATCTGTTCACCAGCAGAAGGTAAAGGTCATGTTTGACAAGAAATCTAGGTTCAGAGATTTCAAAGTTGGAGACACTGTGTTGTTATGGGATAAAAGGCATGAACCCCGTGGCAGCCATGGAAAATTTGATTCCCTGTGGCTTAGACCTTTCAAGATCAGACACTTTGTTGGTGAGAATTCCTTTTATCTTGATTACATGGATGGTTCTTCTCTCCCACTTCCTTATAGTGGGCAGTATCTCAAGTTGTTCAAGTCATAGGTGATTAGGGAGTCTTTTGTATATTCTGTACAGTGTTTTTGTTTTTTTTTTCCATTTCTGTTTTGGTGTGTTGTCCTCTGTATTGGTCTATTTTTTTTTTTGATTCCGTTGCCCAATGGATAAGGTACTGGTCTGCTTCCCTGAGTTTGTCTAAGTTCTTGCCTTGTCTCATTCCTTGAATTTATGCCAAGTCATCCCCAGAAGGAGCCAGCTGTTGTCCACTCAAAATTCCCTGCTCTGATGAAGGTAAAAATTTCAAAATTTTGAGTTTAAGTGTTTTCTCTAATGTACCAAGTCGTGAAATTGAGAAAGTTTGCAGTTTTGGGTCATTTTGTATGTATTTCGGGCCTGTCGGACATTTTTGTCCCACCTGTCCCAAGTTCCGAAGTGTTCTCTGTTCCCCGATCGGCCGAAGCACCCGAATCACATACTTCGGAACTTTTTGTCCCAAATGTCCCAAGTTCAAACGGGCCTTTTGTTCCATTTTCGGCTGAAACACCCGAACCGCGTACTTCACTCTTTCATGTCCCAAATGTCCCAAGTCAAAAAGTGCAAGTTGTTCCATTTTCGGCCGAAACACCCGAACTGCGTACTTCGCGTGTTTTCATCCCAAATGTCCCAAAATGCATTTGTGCATCTTCTCCTTGTTTCACCCGAATCGTCCGAGCCGCGTGTTTTGCGCATTCGTGTCTCACATGTCCCAAGTGAACCAAATGCCATTCATACTTAGTTTTCCCGCTCTACCTGAATATGCTGTTTTTTCAAACTGATAGATATGAATGTAATGCGCATTGATCACCCTTCTCTCTCCTCAACGGCTATATAATGAGCAAGCCACCTTTGCAATTCTTACATTGTTTCCATGCTACCCTTGCTCGAACCCTTGCAACCTAATTCCCTGCGCATGTATCCCTTTTCTCTGTAATTCCTCCCCAAATTTAGGTTGCGGCTCTGATACTATCAATATGAAGATCGAAGTCCTGGAGGAGGCTTTGGGAGAACTAAAGAACAGTTGGCAGAAGGGTGAAGCTTTCAAGACACTGGTTGTCTCAGCTTTCAAGGATATTCACTGTCATCTTCAGGATGAAAATTCTAGTGTTTCCCTTTCCTTGCAAGAAATCAAAGCTCAATTCAGAGCTTATGTCAAAGATAATCTATTCAAGGAAAGCTCAATCTCCAAAGAGAAAATGAAGGAAATCTGCTCTCTTCAATCTATCGTTGGAGAAGCAAACAAAGATTATCATACTCATGTCGAGTTTGATAAAGAGATGGAGAAATGTCTTGGATTTTGGACACAGTCTACGGCCAACACGTTAGTCCCTCGTGGCAGAGACATAGCTGAGGCATTAGAGGAATTCAAGTAGCGGATTCTGAAGTCGGTGGGTCCCTCTCAGTGACTAGCCACCTGTCTTCTTCTCCTTGTTCTTTTCTCTTCTTCCCTTTCTTTTTCCGTTTTCTTTGTAAGAAGTTAAGGTATTGCGATTGGCGGTCCTTAACTGTTCTTGGTTAAAGAAGTGGTTACGAAGAGTAACTAATTTGTAAGCTATATAATGGCCTTTCCACGCCATTCTAAAGGGAGGAAGAATTTGGCATATTTTCTGAAAGTGTAAATAGATCATAAAGAAATCAATACAGAAGGACTTTCCATTCTTTGTCTATCTAATCTCTGTTACTCCTAAGCTTCCATTTATTCTCTTTGTGAAGATCATTTGTCTCAAGTTCATTAGTCTTGCTGATTGCATACTCTTCGACTTTGCAAGCACGGTGATCTTGTATAACCAAGAAGGAACTTTGTGTCCTTGATTAATGAGTCTGTGTTATGTTAAGAAACTTTGTGTTCTAACAGATGTTATTTACAGAACTTTGTGTCTTTGAATTCCATCTTATTTATCCGATACAAATGATCTTGCTTTAATTTACTGTGACTTCGCATACATAAAGAATTACTCTGATATCTATAATTCTGCATGTTGCCTTTCTGCTCATTCTCTTCTTCTCATTCCTCTGTCCTTTTGTACTTGAACATCCTCATTGAAAACACTTTCATAATATCCAAGTTTAACCAGAAAATAATGTTTTGTACATTTGTAAATAAGTTCGTTTCTGAATAAGGGAACCTCTCCCATTAAAGAGGAGGGACTTCTTGTCCCCTGACTATTGCTCTTTGTAAAGTCCTATCTGACGACCAACAATACGCAAATGGTTGCACCCCGAAACAACTAAGTCAAGAGGTGGTCAAATTTCCAAGGCAAGATAAAAATAGGAAAAAGCACGGGTTTACATGATTGTCAAGGAAAGCTAAAAATCGAAAAAAGCATGGATAAAGTGCATGCAGGGATAATAATATACTTGAAGATGCATGAAGGAGGAATATACATTTATATAACATGCAGCTGAGGATATTTATAGTGCACTACATAAAGATGGAACTTCCAGAAATAAAGCAGACAACTTATGGAGAATCACATGTTAGGTGTATATTAATATGAAGTACAAGCTGGAAAAGCATGCAAGCTATGCATAAGAGTGATATAAGTTTGGATTAAATCATATAAGTGTTGAAGGAAAAGTTCCCACCTTGTGTATATGTTTGTATATCCATGTAAGAAGTGGGGGCATGAATTAGTTTGAATAGAGTTTGAGTCCATGTATGAGTCATATCTTGCGCATGAGTCTATAAATGGAGGTTGGCTGAACCTAAACATATTGTAATGTATCATGAGTATATTAAATAAAATCCTCCTTTTGGTTGGTGATCAACTATCTTTTTACATGATACAATAGTTCATGATATTCATATGATATGTTTGTACATTATGTACCATGTTTATAGGAACCATATCTTGATTATTATGCTAGAAGGAACTCGATGGATGCCTATACCTATGCATGAGTGAGGTGCCAAAATTCCCAACTATGTTGTGCTGATTTACTATAATGAAACATGACACTACCACACTTCCTTGATTGGAACAAGAACTATAAAAATGCAAATATCATAGACCTAAATTATCTTGGTTTTCTTCTAGCAATTATAGTTTCTCCACATGAAATGTGTATGCTCTAACATCAGCTAAGAAAAACTGAACTTAATTATTGGTATTATAATCAATGATCATATACTTATTTTTAGGTTCATTCTCTATTTTAATTTGGTTTTGAATTCCTCTCCAAGGAATCCACATGTGAGAATAATTAGTTGACATATAACCATTCAAAACCATTTACCAGTCCCTACTCAACAAAATGCCATATGCCTAAGGGATCTCTACAACCTGAATCAGATACATTTTTAAATTCTACGCTCGGATGCTAATTGCACATGAGCATTGAGAAGTTCCCAAATTAATTCTACCTTAGACTTTTTTATTTGTACCACTACCCTATAAAATCTAACTGGGGTAAGGCCAAGTTTCTTACAAATTCTATTAGGTATAATGTTTATAGATGCTCTTGAATTAACTAGGCAGTTATATATTTTTTTACCAAATATTCTAATAGTAAAAAGGAAAGGATGAACTTTAATTTTACTTTTATACAATACAACATTTACATGATAAGTTTTTGGGATCCATTGTTATTATCTAAATATTTCAACAATAAATCTCGTTGTTATGTGATTTGAACCAGCTCATGCAAAGTTATGTTTTATTTAATATTTTTCATGTCCTCCATAATATTGTAACTATTTTTAGGCATACCTGAGATAATTTTTTATAGATTAGAATCATTCCCCTTTAGAGTAGGAGGTTCATTGTTCACCTTTAGATTTGGTGGATTTGTGCTACCATTTTGAGGTATAGATGTAGTGTTGTTATCTATAGTAATCAATGCACAATCACTCTTCTGGTAATGTTGAAACATAAGGATCTCATCCATATTATCCTCTGGTTGATTTTCCTATTGCAATGGAAAATGAAATTTATACACCATCATAGCAGAGCTAGGTGATTTTGTATCATCATATGGGTTAGCTATATCATTTTTATTTGAAATTATTTCTTAATTATCCAATTCACTTTGAAAAAATTCAGATGCATGACAGAACTCTATACAATATAATTCATCATGTTTAGTAACATTGTGAACCCTACACCAATTTGGTAATACAATTTCATATACATTTATTTTTGGCATTTTGTTTTGAGATGAATCTTCTTGGTTATTAGTATTCCTATTAGGGGGCTATTGTTATATATTTGATAGTTACAATTTATTTATGGGTTAACTTCATTTGCATTGCCTACTTTCCTTTGCATACTTATGAAATCTAAGGCCTAGCTTTCTTGTCATCCTTTGGATAGAATCTAATTCCCCTTTAGCATTATCCTATTTTTCTACTTGGGAGAAGCTATTACTAATAGGTACCAGGTCATGGTTATCATTTTTTTGAGGCTCAATCAAGGGTATAGGATTAGATATGCCATGTTGTTTATTTAGAGATATGTAACAAATAAGAAATATGTTTAGAATTGGTCATTGTAAAGGAATTAGGAACGTTTTTACTGGCCTCGGGAAAATAGTTGAGATTTAGATTTTAACAAGAAGTGGTAACATACCCTTAGGGGTAAATTTTCTCATCAATTTGAAAAGTTTCATCATATAAAATAGTCAATGTACTGATATTTTGGGACCTTCTCAAGAAATTTGATGTCATAGGGTCTACAAAATTTTTGTAAATTTCAAGTGCTTAATCATTTATGGGTTTGTATGGTTAGATGGTCAGGTTGCACATATTATGGTATCTAGCATTGAAAGTTCTAACAGGTTCTTGGAAATCCCTTTGTAGGGTGGCAAATCCTTGGTATAGAATAGTTGTACTAGTGATCATACTAAACTGGGAAATAAAGATGTCACTGAAGTCTTTTTAGCTAGTGATTGTGTCTTCTGATAGGTTTAAAAACCAGCCATAAAATGCATTCTTAAGAGAGAAAGAAAATATCCTACAAGCCACATCTTCATGTGTCACATTTATCAATCTCAAAGATGACTTAAATGCTCTAATGTGTTCTTCAGTAGAGGTGTTACTAGCTAGGTCAAATATTGGACGGTACCTCTCTGAGTTCCATATCAAGCCATGGATAACACCAGGTATATTAATGAGATATCCTACTAGTTAGGCCATTATAGGAGATAATGAATAAGAGGGGTTTGTTTTCTTAGGTTGAATAGGTGTTTTAGCAAATTAAAGAATGCTTAAAGGGACCTTTGGGGTATTGGATTTACCTTGTTTGAACATGTTTTCCTACTTCTAGTTAGAGAACCATGAGATAAACCTTTATTAGAGCTAGATCTAGTCACAATTATAGGTGAATCCAATCTATACACTCAAATTAGGCAACTAAACTCAAGGAAATTTCAAAGAATAAAGCATGTGAACTATGATTTCTATAATTGAAATGTGTAATTGTGTGATTATCTGAAAAAGTGGTTCATGCCCTCCTTCTAGTTCTAGATGTTTACTTCTCTCATGTTGATGCAAAAAATTGACACAAAAAGGAAATGATAGGATTTTATGTCCTTCTCATTTTAGAATCACAAATAGTGTGAAATAATGGATGAGTTTTAGGGTATTCATTATTTAGACTAATAATAAAGGGGTTTGATGGATTATTAATCCTTCTAGTACCACTCATACAATGTATTCACTTGATTTAGCTTTGATGTCCTCCTAAACTAAATTAATTTAAGGGCATTGCTCAAAGAAACAAAAAAAAATGAAAAAGTAGTGAGAAAAGAGAAAATTGTTGAAATAGATGTGTTTTAAATGCTTGATGCCCTTAGATGTGTTTTAAATTACTAAAAAAATTAGAAATAATATGATTTCCTTATTAACCAAGAGTACTAAATATAGTTTAGAAACAAATGTAAATGCTACTGATGCAGAAATTCAAAGAATATTTAAATCCTAGAAAAACTAGAAGTTAGATTTACCGATTATATTGATAAATTACATATTTATCCAATTAATCCACTCTATAGTATGCTATGGTGATTTAATTCAAAATTTCACAACACAATCTAAAAAGGATCACCTAGGAAGCAATAAAATATAGATTCAAACATAATAACTCTCAACACACACATTTATAGAAGAAAGGAAAAATGAAACCATGACAATATCAACTCGCATGAGTTAATGTTCAAACTGGCTTGCATTTATTAATCAAAAAATCATATCCTCCTTTTTTGAGAGTGGGAGAAGACATACGTAGACAAATTTGGTTCTTCCCTTTACCACGCTGTTCAAGCCATGATTCTAAAAGATCAAACAGATGGCCATGCAAAACAAATATCCCAAGCTGACTCAAAATGGGAAATACTATGTGAAAATGACATTTTTCACTTAGGTGAGAAAGGATCTAAAGTTTTAGTTCAATTCCTTTGTTCCATTCTTACAAACTAGAGGGAAATGTGATGTAACTAAAAATATTCCCTATTGATACTCCATAATGATGAAAAAGTGAGGGAGAAAGGTTAAAATTCATTTATAGGGTAACAAAATGTTTTTCCTCTTCTACAACCATCATCATTCTATTTTTTTACAAATTTGGAAATGGAAATGTAGATATAGAAGTGTAAAGAAATATACCTTTCCTTCCCTTAAATTTTCACTCTGCATTTTCTTTGTTATGTTGCTTTGGATTTCACTTTTCTTTGCATCACGGATTTGGACTTCAATTATCTTTGTTAATTTTAGAATGAACATGTGACTTTTAGATGTACGCAACTTGCCGAGGTCGCACCTAGACAAAAAAAATGAAATGGATAAATAGAAATAGGTGGAATACATGTGATATGGCTATGAGACAAATCAAGGAAAATGGATATCCTCAATGGGCATGGGGATTATTTTCTCGTTAAGGGAAATAAATGTCTGTATAGCATGTTCAGGTGAAATGAAATGGTCAAGGATAATGGATACAGGAAGGTTTTGATCAATGTCAGAATCACCAAATATTCCTTGAATTGGGTGTGGAACACGTGGAAATAGTCCTTCATCTCTCATGTATTGATCTCCAAAGAGGGTCATGAACATGTAAGAGAAAACGTGTGGAAAGGATGAAACTAAATATTGTGGGATCTAATCTCTATCAGGTTGATTGTGCTAGAGCTTGTTAGCGTTATCCGCTTCATCGTTCAAGGTTATCAACTATGAAATAATTTTGGGTGGAACCATGAAGGTTTGGAATATGAGTTGCCTAAGGTCCTAATGAATTAAGGCCAATTGTGTAAAATTATTTGGTTGCATTATTCTTGGATCACACACTCTTTTTCTAGGTTGTAAGGGGCCTTGGATGGTCACGTGGACAAGAAAACAAAGAATCTAGGGAAACAAACAAAGCACACAAAGAAACCAAAAGAAATTAAGGTCAAGTTCAGGTAACCTAAGCCTCTAAGGTAGCATGAGGAGCTTGTGTTAATGCTTGTCTAATTAAATATGTGTTCCTAAAATAACAAAAGAATGTAAACATATTTAAATAAAAAAATCTATTACTCTCCTTTAATTTAATTAAATATACATGTAACTAATTCATTTAACGAAAAATAAACTAATTAATTAAAATAATGAAATCAAATCTAATCTATCTGTTTTTGTAATTTCAAATATGTTTAAATGAAAGGGAATAAGATAGTAAGGAATATTTGGTAGTGCTCACATGTGTGAGTAACAATATTTGGGATATTATTATATTGAGTGAGTATATTTGTGTGTGAGTTAGATTTTACGTGAGAATAGAAATAGGGCGAGAGATATTATAGGGAAAGAATAAAGGTTGTTGAACAACCCATCTAGATTTAGGGTGAGAGATTTGTGGAGTTGTTATATGAAGTTAGAAATACTCTCCTATATATATGTAACACATAAATTATATGGAATGTTGATTTTGAATTATTATTGAGCTTGTGCTCAGTCCCGAATATGGGGTGGACCTCCACTTTTGGTATCAGAGTAGGTTTCCTATGAGACCTCTCTGAATCTCACCCCACTCATGCTTCGTTTGTCAAATTGATTAGGGAAATGGGTTAGCTAGATCCCACGGACCTCTGTGATCTCATTCCCTTCTTCCGTGCCCATTCATTTGTTGTGAAATCAAGCGGTGCAAATGAAAGACTAGCGGGATACCATGGACCTCGTGCAAAATCTGGAGTTTGTAGCATCCATCCTTCTTGCATATTTTTCAATGGTACTAGCGGATACCACGGACCTCGCAGCGAACCCATTGACATCCACCGTTCATGTGCATTGTCTTTTATCTCTTCAATGTGTACACTCTTTCCATAGTTTTCAATCCACCGTGTTCACAGTTTGCATACCTCAAAAATAAAATAAAATAGATAAATCTATTTTTCAATTTTTTCCCATAGATTTTTTTTTATCACTAAGTTGAGCATTTTACAGGTTTCAAGTTTTTATGCATATCTATATATGAAAAAATAAGACAGTTCCATGCATTGGTGTCCATATCAGCAAGTTAACGTGCTGATCAGTTCCTTCATAACTCGGCTTGATATTTACATAGATCCGGTCGCTTGGTCTTTTTGGTGCATCCACTCTAGTCACAACTTGGCATCCCTTGCTCTTTGGTCTCAAACAATGCGTCAAGCTCATATGGTCGCATATCCATGCTCTCTCCACCGTAGAATATCCAGATCACTGCTAATCGATATTCGGTTTCCTCTCGATCCCTACTTTAATGGTGGATAAATGAATCAATCTTTTCAACTCGTTCGGTTGCATATCTCCCAATATGGTAGCAATATTGTAATCCCTTTCAAACTCTCCACCTAGCTAAAATGCGAAATTTATGGATCTGTGTTGATCCCTTCATCGACCTTGGCATAAGGGCTCAAAATTGTATCAAGGATTCAACTCGGATCACATCATCTCGAGGATCAAACTTGCATCTAGAGTTCAAAGACTACTGACAAGCATTGCATTCTTTTAGATTTTCCCGACTCATGGTGCACACCAATGTCTTATCGTGTCACAACCCCTGTAAAATAATTAGGCTTTCAGGGTTACAGAGTTGCAAGACTGTACAGATCATAACATGGACTGGAAAAGTCCCATGGCTTACCGAGGAAGATGAAACTTTGGGACTGCCCATGCTAGCTGAAAGCTGCAATGGATGCTTCATTTGGTGGTCAAATGGGTCATAATCTAGTATTTCCTCGTTTTAATGTATGGGATCCATATAAGCGGCTTGGAATTAGTAGGGATGCTTCTGAGGAGGAAATTCTGGAAGCTCGAAATTTTCTTTTGGAGCAATATGCTGGATGACAAGAGGAGTACTTGAGTCAATAGAAGCTGCTTTTGAAAAAATAATTCTGTAAGAGACACTTTCACCTCAATTAGATTGAAGAATACTGCCCAGGCGCATCCAACTGAAGGGATTTGGCTCAAATATCTTGAAGCCGTATGATATTAGACTCTATATGAATCCCCGACTCTTTGCAACATCAAGCTGCATCTAGATTCGATTCATCTCGTTATTGAAACATTGAAATCCTATTTAGATACTACCATACAAACTCGACGAGATATCACAAAAATCCTCGTTCATCACAGATTTTTGAAGATCTTCTTGGCAATCTCTCCAAAATAGCAATAGGAATTGCCGTTGATGAAGTCTTGAGTAGATCTCCTTTGGTGGCTTCTATCTACGACATAGGATAATGTTTTTTTTAATGCAAATCCAGGGAAAGAAAAATTTGGTTATAACCTAAGAAGCCATCCATGAGTGAGAGCATCTCATGACCAGCGGTGAGGTTAACCAGTTGATCAAATAATCCAACCTTCATTTGGGATCAAATCTGGTCCTTTTCTTTAGTATTTGTCTTTATAAAAATAGATGATCTAATTTGATGATAAAAAGAGTTATTTTGGTTTAGTTTGGAATGATTTACATACCCTAGGCAAGTTGTATTTTCCCATAGAAATTCATATCTGCACTAAATTATTTATAATTTCTACTACTTGTAAACGTTTTTCCGAAAGGGGGAAGAAATATAATTCTTTTCGAAAAATCATAAAGAGGATTAAATTGTAATTGGATGCATTTTCGGTTGTAACTGACATCCAAGAGTTATTTACCTTGAGGGGGGGCACCTATGAAACAATTCAAACGATGGATGCAACGAACAATGATTTCTCACCCCATGTTAGCACTAAGGGGGGAAATGTTAGGAATATTAGGTAGTGCTCACATTTGTGATTAACAATATTTGGGCTATTATTATATTGAGTGAGTATATTTGTGTGTGAGTTAGATTGTACGTGAGAATAGAAATAGGGCAAGAGATATTATAGGGAAAGAATAAAGGTTGTTGAACAACCCATCTAGATTTAGGGTGAGAGATTTGTGGAGTTGTTATAGGAGTTAGAAATACTCTCCTATATATATGTAACACATAAATTATATGGAATGTTGATTTTGAATTATTATTGAGCTTGTGTTCATTCCTGAATTAGGGGTAGCCCCCAAAAAGACAAATAAATGATTTTAATTAATCTAATCTATGTTTTTGAAGATTTTTTTGGTTTTCTAGAATTAAATAAATGAATGCTACATAGACTATAAAATTGCTTCTAATTAAATAGGAACTACTTCTATTCTAAAATAAAATAAAATAAACAGTGAAATAGCTGGATGTGGCTATTTCCTTGTTACATAATGAATTAAATCTAGTCTAATTAAAATAGATTATTTTCCTAATTTATAATTGTGGATCTAATTTCCTATGGTTCTACCTCAGAATCATGAGAAGATTCGAAAGCTTCTCAGAAGCAATTTCTTCCATGAAACTTCCTAGTTAAAACACTAAATTCTACAGAATCTTTTTTAAATATGAGGAAACTCAAATAAATGCACAAACACAAAATATTCTTCAAACTCACTTCCCTTGAAAATCCACAAAGATAATAAGGGAGGAAGTTGTCAAGAAAATCCTTACTTGTATGTAGGTACAATCTAACTAAATGGATAAAAGAAATCTACATGTGTTTTGACAGTGAAGAAGTAAAAGAATCTGTGCACAATAACTTCCTCTGAATCCTTCCTATATAAATCCACAAGGATGAGATGAGAAGAAATATTCAATGGAAGCTACTTACAAGAAATAAAACTAATTCTAAATTCTATTTCCCTTTTAAAAAGATTCTATGTAACTAGGAAATGAAATCCAATTAATCAAAACAAATCTTTTAGGAATTCAAGTACACCTCCAACCTGGAAATGTAGAACTAAGAAAATTTCCAATGTTGGTTTTGCTTTTGTTGATCCCCTCAGCCTTGTGCTAGTTGGTATGCAAGAAGAAGATGAAGTGATATAGCTAGCTGGTTTGTAGGAAGTATGGTAGTAATGAAGACAAGAGAGTAATAAAGAAAAGGATATGTGTTTTCTTATGTGCTTATTGGAAAGATTTTGACAGGATAATGATGAAATTCCAATTCAAAATACTTCAATCAATGCCTCGGGAAAAAGCTTGGTTTTATAGAAATTTGGCAGGGAAATGGTGCAACACACTTGGCAACCAAGAAGTGCCAAATTACCATAGGAAGGGGTAGTTAACTTAATAAGAATATTAGATAAAGGAGAATAAGTATATACACATCTAACAAGCTCAAAAGTTGCTGATTTGGTCAAGAAATGTGTGAGATGTCAAATTCAGAAGGAGTAACACGCATTCAAAACATGTTGTTAAAGTATTCAGTTAATGTGCATGGAACTGCCGGTCTGCATAGACCGAAAGTTATGCAACCACCACGTAAGTTGCGTAACCACTACTCAAGAAGACTATGGGTTACGCAATCGTCAACATAGTTTCATAAATTAAGGCCAAAATGCTAATGGAAATGGATGAAAAGATACTAGGAAAGTGGGAAAAGCTAGGAAATAGATAAGCAACATAAATCAAAGCTATAAAAATAAGCTATAAGCGAGAAAATTGGACTTGGATACATCATTTAATCTGGAAACGAAATTATCATCATTGGGGATTTTTTACTGTTCCAACAATTTGGCACCGTAAAAATTTGGGTGTGTACATATTACCCCCTCAGACAATCATTTTAGTCATGAGGATGGAAGCCCAACCAACAAGAGGAGAAATGGGTCAGGATCAAGTTAGTTATTTGTATTTGTTTATTTTTACCCTAAAATGTAGGAAATTATAAAAACTAGCCATATGGGGGGTGATTTGTAATAGTTTTGTAGTGAAAATGACCATAAGGGGGATGCCTCATAGGTTTTTCCTTTTATTTTATCTAAAATGATGTATTTTTGTCTTTTTTTGAGTATTTGGGGCCTTAGGGTACGACCCGCATTTTACAGACGAAATTGCCACAAAGATTATGCAACCACCACTTTCTGCAGAGTGGCGATTACACAACCACTACGACGGTTACATAACTCTCAATTAAAAGGTGAAAATGTGTAAATGATGTGGTGATTATGTAACCACCACTTTTCATAGAGTGGCGGTTGCGTAACTATCAAAACAATTTCCAAAATTTGACTAAGTGTTGTAAAATTTTTAGTTTTTGATTGTTTTTGTGAGCTTATTAAGCATCTACATGATTCTAACTTTCCCTTTTTTATGTTCATGGATTCAGGAGAAGTATATAAGATGGAGTAGGTCCCGAGAGTGTGATTGGTTACCTTCAATTTTGGAGGCACTAACTTGGGATGAGAGGGACCTACTCATAGTGCTAGGATTTGGTGGATATTGTAGACACAGTTGGTTGCACTTGATAACCATTTATTGTGTAATCTATTGAATTATTGGGATGCAGACTGAACACTTTCTAGCTTCCTTGAGTTAGATGTGATTGGACAATCATCTTGGAGGATGTCTACTAGATTTTGATGGTTCATGTCACCGACATGAAGCTAGCTTTGACTAGGGTGGGTTTGGATGTTTACGCCCACCGTGGGCTACATACATGGGGGATGCACAAACCCCTAACACTGGTACCAAGCACGAGATGAGATTATTATCAGTTTTCTCTACTCTTATCCCCACCCTACACAAGGACATTATTGGTATCTTAGCCTTGCATTTTATTGGGGACAAGGGTGGGGAAAAGCTACTTTATTGTTGGGCACCCATCATACAAAGTATTGAGTATGATGGCTAGATATATGCATGGGGCATTGAAATTCTAGGAACTACATAACATGATTTGTACAAAGTTGTTTGACTAATGGGAAAGTACCCCAGTCATCTTACATTGGCTATGAGCTAGGTATATAAGCGGATGACCCCCTATCAGAGGGGAATTGGGTTAGCAGATACCAAGGTAGTTAGAGTAGCGAGATGGGTCAACATGACTCCAATCATAGGGTCATATCAATTGGTTTCCACACTCACCATCATGTAGCCATATCAGGACATGACTGGCATATGAGGTGAGAAGACCATCATTTTGACTACATGCAACTCTACATTATAGTTAGTGGAAATAATAGAAGAGTAGAGAATCATCCATTCCTTAGGGTTTCTCCGTAGTTTGGGATACCATACATTTATGCCCTCCCAATAGTTCCCATAGGATACATGGGAATCCAAGAGGTGATAGTTTCCTTGAGGGGAAAGCTAGAGTGTGTAGAAAAAAAATCATTCACTTTATTCATTATTTATCCTAGTCTTATACTACTATTTAGAAGGCTCTTAAGTGAGTAAAGTATTAATTAATCCCACCTTTTGGCCAAATTTTTGTTGATCAAAGAATACTTGGCAAGGATCACATAAGGAGTCTGCACGGGATAGAAGGCCAAGATCAAAGGTGCGGAAGGATAAGAAGGACCCGCACGTGATAGCAAAGTCAGATTTCAGGACTTAGCCGATTTTGAGTATGAAGATCTATTTTTAGGAGATGGCATGCGAAACACATCAATAATGCAGAGATGTGCGTGCCATGCATTATCTATATTTGGAAGAGTGGTTCAAAGTGTCTATGCATGATATAAGCTAAAAAAATAATGGACACTTTAGTTATCTATAAGAGGACTATAGATAGCGCACTTGCATGTGTGGCTATAATTGTAAACGGTGTGTGGCTATCAATAGCATGCAACCTATTTCTAGAGTAGTTAAGCGGTAAAGGGCAAGTCCCCACCCTATATATATGATGTTAGGTGCATAATAGAAGAGATGTAGATATGTGTAGAGATGATTTTGGTATGTATAACAGAGATCAGTGTATGAATGTGTGTTTCGGATCCATACGCGCCTTGATATGAATTGATAGTATTGTAAGGAGTTTCTATATTTATTAATAGATGGAAGATATTGGTTGAATCTAAGTGTTATTCTGTGTAATTGAGTAGTACATGTTAATTATTCAAGCATGATTACTGGTTAAAGCTTGTTCTTTCATAGATCTATGGGTAGCATGCACTGTATAATGATGGATTAGTTATGAATCTATATGTTTCTTCCTTCATCATGTTACCATCCTGTTATAAAAAACCTAAAGAGGGACCTGGTACATTTGTGTGCTTTGGGTGAGAGCTCAGTCTAGGCTAAGTGATGTGCCATCATGACTAGGGTGTTACCTTACAAATTCTAGGCTACATCATTGGTTCCGTTTCCAGGATCTCTTTTTCAGTTGTTTTCAAGATGGTTCGCAATGAAGATGTATCGGTTAATTCTAGCAAGTATTGAGGAATGGATACACAATTTGGAGGAAGAATATGCACAATGGTTCAAAAGTGGATCTGATTTTAACACATGCACTTGGGTAGAATAGAACCTATATGACAACTTATATGAGAGCTTTTTTGTTATCTTTTCAGTAGAATTTTACGAGTGGCTTATGACTTAAGTATCTAAGCGGAATTGGAGATATTGCACACTTTTCTACACACATGAATAATTTCAGGATCTTTATGATGCTGATATGATTTGGACTTGTGCGGTGGATACGTGGTTTCATGGCATTCTAAAAAGTTATATTTTGGAATACTCAATTTTAACGTACTCTTACCTAGAGGTCACTGAATTTCAGTTTTTGAGGTATCTAAGAGGAACATATTTGCATGGAATTCCACTGGTGATCAAGATCTTAATGGTAAATTTCAACCTGGAGAGTAAACTGATGGCTATCTAAACTTCACCACGCGTGAAGGTAGGAATAGGTTTGGTATTAGGATGGCAGACCTAGCGGTAGAAAAGCAGAGAGAGGAAAGGCAGCTTAAGTATAATGAGGCATGCGAGAGGGAAATAGAGAAGAAATGTTCCATTGTAGAAAGTATGGCATTGAGGAGAGAGATGGATCGTGAAGGATTTACAGCTCACGTAGAAGATGTGGAACCAAAGCATCAGGAAATCCCCCATCTTGGAAAACATGATAGAGATCCCTTCTCGACCTCACACAAAACTGCACCAGCAGAGACTACTTGGGCTGCGGGTGTGTATCTTAATCCACCTAGTGACCTAGCCTTTGCACTTGGTTTTTTAGTATCTAGTACGATAAGTAATCAACAAGCTAACTTGGGAAGTAGGAAAGCATGAGTAAGTTAGGGATCAAGTACATCAATGGAAGGAAAAACAACTTCAATGTTATATGGAGGAGCATTCTTAGGCATCTCATCCGCACAAAATGTGAGTGTGTAGAATGTTGGATTCACCTCTGGAAGTTGAGATACCTCATAGACTGTAGGGTTTCAGTATAGTACTACTGTTGGAGCACATGTGAGTACATCTATAGGTCCTACTCCAGCTACAGGCGGAGGATCATGAGGTATAGGAGGTTCTAGTTCTGGTGGATTTGGTGGTTCTAGAGGCAGAGGGAAACCAGGGGGTTCTGTATCAGGTGGTCAAGGTCCACAATAACCACGGAATATCTACATGGAGATGTCTCTTCATCTCCCAGAATATAGAGGTATAGAGGATGCTACTGAACATGTGCATATGTGTGAAATCTTGTGGCACACTAAAGGGATTACAACTGCAGAGCGAAAGGTGAGTCAATTCGCTACTACATTATAGGGGTGCACACACAGCTGGTATAGGAAGTTTGACCCTGATCAAACTTGCATGGATTATGTAGCACTGAGGGATGTTTTCTTAAAAGAGTTCCATATTCCTGAGTTTGAGTAGAAGAGTATAAATGCGCTCAAAGATATCAGGAAAGGCACTACTGAGAGTGTACGTGAGTATGATGCTCATTTTAAGACACTTCTATCTAAGTTGTGTTATGATATCCATGCTATCCAACATGCACAATGGTTTGTTGGAGGATTGATTACACATTTTAGAAGGGAATTTTCACATAAGACATACACAGATCTACGTGAAGCACTAGAAGTAACTTTTCATGCTAAGGTAGTTGGGAGCATTGACACTTGCATTAGTCCATTCTTAGAGGCACATATTATAGCTATGGAAAAGCAGTTAGAGAAGCTATTAGCAAATTTAGCCCATGAAACATGCTCAAGAATTTGGTGTACGGATTGTGAAGTGGAAGGTCACACCAAGGATAGTTTCCCTCATAGATATGTATGCTTGTTGCCATTGGACTGTGAATTTTTCCATTTGAATCATGATGCTAGTCACTGTCCCTTGTTACAATGCATGATAAGGAAGAATGTATCTTTCTTTTGTAAGATTTACAGGTCCATGACCCATGATACTAAGGATTGTTAGTTGATTTGTCAGATCCATGATGCTATAGACATTAGAGTATGACAGACAAGTATAAAAGATAATTCTAAGGGTAGGTATGAGCACCAGGATCAGGATCATAATCAAATGCAATATGACAAGAATGAGGGCCGTTTTGAAGGAGGTTGTGGAAGGGGACATGGATATCGTGGTGGATATGGAGGATGAGACTGAGGTGGAGGAAGAGGAGAGTTTCCTTGTGGAACATGTTATACATGTGGATATTCTAATCACTACAGGCGCGAATGTCCTCAAAATAATGCATGTTATTTCTGCGGGAAGAACCATAGGTATGAAGAGTGCCCAGACTTATATGAGCATCTGAGTAAATAACATAAGCAAGAAAACAAAGGTGTCAGGATAGTTATAATCTAGTGCATGGTAGAAGACTAATGGATGCCCAAGATAACAGAAGGACCTGAGGCATTGACAATAAATATCACTACACATGCTGAAGTTGTGTGCGCATTAGAGGTATTGCACTAGAAGCCTACGATTACTAAGGAGGAGGTTTCGCATGCGAGGTACCCAGATCCTGATCATTAGAAGGAAGTTTACCAAGATACCATGGAAGTGCTAAGGAATATTCAGGGTGAGATATAGTACCTAAAGGAGCAAAAAAAATCATCGGAGACAGTCCAAACTAATATCGATGATCTATGGGAGGTGTGCAAGATGTTGTGCTAGGAGAACATTATTCCACTATTGGGAAGTTGTTTGAAAGGGAACACTCTGTGCACAAGCCTTGAGACCAGATGACAAATACTACATACAAATATTTCTCCAGATACCATTGACTATGAAAAGGAGATTACTTTGAATGTTGTTGTGGATGGGTGGTTGTTGAGTAACATATTGATTGATACAAGTGTGGAAGTAAATGTATTGACATTAGACTCATGGGTACAAATGGGGAGGCCACCATTGCAGCCATCATCTAATGTGTTATTCATGGAAAACTGGACTAAGTCCACTCCCATAGGAGTGTTGAAGGATGCATCTATAACTATACAAGGGGCCAAGTTCACTAGGGATTTTGAGGTATTAGCACTTGTAGAAGTAGACAATTTTCCAACCTTGCTTAGATGCCCTTGGTGTTATGTAAATAATGCTGATTTGAGATTCAATAAGGGATATATCAGCTTTGAAAACAAGGAGGAAAGGGTTGTGATACCTTTAATAGATGGGAAGTCTACACTCTATGTTGAGCCTCTAAGTGAGGAGACTTAAACAGATTCTATGTAGGTGCTATTCAGGACCCAAAGGTCAATGAGCCATCAAAAGAAGGCATTCTACAATGGGAGGACTCTCATTCTATTAGTGATACTATGAGTATTGTGTGTGAAAATTGGGCTCATGGTACATATGAATTAGTAGGGTGCGAGGTGAAAATCATGGTTACACGCAAGAATAGATTTCATTTGATTTGATGGATAAGAAGTACAGTACCTTGGTATACATGGACATAAGATCTTCCTACATTTTTGAAGGCCATGGAAACACAGTGGATAGATCAAGTTAAGAGGAGAGATATGTTAATATATACACTATGTGGGAAAGTAGCGCGCTGGTGGGTAGTCTAAAGAGATAATATTATAAACTGGGAAGAGATTGGAATAGCTTTGTCTACCTAGTTTATGAGGAACAATACACCTACACAAATCTACACTTATCATGGTAATCAACCTGTTCAGCATCAAATTCAACAGTGTGAGAGACTCTGGACAACAGGACAGGAAGCATTGCCACCTTCACTCTGGGTGCATAGATTGTATTGCACACTCCAAGGATGCATATGTGATTGGTATGTATATACAGAACTACATAGAGAAACAGGGAACTAGCAAGATTTGACTGCAGGTATGATCTAGACATTTGACTACTTCTCGACTTAACCTCATGTAGTAGAGGCATTAAAATGTGTCAAGCACTTAACTATGGGAGATAGTGCAAAATAAGATGGGCATATTTAGGAATTATTAGGTGAGACAGATTTCAGAGCATGTTTTGAAAAGGAAGAAGAAATGGACTCTAAACTAATTGAACGTGCTTGCCTTGAGAAAGAGAACGGGAATATGGTCTACATTTTGGAAAACTAGGAAGTTGAGAACCTGGATGTTGAACATTCACATGGGGTGTGTGAGGTCTTGGACAGTGCAAAAAAAAATGTGCGAACCTATCATGAACCCATGAAGACACAGAAGGTGAATATAGGTTCGGAGGATGAGCCTAAGGAGGCCATAATTGGAGATTACTTGTCAGACTCAGAGGTAGAAAATATCATCACGTTACTTTGGGATTATCAGAACTTATTTCCTTGAGGATATCATGAACTTAAAGGTGTGCATGAATCACTTGGGGAAATGAAGATCAAACTTAAGGATGGTGCCCAGCCAGTTAGGAAGAGACCTTACAGGATGAATCCTAATTTGTACGAAAAGGTAAAGGAAGAAATTGATAAAATGTTGAAATCTAGAATTATCAAGCCCCTTGATGAGTCAGAATGGGTTAGCCCAATGGTGATCAATATCAAGGATGACAGATGGATCAGGATATGTGTGGACTATAAGGAGTTGAATGCTGCATGCATCACAAATCCTTTCCCTACACCATTCACCAAGGAAATACTAGGAGTTGTAGGGCACGAAATATATTCTTTCACTGACGAATTTTCTGGGTATCATCAGGTTAGAGACAACATTTACTACTGAATGGGGAAATTTTTCCTATACTATGATGCCCTTTGGGTTAAAAAATGTGCCTGCTATATTCTCGCGAATAGTTGTTCAGGAATTCAAATATTTCATTCACAACTTCTTACAGATCTACCTAGATGATTGGATAGTATACGGGATTATGAAAAACTATTGTGACAATCTACACTTAATGTTTGAATGATGCAGACAATTGAGTATCTCTTTGAACATCAAGAAGTGGATATTTGATATGCCATTTAGGATACTGTTAGGAAATATAATCTGTAAGGAAGGTTTGCTAGTTGATACAACCAAGGTTGCCGTAATTTTAGGCCTGGAAGTGCCTACCAGTCAAAGTGAGGTGTGGATTTTTAGGTCATAGAGGATATTACAAAAAATTTATCGAAGGGTATGCCATAATTGTAGCACCCTTGGAAGAATTACTGAAGGGGAAAGGTACATTTTATTGGGGAGAACCATAGCAGTGCGCGTTTGAGATATTAAAAGAGAGACTACTACCGTGCCCATTTTGCGCTTTCCATCATGGGATAAGCCATTTCATGTGCATGTGGATGCTTCTAGTATGGCCATTGGCATTGTGTTAGCTCAACCTGGTGAAGGTATTATTGATCCTCCAATTTGTTTTGCAAGTAGGAAGCTGACTTCTGCTAAAAGGAATTATACAACTACAAAGCGCAAAGCTTTGTCAATGATCTATGCATTGTACAAGTTTTGACAGTATCTGTTAGCAACATCATTTATGTTTTGTACAAATCACATTGAATTGAAGTACTTGGTAAATAATCTAGTCTTACAGGGGTGCATATGGAGATGAGTGATCCTATTTCAATAATTTGACTTCATAGTTGTGGTGAAGCCAAGGAAAATTAACTCTGGACCATACCATTTATCTAGAATCAATTTAGGAGAGGATGCATAGACAATTGAAGAAACAATGTCGGATGCACAGTTATATAGGTTACAACGCGTGCCCATGGAATTAGATGACATTTATGTCTTTCTATGTATAGGTATGGCACCAGAAGGAATGAAATCATTATAAAAGAAGTGACTTGTTATACATACAAAACTGTTTATGTTAATCAGTGGTGACCTTTACAAGTTAGGACGAGATGAAGTATTACGCCATTGTGTGTTAGAGCATGAGCGCAAGGATATCATGGAAGAAGCTCATGGTGGTATTGCAAGAGGCCATTACACAGGTGATGTGACTGCCTTGAAGATCTTAATTACTGGATTATGGTGGGAGACACTGTATAAAGACTGTAAAGATTATTGTAAGGTGTGTGATCATTGTCAGCACCTAGGTAAACTAGTGCAAAGAGATGAAATGCCTTTGAGACCGATTACTAGTGCCAAACCATTTGAGAAATGGGCCATTGATTTTGAAGGACCTATTTCACCACCCGCGCGCAGGATTGGATCGTGCTATATCATTACTTGCACATATTATCTTACATGGTGGGCAGAAGTAGAACCTATGAAAGAATGTACGACAGCTAGGTTTCTATGGGAGAATGTTCTTATACGATATGGATGTCCTTTAAGCTTGACAAGTGATAGAGGTACACACTTTTTGAATAAGACAATTAGGATCCTATTAGATGAGTTTATGGTCACACACCATAAAACTACACCTTACCATTCTCAGGAAAATGGAACTGCTAAGGCTTTCAATAAAATTTTGGGACAAACTTTGACAAAAATATGTGATGTTAGTTGTTCTTTGGGCATATAGAACAACTTACAAGTGATTGAACAAAGCCACACCATTTCAATTGGTGTTTGGCAAGTAATTTGTTCTTCCTATAGAATTTATGTTACCTTCTTTGCGCATTGCGCGTGCTGGAGGTCTAGCTGATGAACAATATTTAGAAGAACGGATTCAAAGGATGAGCGCCAAGCCATAGCATGGTGGAGTTAGAAGTAGGAAAAGGCCAGGCAGAAGACATGGCATGACAAAAACATAAGAGATAAGAAATTTGAGGTTGGACAAATGGTCCTTCTTTATGACTCAAAGTTTTTGCGCCATCCAGGAAAGCTCAAAGTACATTGGTTGGGGCCATATGTTATCACTTCTATACTTGAATCAGGTGCATGCCAATTAGAAACACTTGATGGAACATAACTATCCGGTTACTTTAATAGGAGTAGGTTGAAGCCCTACTATAAATAAGTCTTCTTGGTGTTTGTAATAAGGCAGTATTGCCATTTAGTTTAGGTTTTCAATTCTATATTTCCTTAATTTATTTCCTTCATTATCAGTATGCTTTGTCAATTTAGTTATTTGTGTAATAAGCATGATTACATGCATAAAGCTAATTATTGTATGAAGAATGTTTATGTGCAAAGGACTACACATAATTTTAGTGTGGGGTTGTTGTAGTGATCCAAGAGAAAGATAGAAAAATACTGAGGGAATTAGAAGATGAAGGGAATAAGCTACTATGGGTGTGATTTAAATCAAAAGAAGATTTCTACTTAAAATATTACCAAGGATGGAGATCAATGAAAGAATAGTATAACACGAGGTAAGTGGAGGCCATGATAGCTACCAAGAGAAGGTGTAGTAATGAGGTACTTGGGCATAGGAGCATGCGCTGAAGAGAAGTTTGTGACCATAGGGTAGGAAGGCACACTAGAAGGTTATAGCTGGGCATGGAGATGTACCATGTGGAATAAATGGATTTAGTCAATGAATGAAGGGATATTTGGTAGGTGAGGAGCAATAAATGCATCAAAATTTGAAAATTTTATATAAGAATGGGATGCAGATTCATTTTTTACCATTGCAACTAAGATTATTTGAGAGAAGAGCCAAGTGCAAAGAGCTGAGTGATCGAGTTAAGATGTGAAGGGTGTGAAATAAAGAGTGATAACCATATCTGTGCTATAATAATCTTATGTCCTCGGTGGTGAAGGGTTTGAGCGAAGCAAGGAGATAGAAAAGAGCTAGGTTATGAGGTTTCCACCTAGGGAATAATTGAATTGAGCTAGGGTTTGATTCGTAGAGTTTCAGGGTTGAAGAGGAGACATTTGCAAGGTAGAAATGACACCAAAGAAGGCATCTGTAGCAGCAACAAAAGAAAAGAAAAAAGTGGTCATCAAGGAAGAAGAGATGGCACCTAAAAGTCATTTTTCAGAGATGCAATAACTAGGAGTTATTGTTGGCCAAGAGTGGGATTCACCCAATAGAAAAAGAAAAGTGAGTGAATATAATCATAGGACATCAGAGAAAAAGAAGGACCTCAACTCCTTGCTCATGGTTAGAACAAACAAACACATGGTAGATGACATGTTAGTATATGATGATGTGGGTGAAAATATTTTGAAGAAAATCGGGATAAATCAGTTCATATGAGCTTCCATATTTTGGGAAGTATGAGCCCTTGTACTTGTGGCTCATGAATTTTGACTACGCTTGTTTCATCAGTGCTAGGTCTGAAGGCCAAGGGGTGAAGACATAAAATGTGACCTTACAGATAAATCCATGATTTTAAAGACCAAACAGGAGTTGGGATACATGAAGGGTCTGTGTAGAATGGACATAGACAAATTCAAAAACTGTCTAGTTGTACAAGCTGCAGCACACCTTGTTACCAAATTGAATGATCAGGAGTGGTGGTTGTAAGTAAACACTATGTGGTTGCATGTAGCGGCGAAAGATGGTGGAAGGGGACAATCTATAACATTGTGGGCTATATTACAGAGAAAATAGTTGAAGAAGCATGCACATGAGGGAAGATCAACTTTTGGGCTATTCTACTATCACTGGTCTTCATGGAAATTGGAGTACCAGATGGACCAAAGGAGAAAATATGGGGAATACTCCATGGAGAAAAAGTCCCCAGTTGAAAGATTTAGAAAATACCTATGCAAGGGGACCATGATAGATGAGGTGAAACAAAGGGTGGAGAAGTGGTATGACAGGCTCCGCGTGACATTTGGGGAAGAGTGGTGCATCCCAAAGGACCTACCAATAGTGGTAGGAAAACAATTTCAGTTTGTTGTATACCAGTATTTCTACATCACATGTTTTCTAATAAAGGATGGAGCTTGGAGCCCTTGGTGCAAGTTACCTTACGCATTCACTAGAAGGTATTTTCAGGAATCTGTTCATAGGTTTACCGACATGCGCAGACTAAACTTCAATGCAGACAAGGTAGACTACGACTACCACACATTACAGAAGAAGTGTGTATATCCTAATAGAAGTACCTATATAGAGAGAATCATTCTAGAGGTTCTGAATATCAAGCCAATAAGCTTGGTTGTAGCTGATTTGGGTGGGTAGCATTGGTGTATCTCTAGTTGAAGCCAAAAATGGAGAACAATAAATATGTGGAAGGTGAGCTCACACTTCTAGCACCACCAAAAGGGAAGCATATAATGGAGAATATTCTAGCACCTAAGCCCTCAAAGAAAATTGAAGTTTAGGATGAGGAGGAAGATCGCAAAGATAGTGGTAGTTTGAAACATAGGGGTAGGAAACATCCTACAAGTTAGAGAGAAGCTGAGCGTGATGTTACACCACCTTAGCCACAAGAGGGGGATGAAGAGGACTTGAATGTGGTCCAAGGGGAGTACAGGTTTAAAAGGGTATTTAGGAGAATAAGGACCCAAGCTACTACCCCAACCTCTATGCACATATCACCCCAACTCTCCCCATAGAAGGAAGAAATCACGTAGAGAAGGAGGAAGCTAAAGTTGAACGAGGAGGCAGAAGAGTCTAAGGAGAGCACGCCTACATCTCCTACACCCTAAGAGCATAGAAAAGAAAAGGGTGAGGCATCAAAGGAGAAGGACGAAGAAGAGAAAAATGAGAGGAAATAGCTGTAGAAGTTACTCAAGACATGGAGATGCAAGCTCCAAATTTTGGAGGCTAGATTTCCTAAGCAACAGAGGTCTAGAAGGGTGAGTGGAGAGCACATTCCACCAGCCATGGGGTATGTAGAGGATGCAAGAAGGATTGTCCATGCTTTCTTCTAGAGCACGATAGCACATAAGGATCTATTTGGTTGGGAGTTAATGGATGAAGATATGGTGACCATGCAAACACGAAAGCAACTATCCTGGTCGATTCACACCCACATGGATGAGCCTGATTTTTGATGTATGCAAAGAGTCATGCATTTTGAGGTGACTAAAGAAGGAACCTCAGGCTAGACACATGACAGTAAAGCCTACTGTCATGTCAGACGAGCAAGTCAGTAATGCGTTGGTGAAAGTTTCAGGGGGAGGTGGCCAAAAGGAACATGGATAAATCTACCACAATCAAAGCACTGTGTGAAGAGTTGAAGATGAAGGATGTATAGATAGTTCACATAACATAGGAAAGGGACTCCACATAGAAGAAGAATGAATTATTCATAAGCATCGTAGAGGAGATTGGGGATAATGTAATCAAAGCAAGGCCACACTTGGAACCCAAGGTACCAAAAACATTTCCTTTAGCGATACACTATGTGGGGAAGTTGGTGGACTTGGTGCTCAAAGATGAAACTCTACATGTGCAAGCACTGGAAGTATCATAACAGGATGCCAAATGGGAGAAAGCATATGTGTTGAGGAAAATTGCATCTTATGAAGGGCTGTTGCAGGCATTATAAGAAGTGTTGAAGAAAGTAGACCAAGCTTTGAATATATGCATAGCTCCAGATGCTCTCATCAACATTAAGACCTTGGAAGGAGAACAATGAGGTCCAAAAGGCCATGAAAGATGAGACATTGGGCAACGCAGAAAGGTTTTCCATGGTTAAACAAAAGCGTGAGGCCCTAGCAGCAGCACAAGAGCTACATAAGACTCGGTTGGAAGAGCTTAGAAAGATGATTACATAGAATATGGACATGTTGGAAGGAAGGATGACATCCATGTCTAGTGTTGTGTTGATTCTACAAAATGAGAAAGGGGAAATTGCATGGGATGAGTTGGAATCCATAGCTATGGACATCCCAGAGAAAGTGGAATAGGCACTCACTGAATGGCAGGATTTGGAGACTATAATAAAAGAGGATTATCTAAAGCTGATGCTACAAATTGATACAAAGAAGGTTGCTTAAATAACCTCATATAAATTCTTTATTGGTCCACATTCTTCATTCTTATTCTTTCCTTCAAATTTTGGAGATAACCATTGTTGGGATGACAATGAGATTAGTGTGGGGCAATGTTGATCAAAGAATACTTGGCAAGGATCACACAAGGAGTCCGTGTGGGATAGAAGGTCAAGATCAAAGGCACGAAAGGACATGAAGGACCTGCGCACGATAGGCAAGTCATATTTCAGGACTTATCCAATTTTGAGTATGAAGATCTATTTTTAGGAGATGGTGTGCAGAACACATCAACGATGCAGAGATGTGCATGCCATGCATTATCTATATTTGGAAGAGCGGTTTCAAAGTGTCTATGCATGGAGACAAGATAAGAATAGAATGGACACTTCAGTTATCTATAAGAGGACTATAGATATCGCACTTACATGTGTGGCTATAATTATAAATGGTGTGCGGCTATCAATAGCATGCGACCTATTTCTAGAGTATTGAAGCGGTGAAGGGCAAGTCCCCACCCTATATATATGATGTTAGGTACATAATAGAAGAGATGTACATATGTGTAGAGATGATTTTGGTATGTATCATAGAGAGTAGTGTATGAATGTGTGTGTTGGATCCATACGCACCTTGATATGAATTGATAGTATTGTAAGGAGTTTTTATATTTGTTAATAGATGGAAGATATCGGCTGAATCTAAGTGTTATTTTGTGTAATTGATTAGTACATGTTAATGATTCAATCATGATTACTGGTTAAATCTTGTTCTTTCATAGATCTGTGGGTAGCATGCACTAAATAATGATGGATTGGTTATGAATCTATATGTTTCTTCCTTCATCATGTTATCATCCTATTACAGCAACCCTAAAGAGGGACCTGGTACCTTTACACACTTCAGGTTAGCGCTTAGTCTAGGCTGAGTGATGTGCCAGCGCGACTAGGGTGTTACCTTGCAAATTATAGACTGCATCACTTTTTCTTATATTTTATTTCTTCATTCCCACATATTTTTCTATACTTATCCACTTTTTTCACAAGTGCCCTATCATTCCAGCCCAAAATGAAGGCACCCAGGCTTTAACTAGGGTGCCCCAGGGTGCCCTTGTTATGATCCTAATGTGCGGATTTCACTAATGCCTCAAGGTTTTGGTGTAATGGTTCATTACATTTGGTATCAGAGTGACCACCCGTGTTCAAATCCCACTTAGTTGGTTACGTCATGTAGTCAGGGCCTGTGGGGCACCTAAACGTCGATGAAGCGGGGGCTCGAACGTATGGGAGGTGCGGGCACAAACCTAGCCTGAGATGGGCTCTATGGAAGCATGGTGGGATGTTATGATCCTCATGTGCATATTTCACTAATGCCTCGAGGTTTTAGTGTAATGGTTCGTTACAGCCCTGGTCCCACCTTGGGCACCTCAATCTATGTTTCTCTTTCCCACTTATTTTTGGGGGCCTTTCTAGCCATTTTTCATCTTTATCCTTTTCCCAGTCGGCCATGTAAGGGTTGATTACAAAATGAAGCTTGAGAACCCTATAAAAAAAGTTATAAGACCATAATAAGGGTCCTAGCGTAACATACTACTATCAATCCATCTAGTGTTTCATCCACATAGTGTCATGCATCAAGGCCAGAAGATCTACATCAACACACACAACATAGTGGGAGGGATTCCATTCTATTCCATGCACACATGTTACTACATTTTCTATAGTTACAATTGGTCATTACTTCACCAAGTGTGACTGACACAAGAGCACCTAGGGCATGACATGTAGGAACTCTCCAACACTACATCAGGGTCCGAAATGTAGTGCAATGATCAGTGATAAGACCAATAGTTTTGTGGATTAGGTCAATCCGACCCATTCATTTTACATCTTTTTTTTTCCCTTAGGTTTGATACTTCCTTATGTATTTCAAGTAGTTAGATCATATCTTCCATATCTCGCCTTCACAGTAATTCTGAGTGATTGTCTACACCTCCATTTTTTTTCCAGATTTGTGACAACCTCTAATAGTCTCTTTGAATTATATAAGCCATTTGATTTCCGTATCTTGCATATTTAGGGGTTTGTTTCAATTAGAATAATTATTTACTACTATTCCAAATTATTTTAGTTTCATTTATACAATTTTTTAGTCCTCTTAATTAGATTAACTAGTGGCTATAATTTCATAGTTTAGTTCCATTTTTGTTAATCATTTTGGTGAACCTATTTTTTCATAGAACCTTCTAGGGTTTTTCAATTTCGTTTAGCCATCATGAATATTTCCATCAATGAATATCTGCTTACCCATCTTGATTTGCTTCATCGTGTTCAAATCCTCTTTTCTACTACCCATGTTTCTGTTGATATGCTTCCAGACTCCATGTATGACACATTTTTTTATGCCTTTTCCCAATACATAGCATTCCAGTCTAATCCTCTTGCTGGCATTCACCCCTTTGACAATGACCCACCACTTTACATCATGTCTTACATCTAAAATGTTGTTGTCAAGTGCACTCTTATTGATAATGGATCTGAGCTTAATTTGTGCCCTATGTCCTTTCTCCAAGCCTTAGGTTTGTCTTCTCATGACATTATCCATTCTCCTATCTCACCTTTTGCTTATGATGGTACAATCTATCCATGTCTAGGCCACGTTACTTTGTGTTTCATTGTAGATCCTAAGACTATTCCTACCATCTTCTTTGTCCTTGATTTTCTCATCTCTTATAATTACCTGCTAGGAAGGCCATGACTTCATGTCATGCAAGTTGTAGCTTCTACATTCCACCGTTGTGTCAAGTTCTTACATGAGTGTGTTGAGTATACTATCTTCCAAGATTGCAATCCATTCCAATATTGTGTTCATGACCCTAACACTATTCTTCCTATCCCTCACATTGATACCACTGATGAGCCTCATCCTGTGAATGACCCACCTCCTTTACCACCACTTGAGGGTGTTATTTTTTTACTATATCCTATCCCTTCTACACTACCTCCTCATACAACTATTATTCTATATCAACCATCTATATAACCCCCACAAAATATCATCTCCTCTTCATCTTTACAATTAGTTGATACCCACTTTACATGTACACTCTTCATACATGGTTAAAATTGGGAATATGTCCGATTTAATTCTATTTACAATGTCACCATATGTTTCCCTACTGGTCTTGCTCATCTTGGTTTTACTTTTGACAAACTTCAACCTTCTACCTATGCTCCTCATCTATACTATGGCTTTGTCACTATCACTGCTACTTATGGTTTGCGTGTTTTTCATCTTATAGTCTATATACCACATACCCCTTGTTCCTCTCCACTCACATTAGGGGATTCGTGGCATACTTACATTAGTGGCACATTAGACCCTAGTCACATTGACATTTCATTCCCTATGTCATTCAGTCATGTCCTCATTTGCAATAGTTCCTTTCTTGGCTATTCACATAACTAAACTCAATGGTATGCCCATAGGTTCCCACACCCACCATTTATTGACGAAGAGTATGCTATGGGCATGTACAATCTACGCCTCACAGGATCCTTGCATGATCAACTAGATACTATTGTTTACCATGTCACTAATGCTTTGCCATACGACTTTGACCATGAGGATGACGATATTCTCGATGACTTTACATGATTTTTGGGCACATACGCATGGGAGGCATAGCCATTAAACAATCCCCTCTCCATCATATTACTGTAGCTACATATCTTATCTTTTCATTCTCATTCATTCATTTCTTTGCATATAGTCATACTTATCACATGTCATAGAATTGTCATTACCTGATGACGCACTCTTGTGCTTCGGTTCACACTTGACTGTTGAGGGATTACCACTACATTGAACCCCACACACTACACTATAGGTTCTACAAACTTATATTCTATCACATACATCGCACATCCTAGACCATCCATCTTACACATATTATACTTCCTACATCATCCTATACATCCCTCATCTATTTCTACACATCATCTATGTCATACACACTAGACTAGTCGTCATATAATCAACATCTATTTTTTCATCTCTTTCATATATTCCACATTCATGCTAGGTTACATTACATATGGTTATAACTTTCCATGTCATCACTACATATTCCATATACACACCCTACATTTTTTACATTATATGATTCACATAGCACATTTGTCCATCATATACTTTCTATATACTACAATAGCTTCCATTATATATGAGTGTAATTCCATTTATCATCCTTACATATTCCATTCCTATATACATCTATTAGTGAATTACATACATTGCATTGGCCACACCATGCATTTACATCCCATATTCATCACTTGGTCAATTACACTACGTTATCTTCTATGCGCTGCACTCACTTCCCTATGACACACTTTAGTTCCCAGATCCATTCTCGACTATCAAGGGTTTACCGATTAAAATGGACCTTACACTCATCATACAACATTACCTCCTACAATATATTTCTCAGAGGACATTTCTAGCGTTAGTGGCATATACCTTAGGTTACATTTTCACCTATTTTATCATCTTATAGTGGTATACGCTTTAGGATAAATTACCACCCCTGTTATCACCGTGCAGTGGCATATGTTGTCAATTTTTGTGCCCTCTTGGATAAAAATTGGATAATTCCCTACAATCCATTTTTTAGCTGTTGCGGGCATAAAAAATGATCTAACTAATAAATTATGTCTTAAGGGGTCATATTGTGTTTTTTTCTACCTTCCGGTTAGCTAAAGGATCCCTAGAAGGTCAAAAATGAAGGACAAGGTCATTTCTTGAGAGGCTAAGATACATCGAGCTAATTTTAAACTTGAGATGACAGGTGTGTAGAGGTTGGCTCGGTTCCAAGGAGCTCGGTGAAGAAATAAACAAGAGAAGTATCACAGGCTTAAGGCTACTCAGACGATCCATAAGGACCGATTTTTAGTCCTGTAGTGAAGTGGGAATAACTCGAACTCACATGAGTTAACATCTCAGATGGAGTGAGTGACGACCTTAATGAATCAATAGTTTTTCAATAAGTGAGCTCACGAGAAAGGTATACTTCAATGTCACATCAAACTCTGTGAGATAAGTAAGGAGCTCATCATGGTAACATTACAGGTGATTAATTGATAGTGGAACATACAACTCGGTCAAGGCTAGAGTATATGGTGTAAGTGAATAAATCACCATTGTATAAGAAGCTCAATGTCATGTAAGTGGTAGCTTGTGCTCATATAAAAAGAGGCATTCCAAATGGAGTTTGTGTCTTAGCTAAGCTACTTTGATGAGAAAATAAATGACCAAATCAATGAAAAGGCCATCCAAAAAAGTATTTGCAGAATAGGTATGAAGCACCTTGGGTTTCCTGATTCATATGAGTTAAACTCATAGACATATCCTGCAGAGACACGGTGATAAAAGGAACTCAGCCATAGTTGGGTTATAAACAAGTTGTGCAGAGAGATCAGGACCTTACAGAATCAATAAAGAACTTGATGGAGTAGCTCGTGATGAGAATCAAGGGATTAGCTAATGTCATTACAGGAATTAGAAATGAGCTCATATTGAGCCAACTTAATGATAGAGAGCTCGGCCTTGACTGCTTTCGGAAGTAAGCTCAGTGGTTTCTAATAGGGAGCCAGAGATCTCATAGAGCCAATTTTGGTTGGGATAGTTCGTGGATCAAATTGTATGACTTGGTGAGTGAGCTGAGGGATATGCTCGGGAATGTTGAGACCACATCCAAGGCTGAGCATTCATCAATTCAAGAACATGGTGGAATGCGAAAACCTACTGGCAGAGTTGATATACAACTTGACGTTTGAAGCAATGAAACAACTCATAGGTGATAGTTGAGTTTGTGAATATGTGAAAAATATAATTCAAGCCCTAACGAGCCAAAGTTGAGGAGCTTACAAGAATACATCTAGGGAATGAGGAAGCTCCTTAGGGTGTTATAGAATGGCTAAAGTGCAAATATAGGTAACTCGATTGCATAATAGCACTATGATCGGTTGAGAACTCAGAACACTGAGTTAAAATCATGAACTCCAAGAAACATGGTGGCTGAGTTGCTCATGGATAACTAAGAGATCAGGAACTTGGTATTATAGCCTGTCGAGCTTGAGCCTAAGTATGGAGACTTAGTGTTTGATTTTATCACATGGGTTAAAATTGACATAGGATCGAACGGGGGATTGATTGGTAGCCCAGAGAATTGGAACTAAGTGAAGAAAAACATGAAGAATGAACCTGTGAGATCGATATATTCCAAGAAAATTGTTTGATATATCAGTGAGCCTTACAATGATGGGCTTGGTAGTGGGGAAACATCATTGCATCATGATAGAGCTTGTGAGATCATGTAATGAGATTCTAGTAAGATAGCGATGATATTTCTCTCTAACATTCCATATCGGGCGAATCATTGTATGTCTCGGTGAAAGGAAAACAAACGGTCTCGAGCCAAGTTAGTTGGAGTTTAGTTCAGTGAGCATAGGAGGATGGTGTACTGAGCTTGACATTAAACTTGGATAAGAAAATAAACAAGTACATGTCCTCAGAGGAAGCTCATAGATATTTCACTTGCAAAACCAAGGCATATGTGCTCAAGGTTGGTTTAAGGAGAGTTGTGTCAGGGACATAAAGCTCGGCTCGACATGTGGGTAGCTCATCGATTCTTGGAGGAGATCATGAGCTTGTTGCACATTTACATGGTCAACACATTTCAAATTGGTGGTCTAAGAAATATACACCAAAGTCATCTCGAATTCGGAAATTAGAGGCATAAAGTAGGGGTGAGTAGGATTGAGCCACAAAATTTGCAGGGATAATACGGAAATGGGTGAAATCCCTATCAAAATGAAAAATAAATTTAGAAACTTTGCGTGAGATGATGCCAAGACTTTTTTTAGTTACAGGATTAGGTTGAATATGTAAGGCAGCGGAAGGTTCACTGATGATGTTTTAAGGAAGAGAGAGGATGTTGTCACATCAAGTGAACCTTAGGATGGCTTGATTAGGAATTTTAACCAAGCCGTAGTAGTGGTGAATCATGAAGGGTGATTTATAGCTCAATTCAAATCCATAGCATAGAATAGAGCTCAGATCGAGCTACTCACAAGGTAATATAAAGGAATCAAATTTGAATACATTGGAAAACTCATATCTATTTCAAAGCCTGAGGAATTAGGTCACTATGATGGAACTGAGTTAACACTCATACGATTAAAGAAATGGTTGTAGAGTTATCCCTCAATCATGTTGAATTAGATCTAGGGTGGCACATTGAGTGGATTCAGGGGAGAACTTGGAGCATAGCAATTTTAGTTGGAAAATTGATGCAGGAGCATCAAGTGTCAAGACAAAATAAGGTCCCATGAAACCATTAAGCATGTTAGAAATGTGTATTTGAATTCAAATGTGTTGTAAAAGCACACATGTGCTTGTAAAAAGTCAGTATATGTTGTAAAAGGGGAATGAGTACTTGTAAGAAAGTTGTAGGAGTAAATTTGACATAGTAAAAGAGTAATATTGGAAAAAATAAAGCCATGTAATCTTGTAATAGTTGTCTTATATGGATTACATGAGAGCATTAAGGAGATATCCACGTGATTTCTATGTAGAGGAAGTTGTTGAGTCTTCTTAGGAGTGTGAATTGGCCTAGGAGTCAGTTTAGGTGCTTGTTAGAGTCTATTACTTAGAAAATTGAATACCTATTTCATAGGTGATTCATGGAAGATGAAGGAGGTAGAACAGAGGATTCTCAGAGGTTGAATAGATGTATGAATGGTGCATGCAATGTATGAGGTTTTAGAAAGATGGAAAATCGACCATGTTGAAGAAAATTAGCTTGTTTTCAATGCACTGTGCACAAGAACCCTGGCAGGACAGCAAGATAGAAACCCTCCATGACATGAAAATGATGTAAATCTCGTGATTATTAGCATGGAAAGATTCTACAAGGTGATGTGGATCACATTGGTATTTTTTGTATGTTTTGAAAATGCATAATTTGAGTTTTATAGCAAATTGAAGGCTCTCTCCTGGCCTGATCTAGAGAAAATAGCATAACTTTTTACTGCATGGATGAAATTACTTGAAAATTTCAGGGTACCCTCTGTAATTACATGATAGAACTACTGTCAAAATTTCAAGGATAATGGATCTGTATCGCTCAAGATATACGTGACTGTTTTTTTTTGAGTTATGACAAGGAATACACAGTGTACAGTGGAGAGAGGAATGAAAGTGCATGAATGGTCATAACGTGGAATCAAGCCACTAAATTTTGTATCAATCATCTTGATGAAATTTCTGAAGTGGATCCATCAAGCTACAGGTGAGATCAAAGTCCCTAAGTGCCTACTGTCATAGCTAGGGTCAGAATAGGCCTGATTTTTGTATGCTACAGCCATAAAAGAGGTGATAAAGGAAAACCTAGATCTAGGACAGCATAATGGAACTCATGAATATCTCAACCATTGTGAAGGGAGGTTTGTTAGCTGTTGGTATGCCCTGGGAACCAACTAACTGAGTATTAAGAGTTTGAGTTGGATGCTTTTAGACTAAGTTCAGTCTTGAGGGCAGAGTATTGGGACTACACACTAGTAGAGAGATGCTTGAACATCCATAAAGGAACTTGAAAACATTGGTTTGTTGTTTTGGTCATGTTCAATCAATTAAGAAAGAGCTTGTGACTGTAGTAAAGAAGAACTCCATTGGGAGTAAAGTGTATGGTAAGAAAATATCAAAAGGTAACATGTGCTAGATACCTTATCAATAGATTTTGCATCTTGGGACAGTCATGTATATGAATGTAGGAGCATTACATATCTATTTATACATTGTGTCTATGGTCACAAAATGAATCACCGTAGCTCATCTATGATCAAGGAAGCCCTTTAAGGGTTTTTCTTTCATACAAAACATGCATTAGGCCTCCATAGACACCAAGGGGCTATAAAACATGTAAATGGTGATCCTCAAGCAGGGGTTGGTTGGAGTATTAGAGTAGGTTCAAGCTCTTGATTATATAGTAAAAGCAAATTTTGATATTGACCCCTGCATCATTTGGTATCAGAGCGAGATAGGAGATCAAAGGACAGCCATAACAGGAAACAAAAAGTAGATCCAATACCAAGGAGTTCAAGGTAACAAACACATGTTTTTCAAGCGATTTATTTCTATAATTTTCAGAGAACTCCATATTGTAAAGTTTTTGATTGAATCAGTCATGGAGGTAGGAGCAGTGTGTGAATTGGTTAAGTTCCTAAGCTATCAAAAGGAACAAGAAAAGAAAGAGAAAAAGAGGAAAGAGGAGAAGATGAGAAGAAGATTGGAACTTCAAAAAGAAATAGATGAAGTGAAGAAAGATTTGGAGAGAGTGACCACCATGTGGTTACAGTTGCAGGAAGAAGAGAGCCATCAGAGTGGCCTAGTATTGAAGAGGAAGATGAAATGGCCTGTGAGGTCATTGGTGAAAAGAGATAGAAGGCACAAGGAGGATGCCTTGAGGAAGAGAGAAGAGTTTCTAGATGAGCAATCAAGAAGAGGTGAAAGAATTTCTCATGATGGAGAACAAGAAAGGAGAGAGAAGTGCCACAAGAAGCACTCAAGGAAGGAAGAGAAAGAGTGCTAATAAGAACACTCAAGGAGACATTTTTTGTCTCTAATTATGCTATCTAATATTGTGTTTAAGAATGTGTATGCAGGTATGAAAAACCTCAAAGAGAAGATCAGAGGAAAGACCTTGAAGGTTGTAAGAAATGGGTCAAGCAAAGCACCCAGAGAAAAGTGTGAAGAGGACAGCAGAAGAGATCAAGTTATGAGATCTCATGTGGGGGAAATTTCAGACCTACCACACACTAAAGAAGGACATGGAAGAAGAAAATGAATTCCATGACACTCAGGAAACCATTCCAGCTGAGAGAAGAGAGAAGACGAGTAAGAAAGATGTACTTACAAGCCAGAGAAGCAGAATCAATGAAACAACCATGCTAGGGAACCTTAAGAAGGTAAATGCAATGATGAATGCTGAATCTAATTATGAAATATAAAGAAGAGATTGCAGATGTGCAGATGTATACAAAGAGGGACAGCAATGAGTACCCCAAAGCTCATACCCAATCATGGGTACATAGTGCCAAAATGGATCAAGAAGCCAACAGACAAAGAAAAAAATGTAGACCTCAAGCAAGAAGAATGCATGATGAACCATGGGCATGCCAAGAAGAAGGCCAAAGAGAGATGGTATAAAAGATAATGCCTCAAAACAAGGAGCAGATCACAAGAAAGATAGAGCAAAAATCATATATCAGCCTAAATCCATGCAAAGCAGAGTATGGGGTAGCCAAGAGCATGAAAGGATTACAATGCAAACATAATGAGCATAAGCACATAGCTGGGGCAGCAGTGAATGGAGAGAGATCACCACAACAACATAGCTCAAGAGAGCAAAGCAAGGACAGTGATGAAGCACCCAAGAGGACAAAGGAAATTCCAAAGAGAACAAGAGAGATGGAAGGTAAACAAGTGACATGGGATGTTTTGAGTAATGATGCATTTGGTTCATTTAATGAGACTAGTAAAAGGCGCATTGAAACATGGAATGAAATGAAGACTGGCATGCAGCGAATAAGGTTGAAAGAGCATGAAGAATTCCTATGCATGAAAGAGAATATAACTAAATATGCTGATCCAAAACAGAGATTTGAAGGAGAAGGGGCAATCTTGTCCTAATTTTGATGAAGCAAGCACAGACATGGATGAAGAATCTTTGAATAGAGAGCTAGAGAAGATAGATAAATTGTTCAAATCCATCTAAAGAACTGTATGAAAAGCTGAATGAAGGTGGAACCATGTTGTACCAGATAGAGAAAGAGGTAATGCAAGAAGAAAACGGAATGGGGAAGGCCAAATTGAACTTGGTCATTGAAGAAGCAAATAGAGAAAAGGAAGAAAAAACAGTCAAGAGACATTCAAGGGGCTGAATGGTCTCAAGTTTTTACATCTAATCTTTTCTTTGATGTTTTGAATGCAGGTATAAACTATGTAAAATCTGAATGAAGTTACCAAATCAACAAGCAACCTCACGAAACAAGAAAGTCAAGAAGAGCAAGAAGAATTTGAAGGACATGAATCCTAGTGAAGCATGGAGATGGGACTTGTACAAATGAGAAAGAGACAAGAAAGAAGTTATATCAGAGGAGAAAGAGAAATAAGAACAAGAAGGACAAAGGGTACATGAAGAAGATGCACACACAAAAGAGACAATGGGATCCAGGCATCTAGAAGGAGACAAAGAAGGAAGAAGACACTGCTGGAATGAAGAACAACTCCTTTCTAAAGGGGTTAGAATGATGCAGGAGCATCAAGTGTCAAGACAAAATAAGGTCCCATGAAACCATTAAGCATGTTAGAAATGTGTATTTGAATTCAAATGTGTTGTAAAAGCACACATGTGCTTGTAAAAAGTCAGTATATGTTGTAAAAGGGGAATGAGTACTTGTAAGAAAGTTGTAGGAGTAAATTTTGACATAGTAAAAGAGTAATATTGGAAAAATAAAAGCCATGTAATCTTGTAATAGTTGTCTTATATGGATTACATGAGAGCATTAAGGAGATATCCACGTGATTTCTATGTAGAGGAAGTTGTTGAGTCTTATTAGGAGTGTGAATTGGCCTAGGAGTCAGTTTAGGTGCTTGTTAGAGTCTATTACTTAGCTAATTGAATACCTATTTCATAGGTGATTCATGGAAGATGAAGAGGTAGAACAGAGGATTCTCAGAGGTTGAATAGATGTATGAATGGTGCATGCAATGTATGAGGTTTTAGAAAGATGGAAAATCGACCTCTGTTGGCATGAAAATTAGCTTGTTTTCACATGCACTGTGCACAAGAAACCCTGTAACAAGACAGCAAGATAGAAACCCTCCATGACATGAAAATGATGTATAAATCTCGTGATTATTAGCATGGAAAGATTCTACAGGTGATGTGGATCACATTGGTATTTTTTGTATGTTTTGAAAATGCATAATTTGGAGTTTTATAGCAAATTGTTAGGCTCTCTGGCCTGATCTAGAGAAAATAGCATAACTTTTTATTGCATGGATGAAATTGGCTTGAAAATTTCAGGGTACCTCTGTAATTACACTGATAGAAACTACTGTCAAAATTTCAAGGATAATGGATCTGTATCAGCTCAAGATATACGTGACTGTTTTTTTTTTTTTGAGTTATGACAAGGAATACACAGTGTACAGTGGAGAGAGGAATTGAAAGTGCATGAATGGTCATAACGTGGAATCAAGCCACTAAATTTTGTATCAATCATCTTGATGAAATTTCTGAAGTGGATCCGTCAAGCTACAGGTGAGATCAAAGTCCTAAGTGCCTACTGTCATAGCTAGGGTCAAAATAGGCCTGATTTTTGTATGCTACAGCCATAAAAGAGGTGATAAAGGAAAAACCTAGATCTAGGACAGCATATGGAACTCATGAATATCTCAACCATTGTGAAGGGAGGTTTGTTAGCTGTTGGTATGCCCTGGGAAACCAACTAACTGAGTATTAAGAGTTTGAGTTGGATGCTTTTAGACTAAGTTCAGTCTTGAGGGCAGAGTATTGGGACTACACACTAGTAGAGAGATGCTTGAACATCCATAAAGGAACTTGAAACATTGGTTTGTTGTTTTGGTCATGTTCAATCAATTAAGAAAGAGCTTGTGACTGTAGTAAAGAAGAACTCCATTGGGAGTAAAGTGTATGGTAAGGAAATATCAAAAGGGTAACATGTGCTAGATACCTTATCAATAGATTTTGCATCTTGGGACAGTCATGTATATGAATGTAGGAGCATTACATATCTATTATACATTGTGTCTATGGTCACAAAATGATCACCGTAGCTCATCTATGATCAAGGAAGCCCTTTAAGGGTTTTTCTTTCATACAAAACATGCATTAGGCCTCCATAGACACCAAGGGGCTATAAAACATGTAAATGGTGATCCTCAAGCAGGGGTTGGTTGGAGTATTAGAGTAGGTTCAAGATCTTGATTATATAGTAAGAAAATTTTGGTATTGACCTCTGGATTAAAAACTGAGTGAGTTACTCGGAGCTAAGATCCTTTGATGGGTCATTTCTATAAGAGATATTTGTAGGGTGAAATTGTGTCCAGAGGGAGGTGATTGTTAATGCAAGGAAGAGAAGGTGTAATGACATCGTAGGTTAGAACTAGAAAAGTTAATCATGATAACTTCAAAATATGATAGTATGGTAAATACACAACTTGGTGTCTCAGAAACATAGTTCAGAATCAGGGAGCTTGGTGGAGTAGTTTCATGAGTGATTCATTTAACATGAGTTGGTGAAATCAAATGGAAGGGTCATTTTGAAGCTTGAAGACAACAACGAATTTGGGATTTTGTAGTTTGGCTTTTCAGATTACAAAAGGGTTGAGTTGAAGAGATATGCCTGGAACATCTGAAAGTCCAAATTTTGGACTTTTAGACATTTGGGGTTCAAGATTTTATATATGAATGGATTTTTGTGGTTTGCAACATCCTAAACACTTCTGAAACCTAATTTGATTTGGTCAATGTGTCTTTGAGGTGGTTTCTGTGTCAAGTGCCGAGACAAGGCCGACTGAGCTTGCGGAACACAAGATACAAAGTTAAATTTTGAGTCTAATGATGAGTTGGAATGACAAGTTAAGTGGGCCAAGTCATTGGATATTAATGCAAAGTGATAAATTTCTAAGGGATGGTTTTAGTTAATAGTCTACCTTGTGGAGAGTTAATGGGAATGACACAAGAAGGATTTTGGGGAAATTAAAACATGACTCGACCGAGTCATTTTGGGAAATTTATTAAAATTTTAATTTTAATAATTTGGAGGGGGAATTTGTATAAATGGAGAAATTTAAAATTTTTGGGTTATTATCAAGCATGTTAATGAGGACAGTGCCCCGGGATGCCCAAACAAGAAATTATTGCTCAGGAGGCCACAACTTCCTCCCTGGTTGCCGGTTTTTTACAAAATTATAGTTGATGGAATTAGGAGAACGATAACTACGTGATGGAATCACTAGAAGATGATTTTTTGAGGTTTTACATTCCAAATTTTTAGGTTTCATTTGTTCCTTGAGTGGTGCCTTGAAAGGTAGAGGTGTAACAAATGGGTAAACATGGCCAACAACAATGATTAATTGTTTCCTACATTCTAGCCTAGATTGTAGGGTTTGTCCTTCTTTCTCTCTCCACTTAGAAAATTCTATAAATGTAAAGGGGGTGATTATTCAAGAGGTGAGACACTTTCAAAGCTTCCCCTCTTCACAAGTTGAGATGCTATGAATTTGTAGGCTCTCAATCCTTTCTTCTCAAATTGTAATGGCAGCCTATGCCTTTTCCCTGATGTAATGATGCACTATGCAAGTGATTGAAGTAATAGAAATTATGTTTTGTGATCAGTTATTATGTCCTTTCATTATTTTGCTGCTTCTATTTGCCTCTCTCATGTTTGCAAGTGAACTGTGCAACCAGGGTTTCTTTTACAAGTTTTGGAAGCCATTGTACTTATCAAAGAGTGAAGTATTGTATGTAAATTGGGTTTGTAATGATTGTTAATTCTTCCGCATGATCATATCTCTTCATTGGCAAGCCAAAATGTTGTCTAGAAAAAATGCTTTCTTGGTGCATCATCACTTCTAGTATAGGTTTTATTTCCTTGCAAATATCTCTCCCTAATCCCTTGAAATATTAGCATAGGTCTAGTTAGTCATTTTTATTGCACTAGGAGTAGTGTAGTGCTTAGTTTAGGAAAAGGAAGCTGACCTTCTCTAGAGGTTCACCTCAAGCCCAAGTCCCACAGCTTGAGAGGTGATCCCATGTTTCCCAATCACATCGAATGTCATTTTCACCTTCAGGCCATTTGGGGGATGCAGTGATTTTGTGATAAAAGTTTTTGGCATGCTCAGTGGGACAGTAGGTGAAAGTTCTACATTTCACAGGCATCCCATTGTATATCTTAGACACATTTTTCAACAGGTGTGTGTATTGTGTTCACTTCATTTCATTAATTTGTTGTGCTCTTAATTAAATTTCAGCCTTAAGAGGTTTCCCAAGCACAACTGACAACTCCATTGGTCAAAGTACCCCACTCTCTAGTAACAGACCTTCAATTTTACCCATTTCAATTTTTCTTCCATACATGAAGTTGTGCAATCATGGCTTTGTTTGCACAGTTGAGTTCCCACTTGCACCAGCAAAAAAGCCTTCCATCTTCAAGCTATTTTAACCCACCTCTAGCTCCATTTTATGATGAGAATCAGCAACATACATATCCCTCTGAGAAAATTCACGATCAACTTGGTTTTTCACCTAACTATGCAACTTTTCAAGAACAGGAACATGTAGATGATGGAGGCTATCTTACAGATGAAGATGTAAAGTTGTAACTTAAAATATATAAAATGGAGGTAGGCATGGTACAATCTAGTTCCACATCTCGAATGATGACATTCAAGAATGACTTCAAGGAAGCTTTTCCGTGGGTTGGCCCTATGCCAAGTTTTTACAACTTGCAGGAAAAGATTGCTTTTATGACTAAAATGTTGCCTCAGCTTGAGGGTTGGATTGAAGAAATATTGGCCTATGAGTTTAATGCAATGCAATATTGTCAATTGGTAAGCCCTACACCACCACCTCAGAGTTCTCTTTCCGTTCCTTAGTTAATTTCATTTCAGTCTAAACCTCCAATTCCAAGCTTTTCACTAGTGACCCATGTTGAGATTTCCATTCCTTCCTCTCCTATATTTCCATCCCATCATGAATCTTTTATTCCTCACCCTTCCAAAGTTCCTTATTTTTTTCAAAAGCCACCAACACAAGAATTTGTACCTCTTCTTCTATCTCAAACAATGAGGGAAGTCAATAAATTCCAACCCACCCCTCCTCTCATAGTTCCAAATCCATTTTGGGAAGAACATGCTTATATTGAAGATGAAGAGGAGAATGTTCATGAGCTTAATAAAGATGAAAATTGAAAAAATATGAAGGAGTGGGTTTCAATATTGAATGTAAAGCAAGTTTCTCTGCTAACTCAGCCTCTATCCAAGGTTGAGATTCAAGAGCAGATGCCAGAGATTGAGATTGCACAAGAACAAGTATGAAATGATAGTGAGTATTAGTCTACTTGTTCAGAGTGTAGCATACATGTTGATACTATGTTCATGTAGACTGTTGATTCCTTACCAATTGTAAATTCATTTGAAGAAGGAAGACTCTCAAGTGTACAAGGTGATTTTTATGACTACAATGATCGTAATTTTCAGGCATGTCAAGAACTTACTGCATTTATGGAACATTGTAGCAACTTGCCGATATCTTTATCGAATGAAACAAATAATCATAGTAGGATTATTTTCATGGTAGATTCAGAAGTTTCAAATTCTTCCCTTTCTTCATCTTTTTAAAAATCTATTTTATTAGATGAATTTGATCTTGCAAATTTTATGTTTGAAGGTGAGGAAGGTCATGGGGAATCAACTGCTAATTCAGGAAACATCATAAGGGAGGTTGAACCCTTTGGAAAGTCAGAGAACAAAGAAGCAAGTTATCTATCAGACTTGGAGGAGTATTTAGATGAAAAAGGACCTATGGAAATACCCATTTCTACTATTCCATTATCTAGCCTTCAATGTAATTTTCCTAATGCTATGTAAGGAAATAATCAAAGACCACCTGTTTTTTCAAGATATCCTATTGAATTCGAATTGGAAGAATAAGATCTCATACAACATTCATTAAATGAAGAAAGAGAGGACCACGTGGGAGAAACTTATCCAAATTCGGAGGCTTTGGGAGGAAATGACATTATTGACAGTTTCTTGCTTTCAATTGTGGAGTTAGATTTGTTCGATGAACAAATGATGGTGGAAGAAAACCAATGAGGTCTTACTTCCCTTAATTTTATTTATAAACAACAGGTGAAAGAGTTTAATCCTACAAGTTTCATGTGGGATGGGGTGGTTAAAAATGCATAACAACTTTGTCTTCAAATGGAAGTGGAACTCTTATATGAAAAATATGCTTCAAACAGTTGTAGTGGTTTTCAAGTAGTTTCATTTGAGGTTGTAAGAAATTCAAGAGAGTTTCATGTCATGGAGGAATTTATTGTTATCAAATAAGGGAAAAGGAATGAAGGAGATACCACTTTCATACCATTCACACAGGTAGAAGATCATTTGTTCATAGATGGTAAACAAGAGAAAATTCAGCTCATGGATCATCATTGTTTTCAAGGAAGTCTTCTAGTATAATTTCTCTTCAAAGTTGAAGTTTAGAGTAGAAGGCATGTTCAAAATGTCAAACCATTTGCTATATGGTATTTGGCTTCTTTGGAACCAAACGAGAAGTTTCAGCCAGTCACATTCACTTCAGAATGCGGGGGTGAATTTCACAGTCCCGGGGATCAGTTGTTATGTCTCTATAACACATGTAGAGCAACTAAAAGAGGGATACTTTATCTTTACAATTGATGCCTTAGTAATTTAGGGGGGAAATTGAATTTATTTCAGTTTTTCACTATCATTTTTAGCCATGTTTATTGTCACATCATTTGCATGGCTGCCCATTGTAAGAAAAGAGAGTTATTTTGTATAACCAATTGTAGGGTTTGTTTAGCTCATTTGTGCTTCCGGTTAGTATGTTAGAACTATAATATTAAGTGCATCATAATGTTTAGTTTATAGTTAAATAATATATAATAGTTTATATTCTTATTATTTAAATATAAACTTTAGATTAAGTTTGTTAGTTATTAATTAACTAACTATTTATTAAATTGGGGTGTGCCCCAGTCACTTAATATGGACATAACCCTTCGGGTTATTTAAATATGACTGTAGGTCATATTCATTAGATCATGAATCATTTGGATTACGGGTAAATACATGGAGCAGAAGTGAGGGAGGAGTTACTGGACTGGGTTGTAAAATGTTTCTCTATAGTGGATTATTCTTCTGTGGTTTTTTACCCATTTACGGGTTTTCCACGTTACATACGGTGTCACTGTGTAATTTGTTTTATGTTGTTATTTACTTTTATTATGGTGTGCACATTTATATTTCCACTTATTAATGTATGTTAACCTAACATTTAATTTAGTTGGTAAATATACATTTTCACCCCTCATCCTGACATGGTACCAGAGCAGGTTTAATAAATTAAATATAATCCTAATGTAACCTAAGGACATAACAGTTGGGAAGGTAGTTTAAATATTTGAAATATTATTTAATCCCCCCTTCCCATTCTACATAGTTGGTTGGATGATTATTGCACAGGTGAAAAGGTATTGTAGAATTTTCAATTGTGTGGAAAGAATTCTACTTCGAGAATTACCAAGACCTTGCAAAACACAAGGTAAGGTTTTTAAATATTTGTTAAAATATTTCCTATTGTATTCTATAATTTATATGTGTATGCAGGAATTCAAGAAATAAAAGTAAAAAATTACAAGTGAAAAAAAGAGCACAAGAGACAAGATTCGGGAAAATAGGATTTTCAATTTATTTCCATTGGTCGGGTAAAAACATTTGTCTCGTATAATCCAGTTGTTTTTACAATTTCAAATGGAAAATGCCCTTTTTTACTTTTAAAAGTTCATTTGAAATATTTAAACCTGTATCTATAATTATAAAAATAATTGTATAGTTTTTATACTTAAAATGATTAGATTTGAATAAACCTATAAGTATATAATTTAAAACTATGTAAATATATGGCTATATACTTTGAAAACTATGCCCTTATTTATAAACCTTAAAAAATTAAAATATATAAATATTTTCTATATAATAACTTATATAAGCATCATATTATAATGCTGATATAGTTTGAAAGAAAAAAAAACTATGTATTATAAATCCTCCTAATACATTTTATGTAGTTTAATACCTAAAACTATATAATGTGGCCCTATATTTAAATTTGAATAAGGAATATATATTAATCCTTGTGTGGGGGGGTGAGGGTCAGCCCCATTCCCTTATAATATTTAATTTTTTAGTCTTAAAAAAAACTATATCCTCTCATAATTAACTAAGATTTAACCATTCATTGTATACCTTTTACCTTACATTCATGCCACTTAACATATATTTTTTCCCATATAAAACATTGAACGTATTAGCTTATTTAGTTTAACTGGATTTCGATTAATGTGGGAGGGGACCCATGTTACAGAATGTGTACTAACCTTCATTGTGAATGAATACAGGGAAGACATTTTTTATGTGATGGCTTACAAAGTGGAGGTCACTTCAATACAACAAGTTTTTATTATTATTATAAGTACAATATACTTGAATAAAATAATTTGTGAAGCCTCGAAATATTTTGCAAGGCAAGATGAGAATGTTTGTGAAATTTTCTCCTTTCAAGGAAAAAATAGTAGAGGTTTAGAGCCATGTGGGTGTCTTAAATGGAATTCACTGGTTGTAATCGCATGTTCTATGTGGGCGGTTAGGTATATGCATTGAGGGCCACGTGGACATGTGGTGATGACAAATTTCATGGCCACATCGAGCTAGTGGTAAAGCCCGATGTGGTAAGGGCTAGCGGTGAAGAGTAATATAGATCCACTGTGGCCTTAAGCTATAATACATAGGCCAAGTTTATGTGGCATGATTAATGGAATTTAAAAATAATATCGGTCTAGGATTACTAAGTGATGTAAAATTTATGTTTAAACATACTTTTCATGATTAAATGGAATGGAAATTTAAAAAAAACATGTAATTCTAAATTTTAAATATTGTGAAGTTGATTAGATGGTTATTCAGGGTATAATAATATGGTTAAAAGGGCAAGAGCTCCAAAATTTGTTTTTATAAACATTATTTTTAGAAATTATGTTTAAATAATTTGTTTATTTATTTTTTTGAAAAATATAGACAAATTATAAAACATTTTTTTGTAAAAATAGTATCACTTTTTTTAAAAATGGTATGATACAATTTTTCGTTGTCATTTTATTTGAAAAACTAAAAAAAAAATTCACTCACATTTCAATTAAAATTTTTGGTATAGTTCTAAATTTTTCATTTATAGAATTCTTGTATATACAAGATCTTCTTTTGTGACGTAAAAGTAATTGGGATCGATAAAGAGGATTAAAATATGACAGGGGGATTTTTTCTATCAAAATCTTATTTTAATCCTTGTTTGTTAATTTTTTTATCTATACTTTACGCACAAATAGGGTCTAATTAATTTTCAATTGATAAATCTCAGAAGTTGAATGGAAACAACTACAACATTTGGAAGATTTGATTGAAAGCATAATTCATGGCTCACAAACTATGGGCAATTGTAAATGGAACAGAGAGATCTCCTACCAGAAGACATGTAACTGCCGATAACATCACCACATATCAACAAAAAGGAAAAGAGGTGATGTCCATTATCTTGCGAAGCATACAAGATGAATTTTCTGCTTTATATCAGAAATCTAGAGAGTCCTAGTGAAGCTCGGACACAATCGGAGTTGATGCACGAAGGTACACATTTATCAAAAATTATTAAATTAGTTTTAGAGATTATGACAACTCCCATGAAGGGAGATGAAAAAGTGATTAATTATTTAGGGAAAATAAAAATATTAAGTCACAATTAGATGGATCTGGTAGTAATTTGATTTATGATAAATTTCTCTATTTTATTATCTAATTAAGTATTCATGAAAAATTTAGAAATTTCATTTCAATTTTGAATTCAAAGTATCAATACAAACAAGACATTCCAAATTTTCAAACCTTTAGTAATCTCCTCATTCAGGAAGAGCAGGTTATGACTAATTTTGATTCAAAAGAAAATGCCACACAAGAACTTCTTGCTAAAAAAAAGAAAAAGGTAAACCTTCTAGGATTAACAAGAATAAAAAATTAACTTTTAAAACTCCTAATAAAAACAAGAAACTAGGAAACTTAAAATTTAGTTTTGATAGTAAATGTCATAATTGTGGGAAATTTAGACATTAGAAAGAGGATTGTAAATTTTAAAATAAGTCAAATTTGAAAAATTAGAAATGGAATAAATCATATCAAATTCAAGATAATGATGATGATAATAATCATAGTGTTAATATAATAGCTTTATAAATTACTTTTAAATGAAAAGTAAACCTTCTATTTGAAATATATTGTTGAAAAAAGAGATGTTTTTTTCCTTCTTTGTTTAACTCAAATGGGTTTTTGAAAAATAAAATAGAAGTAACTACAATTGAAAAACATACACGAAATGACTTATATATGCTTTAAATTTTTTCTTCATTTTTTGATAGTTCATTTAAAAATGGAACTATTGTTCATTTTGTGGCATAAAAAAATTGATCATATATGGCATGTCTAAACTTAATTTTTCCTATGAAATGTATTGAAGGGTGCTTACATGTCAATTTTTGAAGAAAAATCTATAAGAAGTGTCCATAGTCAGTGGATTATGTTTTCAGTGAATACAACAATTATTCTTTTATAGCTTGATTATCTGATATCTTATCAAGTCTTATCTCATTTGTAAAGGTTTACAATAAGATAATAAAGATATATGTGTTTTTTATAAAACATTTCTTAGTATGTAAACTAAAATATTATTATCTTCATATCAAATGACACTTGGGGATGCCCTTGTGTTTGTATTGGAGAAGTCCAATACTGATTGCATCTAATATATATTTTACAATGATAGTATGTTGAAATTTTTTCAACACATTCTAACATGGTTAGTTGTTAAGCATATTATTATATTAGTTGTTTTACAAGTTGTATTTAACTTTTATAGTTGGTTAAAAGTGAAATCAATAATAATGATTTATATTATGCTTATTATGATGTCTATATGGATATTGTAACTCTAACTATGTTGATGTTGTGTTAGATATAAAATATACTGGATATGTATTCAATTTTTTTGGTGTAAGAACCATTACTTGGAACAGACTAAAAGCAACCTACAGTCTCCATTTCTTCTATTGAGCTAGAGAAGTACAATGGAAGCAACGAAGAAGCCATGTGGCTGAAACGACTGTTGGAAGAGATACACATGGAATTTGAAGGAAGTATTCATATTCTATGTAGTAGTTAGAGTGGTATTACTCTTGATAAAGAATTTAGTTCAACATCAGAGAATGAATCATATTGAAGTTCATATATGTGTTATTCAAGAGAAGGTTCTCTGCGGTGATAGAGATCTCCATTTCTATCAGACTGAAGATTACTATTGTAGTTATGTTTACGAGCCATTGTGTGTTGTAAAATACTACAAGTGTGTGCAATGATTAGCATTTTAGAGTTTCCATTGAGAGGGAGTGTGCATGTAATGTCACCTCCTAATGGTCGACCGGTCATTGACTCCTCCTCTTATATACTTCTACTCTGGTTTAAAATCATTGTAAAATATCTTGTATGATCTAAAGTAAACTGATAGAGTTTACATGTAAACTGATAGAGTTTAGGGGGAAAAATACAGTCCAATGTGCATCTTGTTTGTAAAGGATGTCCTTGTGTTATAAAAGGCTCTTAGATATGTGGTATAAGAATATTTCCATGAGAAATGGTGAGATGTAGTCTCACAAATCATGTTTAGCCTAAATCATATGTCTGATTTATGGATTCCAAATCCTTTTGTACCAAAAGGTAAGTTGAGCATGATGAAGGTGTTATAATTCCTTCAAAAGTATATGTGCTAGCCTAAACCTTTAGGTTTTATGGATTTGTAAATCTTGTTATACAAACATGTAATGTTGGCATATGGATCCCCACTTAATATTAAGGGGGAGTGTTAGAACTATAATATTAAGTGCATCATAATGTTTAGTTTATAGTTAAATAATATAAAATAGTTTATATTCTTATTATTTAAATATAAAATTTAGATTAGGTTTGTTAGTTATTAATTAACTTATTATTTATTAAATTGGGGTGTTCCCCATCACTTAATACGGACATAACCCTTCAGGTTATTTAAATATGACTATAGGTCATATTCATTAGATCACGTGAATCATTAGGATTACGGGTAAATACATCGAGTAGAAGTGAGGGAGGAGTTACTAGATTGGGTTGTAAAATGTTTCTCTATAGTGGATTATTCTTCTATGGTTTTTTACCCATTTACGAGTTTTCTAGGTTACATATGGTGTCACTGTGTAAGTTTTTTAATATTGTTATTTGCTTTTATTATGGAATGCACATTTATATTTCCACTTATTAATGTTTGTTAACCTAACATTTAATTTAGTTGGTAAATATACCTTTTCACCCCTCATCCTGACGTAGTATAGGGTAGCAATAGATTTGCTTTCAGCATAATAAGTGCGTTGCACACTCTGCATGTTTCATTTGAATCATGTATGGTTTTTCAGGTTTGGTGTGTGTTGTGTCTCATCATTTCTCTTGTATATTATGTCAAAGGTAGAATTTCTATAAGAGGGAGAAAAAGATCAGTACTCCACAAAGTTCCATAATGTTCCAATTTCACAAATTTTTCATTTGGAACTTCCTAATGTGTTTTAAGTCAGGCCATCACTAGATTTAATGTGTTTTGTACTTGTAACATTATGTTCTAGGTTAAGTTCATTTATTATCCTTCATTCTATAGTAGTCGTTCCAAGTTTGGGATGTAGGATGCAGTAATGTTCAGCTAACTTGGGAACATGAAACTCAGGATTCAAAATCAATTTTGGGATATCTTACAGTTATGACTCCATGCCCAACGGATAGACAAGGCTGCTATAACCATGCTTAGTAGGCAAGCATCCTCAAGAGGTCACCAAAAATGTTGTCAATTTTTCCCCTCTTGGACAAAAATTGGATAATGTCGTATAATCCATTTTTAGTCGTTGCGGACATAAAAAATGATCGAACTGATAAATTATGTCTTAAGGGTTTATATTGTGTATTTTATACCTTTCAATTGGTTGAAGGATCCCTAGAAGGTCAAAAATGAAGGAAAATGTCATTTCTTGAGAGGCCAAGATACATCGAGCTAATTTCAAACTCAAGACGATAGGTGTGTAGAGGTTGGCTCGGTTCCAAGGAGCTCGGTGAAGAAATAAACAAGAGAAGTATCATGGGATTAAGGCTACTCAAATGAGCCATAAAGACTAAGTTATAGTCCTGCAGTGAAGTGGGAATAACTTCAACTCGCATGAGTTGACATCTAAGGTGGAGTGAGTGATTCACCTTAATGAATCAAAAATTTGTCAATACGTGAGCTCATGAGCAAGGTATAATTCAATGTCACATCAAACTCCGTGAGATAAGTAAGGAGCTCATCATGGTAACATTAAGGTGATTAATTGACAGTGGAACACACATCTCGGTCAAGGCTAGAGTACATAATGAAAGTGAATAAATCACCATTGTCTAATAAGATTGGTGTCATGTAAGCGGTAGCTTGCACTCATATAAAATGAAGAATTCCAAATGGAGTTTGTGGCTTAGCTAAGCTACTCTGATGAGCAAAGAAATGACCAAATCAATGACGAAGCCATTCGGCCAAAGTATTTTCAGAATAAGCATGAAGCATCTTGGGAGCTCAATTCATATGCGTCAAACTCACAGACATATCATGCAGAGCCACGATGATAGAAGGAACTCAACCATAGCTAGGTTAAAAAAAAGTTTTGTAGATAGCTTAGGACTTCACAGAATCAATAAAGAAATTGATGGAGTAGATCTTGATGAGAATCAAGGGATCAGTCGATGTCATCACAAGCATTAGAAATGAGCTCAAATTGAGACAAATTAATGATAGAGAGATTGGCATTGACTGTTGTCAGAAGTGAGATCAATGGTTTCTAACAGGGAGCCAGAGATCTCATAGATCCAAGTTCGGTTGGGAGATTTCTTGGCTCAAATCGCATGACTTGGTGAGCGAGCTTAGGGATATGCCCAGGAATGTCAAGACCACATTCAAGGCCAATCATCCATCAAGTAAAGAACATAGTGGAATGGGAAAACCCACTAGTAGAGTTGATATAAAACTTGATGTTCAAAGCAATGAAACAACTCATAGGCGATAGTTGAGTTCGTGAGTAGGTGGAAAGGATGATTCAAGCCCTAACAAGCCAAGGTTGAGGAGCTTACAAGAATACATATAGGGAATGAGGAAGCTCCTTAGGGTACTGTGGAATGGCTTGAAGTATAGATACAGGTAATGTGGTTGCATATAGCACTAGGCTCAGTGAGAACTCATAACACCGAGTTGAAATCATGAACTCGAAGAAACATGGTGGTAGAGTTTCTCATGGAGAACTAAGAGATCGGGAACTTGGTATTATACCCTATTGAACTCGAGGCTAAGTATGGATACATAGCATTTGAGTTGTTCACATAGGTTAAAATTGGCATAGGATCAAATGGGGAACAATTGGTAGCCCGAAGAACTAGAACTAAGTGAAGAAAAACAGGAAGAATGAACCTGTGAGATTGAACTCTTCCAAGCAATTGTTGGATATATTGGTGAGCCTTCCAATGATGGGATTATTAGTGGGGAAACATCATTGCATCATGACAGATCTTGTGAGATCATGCAGTCAGCTTGTATGAAGATAGCAATGAGATTTCACTCTTATATTCCATATCGGGAAAATCGTTGTATGTCTCAGTCAAAGGAAAATAAACAAACTCGAGATTGGTTAGTTGGAGTTTAGTTTAGTGAGCACAAGAGGGTGGTGTACCGAGCTCAACCTCAAACTTGGCTAAGTAAATAAAAAAGTACATGTCATCAGAGGAAACTCACAGAGATTTCACTTGCAAAACCAAGCCATAGGTGCTCGAGTTTGGTTTGAGGAGAGTTGTGTCAGTGAAATAAAGCTCAGCTCGGCATGTGAGTATCTCATTGATGCTTGGAGGAGATCACAAGCTTGTTGCACATTTAGAAGGTTGACACATTTCAAATTGGTGGTCTTAAATATAAACTGAAGTCAACTCAAACATGGAAATATGAGGCATAAAGTAGGGTGAGTAGGATTTAGCCACAAAATTTGCAGGGATAATACGAAAAATGGGTGAAATCCCTATCATAATGAAAAAAAAGTTTGGAAACTCTGCGTGAGATGATTTCAATTTAATTAGTAACACCTTTTTTAGTTACAAGCTCAGGTTGAATAAGTAAGGTAGCCAATGGCTAGCTGAGGATGTTTCAAGGAAGAGCGAGGATGTTGTCGCATTAGGTGAACCCTTAGGATGGTTTGATTATGAATTTTAAGCAAGCCATAGAAGTGGTGAAAATGAAGGGTGAGTTCTAACTCAATTCGAAGCCATAACGTAGAATAGAGCTCAAATCAAGCCACTCACAAGACAATACAAAGGATACAAATTTGAATACGTTGGAAAATTCAGATCTATTTCAAAGCCTGAGGAATTAGGTCGCTATGATGGAACTGAGTTAACACTCGTATGATAAAAGAAATGGTGTTATATTTGTCCCTCGAGCATGATGAATCAGATCCGGGGTGGCTCTCTGAGTGGATTCAGGGAGAACTTGGAGCATAACAATTTTAGTTGGAAAATTGAGCAAGTTACTCGGTGCCAAGCTCCTTTGGTAGGTCATTTCTTTAAGAGATATTTGTAGGGCCAAGTTGTGTCTAGAGGGAGGTGATTGTTAATGCGAGGAAGAGAATATGTCTCGACAATGTAGTTTAGAACCAGAGGAGTTAATCAGGATCAACTTAAAATACGATAACATGGTAAATATAAAACTTGGTGCCTTGACAACGTAGTTCAAAATCAGGGAGTTTGGTGGAGTAGTTTCATGAGGGATTCATTTAACATGAGTTGGAGAAATCAAATGAAAGGTTCATTTCAGAGCTTGAAGACAACAGTGAATTCAATAATTCATAGTTTGGCTTTTTGGATTACAAATGTATGAAAGTCCAAATTTTAGACATTTGAGGTTCAGGATTTTCAATATGAATGGATTTTTTTGGTTTGCAACATCCTAAACATTTCCAAAACCCAATTTGATTTGGTCAATGTGTCTCTGAGGTGGTTTCCATGTCAAGTGCCGAGATAAGGCCAACTGAGCTATGCGAAATGCAATATACGGAGTTAAATTCTGAGTCTAATGTCAAGTTGGCATGACAAGTTAAGTGGGCCAAGTCATTGGATATTAATGTGAAGTGAGAAATTTCTAAGGGATGGTTATAGTTAATATTCTACCACATGGAGAGTTAATGGGAATGACGCAAGAAAGATTTTGGGGAGATTAAAACATGACTCAACTGAGTCATTTTGGGAAATTTATTAAAATTTTAATTTTAATCATTTAGAGGGAAAATTTGTATAAATGGAGAAATTTAAAATTTTTGGGTTATTATCAAGCATGTTAATGAGGACAGTGCCCCGGAATGCCCAAACAAGAAAGTCTTTCTAAGGAGGCCACAACTTCCTCCTTGGTTGTCGGTTTTTCACAAAATTATAGTTGATGGAATCAGGAGAACGATAAATACGTGATGGAATCACTAGAAGATGAATTTTTGGAGGTTTTACATTCCAAAATTTTAGGTTTTATTCATTCCTTGAGTGGTGCCTCAAAATGTGGAGGTGTAAAAATGGGTAAACGTGGCCAACAACAACGATTAATTTTTTCCTACATTCTGGCCTAGATTATAGCGTTTGTCCATCTTTCTCTCACCACTCAAAAAATTCTATAAATGTAAAGTGGGTGATTATTCAAGAGGTGAGACACTTTCAAATCTTCCCCTCTCTTCATAAGCTAAGATGTTGTGAATTTGTAGGCTCTCAAGGCTTTATTCTCAAATTGTGATGGTAGCCTAAGCCTTTTCCCTGATGTAATGATGCATTGTGCAAGTGATTGAAGTAATGGAAATTATGTTTTGTGACCAGTTATATGTCCTTTCATTATTATTTTTCTTCTATTTTCCTCTCTCATGTTTGTAGGTGAACTGTGCAACCAGAGTTTCTTTTACAAGTTTTTGAAGCCATTGTGTTTATCAAAGAGTGAAGTATTGTATGTAAATTGGGTTTGTAATGAATTTTAATTCTTTCGAATGATCATATCTCTTCATTGGAAACCTAGAATGTTGTCTAGCAAAACCTTTTCTTGGTGTATCACCACTTCTAGTATAGGTTTTATTTCCTTGCAAATATCTCTCCCTAATCCCTTGAAATATTAGCATATCTCTAGTTAGTCATTTTTATTGCATTAGGAGTAGTGTAGTGCTTAGTTTAGGAAAAGGGAGCTGACCTTCTTCAAAGGTTAACCTCAAGCCCAAGTCCCATAGCTTGAGAGGGGATTCCATGTTTCCCAATCACACCGAATGTTGTGTTCACCTTTAGGCCATTCAAGGGGTGCGGTGATTTGGTGATAACAACATACACCTTAGGTTAAATCACTACTCCCTCCTTTCATCTTTTAGTGACATACACTTTAGGATAAATTGTCACGCATCTTGATCCCTTCATCTTATAGTTATATACGCTTAGGGCTAAATCATCACTCCTAGATTCAACAAGTCATGGTATACACTTAAGCTATAGGGTCCACACACATCTTTCCATCCGTCTCATCCCCATGCACTCATTTTGTAGTCAAATACACTTAGGAATAAATCATCACTCCTCCATTCAAAAAGTCATGATATACGCTTTAGCTATAGGGTTCATGCACATCTCTCCACATGTCTCATTTCATCACCATTACATATACACACTCATCGCAGTGTGCTAGACACAACCAACACTACTCGACCATTTCTTGATGAAGCACTCTTGTTTACGGTTCATTCTTGAATGCTAAGGGGAAAAAAATGAACCTCACTACATACATTTCCATCCACTTAGGGGGAACATTTCTCCTATCATTCCATCTTGCATTCCATTCCATCCATAATATACTGCATTTTCTTGGGGACATTTACTCTTGTTTACTAGTATTTTGCATGATAACTTTACTACACATGTTATATTACTTTCTTATATGTCATTATCATACACACATGTGTTTTCAAAACTTTGTTTAGTGTGATCATATATACAAGAATCTACATGCAACATGGATGCTTGTCTTGTACCCTTCCTATACTGGTTACTGGGGGCATCCAAATTCATCTTATCTAGGTGTTATTGATTCATTTTGTACTTAGAATCTTATACTATTTTTTCATACACAATTTGAAATATTGGTTATTTCTCTAACATGCTAACGGGTGTTCCATATACAACACTTGTTTGGCAGGATTACATGTTTCCATGACTACTTGTTTGTTTCTACTTGTCTGCTTTGTTTTCCATTGTATGCAGTCTTTTCCCTTTGCTTGTGTGCACACTTGTGTGCGATTTGTGTCCATGATGGCCTTATGTGTCTTGTGACATAATGAGTGATGCCCTGTGCTTACAACCCACTATGTGCAGCTTACTTAATTTCTTGCATGTTTACACTACCATGTTTGGTATTTTCTAAATTTCTACGTATTTTACACTTGTCTTCTTGCATGCATGTGTTTTTGGAATAACACTTGTTTTGGCTAGCCATCCCATTTGAAGGCAAGGTCAAAGTGCAATTGGTCCTCTTTTGGGGCTACATTCTCCTTTCAATGACATTGCATGCACCCCCAAAGAGGGAGGGCATCATTGAGGGTTTTCTACTAACACAATGTATTTACACAAGTTCACACACATTGAGTGAGTTCAGACCAGTATACGAACTCCATACATAATGGCCTCTACAGGATAATGTGTCCTTTGACAATTTTGTGGAGTACTTACATGCTTAGGGATTACAATGGGTGTGCCTCTCTATACTACTCCATCCAATGGCATCGGATCACCCAAAAAACCAGGTTAGTAAAAAGACCTCTTCACACATTTCAGTAGAAGCGGTTAAATGTTGGAGGATACAACACATTTCCTTCCTATACTTCTTCCTCTAGGGTGGCATGAGATCACCCAAAAAAGTCACAATAATATAGGATAGCCTTTTACACCCTTTCTCTCGACATGGATCAGGTGCACATGTTCCATTTACACTTTTATTTCAACGTATTTTACATTTTCGTACTATATACATTTCTATATACATGTGTATTTTACACAACTTTTTTTACATACATATATATTCGACTACTTGATTGTTTTCTCCTTGTAGGTCTAACCTTATGAGAAACAAGTAGTCAAATTGGGGGCAACAACAAAAAAATGATAGTGATAGCAAAAATGATATCACAACCGCTATAGGCACTTGCCTTTACTAACCATGTAGGCACACTTCACATAGCAACAACTATAAACATGTTCCTCCCTAGGTTCACTCTCATCACTTTTTATGTGTATTTTTCATCTTTAGAATCCACGCTCCTCCACATTTTTCTTTTTATCATTCCAAGCTTGAGTCTAGTCCATAGACACATCATATTCTTGTTGGGATTAGCACACTGGTTGTACAGATAATATATCAAATCTAAGCATACATGTAATAAAAGTGGATATTCTACCAGAAGAAATATACAAAACAAGATATATAGATCAACACCAGATTTAACATGGTTCTCCCAGTGTGTGCTACATCCACCAAGAAACAAGATGATATATTATCCAAAGCTTTCAGAAGATATATAATAAAGATTTACAATCTTTCATACCTCTCACGATGTACAATATTTTCTTTCTCTCAAGCTACTCCTTCTCCAAGCATTATCTCTCACAAGTATTTTCACAATAATCATTAACTCTCTCTTCTAACCCTAGATTTATATATTATAAATACCTTATACAAACTTAAGGCACTTAGCCATGCAATTATAATCAATAGATCTGCTTTAATACTAATATTAGATCTAATTCCCGTGCTTTAAATAAAACACTCATGTACAGGTAACCGATGTCGGTTAGCCCTAACCAATGAAGATTCCTACTTACCTGATCGATGTCGGTCCCCTTCATAATTGATGTTAATAATTATGTTTTCCAGCAAGTTGATATAGCATGCTAAACTGAAGTAATTAAGATCCACATCTGAACAATCTCCCACTTGGAGATAAATTATTGCACTATACCTGTACATCGTCATCATTAGATCATTTCCTTAGATTTGTTTCTTCCTCTTCAAGTCTCAAACTCAAAGACCAACAGAAGTGGAGTGTATTTCCAACTTCTCTTTTGATAATGGATTCGTTAGCATATCTGTAGGGTTTTCGCTTGTATGAATCTTCTCCAGTTTCAGCTTCCCATCCTCCAATACCTGACATATGAAGTGATATCTCAACTGAATGTGTTTCGTTCTAGAATGAAACACTAAGTTATTTTCCAAATGAATTACACTATGAATGTCACTGAACAATTTGTAATCATCTTACTCCTTTCCCAACTCTTCCATGAACATGCTCATCTATATCATCTCTTTGCTAGCCTCTATAGCCGCAACATACTCTACCTATGTAGTAGACAAAGCCACAACCTTCTGCAATCTTGATATCTAACTAACTGTCATCCCACTTACTATGATAACATATCCAGTAGTGCTCCTACCATCTAGATCTCCAACCATATCCGAATCAACATAGCCACATAAAGAAATATCTGAACCTCCATAACATAACTGCATGATAGATGTCCCTCTCAAATACCTAAGTATCCATTGGACTACTTTCCAACACTCTTTACCTAGATTGGCCATAAATCTACTCATAATTCCCATTACTTGTGTAATTTCTGGTCTTGTACAAACCATAGTATACATGAGACTCCCAATGGCTGAAGCATATGGTACTCATGTCATGTATTTGACCTCCTCATGTGATGAAGGACACTGATATTTGCTCAATTTGAAGTGTCCAACCATAGGTGTACTTACAAGTTTTAAATTCTACATTTTAAACCTTTCTAACACCTTGTAGATATAATCCTCCTAAGACAAATACATTTTCTTGTTCTTCCCATCTCTTTGTATTTGCATGCCAAGGATTCTTTTTACAGTTCCTAAATCTTTCATAGAAAATGTGTGAGATAGCTTTCCCTTAAGCTCACCAATGTCCTGCATACTAGATCCTCCAATAAGCATATCATCCACATATAATAAAAAAATAGTATAGCTCCCATTTTCAAGATTCTTGAAATAAACACAATGGTTATATTCACATCTCAAGTAACCATGCTCAAACATGAAACTATCAAACCTCATGTACCATTGCCTTGGAGCTTGCTTGAGCCCATATAGGCTCTTTTTAAACCTGCACACTAATTTCTCGTTACCATTGACTTCATACCCAAGCGGTTGTTGCATATAAGTCTCTTCATCCAAATTACCATGAAGGAAAGTTGCCTTCACATCTAGTTGCTCTAAATGAAAATCATCTACTGCAACTAAACTCAATATAGTATGAATAAAATTCATCTTTACAACAAGAGAAAATATTTCACCATAGTTAATACCTACTTTTTGTGAAAATTATTTCACTACAAGCCTATCCTTGTACCTTTTATGTCCACCCTCTTCTTCCTTGATCCTGTAAACCCACTTGTTCTGCAATGTACTCTTACTTGCTGACAACTAAACCAAATCCCAAGTCTTGTTTTGTTCTAAGGAGTCCATCTCCTCATCCATGCCACACTCTCACTGAACATGAGTCTCATCCTAAATTACTTCTTTGAAAATTTATGGTTCACCATTATCAGTCAATAATAAATAAGATAGAGAAGGTGTAAATATTTATGGAGGTTTACTTACCCTTTGTGACCTTCTCATAGGAATTTGGGGTACCAGAGGCTCATTCTAGAGCTCCTAGAAATTTTTTTATAATTCTGACAGTGATCGACACTGGTCACCTGTAGCCAACGCCAGTTCTACTAACTGATGGGTGTTTGACTCTTCTGTAACCGATACTAGTTCAACTGACCGATGTCGATCAAGGGTCAAATGACACCAGTTACTATGTAACCCTGTAGATATGAGTTTTAAATATGAGAGTTCATTCTCATTCACAAACTTATCAACTGGTTCATCCTTGGGTACCAAAATTTGATCCCTATACATTCTCTTTTCATTCCATTCAATGCCATGACTGTTAATAATTTTAGAATTCTCTAAATCCCAAAAATGGAATATGAAATTACCAGATCCATAACCAATGAAAGTGCATCTCTTGTATTTTTATATCCAATTTTTTTCTATTTTCCTTATCAATATGTACAAAATATTCTGAACCAAAAACTTTAAGAAAAAAATATCTAATTCAAATCTGGTCCAAGCTTCCTTTGGTATTCCTCCATCTAGTGAACTTGAAAGCCCACGATTAATTAAATAAATTGTTGTGTCAACTGCTTCTTCCCAAAAATGTAAAGGAAATCTAACATATATCCTCATACTTCTAGCACATTCCATGATTATCCTGTTCATTATTTCTACACCACCATTCTCTTGTGGTGTTCTTAGAGCCATTCTTTCTCTATGTATTGCATCATTGAAAGCCTTACTACAGTATTTAACACCATTGTCAGATCTAAGGCACTTTAACTTTGAATTTGATTCATTCTCAACAAGAGCTTTCCATCTTTTAAAAGTATCAAAAACATCATATTTATGTTTAATACAATAAATCCATACCTTTCTTGTAGCATCATCAATGAAAGTAACATAATACTGGGATCCTCCATGAGAAGCTACCTAGGCTGTTCCCCACACATCTGAGTGTATAAGCTCTAATTTTTGTTCCTTCTTAGTTGCCCCAACTTTGACAAATCTCACTTTATTTTTCTTTCAAAATACACAATGCTCACAGAAATCAAGATTTAAATCTTTCAAATCTGATGACTTACCCTGAGCCTTTAAGATTTGCATTCCTTTTTTACTAATATGGCCCAACTGATTATGCCACATGCATGCATCTGAATCTGAAGTAGATAATATAGAAAAGGAATCAGTAACACATGTATATAAAGATAACATTCCTATCTTCTTGCCTCTTGACACAACAAAGGAACCCTTGGTGACTTTCCAAGAGTTTGTTGTGAATATAGCCATGCAACCAACTTCACCTAGTTTCCCTGCAAAAATAAGATTCCTCCTTAGGCTTGGCACATGCATCACATCTTTCAATACCCATGTATTTCCATTATGTAGTTTTAGATGAACTTCCCCTTTACCAGTAATACTGCAAGGTTCATCATCACCCAAATAAACATGCCCAAAATTTCCCTTGACATAATTTATGAAATAACCTTTATTAGGGGTTGTATGGAAAGAAGCTACTAAATCTAAAACCCAAGATTCTATTCCATTATACAAAGAAAAGAATAAGAGCATTTTGTATTACCTCTGTTGTAATATTTCCATCTTTATTTTCCTCTTTACCTTTATCTAGGTGTTAGTTCTCTTTATCCTTTGACCAATAATCTTTCTTTCCATGTCCTTTCTTTCCACAATTCCAACAGGTATTTCCCTTACCTATGGATTTAGATTTTTCATTCCTTGACTTTGATTTCCCATTGTTCTTACTCTTGGATCTCTCCTTCTACCTACCTCTGCTTTCTACATTCAAAGCATTCTTAGATGATGATTCCTTTGTAATTTTCTTGTGAATTTATTCATTCAAGATTATACTAACCACATCATCAAACTTTAAAATATTATTAGTAGATGTTGTATTACTAACAGTCATTACCAAGTTATCCCAACTATCAGGCAAAGAACATAATAATAAGAGTGCTTTAACTTAAGCACAAAATGAAATATCAATCGATTTTAACGGATTTACAATAGATCAGAAATAATTCAAATGACTAGATGTAGATCCACCTTCATGCATCTTAGAACTAAATAGTTTCTTCATCAAATAAAATTTATTTGAAGCACTAGGTTTTTCATATAAATTAGTAAAAAAATTCATTAACTCTACCGTAGATGTCACTTCTGTAATATTAGAAGCCGTGGATGCTTCCAAGCTCAATCTTATAAATTCTAAAGTATTTCTATTAAGAATCTTCCATTCTTCATCAATCATCTTCATAGGTCTATAATTTTCATCCAACGGTAAGTAAAAATCTCTTTGATACAGATAGTCTTCAATCTACATCTTCCATAATTGATAATTTCGGTTGTCAAACGTGTCTACCTTGTATTGTTTTCTTCTGCCATTGATGTAGCTCCCACTCAATCAGAAAACCATATGTGAGTAAATCTGTCAACACACAAAACCCTCAAACAAAGCTCTAATACAAGTTGTTTGGATTAGTACACTGGTTGTACAAATAATAAATCAGATCAAAGCATACATGATATAAAAATGGATATTCTACCAGAAGAAATATGTAAAACAAGAGATATAAATCAACACCAGATTTAACATGGTTCACCTAGTGTGGGTTACATCCACGGAGAAATAATCCAATCTATTATCTAAATCTTTCAGAAGATATACAATCTTCCACACCTCTCACGATGTACAATACTTTCTTTCTCTCAAGCTTCTCCTTCTTATCCAAGAATTTTCTCTCACAATTATTTTCACAATAATAATTTACTCTCTCTTCTAACCCTAGATTTCTATCTTCTAAATTCCTTATATAAACTTAGGGAACTTAGCCATGAAATTACAATCAATAGATATGATTTAATACTAAAATTAGATCTAATTCCTGTGAGTTAAATAAAACACTCATGCACAGGTAACCAATGCCAGTTAGCCCTAACCGATGATGGTTCCTACTTTCCTGACCAATTTCAGTTATTGTGTTTTCCAGCAAGTTGATATATCATGCTAAACTAGCATAATTGAGCTCCACATCTCAACGCTTCTACAATCTACATGGATATCAAATATGCATCTCTATCTAATTTATGTTAATGAGCTTTCTGATCACCAACATAAAGTGGGGAAAAAATGTAGACACAAAATCATGCACTTTAGGCATTATTTAGCCCCGATCTTATACTACTATTTAGACGGTTCTCAAGTGAATAAAGTACTAATTAATCCCACCTTTTGGCCATATTTTTCTTATATTTTATTTTTTCATTCTTGCATATTTTTATATATTTATCAACTTGTTTCGCAATTTCCACGTCATTCTAGCCCAAAATCAGGGCACCCAGGCCTATACTGGGGAAACCCCGGGGCGCCTTGGTCCCACCTTGGGCATCTTGATCTATGTTTCTCTTTCCTGCTTCTTTTTGGGGCCTTTCTAGCCATTTTTCATTTTTATCCTTTTCCCAATTAGCCATTACGGGGTTAATTACGAAATTAAGCTTGAGAATCCTATAAATATAAATTTATAAGACCATAATGAGTGTCCTAATGTCACATACTACTATCACTCCATCTAGAGTTACATCCATTTCATCACTTGCATCCACATAGTGCCATGCATCAAGGCTAGGAGATCTGCATCAACACACATAGTATAGGGGGAGGGATTTTATTCTATTTCATGTCCACATGCTACGACATTTTCTATAGTTATTATTCCTCTCTACTTCACAAAGTGTGACTAACACGAGATCACCTAGGGAATGATATGCACACACTCACCAGAACTACATCCGGGTCTGAAATGTAGTGCAACGCTCAGTGATAATACTACTAGTTTGGTGTCGGAGGTCAGTCCAACCCATTAATTTTGCATCTTTACTTCTCCTTGGGTTTGATACTTTTGTATGTATTACAGGTTGTCACTTCATTATCCAGCACACTCAACACAGTTTTACGGATCCAATGTGATAGAAAGAGGGCATTTCAGATCAAATTACGACCATACAAAACTTAAATTCATAATTTTTATAGAGATCAAGGCACCCAGGGGTGCCCCAATACCTTCCAAGGTACCCCCGTTCAGCTCAGATCTTCCAGATCTGTCCTTCAAAGGAATTTTGAGTGATCATCTACACCTCTAAATTTTATTTCTAGACCTGTGATAGTATCTTCAAATAGGCTAAGCCATTTCCTTTCCTTATCTTTCATAAGGAAGAGACACTACACTCTGAGGAGCCTTTTCCTCTAGAGGGAGAGGATGATTGGTTCATCCATCCGCATTTGATGGGCTGAGAGGAGAAAGTAAAAAGCTAAAATTGGTATCTCTACCCTTGTCTACCTGCGTGCACATATTTTTCTAGGTCCTATCTAGGTCCTCCTTTACGTAAATCCATCCCCTTCAATATGTAATAAAATGCCCACTTATTATCCTATTATCATTTAATTCTTATTAATCTTTATTAATTCACATTAATTAATTAATATCCATATCCTTAGCTTTCCCTAATCAACATGCTATTTAGGACAATTTTATCCTAAATATAAATCTGTATGCTTTTTCTACTCATTCATGTAGACACCTATAATTTAGCTTGAGCAATTTAAATACTTAAATTGTGCTAATTATACCCTTTCCCACAAATTGACGACATATCGTCAATATCACACATTTTCTCTGCTATCATCGTGAATTAATTACATTAAGTTATTTAATTAACTCTTCTATCCAACAACGACGCCAATTAATGACCTTTCGTTAATCAGCTCCCCTTTCTATCGAGATTAATTAATTATTTCTAATTAATTAATACCCCTTTCTACCTAGACTAGTTAATTATTATTAATTAATTATCTTCCTTTTCCATTAATCAATAAATCATCATTTATTTGATTAAATCCCTCTAATAGTATAAATCATGCTAATTATTCCTCTAAAAAACTTCTATAAGCTTGCACATCTATTAATTAATCACTTTGGTTAATAAATAAATCCCCTCGAATCCCATGGGTTACTAAAGGACAAACTAAACTCTCTAAAGGTTGACTCAACCCTTTCTAAACCAAAACTAACCTAGCCTCTCCATTTATCCCACATGAAGGAGGATGTAGAGATTCTTCTATCCATTGGGCTATATAAAGAGCCCTCCTCCTACCTTTACATTCCTAGATGAGCATAGAGCCTAAGCTATAGCCATTTGTCATCTTGGAGCATTCTTCATTAGAGAAGCTAGCTAATTTCATTTCTTGTATTCATCCATCCAAGTTTTGAAGTCATATGGGGATATGTCAAATGGTTTTGTAGCCATGGATTGACAAGACTCCATTCTTGAAAACCTTGGAATTCAAACATACAATCAAACCTTTGATTATTAAGGATCTAAATAGGTTCTTTTCATTTGATTAGCATTCAATAGAGATAGAGATTAATGGATTAACATGTTAGTTTGAATATTTGTTTATGTTATAATGCAATGATGTTAGTAAATTAGTCTTGATTAAGCTCTAAGCATGATGGTGCATTGAATTTGATTTAGCTTTGTTTTAGGACTACTAGGTGTTAGTTCTAACTCTTTTTGCATTGCTAACAAATACATGTACACATTTGGCACGCCCTATGGGATGGGTCTTTAGTCCCTTAGAATTCTAGCTCAATATTTATTGTTATTTCAAGTTTTTGGCTAACCCTTGATATACACATATGGCAAATAATGTTCTATTTCTTAGGATTTTGCTAATATTCCATGTGTAGGATCTCATTTAGAGCTTTAATTCTAATGGGTTGTTGTCAATTTTGAGCTAACATACTAAAATTTGGAGTGTTTTGAGATTTTTGGTGTCTTTTGCTAATATTACATGTGTGAAATAATGTTAATTTTTTTATAATTTTTCTAACTTTGTATGTGTTGAGTCTTGTTTAGGGGTTTAATTTTGATGGGTTGTTGTCAATTTTGAGCTAACATATCAAATATTTGACCTTTTTGAAGTTGTTTATGTTAAAAGGATGTATTTTTGACATCACCCAGGAAAGGAAGCGTAGGCACGCAAACCTTGGCCCAGGCACCCAAACCTTGGTGCATGTACCCAAACCTTGGCATAGGAACCCTAACCATGGCGCATGTACCATTATGTTGGCGTAGACACCACTATAGTACTATAAATTTTTGTCAGACCAGGGTAGGCACCCAAACCTTGGCACAAGAACCACAACCTTGATGTAGGCACCATTATGTTGGCGCGCACACCAATGTAGTACTGTACCTTTTTTTCAAACCAGCGTAGGCACCCATATGCTAGCGCAGGCATCTCTCGGGTAGTGCACATGCACTGTCATAGCTTTTGTACCTTCTATTTTGCTTCTCGGGTGCACACACATGTAAATGGGTGCGCATACACACTGAAGGGATTGCACACATTATTTTTTATGTGAAGGCATACTTATCATTATGTTTCTTACATAGAGGCGTGCACATGCTTTAAAGGGCACGCACATGCAAAACTGTGTACATAGCCCGTCTTCCGGAGGCCATAAAGTTTTCTCCTAAACTCGAAACGACTCTGTTTTTGTTGCGTTGGAAAGGTATTGAAGAAAAATACGCAATGGAAACATAAATTTGAGTTTTTTGAGATACCAAAAATTTAAGGTTTTCAATTTTTATAAAACTACTCATTTATAACCTGTCTAAACGTTTTAGAAAATTTGGTCTTTGATGTTCTAACACCTTGCAAATTTTATTTTGAATCTAAATTCTATTGTGTAGGGTGTTTTTACATGTTTGATGGTAATTTGAATTGTTTAAAATGTTAATGAGCATTTCATGTTTAATCATGAGCTTAGAGTTGTGTATGCTCTTCCCTCGCACCTTTTAGGTGATCTTGGGAATCATAAATGATTTCTATGTATCTTATTTGTTTTGAAAAATGCTTGTTCTTATAAGAATGAAAGTCAAAGTTTGTTAAAAATAACAAATATTTCATTTGAACTAAGTGTTTTCCATTTTTCATTTCATAGTTGTATTCTACATCATATATGCTCTTCTCTTGCATCTTATGACGATCTAGAGAATCAGAAACGATGTTTTATCCTCTTTAGTATTTTTATGGAAAATTACTAATGCATTGTGCAAGACCAAAAACACTTGTTAAATAAAGGTGGAATCGAAACAAAATCAAACTACTAATATAGTTTTCGTGAAGGTTGCCAAAAGGTGTTCAAGCAAACCACATCAAATTAAACAAGATAAAAAGAGCACCACATTCAAAACATTATATTTGCAGGTTCGGATAAGGGTACATCCCACCCACTTAAAAATAGGACATAACCCCTTTGGCATAAGCCCTAAACTAAAACAATGGGGGTGGTCCTAGGAACCCCAAAGTAGTCCACGTAAGAGGGCACCTTGTGGATGAAACGGGAAGTGCTCCGCATAACCTACTTGACTAGTATTTCCTTGTGAGTTAGCGTTACTGGGTTTCCGTATGGTAACCCCAGGGAGAGCACACGTGGACACACTAGTTTCCCTTTGTGCTCAAAGGGGGTAAAGTAAAGTTGAGATACTCCCAAATTAATCATTACAAATTTTTGGGTAAATCAAGCTCGCTTAAGACAACTTTGTAACACCTAGTTGAGAGAACCACCTAAGAAGATATGTTTGGCCAAAAGCCCACTTTGACTATTTCAAAATAGTTTTGAGTTGTGAGCCATCATTCATCATGAAACATGGAAAGCGTTACTTTTGCTTAGTTTTTCACTTGCCCTAAGGTGAGGTGAAAATCTGCTGAAGTAAAGCCAACATTTTTCACCCTCATTTTGATCTAGTTCATTGACTTTCTTTTGACACTTTGTTGATCAAAATAAGTGTGACTACCTTTACGTTATCAATTGATTTTTTCTACCAGTTTTTTTGTCCGTTTACGCCCATCCATGTTTGCATTTGGGTAAGTTAAACGTCTAAAGTGTGTAGATATGTATTCATATCATTGGTAGCCTTTTTGATCTTGATACCCACGTTAGGATCATCATCCTAGTTAGGCTAGGTTCATCATCTTGAACTTCCTCGGAAAGGTTACCTTGTTTATATCATATCACTATAATTTTAGTATTTACATCTTATTTCTTGCAAACTTGATCTAAATATTTGCATTGTAAGGCTATGCTATACACATTTTAACAATTCTTAAGTTATATTATAAGCTTTTAGTTTGATTCCATTACTACCTCAATTTTGAAAAGTGATATGTGTTACCACTTGTGTGTGTTATATCAATATCATCTTGATATCAATACCTTACTTTCTCACAAATTTTGGTTAACATATCTTGGTGATATTGTTGTGTCACTCATAATCATAACTAGCACTTTTTGGGATATAGGTATTAATTGAATTTAGGCTTGCTTCTAGTATACTTTGTTAGGAGGTCACATTAACTTCTTGTTATTACTTATGCCTTGTTCATGTCTTTGAAATCTACATAAGTAGGGACATCTTTTTAATTATCTTACAACACCAACTACCTTTCCAAAAACAGACTTAGGAAGTATGTCATTTGACTAATTGGTTTACAAACAAACTTTGCATGATTGTGTCTCATTCGTCACTTTTACTTATTCATTTATGACAATCACTGTGATCCATTAATCCTTATCATTCATTATTATTTGGTCATTGTTTATCACTTAAGTTCAAGTGGTTTTGTGGTTTGATCTTGTATGATTGTTCCTTGCGATCGTTCACCTTATAGACTTATATTTCTAAGGACAATCATTTCGATCCTTTGATTATTTACACTCGCAACTTGTTGTCCAAACCTTGTTGGATTGTTTAAATTACGTTATCAAGATGTATGTTTTTCTTATCTTCCCTTTTTGGAAAATCACACAAGCATTCCCATCTTTGCGAAATGTCTAGTTGGTTTTCGTTATGTTTCCAAAATCAACATGAAACCTTCTTCACTTTGAATAAGTTTGATCGTATAATTTAGGTATAAAAACTTGAATCCAATGCATGCTAAAAATGACTGATTATTGCAAGGTCCCTTATACATACGACAATAAGGAATCAAAGTTTCAGTGTATAAATCAAAAGATGCCCATCATGACCAAAACTCGTTTGGTTCTTTGCGCTAGAGAACCCATTTGGGTAACCCGTTCCCCACCTTCATCTCATAATTGGTGGTATGGTTTGGACACTTCTGATCCAAATTATTATTCAAGTTCCCCCTACCCTTCTTCTTATTTTAATCCAAACATTTCCTCTTCTTCTGAGGATTCCAATCCAAATATTTCCTTTGAGTCTTCTGATGATTCAGATCCAAACTACTATTCAGATCCAAACTACTATTCGGATTCATCTAATTCAACTCATAAATCTCGGTCCTCCCCTTCTTTGCAGGACCTCTATTATTAGTCACCTAAAAAACGTTATCCTCCTCTAAATATTTGTGTCACTACAAATTATATTCATCATTCATCTAATGTGACTCATATGTCATGGTCCTCCCTATCTTCGCAGGACCCTCTTCGTCATACATTTAATACGATTCCTACGTCGCGGTTCTCCCTTTCTTCATAGGACCCCTTTTATCAGTCACCTCAATGACGTCTTCTTCATTTGAAGATACGAGTGACTCCAAATCCCTCCAATCAAACATCTAATACAATTCTTGAATCACGGTCCTCTCTTTCTTCAGAGGACCCTTGTTATTATTCATCCAATGCGATTCTTGAATCATGGTCCTCCCCTTCTTCGCAGGACCTTCTTCATCACTCACCCCCACAAATTATTCCTTATTTGAAGACTCGTGTGACTCAAAGTCAAAGATTCTTCATAAACCATCTTTTCCAGCTTATTTACTTGCAGGTCATCCATTTCATCCTTTTGACCTTGGCCTTATCTAACTCTTCTACAATCCTTGTTGACTGTGTCAGATCACCATCAAATCATCCTTCTACAATTGTGATTTGAACCTCTAGATCCCTTTTCTATGTATACCTTCATGTTGTTCTTGACTCATCTTACTAGGACCATCATTTTATTCCTCTATACTTCAAATTTATCCTACTTACACCTTGGTTGTCGTCAACCCAAGCCTAGTTTGTCAATCCAACCTCCCTTACTACTATTTTCTACTACTTTTTGGAGCCTTCTACCTCTAGTTCTCTTCTGCATGTGATTCATAGCATCCATAGGCTCCTTTTTTGCATCCAGACCTTTACAGGTCTGTATATTCAACTTACAATCCAAATCCACCCTCCTAGGTCACCTTCGACCTACCTTTGCACATTCTAGGTCATCGTCGACTGAGAACATATAACATTTAATTTACATTTCTTTCAGTCAAATCCACATCTAGATCAGATGTCAATTACTTTAAGATTTATTAGTATCTCTATTTCTACATGAAATCTGCTTAGTCATCCTTTAATTCACTTTTTCTTTAAAATGGGGATTGAGATTCACGAAAGGAAGGTCACACTTTTTGGAGCTGGCTTTGTCAGGAAACTCCCACATATCCTATCTAATCATTTTTCTATTTAGAAAATCTTATTTATAGGTTTATCATCTACAACAAAGATCAACTACTTAGCATCTGTCCATCCACGTCTATGATGCTTCTAAGGTACTATAAACCCTCCATGTTATGAGTTGCTAGTTTATTTTAGTAGCTAGTATATTAATTTGAGTACAAATGAAGAAATTATGACAAAATTCTTGGCATGCTCTGTGGTATCACGCTTTATGTGATCCCTTTTTCATTTATTTTCTATTTTTCTACTTCTTATGTATTATACTAACACTACAACGCAAGGCCCTGCTTCTTGCTTACTCATGTTGGTTTGGTTGTTGGATTGCTCTTCACTAAAGTTCATATAAAAAGGAAAATATTTATCCAATCATTCCCCCTTTTTTTCCATAGTTTCTCCTTTCTACATCATCTTTCCCTTTCTTATGTGTGTCCTCATTGAAAAATCACACTTCTATTTGGTTTTAAAATAACATTTATTTTTTGCATCCTACTTTCTCACATAGTTTAAATAGGAGGTTAGCTTGTTGCATGTCACAATCCTTACACACAACCTAAAAATCATGCATTCAAATAAATACATCTAAAAAACATCCTACCTGGTAGAATGAATGGGATTTCATCACCCAATAGGAAACCACCCAAGACTATCCCAAGCCAAAACAATCTTCAAACTAAATATAGACTACCTTAACCTAGGTACTTCGTTATTCATTCTTTTTTCTCTTTTTCACATTTTATTAATTAAAAATAAAAAAGAACTGTTTGCTAGATTTTCTTGGTTTATTTAGCACAAAAAAAATTCATCTTTCATGCATGTGATTAATCATTCAACAGCCAAAAGGATGGAACAAAAATTCCCTTCAAACAGTTGTGTCTCAACCCAACAGATCTCTACTACAAAAATTTCTTCATTCATACCCTTGAGTACTCAACCCCTCTTTGTTTTCTCCCACCCAGGATCCTTTGTTAAAAAAACTACCTTAGGAGAAACTAATCCCTTCTTCTATCACCATTCCATCCCATTTAGACCACCCACTCCTCATTCTACATCAAGACCTTTTGGACCTTCAATCATCCCTCGTAGTGACTTGGAATCTCAAGATCTCCTTGATGCCAATTTAGTGGCTCTCCAAGACTATCTCCTTAGGAAATCGACTCAACTTCCCCCAGATGGTCCACTTCTTCAGAAGATTTATTCTTATCAAATCAATCCTAATGCCAATCAACAATTTACAATTAACAAGCTTGCTTCATCTTCTAACAATCCCACACTCCACCAAATTGCTCAGCTAGTCATGTCCATTCCACCCAATAAATACAACCATCACCACTACCCTTCGTATTTCCTTCTCAGCCCCAATATCATGTCCCCTATTTGAAAAACATGATCCCATTACATCACACATGTATATCATTGCTTCCTAGCCTCCTCTTATGGGTGTTCTACCTTATTCAGTGTCTAACCCCTTTCAACAACAATTTCAACCCACATATACTGATCAATTGCCTACCCAATGTCAACAATCATATAATATCCACATGACACAACAACAAACATTTTTAAATCAACCTTTAACTTACATTCATCAATAAATACATCAAACACACATTTAATCTCACCAATTTTTTTATATAAGTACCTCACAAGTTGTGCAACCACAACCACAACCACAACCCATTATCACTTCATCAAGTGATATTATGCATGCTCTCATGAATAGTTTAGCCAACCTTGAGGCCACTACCATAGGGTCTAAAGTTACATTATCATACAAATAAATCTGCAACGATCCAATTCATCCATCCATGCCAATTAATTCGTATCCTTGACATTGTGAGTTTTCCAAAATTCACCAAGTTTAATAGCAATGAGGATCCACAGAAACACCTTCGTGCATTCAGACATATGTACTACCTTATTGCACACAATTAGGACTTGATTCTCTGTAATTTCCCCATATATTTGGTTGGTTAAGCATTAGAATTGTACAATAACATCCCTTAATATTTGATATTTTCCTTCACTCCACTCACACAATTGTTTTTAGAACATTTATCGATCAACATTCCGTGTAATAAATCTATCACTGATCTATACACCATCTGACATTTTGAAGAAGATTCTATCACAGACTTTGTCACACGATGACATGGGATTATAAACCAACTATCATTTATCCTTTCTCAAATTTAACTCATCGAGATCTTCTCACATTCATGCACAAAACATATATCCTCTACCCTATAAATCCAATCCTTCAGAACTTTCGAAGAAGCCTTCATCATGGCTCATAAGCTTAAAACACACACCCTTAAGAAAGGCCATTTAAAACTAAAATCAAACAAGCCTAACATGAACTCACTAAAAAATATGCACATAATGAGAAATCTAAGGGTGTGGAAAATGCTGTGGTCCTCAAATCTTCTCCTATTCCAACATCTAGTATGTGGACTCGACAACAAACCACGTGACCAACACCTAACTACACTCCCCTCGAGGAATCATATGGATTTATTTTTGACAAGTTGATATCAAAAAATCTAATCACACTAATACCTATCTAACCAGGTGATGAGTCAAGACCAAAACCTATGTGGTATTAGGAAGACCATTATTGCAAGTACTACCAAACTCGAGGTCACGACATCAAGAAATGTTGAAATTTCAAGGATTTGGTTCAAAGTCTCATTGATAATGGAAAACTTCATCTCAACAATCCTAATGCTTCACCCGATTAACCACTTGACATCTTCAAACAACCTATCCAAATCATAAACCATCAAGCCAAGCCACCACCACTTCTACAACCCAAGAACCTAATGCTCATACTATAAACACTTTAAACACCAGTGATCAAGAGCCTACAAATTCCCCTCCTTCATCACTAATCATATCAATCCCCTTTGATATTAGTTCTACTTCTACAAACCTATTAAAACTTATACCTATAAATACACCCATCATATCTACATCTACCTTGATATCCATTCCTTCTACTAGGACCCCATTTGCAAACATATCAATCTTACCCCTAGAAGTATTTATGAAACAACCATTCACACCTACTTCTGCATTTGACATTGGTCCAACATATACTATGTTACCTATTATATCCACTTCAATACTCACCAAATCCACTTCACTGGATCCGATTACCTTACCTACATTTATTCCACTTTTACCTGTTATGCCATCCTCAGAATTAATATTGGTGCCTCTTTCAGAGATTTTACCCACACCCACATCAACTGTTGAGATTGCGTCCACACCACCTTCTTCCTTAACACCATGTGTATTATTTTAAGAAATTTTGAAAACACTTCCACTTCCAACAACCTCAAATGACCCCTCTACCTCATATACAAAATCAAAACAATCTTCGCTTTCCTTAGATTTCATCAAACAAATATTGTTTCCTACACCTATACCAACTATGACACCACATCCAAATCCCCCGGTGAAAATTGTTGTCACTGCTCCTATAGACGCACCCTTACAAATAAAATCTATAGCCATTAGTACATTACCTCAAAAAACCCTTGTACATTCGTACAATAAAATTAACATTTCCACCTCTAAATCATCCAATGCAACAACCTCTTCATAAAGAAATTTTATCAATCCAAACTAAAACCATCCAACACTAAGACATTAACCTATGCCAAAACCAGACTCGGACCATCAATACATGTACATACTGAAAATTTTTCATCTCATATATCCAATTATTCTTCAAAGAAAAATACATTCCACAATGATAATGATCCTCCTACGGCTTTGGGTGAATCATATACGAACATTTTCCAAAATTTATTAGAAATTTCCATGATCATTCTTCCACCTATTAGGTCCTTTGACCCGAATAACAAGAAGCCATTATGGTTTAATCCTAACGTCATCTGTGCATATCAGTGTAGCCCTAGACACAACATTGAGCATTACAAAGCACTCCAAGCCATCATTCATGGCTTCATTAAGGAAGAATACTTTCTCCCCAAACCAAATCAATCTCTTCCTCCCATTCCAACATTTGCATCTTCTACCTCATCCATCCAATTGAAAAATTCTCATGGTTCTTCACAATTTTTTTTAGCCATCCCACCTCTAAATGATAATTCTTCTTAGGATAGACCCTCCCTTGTTCATCAACACTATTTGAGTAACCACTCAGTTTGGCCAATGTGAGCCTAAATCAATAACTCAACAAAAACCTAAAACCTTTATCGTCATTCCTCCTCCTAAGGAGTTAGCCACTTCATCAACACCTAAGGTTTCCATCTTAGGAGAACCTAGGCCTATTGAATAAAGTATAGTAAAAAAAATCCACTAGGGCCCAATCAATATGTCGAGCTCATCTAGAGATCACTAGACCATAGACAGGATCTCATTGAATCCTTAAAGTGAATTTTGACATCTAGTGATGAGGCTCATCCCTTTGCATCCCTTATAGGAGCACTTAAGGATTATACTACCATCTCATTTGACGATGCTAAGATTCCTGATATCCCTTTAGAAGAACAAGAACTTTCCCTCTTTATCACGTTCACGATTAATGATGCATTCATCCAACAGTCCATGATAGATAGTGGAGTGAGTATCAATATCCTCCCATCACATACTTTTGATCAAATTAAGATACCTAAGTCTTCCATTGCCCAAACACCCATGGTCCTTCATGCTTATAATGATGTTGTCTCTCACACCTTAGGAATGGTCATTCTTCCTATTCACATTGGTGAGAAGCTCCTCCATGAGGTATTCTACATCATACAAGGGGAATTCCAATATAATGTTCTCCTTGGACGACCTTGGATCCACATAATGCATTGTGTCCCTTATACACTCCATCGCTCCCTTAAATATGAGCATGAGGGGAATATTTTGACACTTCTCAGGGATGCTCCTCCCTTTCGAATGTGCAACATGAATTATTGACCCAATGATGTCCTTCTTCCTAAGGACAATCCATCTGCACCATCCACTAGTTCGTCTATCCCTTCTTTCAAAATTTCTAATGACAATTCCTTAGATAAAGTAATGGATAAGCTTATGCTGGGGCGGTATCACCTTCTTACACTCAACACCTTACCCACTCGTCACCATCTTCGTAGACATGACAAAGCTCTGATGTACCAACCCAATATTAGGGATATAGTTCCTTTCAGTCCACCACATCTTTAAACCAACCTCATATATGGTGGTTTTAACACCCTTTCTTCACATGTCGTTGGTCTTACAGATGCCAAACCTTATACCGATGGTTTCAAATCCCTTAACAAACCATCTTTCACCCACACCTATCTCTACCATTGTGGGTGGAAGGGATTAAACATGGGAAACTATGAGCAGGGGCCACATGGCCTATATATTGATCAATTCCACAAACCTCATGAGAAGTTTGGACTTGGTTATCAGGAACAACCCACTGACTATATTCCACCATCTGAAATGTGCATGGACATGCCTTCTCCATCTTCTCCATCCCATGATTCCATGGATATGGATGACACCGTGTCTATTTCCTCTACAAAAAATTTAGTCTCCGCCATAACTTTGGGACTGATCACCTATCAATGTCAGAATCAGACTAGGTCCCTTCCCCTTTTCCATCTAGAGTTGATAGAAGAAGACTCTTCTACCATTGAAATTATTTAGTGCATTGATGAAGATGTCATTATTTCCCACATGGGGATACAAGATTCTTATCTTCATAAGACCTTACCATCTGAAACATCCACTCTTCTCAATGAAGCCACCGTTGACGTCAATATTGAGACTCCTCATGAGCCTCACATCCTCAAGGTAGGTCAATCTCTTGCTCCACATGAGATTGAATCTTTCACCACATTTCTCTCTCATCATAGCAACACTTTCACTTGGTCATATTTAGACATGCCTGGTCTTGACCCTTCTATCATTGTCCATAATATCGCCACTTATTCTAATGAAAAACTAGTTAATAAAAAGCTTCATTGCATACATCCTCAAGTTTCCTTCCTTGTTAAAGAGGAGTTGCAATGTCTTATTTCTACCAACTTCATCATCCCCATTGACTATCACCAATGAGTTTCTAACATCGTTCCTATTTCTAAAGTGTCATGAAAACTTTGCCTATGCACCAAATTTCAAGATATCAATCTCACTTTCCTTAAAGATGACTTCTCACTTCCCAAAATCGATCAACTTGTGGATCTTACCGCAGGTCATGAGAAGCTTTCCCTTATAGATGGATTTTCTAGTTATAATCAAATTCTCATCATGACAGAAGACCAACATAAGAATTCCTTCATCACCCCTTGGTGGACTTGTTTCTACTATGTCATGCCTTTCAGTCTAAAGAATGTCAGAGCCACCTATCAGCGGGCTATGACTTATATCTTTCACGATTTCATCCATAAAAAAATAGAAGACTATGTTGATGATCTTTTGGGTAAATATAAACATCGACATGACCATATTTCTATTCTTGAGGTCCTTTTTGAGTGCCTTATTTTCTTCTTCCTTTTTCTTAATCCTATCAAGTGTGTGTTTGGAGTGTTAACTAGAAAAATCCTTGGATTTATCATTTCTATTAGGGGAATTAAATTTAACCTTGTGAAAATTAAAGTGATCATCAAAATTCCATCTCCTTCCAACATCAAGCAACTTTGTAATCTTAAAATCTGACTTCAATCAGTCCGTCGTTTCATCTCGAAACTTTCATATCATTACCAACCCTTTCATCATCTTCTTCGTAAATACATAGACTTTTATTGGGATCATGATTGCCAGAAAAAATTCAATGGCCTTAAATGATATCTTTTGTCTCCACCAGTTGTTACACCTCCAAGTGAGGGGGAGACCTTTTATCTATATATCGCTGCTACTAATCATGTTCTAGGGGTTATTTTATCACATCGTGATGACCAAGGTCAGGAACAGGCTATTCGTTACATCAGTCTTACCCTTCATGACTGTGAGAATCACTACACAGATGTTGAAATACTATGTTACACTCTCTTATTTTACACCTCTAAAATTTGAGAATATCTTCTCAATCACAAGAATTATGTCATTACTAGATTTCATCTTCTTAAGACAATGCATTCTAGAACTTATCACAGTGATCACATCACTTGATGGCTCATGCTCATGAATGAGTTTGACCTCATGTTTATTCCTTGAAAATCCATTAAGGGCCAAGGTATCATAGACCAATTAATAGAATCCCCTCTTCCTAGTACACATCTTCTGCATGAACAATTCCTAGATGAATCAATTAATCAATTTCATCATGAGTATGACATCCTTAAGATGACCCTCTTTTTAGATGGTTCTAAGTTTCAGTAATGGGGAGGTGTTGGTGTCATTCTCATTCCTCCTTGAGATAATCCTATTCCTCTCACCAACAAACTCAATTTTGAGTGTATGAATAATATGGCAGAGTACGAAGCCCTTATCTTAGGCCTTGAAACCGCTCTCTTTCTAGGAGTTCATATTCTTGACATCTATGGGGATTCTAAACTTATCATCAAGCAAGTCATAAGTGAGTATCAATGTAAAAATTATAATCTTAAAAAATATCATGACATTGTTAATCTTCTTCTTGAATCCTTTGATTATTACACTATCCAATTTGTCCCTCGATCATCCAATTGTTTCACTGATATGATGGAATATCTTGCATCTATCATTCCTTAGACAATAGAGGAATCCAAGCTTTTTTTTTCATTCATCTTCATGATTGACCATTTCATGAGTTAGCTCAAGTTAATCTTTCTGAATCTATTTCATCGGATCTTCGGTACTCCCAAATCTTTGATTATTTATCCAAATCCATTATTCCCTATGATCTATCCAAGAACGCTAAGAGGTCCTTCCTTCAGCGTGCTAACTGCTACATTATTCTAGGGAACATTCTCTATAAGAATGGATTTTTTGGTATTATCCTTCGATGTCTCAAATCCCATGAACCTCCTCGAGTTATTCAGAAGGTCAATGATAGCATTTGCGGTGGAGACTTTAGTGGCTTAGATGTCACTAAATACGTTCTTCATCTTGGCTATTACTAGCCTTATCTCAACCGTGCTTGTTGTGAGTATGTTAAGAAATGTGAAAAATGTTAGCAACACTCCAATCTTATTCACATTCCTAGTCAAGATTTGCAGTGGGCTCATGACCTTTGGCCCTTCTCACAGTGAGGCCTTGATCTTATCAGTCTTATTAATCCTCTATCTTCAAAAAAGAATCACTCCATCATCACTGCAACTAAATATTTCACTAAGTGGGTGGAATAATTTCCCCTCACTTCAACCAAATCTGGTCTAATCATTAAATTTATTTACCAGCACATCATTTTCCGCTTTGGAATTCCTCACAAACTCATCATGGACAACATAATGTCCTTTAAAAACAAAGATATTAAGAAGCATTGTGACTCATTTTACATCCAACTCATCTTCTCTTCTCCATACTATCCTTAAGCTAATAGCCAAGCTAAAGCCACTACTAAAACTCTTTGAAACATTCTTGCAAAGACTATTGATTAGTCTGGTCATGATTGACATCTTCATCTCCCTTTTTGTATTTGGGATTATCAGACTAGAATCCATACATCCACGGGTGCTACCCCATTTTTGCTTGTGTAGGGTTCTAAATTTGTCCTACCTCTCAAAGTTTAATTATGTCTTTGTGCGTGTCCCTTCGCGACTTCATATATAATGAAGATTATCACCAAGCACATCTAGCACGACTGGAGTTGTTAGATGAGTTTCACCTTCTTGCTCTTGAATGCCATCATATTTATCAAGAGTGCATCAGACATGCTTACATCAATCACCTCAAAGAATGTGACTTTATTGTTGGTGACCTCATTCTCAAAGAAAATCAGAATGTCACTACTCTAGAAAGGAGAAAACATGGAAATTTTCCCCCTAACTAGATTAGACCATACATTATCACGCATTAGTATGGGTCAGGAGCCTATCAATTGGCCTCCCTTGATGGTAAACTAGAAGCAGACATTGGAACCTCTTAACTTATTACACTTGCAACCATTTTACTATTAGTCATATCCTTAGATCATCCCTCCATCATTAGCATCTTCCATCCTTTCATCGTAGTGATTTTTAATTATGTGGTCATTCGTCACTTTCCTAGATGTGACCTTAAATATGAGCACTACGGTTCTACTTGTAGCATATTCCTTATGGATAGGTTCTCCCATCTTGGTGAGAAATCCATGATCATTACATCCATCACCCTCTTATTTACCTATTGGAACCATGTAAAGGATCAAGGGGTGTCTCTTACACATTCATTGTCCCCTCCTAAGTGGTCTACTTAGCTATTCCATGATCTTCCCCATGTCAAAATCAAAATCAAAGGATGTTCCAATAAAAATTCAAAGCACTCAAAAACAATCAACTGCTCCCTTGAAGGACAACCGTTCATTCTAAAAAAGAAAAATCAATCAAAACAAAAGAAATAGACCGATCCCTCAAAGGAGGGCTATCATATAAATTATCTTTTGCCATATATATTAAGTTTGTATAAAGTAGTCCATACCCTCGAAGGATGGCAACTCTTTATATCATGGCATCAAAGGATTCCCACATTGATCAACTTTCTTCTAGCATTGTTCTTCCCCCTTTCCAAGAAATGGGGGATATATTTAGGAAAAAAAACCTAATGGAGAACCATCTTCCCGCATACAAGTTACATCTCAAACCCTTTGTCATGTCAACATTAGGTCTATGATTCCATCCCATCCATTATTTCCTTATGATCTTTGGTATAACTAACTATCGTTGGTTATGTTATAGGACATGTTTTGGTTGCATGTGCCTTATGTTATTTGGATCCCTTCTTGTTTACCTCCAATGTAATTAGAGGTATATTTTCTTCATGCATTGCTTAATATGACGTAATGTCATTCATACCTATAGGTCACTATCATTTGGTTACAACATTTTCTCAATCACCTATCAATCAATCTATGTATCTTAAACATGTCAACATTTACTTATTTTAATCAACAATCACATCCACATTACTTTTTCATCCAGATCACATTTTTTCCATTCATCTCATTACCATGATAAAATTTGAAGCTAACATGTAATCCTAATCCTCATCAACCATACAACATATTCACATCATCATTCATCCATAAATATACACAAATCTAAAGTAGCTTTACATAACCATTCATGTGATCATCATCACATAAACCATAATTATCATCATCATCATGAATCAAATAATCAAGATTACACAATACACATATACCAAACCACGAAAAAATCATATCATATATATATATAACATGAAGTGTATCAATACATTATTTCCCTCTAACAGTGCTCTCTCAAAGAAAAAATACTATCAAAATCAGCAAAGTTAACATTAGAGAGCCTGAAATATTTCCTCTGCAAGGAAATTCCCTCTTCTTGTCTATCAACCTCGCCACCTCCACCCTAGCCCTCTCCTTGATGTGGGTGTTCTATAATTTTTGTGCTCTCATATGACCCAACTCCACCTGTCACTCTCCTCTACAAATGCTCCCAGTATCGGAGTGTCCTCAGAAGCTTCTTGATCACAATCACCTCATAATACATTTCCTCTATGGCTAAGGCTTTATATCTATCTATGGAAATCATACCAAGAGGTTCCATCTATCCTCCTCCCTGTGGTGCTACATGTCCTCCACCCGCAGTCTTAGAAGCCAAGATAGTAGAAAGATATCCAAAATAGACCATATAGGCCTCCCACTTCCTACAATACCGATCCCTATCTTGTATAACTGTGTCCCTCTAATGGATCATAATGTCTCTCTCAATGCACATTTGCTCTAGCTATGTATGTAATTAAGCCACCTCAGAAAGCTATCCTCCATCTCTGTCTCCATCACCACCTAAAGATGCCTCTAACTTAACCTCCATGTCCTCCATCTTCTCCTCCTCCTCATCTCCTATCTCCCCACCAACCTGACCTTCCCAACTTGCGGTTATCCAATCACCAAATCCTTATCTAACTCCCACATCCTCATCCTCATCCCAAGGCATTATTTCCTCATCTAATGGATCTACCATGTTAGGCATTGATAGCTCCCTATCTAGCTCCTCCATCCTATATAAAATAGGATCCCTCGACACCATATGGATGACTTCAAAATGTCATTGCACTCATTCAAACTACATCGCCTCTATCATCTTTGATCGTCTCCCTTGAACCCAACGTATCCACCTCATACCAGCCAGATCTGTCCCTCAAGATATGTTAAACCCAAACCTGATTAACAAAAAATCCTTGTACATTGAATCCTATGTTACCAATCATAAATTCAAGAGAGTTCTTATCGAAAATGGAGTGGCCCTTAACATTTGTTCTATAAAAATGCTCTATTGCATTGGTCATTTAATAGGTGATTTAGATGCTAATATCATTACCATTCATGGTTATGATAATACTAAGCACCTGTTCTATGGCACCATCACTCTTCCCATATAAGTAGGCCCGCAACTCCTTGAAACTATGTGTCATGTAGTTAACGCTGACATATCATATAACCATTTTCTGGGTAGACATTGGATACATGCGATGCACACCGTCCCTTCTACTTTCCATCAATGTATAAATTTTCCACATAACGGTAGAGATTTCACCTTGCATGGAGATACTGAACCATTTGAATACTGTAAGTTTTTCGCATAGTGAAAACCTTTCTGAGGCATTATATGAGAAGCAAAAAATGAAAAAGAAAAAGAAATAAAAGGATGCATCTCCTAGTGAAAACCTTTCAAAGGCACTAGAGAGAGGATATTTGGATCCAAAAATATCTGACAATCTACACAAGCCTCCAACATCATTTCAAGATAATGACACTTCTAAGTTGTTAGTAGAAGAGAACACAACCATTAATAGTAGAACTAAAGACCAACCAAAATTGTTATAAATAGGTGCCATTTTATCAGAAACTAAAATCAAATCCTTCACAAACACTTCTAACTAAGTTTTAGGATCTATTCACTTGGTCTTATAAAGATATTCCCAATATTGATCCTTCTCTTGTGGTTCATCACCTTGTGGTGCACCCAAATGCTAAACCTGTCAAGCAGAAACTATGTAAAATGCATCCCAAGGTTGCATTGCTTGTTAAGGCTGAACTACTAAAATTATTAGATGCAGGCTTCATATGGTGCATTGATTACTCAGAGTGGATATCTAATATGGTACCAGTTGTGAAGAAGACCCCCGAAATTTGTATTTGTATAAATTTCCATGACATTAACAAGGCATGTCCTAAGGATGATTTCCCTTTTCCTAATATTGACATGATTGTTGATTCTACTACGGGCCATGAGATGTTATCCCTTATGGATGTATTTTCTAGGGGTATAACTAAATTAAAATTTCTGAAGAAGACCAACATAAAACAACTGTTACAACCCCATGGGGGACATTTTGTTACAAGGTCATGTCTTTTGGCCTTAAAAACACTGGTGAAACTTATCAATGTGCCATGACTATTATTTTCCACGACCTTATTCATGACATACGGGAAGATTATGTCGATGATATTCTTGTTAAATCAAAGACTAGGGTGGATCATCCATTAGTTCTTAGGTGTATATTTGAGTGGTTAAGGGAGTAAAAGGTTCACCTTAATCCAAAAAAATGTGTCTTTGGTGTTATTCAAGGGAAACTTTTGGGATTCATTGTCTCACGAAGAGGAATTGAAGTGGACCCTAACAAGGTCAAAGCTATAATAGATATGCCACCTCCTCAGAACCTTTGACAATTAAGGGGCCTATAAGGAAAAATATAGTCTATTTGTTTCTTCATCTCCCAATTGGTAGATAAGTGCCATCATTTCAACCAGTTGCTTAAAAAGGATGTCCAGTTCAAATGGACATAAGACTGTAAAGATGCCTTTGCAAAATGGAAAGAATACCCGACATCTCCACTAGTACTCATGTCATCTATAAAGGATAAGCCTATGTTGTTGTATACATCTACAATAGAACATGCCATTGGGGCATTATTGGCACAACATAATGATAAGGGTTAGGAACAAGCTGTGTATTACTTGAGCAGAACTCTCCTTGAACATGAGACAAAGTACTCAAAGGTTGAAAATGATTATTTAGCGGTTGCTTATAATTTTGGCAAGTTGTGACATTATCTCCTAAATCATACCACCAAGATTATTTCACTAGTTGATCCTCTTAAGTACCTACTTTCAAGACCAGTCATAACAAGATGCATGTCCAGCTGGATTACGCTACTTAGTGAATTTGACATTGAAATTGTCAATCAAAAGGTTATTAAAGGTCAAGCACTGGCATATCAATTAGCTGCAACACCATTACTAGGTTCACAGCCGCTAAAATTTGAATTTCTAGATGAAGACTTGTTGTACATAGAGGTAACACCCTTATGGACATTATTCTTTGATGGATCTTGCAATATCCATGGTTCTGGAGCAGGAATTGTCTTGCATACACCAGATGGAGACCTCATACCTAAATGTTATCATATAAAATTCCCTTTCACAAATAACATAGCAGAGTATGAAGCATTGATAGCAGGGTTAGGATTTGTTATCTCATGGTGCCTACAAGAATTGATAGTTCTTGGTGATTGTCTTCTAGTCATTAATCAAGTTAATGGAGAATATCAGGTAAAATATGAATAGCTCTTACCTTATAAAAGAATAGTTGATAGCCTTAGAGGATATTTCTAGATTATCAATTTTGAACAAATTCCTCACGTACAAAATAAAAGAGTGGATGCCATGGCAACTATTTCTTCCCTTCTTTCATTTGACACTAATCAAACTCACAACGAGTTCCTTGTTGAACATCTTTTGGTGCCCGCATATGAATTATCGGAGTCCACCATGGTTTGTGATATTTTTGATCCTGATCATCCCTGGTACCATGATATATAAACCTTCATTAAAACTAAAACCTATTTTCCTAATTTTAATTCAGCTAATAAAATATCCTTAGCACAATGTGCTTCACGCTACACCCTTCTTGTTGACACCTTGTATCGAAGAGACTATGATGAGACTCTCTTAATATTTATGAATCAGGATGAAGCTAATTAGATTCTAGATGAAGTACATTCAGGCATTTGTGGTGTCCATACCGACGGCATAGTTCTTGCAAAGAATATTTTACGTATTGGATACTACTGGCCCAAAATGGAGGAAGATCATGCAACTTTGTGAAGAAATGTCAGGCTTTCCAAAAACACGGTAATCTCATTCATGCACCATCCCAAGCCTTATAGCCTATTACTTCACCTTGGCCTTTTTCAAAATGGGGGCTTGATTTAATTGGAAAAATAAAGCACACATCTTCCGATGGCCACACTTTTATTATAACCACCACTGAGTATTTCACCAAGTGGGTTGAGGTTATGCCTATTACTAACGTTACTGGGTGCAATATTTCTAAATTCATCTTCAACCATATTATCTGTCATTTTGGCATCCATGTTTCTATTGTCATTGACAATGGTGGTTCTTTCAAAAATAAGGATCTCAAGGCCTTAGCTAAGAAATATAATATCCACCTAAAATGGGCTACACCCTATTATCCACAATGTAATGGCTAATACAAAGCATCAAACAAGACTATCAAATCCATTTTAGAAAAAAATGTCAATAAGCATGGATGATAATTGGCCTATGCAGTTGTATCCCGCCCTCTGCACCTACCGTACTTCCTTTCGTACTCCTTACAGGAGCTACTCCTGTTTCCCTACTATGTGGATCTATGAAGCCATATTACCTATCAAATTTGAACTACCTTCACTTTCGTGTCTCCCTTCAGCACCTCATTGATAAAGAGGATTACCATGTTGCACGTCTTGCAGAGATAGAATCATTGGACAAGAGACGGCTTCGCACCTTAGACCATATGCAAGTATATCATAATAGAATGGGCCATAATTGTAATTGCGAGATTAAACCTCGACAGTTTGAAATCAGTGATTTGGTCCTAATGGAAAATTAGAAGAACACAACTAAACCTACGAGAAAAATAGGGCAAATTTGAAGCCTAATTGGTTGGGTCCTTATGTTATAACTGACTAAATTTTGGATTTAGTGCACATATAAACTATCTGCTGAGGATGGAAAAGAGTTGAAGGATCCTATGAATTGCCATTTATCTAAAGAATTTCTACTCCTGAAGTCTCTGAAGAGTTACCCTTATGTTGGGGACATATTAATGCATCCACTTATCTCATCATTTCCACTTTGTTTCCCACTTGTATCTTTTCACCTTGCATCGTGTGTCACATGTTCTCCTGTGTTAGGTTGTTATGCCCATTGTCTACCACTATTATTCACCTTCCATTATGATTTCATTCAATTCCTTCATATGTAGCATGTTGGTTTTGACTTGGGAATTTCCTTTTCCCTCTTCTTTAGCGTGTGGTTCAAAATTCCAAAAAGACCAAAAAACATTCAAAAATTGTCTCCCAAAACACTACAAAAATAGTATAAAATTGATCAAAAAATACAAAAAATAATACCAAAGTGTTTTGAAAATGCTTTCCAAAAAAAAACACTCGCGACTATGTACCATTTCATTCACCATTTTCTTCATCTGATTGTTCCTAATCATCTTTTCCAATCAATCAAGCCACTCTTTGCAATGTAACTTTGCTTAGGGATATCAATTGGCTTTAGCTTTCTCTTGGGGGCAACTTGACATTGTACATTTCTTCATTGTATAAACACTTGGAAATTCTTTGGACATTATTCTTGTGAGTTGTGTTATATTATAGATTTCTTGTTAGTATTTAACATTGGTTTGTTTTTGTTCACTAGTTGTTTTGTTTTATTTGCTTGTTTAAACATTTCTACATATGGAATGTTGTCTTGTATATTTTTAGCTTAGTCTCTTATGTTTGTTAGTTTACAATAACTAGTAGTTTGTGTATCTGGAATGTACTTATGGACCAATTGCAGGAAATTTATTTACATCTTAGTTCACATATAATTTTGGTGTGGTTCTTTCTTGTTCATATTGGGTTTATTTTTGTTACTTCTTTTATATCTTTTTGTCATTTGCACGTGTTGCGTTTTCCTCCTGGTTTATTTAAGCCATGAATTTTTATTTTTTTTTCATGTTTGTATTTGTATTTCCAAACTTGTGAAAATCCAAAAAAATTAATAATTCAAAAATTCAAAAAAATAACAAAAACTTCCGAACAAACATTCATTTATCACATAAATCTTACAATTACAAAACCCTTGAAGTTAATCCTTCAACATCTCAATAAATTTTTGATAAACGTCATACTTTTATCTATTACCCTCATGATTGTGCCAATCTTACAACTATCACTTTCTTCCCTTTACATGATATGCTAACTCTACTTGGGGCAAGTCACACAATTTGCTTTCCTTCGTGATGTAACTTCACCTAGGGTAATTTCAACTTCGATCATTTGCACAACGGATTCAACACGAGTGTCATAAGGAGTTGCTTTAATTCTGATCTTATAGTCTGATCTTATTCCCATTTGGGAGCAGTTGTATCTGCTTAATCATCATTGTGGCACGCATTAGGGGCATGGTTCATTGTCTTCTTTTTCGACTTTGTGTTGCATTGTGGATGTTTACTCTTTTTGGACCACTTACAAATAGTGTGATTACATATTGATTCCTTTATAACACTGATGTTGGCACCTACTTTGTACGTTGGGTTTGTTTTCCCTTTTTATATTTTCTTTGATGTGTGTGTTTGTTTACATACATCTGGGTTAACCATCTTGATTCTTTCATAATCATGGTCACAACTCTATTGTGCAACAACAAAAATCAGGTTGCTCTAAAAAATTACTCTCCAAATAATTCTCATGCTATGAACACAGTCCTTTCCCATCCTTGTTTTAATCCCTTGATTTTTTTCTATCAAGCGGTTATCCACTGCCTTGCTGCATCATCCATCCCCTTGAGGGGGCATTCCTCTACCATCCTACTTGTTGGGGCACCCCAATACTTCACAATTTTCCACTTGCCGACCTGCATGTGTCTACTATCTTTAAAGCACTATTACTCTGCAATAGCACTTTAAAGAGGGGAAAAATTTAGACACCCCCAAATTTACATTCATGTTTCCACTTGTTCCTAGTATTATTCTAATACACCCTATTATTCACCTATTTACAATTAACTAATTAAATTGATTAATTAATACCCATTGTACCCCTTTGGATTAATTAAATTAATCCCATGTACCATTTGTACGCCTTTGGCTAAATTAATTATTATTTATTAATTAATTAAGTGTGTGCACATCTTAGTCATCTGCCACTTGAGCAAACTCCACTTAGACTCCACTTTGACTACCCTAGTTAACTACACTTCTAGAATCCTAGAAAGGTGGGGGCAATTAAAATGCATGTACAACCACCTTTCTAGATGCAGATTTTTGTAATTAATTTCATTATTACCCCCGACACTTTTGCAACTGCCCATAATGCTATTTGTAGCGTGTTCATTTATCCGTGTAACCAATTCCAACTACCTTCTTTCTAATCCCACTTCAATTTGAAGCACAAAAAAATATGTTGAACTGTGTTTGTAGCATTTGCCTTCAAAGCTTGGAGAGCACTCAAGAGCACCCACAAAACACTTTTGACATTCATTCTGCAAGGTTTCACAGGAGACCCTTATCTCAGGTTTGTATGTTTATTTGTTTAACTTTCATTTACGGTAATTTTCTCTGTTTACAGTACCAACATTCTGGTCAGGCATCCACATGGATAGCAATCCACTTTAGACTGCCACATCCTCATCCTAGTTATTCTGCACCATCTAGAATCCTAGAATGGAATTCAGTGAAATTGAATTACATAGCGTCAGCCCAAGGGTTAACCACCTTTTCGGCCCACTTGTAACTATCTATAATTAATTTCAGGTCATGGTCCCCCTTTAATGTTACCTGGCACTACTACGAACTTCCTCCAATGTTATTTTTAGCATGTGCATATCAGATTGTGTAAACAACCAATTTCATAATTATTTCTACTATCTATAAATATACAGGCTTGTCTTATCCCAAATTACATCCTGAATTGTATATGCAAATAAAATCTGTCATATTTGCATTCTGAAGCTTTCAAACTTTTATGCTTTCATATAAATTACACTCATCTTTGGAGGTCATTCAAGAGCACCCACAAATCAATCATTTGCAAAGGTCTATACGAGCTTCAAATTTAGCTCTTGCCTACTGAGGTTGTGCATTGGCCTAAGGTTACTGGAAGGTTTGCAAGTGTTATTGTTTTTCTTTCATTGTGCACTATAATTTTTGCATCTACTTACAAAACCTTTACAAAGACTGAGATCCTAATTCTAGCTCCGCACACAATTACAATCAACTTGTGATACATCATACCTGACAACATCATTTTGTTAGAAATTGAATTGGATATTACCAATCTACGGTATAGTAATTCATAGGCATTGCCTAAACCCACTTTGTACATTAATACTATGAAGCCATGATAATAAAGTAAAATAAACATTACATAATGAAGTAAGTAAATACATACCAAAGATAAGATACATAGGTGACACCATGTAGAGTATAGTGGAAATGACCCCAATATTGGTAAAAACCATCTTGAGCAGGAACCCTGTGTATCACTATAGAGAACCAAAGTTACATGGCAGTATTTTCCACCTCCGTCCATACTCTATAACGTCAATAATCTACAAGTGGGCTAGAACCTTTTTCACCTTGCGATGATATTTTATGAGTGGTATCATATGAGGACTCTAAAGTAACTTTTTATATTAGACTCCATCGTGGTATGTCTCCCAACCCACCTTTATCTAACTCTTCTTCATCAATTGCATCACATATACCTAGGTTGTATAATATTCTATGATATTAGAAATTATAATACATTTCATGATACTTAAATGGCTATAACACGATAGTATACCACCTAGGTTAGCATGAGGTTTATCCCTAATAGAAATGATCGGCTCCATAAATATTATTGAAAATATCGGTGTACCTATGGATATGGAGTGATGTGAGCCATATAAATCTATAGGGAATCGCCAGACCACTTAATCATTATGTTCCAACACATTCATACTATGCCAATAACTTCCCATCACTACCCCTATAGCTAATATAATCTCATTTTAGTTGGTAATACAAAATAATTTGACTTCCCTTACCATAGATATCTTGCTTGAGAAAGGTGACTTTGAACTCACTTTGATCAATGTCCTGAAATGACCATTCCTTACAGTCTAGTTATAGTCTCATTTGGATTTAAGAACGTTCCACATTAACCCAAATTTTACAATTACTTGTGTCTCTTGGTTAAATGAAATTGAATTCCTTTAAGCTACCATGTTCCACATACCTCATTACCATCTATAGCACCTTCTATACTTGCGGAATAACATGTCTACATCTAACTTGAGAAGACTTACAAATACACTGAAGTAACATATTGGCTCCATCACGACCATTCTCAACCTCTTGTTCCAACATGCTTGCTAAGAGAGTACGTCAGTGGCTCAAGAATACAAAATTAAAGGATCAAATAAATTTTTGAGCCTTGCACCAGCAGTTTATTTTTCTCAAACACTTTAGGATATCACTTTGCTAACTCTTAAGATAAGCTTCATGAAGACTTTCTAGTCACCCTATTTTATAGACCTCTTACATACTTCTAGCTCCAGGTCTGTTACAATGGGACTGTAGCATCACATGTAGCTTTGAACTTAGGGATCACCCATGTGAATGGTTCCTTTAAAATTTCTTCTTGCAAAGATCTTGAGATGAGTATACTCATCTCATGAATTTGTATATAGGACATCAAGGTACCCAAATTTTGTCTGGATTCTATCTCTAACACCATGGTAGAAGATGACATAGACCTAATCACATTGCACACTGATCCTTTGACACTATAGTCATCAAGCAGTTTGCTATGGATTCTGAGAAGTTACATTACATTCAATTTAGAGTGAGATCACTTATGTGAAGAACTATCAAGAGTGATTGCTCAAATTTCTCATCTTTAGCCAATATGAATCTTCAACCATAACACTCCACATTCTTATGTATAAGACTTCATGCTCTACCTCTATGTACATTTCTCTATACTTGTAGATGGCTCAAAACAGACCTCTCAGGATCAATTTTCCTTATAACCATCATATCATTTTCTCCAAGGAGTGGTGAAAGTCCACATTTGAATGAAATGAAAAAAGAATAACACTCTCCTTCTATTGGTTGAAACTATCTCATATCATGTCCATAAGTCATGTTCAAGCAACTGATACCCAGTTGTCTAGAACGTCACCAATTAATGACCTACATTGCATGTAGTGTAGACATTCAACTTCAGGAAAAGCATTGTTACTTGATGCCCCAAGGAGTCAATACATGTCATGTATCTTATCATTACTATTTCCTTAGAATTTTTCATACGATGTTGTGACACCCACATATAATAATCTATTGGTTTGATAAAATATATTTGAAGGAGTTACCAAAACATTCACTGTAACCATCTTCACATCACCAATTTACACACACATGGGTACTTTAGCCCTGGATCAATGAAACTCACACCTAAGATTTTGTAACGTAGGTTATGATTTACCACATCAGGAGAAAACCCCATTATCTCGTTATAGTCAAAGTTGAAGGCATTTGGACCATTATCATTAAGCACCTCCATATGTCCTAGATAGCCTAATCTGGTGATAGTGAAGAGCCAAGTTTTACCCAGATTTTGGGTTCCTCTTTCATCCCTATATGGTAATTTTTTATCATTGCTTCAATCAAATCACTCTTGCCTTCTACCAAAATTCGGAGTTGTCGTGGATTCTAGGAAGCAAAGATCCAACTCTTCAAGCTGTAAGACCTCTTAAATCTCAAAATATTCAGAATAAGAAGACTTCATCATAGGGAATCTGAGGTAAGAGGAAGGGTGAGGTATAAGGGAAAATCCCCTCTTTTGGTGCATGGGATGAAGGTCTGTGTAATCATTGAGGTAACCTAAGATTGCCTCATTATTTTCCGTGAAATCCAACATAATGGGATCATTTTTAGTATCAACGTATGACCGAATTGCATTGGTTGGAATATTTCGAACCAAAGGCTCATATCTTACTAAAATGGTGATCTTGGTTTCCTTTAAGTCCTCACCCAGACAAAAATGAGAGGAGGAAGTGGCCATAAAATCAGTTAATTGATTTTTCTCTCTTAGAATGGTTTATATGGAGATAAATTCAAAACGCTTACAAAGATTGAGAACAATGGACTTGTAGAGTTAAAGGTACTTTTCTCTAGTCTTATAGACTTATGAGACTTGATTGGGAATGATTTGTGATTCACCCAAGACTCTAACATTGTCCATACCCATCGTTTTGGCTAGAATAAGACCAAGAAGAATAGTTTCATATTCAACTCCATTGTTCGTACGCTCAAAGTTCAACTTGAAGGAGAAAGGAATGACCCTCCCTTATGGGGGAGTGAGGATCACCCTTGCCCCAGTGCTATAGTAAAACTTTGCACCATCGTAGTTGAGATTTCAACAGTTTTCTGGGAAGATAGACATTTGATCATTCTTTAAATCTTCTTCCTTAAATTTTGTGACCTCAACCATGTGAACCCCTGTAATGTCATCGAATGGTAGTGAGGTGATTCCAAGAGCATGACCTATGCCCAGGGAGTCAAATGGGAGAATAATCGACAAATCATTCTCTAAAATATTAATGATTTCAGCTGTAGTTTTTGTTGACAAAGTTTCTACTACATCGACCTTGTTTTCATTATCGTCCACCCCTTTGATTTCTTTGGTTAGTTCTAACTTAGTATTTGGCACCAACTTAGATGTGGGGATTGATCCCTAAGAAGAATTAGGCTTGATTAACTAGTTAGCCAGGAGTTCAAACTCAGTGTGCAGCTTAAGTTTCTTCTTAAGGTTGGTTAAATGGATATCGAACAACTTTAGGTCATGTTGAGCTATAAATACCTTCCCTAGATGCAAAGACATAACTTCTTGGAATAGTGTGGAAGGGATGGCCTTTATCATGTGAATCCAAGGTCTTCTGAGAATCATATTATAGTTGGTTTTTTGATCTATAATATAAAATTTGATCAAAATGGTCTTGGGTCCAAGTGTGACTGCAAGCATTATGGTTAAAATGGATGTTTTTTTAAAGCTATCATAACCTCTCAATGTATTTCAAGTTAAGGAACTGTTTGTTTCCCCATAGCCTAACTTTTTCAAGAATGAGAATGAGACTATATTGATAGCAGCCCCATCATCTATTAAGGCTCTCTTAATGTAATTTATGTAAATCCAAACTTGTAAATATAACGTGGGGTTGTCTTTCCACCCTAGCTCAGTGTTAGTAAGCCCCTTTTTAATATCAAACACAAACCCAATGTCTCTCTTATGTTGTCCTAGAGGATGAACATCGAAGTCTATATGGTTTATTTGGGCTTCGTGAGGAAGTGTCACATGAACTAAGTGAACAAGAACCAATGCTTCTAATAAATAAGATCAGTACATTGGTGAATTATTCAACAAATCCAAGAAGGATATGTGAGAGAAATTATTAGTTAGATCTGTGATCAAGTCATAGGCCCCTACTGGCTTAGGCACTACTGGCGTGATATACTGTACCAAGGGGTCAACAAGGAGAGGTTGCGACATGTAGTCATGATTATGAGTGACATCGTGAATTTCAATATCAGTTTCTAAATCAACTAAACCTATGATCTTAGCTTGATTTCGGATGTCCAAAGGAGGAGATACTCACGGATTAGTAGACATAGAGGCCTCGTGATCATTTTTCCATATGGGAGTCCCCCTGTTGGTGCCATGAGGATTAAGCTTCCCATTTTTAGGGTGTGTTGGGAAGGGGTCTTTATAAATCCCAAGAGTAACATTCTATAGAGAAACACGCCCCATGTGAGTATTTTGTGTAGGTGTCATGGGATTAGCCAAGAACATCTCAATGAATAGTTTTCTCTGGTATTCCAAGATCTGTTATATGAATTTATTACAATCACAACTTGTGTGAGTATCATGTCTTATAACCCTATGGAAACCATACTATAAGTTGGGATCATAGTTGCGAGGTATTTGGTTTTGATTTTTCTGTAGCCCATATTTCTTGTTATTCTTCTACTAGTTATTATAGTTGAAGTTTCATGGCCTCTATCCTTGGTTCTGATACTGGTTTGGGAAATGCTCCGAATATTGGCTTGGGTATTGAACAAGCCACTGAGCCTAGAATTGTTTAGAATGAAGAGGAGGGTGACTAAATTCAACCACATTAATAAAAGGAGTGAAGTTGTTTCTCCTTTGGTTGTTTTCATTTGCATTATTATTTCCATTATTCACATTGTTAGTGCTAACAACATTCAAATTTTTAGGTTTATCAGTTACAATGTTTGTCGTAGCACCATGGTTTCAGTTGAGACCTTGGGTACTTTATTTTTATTATTCAAACCATTTTGGTAATTTGAATTTCCTTAAGAGGGAGTGACCAATTTCCCATTTGGACCATAGTTATTTCATCTATTGTCAATCGCCACTTGTTCAAATCGAAGAGCACCCTCTAAGACTTCCGCATAGCTTATAAGAAGAAAAATTTGTACCTCCTCCTTAATTTATCAATTGAGGGAGTGGAGGAATAGGTCAAAAATCTCTCTTTGATCTATGTTTAGAGAACTGGTAGAGGTCTTTCCACCACCTTTGGATGAAGTGGGTAGGGGACTCGTTATGCTCTTGTTTAATGTGTAGGAACTCTTTGATTCCTATTCTCAGTATTTTGTTCATGTCAAAAGCCTTTATGAACTCTAAGACAAGTTTCTTAAACAAATGAATGGATACTTTTGGGATCCTATATTACCAGTCGAGAGTAATCCCCTCAAGGGTTTTGGGTAGTATCTTCGCTACAACCGCACCCCAAGGGAGTAACTCTCTAATGGTGGTCGTATATTCCTTGATGTGAGCATTCGGGTCTCCCTCCCACTTGAACTTTGGGAGGTTAGGAAATGGTCGTGGGAACATGACACCTTGGATAGTAAAATCTAGAGGATATTTTAAATATTCAGAGTATGTCCTTAATGTATATGATTCAACCATTGAAAACCCTTGGTGGGGAGGTGAAGGTCGAAAAATAGCTTGGTACGATGTAACATAGGAATTGGTTGGGGCATAAGGAACCCCTTGTTGTTGAGAATATGGACTAGGATGAGAAAACCTTTCCCCTTATTGTGATTTTGAATACATGTGGAGGTATGGGAATTATTTGGATATAGATTGGTAGGCACAAAACTAGGGAACATTGCATTTCCAATTGGAATGGCATTCGAGAATGCACTTTTAGTTTTCCCTTGTGATGGATATACTTATGGAGAATGAGGATGCATGCCTAGTGTGCTCGATCCAATAAGGAGGCTTCCATAGATAGGAACACCCATATAGACCTGAGAAGTTGGTGGTGCAGAGGGAACATAATTATAATTCTGAACATGGTGGGGAACTTTTCCTTTCCTTGTGAATGGTGTAGAATGTGAAGGTTTGGCAAGTTCTAATTCCTTAACTATGTCCACCATTATTGAAATCACATCAGCCGATGAAGGTGTTGCACTTTTCTTAGGAGTTTTTTTAGCATTGTTGGATTGCAAAGGCATGTTTTTTTTATTAAGGGCAAATAGTTTTGAAGGGACTATACCCTGTATACAAAAGGGCTCAAAATCCAGATAGTAAAGATGAGAAAAGCAGCCCAGAGAAGGGCAAAACAGTCAACCAAGGAAGGCTCAACAGCCAAATATTACAATATATGTGAAAAAAGGATCAAAACGTACAAAGATCCAGAGAAAAGAAGGCAAGATCAAAAAGAAACCAAAAGAGAAATAACATAAAGAGCTCCGCCAAAAAACAGCTCTAGAACCACCCGATGACAGCCACATCACAGCCAAAAAAACAGCATCACAATAGCCCGTTACTTGATGGCTCTGTCAATTTTGGTCTTGATAGCCTGCAGTGACATGAAGAAGGAAATGGCAGTGGCCTAAGAGGAGTCTTGCAAATCTGCTTGGGCAATTGCAATGTCCCTTTTCTCTTTAGGGCCCCATATGTCCTCATTAATCCCACTTAAACTGCAAACATTGTGGACATGTTGTTCAATGAAATTATAAATGCTTTTGAGGGTAGACAATATGCAGTCATTGCGGCTTTTAGCATTCCCCAATCTGCCATCTAAGGACTGAAGTTTCTTGAAGACTTCACCAATAACCCCCTCTTCCTCCTCACTTTGAAGGATCCTTTTACCCTTTGCTCTTTCCATGTTTTTTATAGCCCCTTTGAGCTCTTGTATCTCCTTCTCTAATCTGTCCACCCTATCCAGCAAGTCCTCCTCTTTGGGCTCCTCCACTGGCTTGCTAATATGCAGGAGGTTTTCAGCTAGTTCCAAGTCTTTGTGACTCCTTAGGACTCGTTGGGAAGCAGGGATTTTAGCTTTGAGGCTCTTGCTTTTCTTGCTGGAGACAGCATCTTCATTCTTTCTTTTTAGCAGGGGGGAGTGGGAGCAGTGTGGGCAGGTGGAGGTATGGAGGAGGGAGGTGGGCTAGGATTCATGGGAGGGCAGCTGGAGAAATGGTGGTGAATCAAGAGGATAAGGCCCTGGTGCAAAGGGACAGCCCTAGAGTGGCTTTGAACTTCCCTTATAGATTTCTCCAGAGAGTTAATCAGATAGTGAGGAAAGCTGATAATGTTATTTCTATGAAAATGATTCAGAAAAATCAGATGCTTATGAGGTATAGTCACATATCTTCCTTCAAGGGTAACATACCTTACCACCATTTTGGCCAGTTCATCAAAAGGTTCAGGGATCAACGCCACCTTGAGGCCAGTAGTCACGAACTCAAGATTCTCCCCCTCTTCCAGAAATTTCTTGGTTTCCACCTCCCTGTCTACCTTCTTATTGAAGAATTTTGTGCCTTCCAGGCTGAGGCCCTTGATCTGAGCTATGAGCTCTTCCGTGATCTCCATTTTCATGTTACTATATTTGACTATTCTATTCTTCCAACCCTTGGCGAATTTGATAGAGATGTCTTGGTCGAAGCCTTGAATCCTTTCAATGAAATTAGACAGTCCCCCGATTTGCAGGTAATCCCAAAGCTCTGTGTTCTCTTTCCACTCAGGATTGTGGGTCGGTTTGGTTTTGCATGGCGGCCCCCCCATGTTTCCTCTGCTCCTTTTCCTGTTCTCAATGGTAAAATAGCTACCAATGTGTGGGACAAGCCGAACTTTGATTTTGGTATTTGAAACTTTCCTTCCCATGAAAGCCGGTTTAATTATTATGCTACACTTGTTATTATTGCCCCGCTCCTCGGCTTTCCTCCTATGCCAAGAAATGATGACAGTCCAGCCTGCACAGATCACAACAATCATCCAAATCTTTTGTGATGTCATCATCATGTACTTGGGGATCCGCACATTAGCGTCTAAAATACAGTCGTTAGTTATGATTTTCACTACCATGTAGATCAATGATAATGGCTTTATTGACATGAGTGGGCAGAACGTTCCCCCCAATCCAAGTTTTAAAGGAATTATTAACACCGAAGTTAGCCAAACTTTCAGCGACCCTATTTCCTTCCCGGTAGGTGTGGGTGATTTGGACATTTTCAAAGCTTTTGCATATATCAATAGCTTCCTCAATATAATCCCTGATAGAACAGTTGGGGTGTTGCTTTTTATTCAGAAGATTGATAATATTTAGAGAATCACCTTCAATTATGATATTAGTAATATTACAATCTCTGGCAAGTCTAATACCCCAAAGAGCCACCATGGCTTCGGAATAATGATTAGTCTGTCTACCCATTCTCCCAGAAAAAGCAGCAACATAATAGCCTCTTTGATCCCTGATGATTCCCCCTCCTCCAGAGTCACCCGGATTGCCCTTAGAGGCCCCATCAAAATTTAACTTGTGCCAATTAGTGGGGGGTTTAATCCATCGGACTGTGTTTCTGTCAGTACCATTGTTATTTCTATTGACAGTGGCAATATTCCATTCAGTCAGAATGCATTCTTCATTCTCCGGGTAGAGTCTATTTTTAGGGGGTTTAAATCTAACAATATTATCTTGCACAGCAATGATAATTTCCTTATAAAATTTGTTACAAGCCTGTCTATTGTTTCTAAAAATACTATCATTACGAGCCTTCCAGATTCTCCACATAGTGTGGGGCAGAACAAGTTGCCATAGCCTTTTCACCATGCAATGTTTAAACGGAGAGCTCCATTACTCCCAAGCCTAAAGGAAGGTAAGGGGAAAAATCCATCTCAGATTAAATTTTGCAAAAACAAGCTGCCAAATTTTGGAAGCAATCTCACAATGGAGGAATAAATGCTTTATATCTTCAGCCTCTTGCTGACACATGCAACATCTATTCAGCATGATAAATCCCTTCTTGATGAGGTTGTCATTAGTTAGGATCTTGCCATTAATAATTAGCCACCAAAAGAATTTCACTCTAGGGGTTAGCTCCGACATCCACAACTTGTGCCACTTAATTTCGCTTTCCATGGATGTAAAGAAAGAATTATAACCTGATTTAACAGTGTACTCCCCATCAAAAGAATCTTTCTAGATGAGCTCATCTTTAAGATTTTGATTACTTATATGGATTAGGGAAAGATGATTATGGAGAGATATAATATCAGCCTGAATATTATCATTCTCCACTTTTAGCTACTTCCATTTTCTTTTGTTTCCATCCCTCTCAATGTACCCCTGGATTTTGTGTCCATACTTTGCAATTAAGCTGTCTTTAATATGATCATAAGCAGAGATCCAATTAGAATCCATCCACTTATCAGTCCAGAAGTTTATGTTTTTCCCATCTCCAAGCTTCCAGCTGCACCCCTGAGAGAGAATGTGTCTGCTGCGTAGAAGGTTGTTCCAGAAAATAGAACCACTCGGAAGGGACTGATCATATATGAAGGAAATCTTGTTTTGTTTTGAAAGATATTTGATCTTAATCAGCTCTGTCCAAGGTCTGTGCTCTTTTAAAAGTCCTCCATCCTAATTTTGTAGTAAGGGAAGTACTCATATGTTTTATATCTTTGATGTCTAACCCCCCTAGCCTCTTAGGTTTACAAACCTGTTCCCAAGCCACAAGATGATATCTGAATCTATCCTCAGTACCGTGCCATAGAAAGTGTTTTTGAATCTTCTCAATACTGTTCATCACAGCTGTAGGCATGCTGAACATTGACAGTATGTAAATAGGCAAATTTTGAAGCGTGCTTTTAACCAAAAGACACTTACCTGAACTTGAAAGAACGGCTCCTTTCCAGCCAGCCAACTTTCTTTGAAATCTCTTAATAAGATCATTCCATGCCTCCACTGAAATCTTGCCAGTACTTAAAGGTAACCCTAAGTAAGTAGCTGGTAGAGAATTAATAGTGCATCCTAGAATATTAGCAATCTTTCTTTGCCTCTCCTCAGGAGTATTGAAGAAGTTAATAGATTTTTTGTCAAAATTAACTTTCTGTCCCGAGGCTTCCTCATAAAATATAAGGATAGTTTTAATGGCCTTTGCCTCAATAATAGAAGCCATTAGAAGCAGCAAAGTGTCATCAGCAAACTGCTGATGAGGGGAGATCTGATTACCAGTAGTTGGAGGGAATCCTTTTATCATGCCAATGTCAATGGCTTTGGAAATAGATCTGCTTAAATTGTCAGCCATAATAATGAATAAAAGAGGGGAGATTGGGTCACCTTGCCGTATACCTCTATTACTGGCAAAAAAACCCACAGGTTCCCCATTAACAACCACAGAGAATCTAGAGGTAGAGATGTAAGAGTGGATGATTTTTCTAAATTTGCTTTGAAATCCAAATTTGGATAGGACCTCATCCATGAATCTCCAGGAGACTCTGTCAAAAGCTTTATGCATGTCAAGTTTGATGGCCATCCCTGCCTTTTTACTTTTATCCATAGAATGTATAGTTTCATGAACCATGATAATTCCATCTTAGATAATTCTTCCCTGGATGAATCCGCTCTGCTATTGAGAAATGATCTCCATGAGAATAGGTTGTATTCTAGTGGTGAAAATCTTTGTGAAGATCCTATAAATGACATTAACCAAACTGATAGGCCTGAAATCTTTGAAGTCTTTTGCATCCAACTTTTTTGGGGCAAGCACAATGTGTGTATTATTTAGTTCTTTAATAAGATTTCCCGTTCTGTAAAATTCATTAACAGCTTTCAAGAGATCTTCAGAGCATATTTCCCAACATCTTTGGTAGAAGTTAGCCGAGAAGCCATTTGGACCTGGAGCCTTATCCCCTTCTAAAGCAAAGACATCCTTTTTTAATTCCTCAATGGTGACAGTTTTTTAAAGACTTTTAAATCTCTTAGCTGGTATTAGATTATTAGGAATGGAGTCTAAGAGGAAAGAGGCCTCTTGTTCATTGTAGGAGGTATCTTCAGTGAGGAGGTTCTTGTAAAAATTAAGCACCTCTATTTTGATATCCTCAGGATCCTTAGTAATGTTTCCATTTCCTTTAGCAACCTCAGAAATTCTGTTACAAGCTCTATGTTTGATGGCTGTCAAATGAAATAATTTTGTATTTCTGTCTCCATCCTTAAGCCAAAGGGCTCTAGATTTCATTCTCCAAAAGGTTTCTTCATGGCTATTTATATTATGTAGATCTGATAGGAGTTTTTTTTCCCGCTGATGATCCTCTAGGGTCATACCTTTCATGGAGACATTTAGCTCAAGCTCTTCTAGCTGTTGCTTAAGTTCTTTCTTCTTTTCAAAAATGTTTCCAAAAACCTCTTTATTCCATATTCTAACTTTCTGTTTAACATTATTTAACTTCTGAAGAAGCCTGAATTAGGCCGTCCCTGTGCCTTCCCAAACCCACCACTCTTTAATTATGTCTAGAATGTCTTCATGTTCGAACCACATTTTCTCAAATTTGAAATTACCATGAAAAGGTTTTGTCCAATTGAAGAAATTAAGGACTATTGGATTATGATCAGATCCTGTTCTGGGGAGAGTAGAAAGATGGAAATTCTGGTCCAGGATCCAATTTGTAGAAATAAGAGCTCTGTCAAGTTTAACCTGAATTAAGCTCTCTCCTAATCTTCTGTTGGACCATGTAAATTGATTGCCATGAAGCTCTATGTCCATAAGATTAAGAGTTGAGATGAAGCCTGCAAATTCTTCCATACCAAGGGAGAATTCAGAACTTCCTCCAAACTTTTCTCTTGGATTCAAAGGAGTATTGAAGTCTCCCATAGCCAACCAGTTCATGTTCTCGACCTTGCTTCGGAACAAGGTTAACTCTTTCCATAGACTTCTTTTACTAGTAGCAGTATTGGGCGCCTAAATATTAGACAAGATCTAGCTATAATTATTTTCAAGGCTTTTAAAGATAATAGCTAAATGATTCTGGGTTGAGGAGAGTACCTTACCATCAACCATCTTTGTGTCCCAAAAGATCGCTAATCCTCCAGAAGCCCCTTGAGAGTCAACAGCAGCAAAGGCAGCGTTCTGCCAAAAATGTCTTTTGAAGTCTTCAACTGCTTTACTTTTCATTTTATTTTCCTGAATGAGAAGAATGTTGGGTTTGTTTGCTCTTTTAATTTCCTTAAGCATTCTTTGCTTAGGCCCTCCATTGAGGCCTCTGACATTCCAAGAGATAACCTTCATTAAAAAAAATTTGGAGATGCATTTGCCGGATGGCTCAGAATTCTCTGTGTACCATCTACAATTTCTTTTTCAGTCTCTTTTTCTCTTGCTTCTCTCTTAGATGGCCTGCCTTTTCTAAAGGTTACTCCAAAATTTACAGTTCTTCTAGCAGTGGCCCTTGTGATTCTTGAGGTGGAAGCTTCCCAGCTTCCAAGCTGCTTTTCTTCTAGGCTTTTTGAACCTCTTTTCTTTCTTTTCACTAAGATGAATCCATCATTATCACAATCATTTTCCTTACTGATTGGGGTAATTTCCCCATCCTCCTTTCCTGTGTTAATATCAGCCTACTTATCCATTTTAGGAGTCAGCTCCTCCCCATCTGTGTCCTCTTTCTCTTGGTTTAGATCTCGTGCAATGGATTCTAGATCCTCTTTACCTTTTTCCTGTCTCATTTTTAGATTCTCCAAATAGCTGCTCCTTAGCAGCTCTTGATGGGCACTGATTTTGTCTTCCTCTTCTTCCATGTATGAGAGAGAAATGTTAACTTTTTCATTTTCTTCATCAACCTCCATGTTCAGCTTAACCGGATTTGGAGTCAAAGAGTTTAGTACTGAATCCACTGACAGCTCCCTTTTGTTTTCTTCTTCATTCAGACCCAGATCTAATTCTTGTTGAGACTCAATTAGCTTCTTTGGTTTCCAAAGCTTTCTGTAAACCGGTGGTCTCTTTGCCTTAAATCCTTTTTTCCTCTCTTTTAGTTTGGAATGCCTCTCCAAACGCCTATTTCCAGTAGCTGGTTCAAAAATCTGCTCTTTATCCGCCTTATCTCTCTGATTCTGTCCTTGATCTTCAGGAATATCTGAGAAATCTTCTAGCTTTTGAACTGTTTGTTCAGGACATTTGCTGGCAAAATGCCCTAATATGTGGCATTTGCTACATTATAACTGGAAAGCTTCATATTCAATTTTTTGATTCCATTCTCCAAATTTGGATTGCAGAACAATGTTATCGGGGAGCTCCTGATCCATTTCTATGGAGACACAGAACTGAGCAAATGCCAGCCTAGACCTATTTCTCGTGGGCCCATCCAGGCCAATAGGTGAACCAATAAATTTGGAAATGTGAAGGAGGATTTCATCATCCCAAAGATGTAGAGGAATCCCTGGGAGTCTACACCAGATGGGTATGGTATGAATATTTTCAACAAATGGATTAAATACTGGGTACCATTTTTTTAAAAATAGTCCCATATTACCCAGACACCAGGGACCACCCAACTAGACCGAGTCAACATCAGTTTGGAGATTAAATCTGGCCAGAAAAAAACCTTTTGCCATAGTGGTGATTATCAAATCCCCTTTTGATTTCCATCTACGAATGGCCCATTTCCTAATGGTGTCCACATTGGGTCGTGATCCCAAAAATTTTCCGACAAGTGCCAGATTGGTTTTCTCCAGAGCTCTTTGCAGACATCCGTCAGGCACCTGTAAGTGGGTCACCCCTTTAGCATCTTTTGTACTTTAAAAATCACATGCAGCCTGAGATCTCGCATTTTTTTCAGGAGGAGTCTTAACAACTTCCGCCCAGGCTCTAGACCTGAAACTGTCACCAATGATCACATTTTTCACTTTTACCGGTTCCTTAGCGGCTACATCACAGTTCTTTAAAAGACATTCAGTAGCCAGAGCTACTAAAGAGAATGTGGGCAGGCTGCATGAGGGTTTCGAAAGAGCTGTTTCAGCAGCTCTGGCTGCTGAATGTCTTTCAAAGAACTGTGATTGCAAAGGCATGTGATATCCTTCTATGAATATATATTTCATATACCAACCCTCTTTAGATGTACATTTTTTTTGTAGGAGGAGGGTTAGTAGCATTTTTTTGAAGGAGAATATCAGTATACCCTTACATCCTATAAAGGGATTGATCTATAGCATTGAGATGCTCACCACTTCGGGAAAATTGTGTTTGGAGCTCATCATTTGGTGAAATATAGGAAGAGAAAGAACCATATTACTTTCTGATTTGATGCCTAGATAAAAGGTGTGGATAAGACCCATGTTCTCCCCGTAAATGTCGTATTGTTAGAGTTGGAGAACTCTGATTATGAAATATGATTGGGTTGATCTATCTCCTCAATCCTAACTGACCAGTTGGTATTGGAATCTTAATGAGGAGTGTGATGTGATGAAAAGTTTTGTGAGTAGTTATCATCTCACCCTAATATTGAGGGTGACTGTTGCATACTCATTTGATAGTAATAGGCTTCAAGACCCAAATTTGGCTTACCATATTCCTGACCTGTCATATTCTGGGGGTGTATAAACACTCATAGAATAATGGGAGAGGAGAAGGATGGATGAAATAAAGGGAAGAAATTAGATACGAAAAGGAGCTAGTCCTTCACATCGGGTTAACCAATTTTGTATGCCTGAGAATCAACACGTGACTTCTAGACGCACGCGACCTCCCGAGGTCATATCGGGATAGCCGAAATGAAATGGATAGATGGCTATTTACCTGGAATGGATAAGTAGGAATAGATGGACTAGACTAGATATGTCTATGAGATAATTGAAAGTAAATGGATATCCTCAATGGGAATGAGGGGTATTTTCTTGTTAAGGGAAATAAACATATATCTAACTTGTTCAGGTGAAATGGAATGGTCAAGGATAATGGTTATACAAAGGTTTCAATCAATTTTAGAATCCCCAAATATTCCTTGAATTAGTTGTGGAACACGTGGGAATCGTCCTTCATGTCTTGTGTATTGATCTCTAGATAGGTTCATGAAAATGTAAGAAAAGATGTGTGGAAAGGAAGAAACTAAATATTGTGGGATCTAGTCTTTATCAGGTTGATTGTGCCAGAACTCATTAACATTATCCACTTCATCATTTAAGACTATAAACTATGAAATAATGTTGGGTGAAACTAGGGTGGTTTGGAATATGAGTTTCCTAAGGCCATGATCAATGTCAGTCAATTGTGTAACGGTATTTTGTTGCGGTACTCTTGGATCACATAATATTTGTCTAGGTTGTCTGGGGCCTTGGATGGTCATGTGGACATGCAAACAAATAATGTAGGGAAATAAACAAAGCACACAAAGAAAAAAAGAAACTAAGGTCAAGTTCTGGTAGACTAAGCCTCTAAGGTAACGTGGGGAGCTTGTGTTCATTCCCATATAAGTAAATCTATGTTCCTAAATTAACCAAAGAATGAAAACAAATTTAAATTAAACAAATTCAATTACTTTCCTTTAATTTAATTAAATCTACATGTAAGTAATTAATTTAGTGAAAATAATCTAATTAATTAAAATAATGAAATCAAATGTAATATACCTGTATTTGTGTTTTCAAAGATTTTTAAATGAAAGGGAATAAGACAAATAAACAAATTTAATTAATATAATCTATGTTTTTGAAGATTTTCTTGGTTTTCTGGAAATAAATAAATGAAGGCTACACAGACTATAAAATTGCTTCTAATTAAATAATAACTACTTCTATTCTAAAATATAATAATCTAAATAGCGAAATAGTTGGATGTGGATATTTCCCTGTTGCAGAATTAATTAAATCTAGTCTAATTAAAAGAGAGGATTTTCCTAATTTGTAACTTTAGATCTAATTTCCTTTGGTTTTACCTCAAAATCATGGGAATATTGGAATTCTTCTAAGAAGAAATTTCTTTTGTGAAACTTCCCAGGTAAAACACTAAATTTTACATAATATTTTTTAAATAAGAGGAAACTCAAACAAATGCATAGACACAGAAGCTTCTCCAAACTTGCTTCTCATGCAAATCCATAGGGATAGGCAGGGAGGAAGTTGTCAAGAGAATCATTTCTTTTATGTATGTACAATCTAACTAAATGAATAAAATAAATTTACAAGTATTTTGAAAGTGAAGAAGTAAAAGACTTTGTGCACAAGAACTTCCTCTAAATCCTTCCTAGACAAATCCACAGGGATCGGATGATAATAAATATTTAAAAAAGCTACTTACAGGAAATAAAACTAAATGTAAATTCTACTTCCCTTAAAACAAGATTCAATGTAACTAGGAAATGAAATCTAATTAATCAAAACAAAGCGTCTAGGTATTCAAGTACACCTCCAACCTAGAAATGTAGAACTGAGACAGTTTCTGATGTTGGTTGTGATTTTTTTGATCCCCTCAGCTTTGTTTCCAATGAAGTATCTAATGTTGTCCAGGGATCTATGTTGGTATGCAAGAAGACGTAGAAGTGCTGGAGCTAGCTGGTTTGCAGGAATTCTAGTAGAAATGTAGGCAAGAGAGTAAAAAAGCAAAGGATCTGTGTTTTCTTTTGTGCTTTTTAGAAATATTTTGGTAGTATAATGATGTAATTCCAATTCAATAGACTCCAACCAATGCCTTGGGAAAAATCTTGGTTTTTATAGAAATTTCTCAGGGAAATGGTGTAGCACACTTGGCAACCACGAAGTGTCAAATCACCATAAGAAGGGGTAGTTAACTTACTAAGAATAATAAGTAAAGGAGAAGAATGCTATACACATCTAACAAGCTCAAAGGTAGCTGATTTTGTCAAGAAACATGCGAGATGTCAACTTCAGAAGGAGTAACATGCGTTCAAAAAACATTGTCAAAGTTTTAGGTTAATGCACATAGAACTTTCGGACTACACAGACTAGCAATTACGTAACCACTGCAGTAGTTTCATAACCACTTCTCAAGGCAAATCGACAGTTACAAAATTGTTGGCATGGTTTCATAACTTAAGGCCAAAATGCTAAGGGAAAAGGTTAAAAAGAAACTAGGAAAGTGGGAAAAGCTAAGAAATTGATAAACAAGGTAAACTAAATTGTAAGAACATGCTACAAGTGAGAAAATTGGACTTGGATACATCATTTAATCTAGAAACAAAATTATCATCATTGTGTATTTTTACTGTTCCAACAATTTGGCACTGTGTAAATTTAGGTGCATACACTCACCTTTCTTTGTTATGCATCTTTGGAGTTCACTTTTGTAGTCTTTTTTTACCCAACCAAAGCTATGCACATTGGTAATTCATCTAGCCAACCCTATAAGCTCACCCAAAGTGCGCATAGCCACTCAATCCCTCCTTTACTATGCCTATCAATTTTTTAGCATGCATGTCTACCATATTCATAACCAAAAAACCATTCATATACAAAGAAGCATCATGATCATGGAAATCCATAAACACATATAATAAGGAAACTTAACCAACATTCAAGATAATCAATAACACTTGATTTCCCAAACTCCCATCATGAGTATAATTGCATTACGTAACAAAGAATCTAATTACATCACAGTTCAATACATCAATGCACAATACTTGTGCTTCTCATGCAGGCTCACAAATAATCATGATATCCAAACCTTGATACAAGAACTATAAAGCCAAGATCCTTGGTCTAGAACTTCCTCTGAATAAGAACTAGAAAAAATAAGGATGCACTACACACACACACACACATACGATGGGGAATTTCACTTCACCGCCTTCAAGCACTCTCCTAATAATAAGTGTGCATATAAAATAGCTTGCATGTTTTTTACATACCCTATGCTAATAATAGATTAGACTAAATATACAAAAAATATTACAAACACTAATCCTATTAGATCGATCCATGCATATTCTTCGATTCTACCCTACATGTGATTTTTCTAATTATATCTCATTTGTGTGCATCCCAAGTCATCATGTCTTTGTTTTTTTTAAACCTTTCTTATACACCACTCCATCTGTGATATGTTATTTTTATTTGTTAACTAGAAAATTGGCCAATTCGTAATTCTTGTTTTCTCATGCGCAAACCTTCACACGACGATCCTTCCTACATGCATACACTGATCAGGGGATAATTGTTATTTCAAAAGTTCCCTAAACATCCCTAAATTATGTCAGTGTAGAATATCTTTTCAAGATATTTCTGACGACTATGAGAATGTGACAAACATACATTGGAAGCTCTAGTTATGTCCGGTCAAAGTTTAGTCAACAAGAAATTCAACTCTGGTCAACAAGTCAATATTATACCAATGACACTGTGACACGTGGGGAAAAGGAAAAAGGGAGTTGTTTGTTGGTTTTCAACCTTTGGAATTTTTCAGGCTTAAAATTTGGTGGTCACGACAAGGGGCTCAACTTTTTTAATGGAGGGGAGCCCAGCCGCTGTGTAGACTAATTTGTTATTGTCAATGTGGTGGGTCCACAAGACATCATGTGGCTTGCAACCATTCATCGAATTAGATTGATTTTCCTATCAAGGATTGAAATCAAGCTATTAGTCGATTCATGCAAGGAGTGAGTTACATTTTAGCTTGGTGAGCTATCCATGTTGATCATGACCATCTATATAGCATGGGGTCAATAATAACCCATTAACCTCCAACTCACCATGTAGTTAAAAGAGGGATATATGAGAATCGATATTGAAACAATGCACCATGATGAAGTTGCACTCTGATGGTAACATCGTAGCTCCAACATAGTAAGAAAAATTCAAATAATGGAAAGAATATGCAAATAAGAAAACAAGTATGCTCATATTCATAGATCGAAAAAAGGAAGTACAAATAGGGGTGTTGTGTAACCCCCATACATAAACAAGGAAAGTAACCCCTATGATGCCACTGATGCATATAATGTGACTGACACATATGATGCCACTAAAGGAGGAGTTCCAATTCCAAATAAGCAATGTAACTCCTATGACACACTGACATAAATGACAATGATAGATTCTATGACAGAATCTGATGCTTGTCTTTTGACTCCCTAAGACCTATGACTCTCGCAAGGTGAGATGACTCACCATGTGATGTGGACGATGACTAGGTAGGTCACACACACTAACACCCCCCCTTCATTGAAGCCAAGGTAGAGGTCATGGTAAGATAGAATAGAAAAAAAGACTCCCCTAGACAACTAAGAAAGATGTGCTAATGGGGCTTTGAAACTAAAGGCCTGATAAGGTGCCCATATACAAACAACATCTTTATGGAAAGAAGAAGAGGAGAAGAAGGAGGACTCTATAGCTTGAAGGATATGGGTGGCTACAGCAGACCTCACCCTAAGAAGAGACTGTCAGTGAAGAAATTTCACCTCAGTGAAGGGCTTGGTGAATATGTCTACAACCTGATCAACTGTCTAAACATACTATATATCGATGATGTTTTCATGTATCAGCTCCCATATGAAGTACATGTGAATCTCAATGTGCTTTGTCTACTGATGCTGAACTGGATTTCTATAAATCAAGATAGTGCTCATGTTGTCACAGTAGATAATGGTAGGCCGCTGAAAGTGGATGCCAAACTCTTTCAAGATACCCTGTAACCAAACAGCTTCTGTGGCAGTGTTAATTGCTCCTTTGTACTCTAATTCTGTCGATGATGATAATGGAATTCTACTTCTTGTTGGACCAACTGATAGGACTTGAACCAAGAGTGAAACTGTAGCTTGAGGTAGGCTTCTGATGATCTAGATCACCGACCCAATCAAGGTCGGTAAATCTAACCAAATCAATCTCAGTCCCACATAAGTAATGAATACCATCTGTGTGAGTGCCACAAAAATATTGAAGGATCTGATTTGTTACTTTTAAATTCAGCTCATGAGGCTCTTGCATAAATCTAGACATAATCCCGACAACATACGATATATCTGGTCGAGTGTGAGTAAGGTATATCAAGCTCCCCACCAACTACTGATAAAGGGTACCATCAACCAAGGGGGAAGAGCAATCAGAAACCAACAATCCCCTCAGGCTTGGTATGCCAAGATGGACTCCTTTTTACTTGCATTAGGGTTTACTTGGTGTCACTTTTAACCAAATGTGTATATTCTGCGGCAACACCCTCCCGCACAATGGAGCCATGTATACACCCAATCAAGCCCAACAACATTAGGAGGTAGTGACACCAGGAATTTATCAGGAGGTCACCCATCCCAACACTACTTTGGGGCTAGTGTTCTTAACTGTCTGGTATCAGAGCTACACAACTTGACGTCACACCATCAGTTTGAGCTTTTGGTGTGACTGCAAGTTGTGTAGCTTTGATACCAAACAGTTAAGCGCACCAACCCTAGAGTAGTGCTTGGATGGCTGACCTCCCTATAAATTCTTGGTGTCACTACCTCCTAATGTTGTTGGGCTTGATTGGGTGTATACCTAGCTCCATCATGTGGGAGGGTGTTGGCATAGCAGCTTTTTAACATTGTGAGATCCCCCTCCACCATTAGTTCGAGCATTTGGTGTGACGGCAAGTCATGCAACTCTGATACCAAGAAAGAGGGATATGTGAGAATTGATATCGAATTAATGCACCATGATGAAGTTCCATTCTGATGGTAACATCGTAGCTCAAACGTAATAAGCAAGATTCAAACAATGGAAATAATATGCAAATAAGAAAACAAGTCTACTCATACTCATAGATCGAAAAAAGGAAGTACAAATAGGGGTGTTGTGTAACCCCCATGCCTAAACAATGAAAGTAACCCCTATGATGCCACTAACACATATGAGGTGACTGACACATATGATGCCACTAAAGGAGGAGTTACAATTCCAAATAAGGAATGTAACTCCTATGACACACTGATGTAAATGACAATGACAAATTCTATGACACAATCTGACACTTGTGATTTGACTCCCTAAGACCTATGACTATCACAAGGTGAGATGACTCACCATGTGATGTGGATGATGAATAGGAAGGTCACACACACCAACGGTAGTGACATGATTAAATTTCTAACTACTTGGCCCACACAATGGGTGCATTTAATAGTGACCACAACTTGACCATGCTAAATCTGCCCCCACACATATGTAGGCATCCACGTGGAAGGGTGAAGCAGTGGAAGCTTCCACGTAAGAAGGAAGAGGGGGAAGTTAAGCCTCAAGTGGTCCTTTGACCACTATACATGCATGGAAAAGGATTTAATAAAGCCTAAACATTTATCCTTCCCACCAAATATGGGATTTAACCCATCCACAATGCTACGGGTTAAGATTTTAATAACCTTAGGATAAACTTTAAGGAATTATTTTAAGGGCCCTATTTTAGTATAAATAGTGGACTCATTTCATTGTAAAATACACAACTTCAGAAGCTCAAAGTGATGTCTTGATGAATATTTCCCAAGTAAGTGGAAGAGCATTTGTTTTATATGACCTATTTTTTTAGACTTATTATAAAGTTGTGAAGACCTATTTATTTAAATAGGCATTATTGTGACTAGGAGTTTTAATACTACCTAGTCGGCCCATAGCACCACACTAATTTATTGTGAATCTTGGAGAATTGATGAGAGTGCCATAGGGAATTATGAAGCATCTGGAAGGCCGATCGAGATTCGGAGGATTCCTAATAGTGGAGCTGGTGTCATAGAGTTTGTTGAATACACTAGGAAATGGGAAGTCATGTGCTATATTTCATCCTTGTCATTAGAAGGTCTAGATATTATTCTAAGAAAGTTCTTGATAGTTTACATTAGGTTTTCTTGTGAAAGTACTATTGTAACTTACAAGTTTTGACTAGTGGAACGGTTCGATAAGAACCTAGAGACATAGGCAATTTACGAACTCCGTAATCAACATTTTAGCAAAGTGTCATGCTTATTGCATTATTTTAAGTTGATTTTTAATGGGGTAAAAATTAAATGGTAATTTAATAAGCCTACAAGGGTCTGAGATTAGGTAAATAAAAAAAATTGATCATTTTTAGATCAAGTTTGGTGTCAGAGCTAGTTTAGCTCCATATTTGCTTCAGTAAATCTTATTAACATAGTGACTGCTTGAAGTTGGTGCAGTTGGTTTAGTTTGTGTGAATAGGGAACAAGTGCACTATGGGCAAGATGTCTAAATAGGAAAATCTCAAGGAAAGTGAATCTTATAATCACCAGATCTAGGAAGAGAACTCTCTCCTGCGATCAATGTATTACTCCTTGGAAGAGGAGAATTCTCGCTTAAAATTAGAATTGCAAACCAAGGATGAGATATTTTTAAGGTTGTGATGTGGTGACTATAATAAGGGAATACCTTCAACTTTATATGTAGAGACCATGGCAGATGAGTGTATTGTAAGTTGTTCACCACTAGAATCTTCTTCCTCCCATTTAGTTTCAAATTCAGGTAATGAAGTCTTTGGTTTTTTTGAAAAGCATACTAGAGGAATTGGATCCAAATTATTAGATAAAATGTGATTTGATGGAAGAGGCCTTGGTAAAAATGGCCAAGGCATTGCTAACCCAATACAGGTTGAGGATCATCCTCGTTTTGCATGTTTGGGTTTTCCTAGTGTAGGAATGGATATTGGAGAATGCTCTAAGAATGCTAACGGGAGACAAGAATCCGAAAGAAAAGTGAATACCCCACTAGTCCTGTAAGAAGATTTTGAGCAAGAAAGTTGTTCTTTGTCATCATAGGCAGGATGTGGTAAGAGAAATAAGTGAATAGGTACTGAGATTCTACCTCTAGTTTCTTACCATAATCATAAGCACAATAAAACTTCTGATCCACTTTTTCAGCTTAAGAAGTATGGTTATGATTTTTAGAATATGTGTAATTCATTTCCATGTACTTTTTGTGGATTACACAATCATTATGTGGCTAGATTCTGGAAGAGAAGGACATTGATGAAGAAGTTGATGCCGTTTGTCAAGAACAAGGAAAATTAGAAAGACCAATCTCATAATGCAGAGTCGAGAAGTGGTAGAAAGAGTTCCTCATCCCAGAAGAAGGAAACTAAGAGGAATTTTCATGCTCATTTCTAAAGGAATGGGCATCAGGTGGAAAATTACTGGAAATTGCATCTATCTCGCCATCAGTGTTATGGCAAGCCAAACATGGAATGGAGTCCTATTGTAAGGGAAAAGAGTTTTCTACTCCACTACCACTTGATAATTCCACCCAGGACCAGATAATACCTGAAAGTGAAAGTCATTTAAAATGGGTAAGTCAATAATTTTTCAGTTATATATTGAATAATTCAGATTGATGAATAGTATGTAGTATTTGTTTGGAGATCAGATTTTGTGAGAAAATGTTGAGAGAAAGGTTTACCATACTCAATGGATTTTCTTACTTATAAAATTTAATTAATGCTCCAAACACATATCCTAATTATCTTGTGAGTACCTGTTATAACTTGGATACATGATTTAACTCTTATAAAGCTTGGAGATTGATCTGACATTTTTGTAGATAGTAGAGTTCACATGAGTCAACTTGGAACTTCATTCTATGTAGAGGCATTATGACCATGCAATAAAATGGTATTTGAATCACTGTTGGTATTGATGTTGGGTTGGAACTTCATTCTGTGAAGAGGCCATCATGTGCATCTAGCAGAATGGTACCTGATATTATTTTTCAACAAAAGGAACTCTCAAAATATTATCTTAGAACGTCATTCGTTGTCAAAGCATTGTGACCACACATTTGAATGGCAGCTGATCATCAAACTTAGCCTCGTGCAACATAGGCGTTGAGGTCTGAAAGAGACTTAGCACTGCACAACAGAGGCATTGAGGTATAAAAGAGACTTAGCACTACACAATGGAGGCATTGAGGTCTTAAAGAGACTTAGCACTACACAAAGGAGGCGTTGAGGTTTGCAAGAGACTTAGCACTGCACAATGGAGGTGTTGAGGTCTGCAAGAGACTTAGCAGTGCATAACAGATGCATTGAGGTCTGCAAGAGACTTAGCACTGCATAGCGGAGGTGTTGAGGTATGAAAGAGACTTAGCACTACACATCAGAGGTTTTGAGGTCTATAAGAGACTTGGCACTACACAGCAGAGGCATTGAGGTCTAAAAGATACTTATCACTACATAATATCGTTGAGGTCTGCAAGAAAATTAGCACTGCACAGCGGAGGCATTGAGGCCTAAAAGAGACTTAGCATTGCATAACAGATGTGTTGAGGTCTATAATAGACTTAGCACCAACAGAGGTGTTGATGTCTTCAAGAGACTTAGCACCAGCGGAGGCATTGAGGTCTGAAAGGGGACAAGTCATTGGGCATCATTGACATTGGATCAATCATAGCTCCAAGTAACATGGAGTTCATTCAAACTAGTTTGGATTCTACGGAATCAACTTGGAGCCAGGAGATGTGTTATAGAGTAAAAGAAGATCCTTATTTTCAGATATCTGGAAGCTTAGCACCGTACAGTAGGAGCATTGAGGTTTCATTTATAAACTTAGCACCATATAGCGTAGGCATGGAGGTCTTCTTCAGATATCAAAGTGGTGCAATGGAAGCATGGTGGGATCATAATCCATAGGTCCTAGGATCGGAAAAAAAATTTCAAAGTGAGGAGGTTGTAGGAGAAGAGACCAAAGGGTCTACTACAGCAACACTTCCGAGGTGGTAGCAGAGTTTCCAAGATTTAGGAAAAGATGGAAAAATGTTCAAATATAATCTTTTTAGGATAAAAAGCCTTTCCCAGTGGGGAGGTGTGATCAGGGGATCATTTTTGATATCAAAATTTCCCTAAACATCCCTAAATTTTTTCAGTGTAGAAGATATTTTCAAGAGCTTTCTGACGACTATGAGAACATGACAAATAGACATTGGAAGCTCTAATTATGTTTGGTCAAAGTTTAGTCAACAAGAAAGTCAACTCTGGTCAAGAGGTCAATATTGGACCAATGGCACTGTGACACATGGGGAACAGGAAAAAGGGAGTTGTGTTTTTGGTTTTTGACCTCTTGTATTTTTTAGGCGTAAAAGTTAGTGGTCGTGACAAGAGGCTCAATTTTTTTGACGGAGGGGAGCTCGGCCACCATGTGGAGTAATTTGTTATTGCCGATGTGGTGGGTCCACAAGCCACCATGTGGCTTGCCACCATTCATCGAATTCAATCGATTTTCCTATCAAGGATCGACATCGAGCTATTAGTCGAGTCATGCAAGGAGCAAGTTACATTTTAGCTCGGCGAGTTATCCATGTTGATCAGGACTATCTATATAGCATATGATCAATATTAATGCATTAACTTCCAACTCACCATGTAGTGGCATAATTAAATTGCTAACCACTTGGCCCACACAATGGGCACATTAAATAGTGACCACCACTTGAACATGCTAAATCCTCCCCCACACACATGCAGGGATCCACGTGTAAGGGTGAAGCGGTGGAAGCTTCCACGTGAGAAGGAGAAGGGAGCGATTAAGCCTCAAGTGGTCCTTTGACCACTATACATGCATGGAAAAGGATTTAATAAAGCCTAAAAATTTATCCTTCCCACCAAATATGGGATTTAACCCATCCAAAATGCTATGGGTTAAGATTTTAATAGCCTTAGGATAAAATTTAAGGCATTATTTTAAGGGCCCTATTTTAGTATAAATAGTGGACCCATTTCATTGTAAAATACACAGCTTCAAAAGCTCAAAGTGATAGCTTGAAAAATATTTCCCAAGCAAGTGGAGGAGCATTTATTTTATAAGACCTATTTATTTAAATATGCATTATTGTGACTAGGAGTTTTAATACTAGCTAGTCAGCCCATAGCGCCACACTAATTTATTATGAAGACTAGAGAATTGAACGGAGTGCCATAGTGCGTTACAAAGCATCTGGAAGGCCAATTGAGATTTGGAGAATTCCGAACAGTGGAGTTGGTGCCATAGAGCTTTTTGAATACACTAAGAAATGGGAAGTTGGGTTCTATATTTCACCCTTGTCATCTGAAGGACTGGATATTCTTCTAAGAAAGTTCTTAATAGTTTCCATTAGGTTTTCTTGTGAAAGTACTATTGTAACTTACAAGTTTTGACTATTGGAACGGTTCGATAAGAACCCGGAGATGTAGGCAACTGTGGAACTCCGTAATCAAGATTTTTGCAAAGTGTCATGCTTATTGCATTAGTTTAAGTTGATTTTTAATGGGGTAAAAATTAAATGGTTATTTGATAAGCCTACAAGTGTCCAAGAATAGGTAAATAAAAAAACTTGATCATTTTCAGATCACACACCCCTTCACGCACCTCTTATGCAATGTTCCTAACCTTCACACTTGGCTAATACTTAGCCATTTAATCTACTCAACATCACCCCACAATAAATCCATTTACCATCCTCAATAATGTTTCACCCTAATTATCTCTCCAATGAATGAATTAATCAAAGAATATTGAAGAATATGAAATCTCAAACTAGCACACAGACAATCTTAGGTTTCCAATCTTTACCCTTCCACTTACCTTTTCCCTTAGGTGATGTTGTGGTTTCCTTCCTTGATTTCATTGATTATAACTAAATTCACCTCATAATTTGTGCCCTAGGTGCTCAAGTTCTTAGTGTGCCTTTACGTACCATGCTCTTGTGCCCTAGATTGTTACCTCCAAGCTCTAACTTCGAAACACCCGAAATCTTGTGAACCCTAGCTCTTCAACTTCAATCTCTGCAAACCCTACTTCACTCATGCCTTAGCCCTTCACTCAAACTTCCACTTCCTTGACTGAAGGAGCTCCACACTGAAGGATAAAGCAAAATGCTTTGGTTCACTTGTTGCTCAGTTTTCTCAAATCTCTTCGAATGCAAGGTAGAAAATGACTAAATTTTCCCCTTTTTATTTTTTTTTGCACTTTAAAACTCCACTGACTTAATTTTTGGATTTAAAACACCCTTTTCCCACTTTTATAATTTAAATTACTTTTTTTTCATTTTAAAACACCTTTTGTATCTTAATGGTAATTTTCACTTTTCTTCTTGCTTTTATTCCACGTGCAACATTCTGGCACACTACTACTTCCAAGAGTTTAGTCATCCTTACATGCATTTCCCTACGCCGAAACCCATCTTCCTCTACGTCACATACCAAGTAGTCAATCTTTCTACTACCTCCCCCACGTTACACTGCGTGATCTCTTACTCACATGGCTTCCCAATCTAAGAAATCCCTATCAAGTACCATCATTGCTAACCACCTACAACACTTTTCATTTTTTATTTCACGTATACCCAGTCTGTATCCATTAAGCACCCTCATTTTAAATTTATCATGCACACTACTAAACCATTTTAAAACCAAATACCCAAATCACCATCTTTCTTCTACGTGCAGTCACCCCTGTTTCCACACTACACTAAAGGTATGCATGGTATTTTACACATCAACATAATAAGTAGTATACATCTCATGCATCCAAATGTAATAATTACTACAAAACAAGCAAAGCAAAAACAAAACATGATAAGGAAATCTAATCTAAGTGGCAATACTACCTTATTACAAACACAAAGAATCTTATTTATAGTAGGACTTCAAATTACTCCCATTGAATTAACTGGGCAACATGGTACCATCCACCACTTACAATTCGCATGCACTTGAGTCTAGTATCTTGGTCACAACAAATTATCCCAACCAATGAACTTTTAACTTCCCTGGATGACACACAAACTTGGAGTCATATAGAAGTACCATCTTTCCAACTAGAAAATACTTGTTCCTAATGTCCATGTCATGCCAATCCATCTATCTTTCCTTTTCCATATTCTTAATCCAACGTGTAATGGCATGCCTCTTATCAAATTACATCAAATTTTCAATACACTCATCCACATCTTGTTCATTATCTAAACCACATGCGCACACAATACGTAGGGATTGTAGCATAAATTCCACAAGTACTAAAACTTCCGTGCCAAACATCAATTGGAATGTTGTGGCCTTGTTCACCATTTATAGTTTTTTCTATATGCCCAAATAATGTCTGACACCTTGTCATCCTAATCCTTCCTTCTGATATCACATATCTTCATTAATGTCTATTCCAAGATCTTGTTGAAACCATCAACAATGTCATTTCCTTGAGGGTGATAAGGAGTATTTTTATGGTGTACCGCAATAAAATATTCCAATTAAATTATAATGGTCTCTATAGACACCAAAAATGGGTCACACTCCCCTTGATCCCCTTTCGAATAACCAACTTACACACATTCACCTAACCATGACCTTTATACCCCACATTAATATTAATTTAATTATTTACAATTAAATTAATACCCATCCTCACCCCATTATTAATTTAATTACTTTAATTAAATAAATAGACACCTCATCATAGACTTATTCATAGCATGTTTCCATAAATAAATAAGACTTAGTTCAACCCTAAAAATCAAATCCTATTATTCTTCTAACCACCTTCCCACTCATAAAAATATAATGTCCATTCTAATCCATAAATAAATGAACGGACCTAACCCAAATGATGTGAGATCTGCCATTTTTAGTAAACCTAGGGAATCCCATCTTAACCGACACCGGTCATCCCAAAACCAACGCCAGTCAACTATGAACCATCATCGGTTACCATTTATTCACCTTAGCAACCTTGTTTGTGGTTTGGCACATTCTGAGATCAAGGAGATGAGAAGAGAACTACATGCAACCAGAACTAGAGCCTTTTCATACCTACAAACATCCATATCTAGCACTAGGATAGATCCAAAGAGATTGCACTCATGGTGACATTTCAAGAAGTATCACTACCACACCAAACTTCGTCCCATCAACCAATCATCACAACCACATAGACATTGGATCTGCAACACTAGTAAGTACATTTTTTACCTACATCATCTATCTCTACTTCAGTTTATTGGATCCTTCTATTATTGTTATTAGTTTCCTACTTGTATTCCCTTTTCCCCTACCACTTACTTGCATGTAAACCAACCATTCCTCCACCCATGCCATAAGACTACCTATACCTAACCTCTACACATTTTTGAGTGTTCCTAAGAGCCCCATACACCTCGTTTAGCCCTCTATCATCTCTGCATGGCCTCAACTCAAACCCCTCTAACACATCTTATTGAATCTTATCATCTCGACTATACCGACATCGGCTACCCATAACCATCATTGGTTCAGCCTAACCGTGATCAGTCATACCTTGACTGAAACTAGTCTTTGTGTCTTCGAAAACTATTTTTAGACCAGAAACCAACATACCAACCAAAACAATCCAAATACCTTACCCAACCTTGCTAAGACCCTGTCTGTGACCTGCAGACCACCTGAACAACCTGCAACCTGACCTGAAGACCTTGACCCGCATAGTTTTTAGTATTTAATCGGATTGACCCTAATAATGAGCTAAGGTACCCAAATCAAAATACTAACACTAAATTCTTTTATGTACACAGTTATTTCATATTTGTTTTATAAAATAGTGGATTGATAGTCTTCTAGGGAGTATCACACTTCCCAGATCTAACATATGCTAGGTACTCCATTGTCATACATTTTTTAACTCTTCTCTAGTGGTCTTTTTTTCTATTTCAAGTAGTTCCTCCTAGCCAAAAGGAATCTCTCACAGTCAACATCAGATCAAGAAGTCAGAATGTGCACATCAACCTCCAAACCAACACAACAGGTATTCTTCCTTGGCCCTTAACCTTATCTGTTTCATCATATTCCAAAAGCATAAAGAAAATGGTGAAACAATATCATTCAAGAAATGAGTTCCTCTATCACTTTTCAAGATCAAAGGATATCCATACTTGCTGATAACATTCTACCAAATGAACCTTGTTGTTATTTATACTCTACAATTTTTTATAGGTGTAGCCTCTACCCACCTTGATAAGTATTCAATACATGTGATGACGTCTCATGCTCCAATATTATACGTGGGTAGTGCAATAAGTCCTACAAAATTGAAAGCCCATTTTTCAAAAGGTTTTGCATTATCTATAGGTTGCAGTGGCATCTTGTATCTATTCCTAGGCTTTCTAATTCTCTGACAATGATCACATGCATTGAAAAAATCCTTTGTATCCTTTTTCAATGTCTCCCACCATAAACCAGCTAGAAGGATCTTACGTATAGTAGCTTCCCCTACATAGTGTCATCCTACAATGCATCCATGTGCTTCCTCTATAATGGCTTCATGTTCATGCTCCAAAACATACTTGTGCAAGACCTCATCTCTACCCATTTTATACAGGTCTCCTCTAATGACCTGGTATAGTGCGACTCGAATAGAAAATTACTTCCTCTCTTATGTCTTTATTCCTTCTGGCATAATTATGGTGCACAAAAATACTGATATGTCCTCCAAATTAGCTGACACATGATTCAACCTACACAACTATGTATTAGGCATACTGTCTTCAATACTCTGTGTCCTCTCTAAAATTGATTCATGATAAGTGACTAGGTACTGAAATTTATATTGCCTTGCTTTAATACGACTGTAAAATCAAATTATTTGAAAAGGAGTATCCACCTACAGATGTGCCCTTTTATTATAGATTTTTGACCAATAATTACTGTCATAATTTGTCGAGCACGAAAATCATGGATAATGCCTCGCACTCATTTTTTATATAGTTTTGCTTTACTGGTGTCAACTTCTTACTTGCAAAGCATACAGGATGATCCACATTTCCCTCTCTTGTTTTTTCCAAGACTGTGCTAATAGCCATGCCAGAGGAATCTATATGTACATGGAAGGAGTTTTTCTAGGAAGAAAAGTTGAAGACGGGTGTACTGGTAAGCTTCTCCTTCAAGGTTTCAAATGCCTCTACTGCGTGTCACCCCAATAAAAATTTTCTTTGGCATTGAGAAATTCCTCTAGGGATACATTAATATTTTAACATCCTTTGATAAAATTCATGTAATAACCAATATGCCCCAAGAAGCCATGCACTTCACTCTGATTGGTAGGTTCTTCCAATCCCAAAATTACTACAATATTATTTAGATTCACCAATAATCCATCCTTGCAAATAATATGCCCAAGAAGAGTACCAAAGGGTGTAGAAAAGATACAGTTCTTAATGTTGAGAGAGGTGTTCAACTTCTTACATCTCTCAAACATCAACCTTAGTTTATTATAGTGATATTTTACCAATCCATAAACAGTCCAATCATCTAGATAAACCTACATGAAATTATGAATAAAGTTTTAAAATGCATGCATAACTATGCATGAGAATATTTTTAGTGCATTCTTCAATCCAAAAATCATGACCGTATATGCAAAATGCCTCCATTCAGTGGTGAAGTTGGTCTTCTCCTTATCCTTATGCATAATGCTCACCTGGTGATAATATGAAAATCCATCAATGAAAGAGTATATTTTTCACCCTATAAATCCTTCAAGGATTTCCTCTATGAATGGCGTAGGGAAATGATCTATTACACATGTAGTGTTGATTTCCCTATAATCAACACAGATCTTGATCTGACCATCCTTCTTGATACTGATAACCATAGGGCTGACCCACTCAGATTCCTCAATTAGTTCAATGATTCTAGACTCAAGAATTTTTATCAATTTCCTCCTTACCCTTCACTCAGAGGTTCAGGTTCTTCCTATAAGGCCTCTTCTAAATTAGATGCACTCCTTTCAAATTTATCTTCATTTCTTCCAATGAAGAATGTACAACTTTCAACTCATGATATCCTCTTGGGAAAATATATTGAAATTCACACAATAGTTCAATGATCTTCGCAACCTCTGGTTCTGACCAATAATCTCCAAAAATAGCCTCTTTAGGCGCATATGCAGAACCAATATTAACCTTCTTAGTCTTCATGGGGACATGGTATGTGTGCACTTTTTCATCTACAGAATCCATCATCTCACGCTTACCCTCTGTATGGCTAATATCTATATTCTCTACTTCTTCATCATGAATGAGGTATACCATATTCCACTTTTCCTTCACTTTCCACTCGTGCCCTAACTGGATCTCTTCTATCTCTAATGCATCTTTTCATGTCTCAATATTAGTTTCTCCTAACCGTTTAACCATGGGTTTTTCTACCTTTGTGCTATCTCCCAGTGTGATGTGCTTCATTATCTGTAAATCATAAACCATCATATTCGTTCTATCTCCCTCATTATGCCATTGGTTCTCCATGGCACATAAGAATGAGTCAGGCTTTTCCTTTCTAGTATATCTAGGTAATTAAGCTTTGACCAAGTGCCTAATCATGTGTGACTTGATCATTTGGGTGACTCTTACCTTAACCTAATGCTTGACCATTTCATACATGCCATGGGCCTAATTTTCATAAGGAACACTAGTGGTGTCACTGACATATTGTGCATCTTCCCACTAAATTATGCCTTCCTTAGATGGTTCTATGTTCTCAGGGTCACACATTATACGTGCATAAATTCTATTAAGCTTTGCTTCACTCATAGGCTCAATATAAGGTGCAACGTTCACATCATCGAATACTATAGCAACGCACTCCTCCTTGTTCTCAAAACTGATATATATATATATATATATATATATATATATATATATATATATATTGTTAAAGCACAAGTATGTATTACTTGCATAGCACCAAGGACGTCCAAACAATGATGGGAAGTTATCTTCCTCAGTAAGCTCCAATATAACAAAATAAATTATAAAATTGGCCCCTTGAATAGTAATTGAAGCATCCTTCAACACCCCAACCAGCATGGCCCTTGTCTTATTTTCCATATACAATACATTAGAGAATGGCTGCAATTACAGTCTCCCCATTTGATTCCATGGATCAAAAGTTAAAACATTCACCTATGAAATTTTTTCAATCAAAATATTACTCACCACCCAACCATCAATCACTGCATCTAGTGTAATTTATTTTTCATACTCATGGTTCTACAGTGGAAATTTTGCATGTAGGATTTGGCACTCGGGCTCAAATCCTACGCATAGTACCTTCTTGTGTAATCATTCTCCTAGAAGTGGGATGATGTTCTTCTACCGCAACATCCTACATATTTCCTTCAGATCATTTACATCTTCTTACGGAAGCTCAATGTTCTTCACGCATTCCCTCTCGTATTCTTGTTCCTTCAGGCACTAGATTTCACCTTGTAAGTCTCTGATTACTCTCATGGTCTCTTATTATAAATCCTTATGATGAGAAGTGTTTGGATATTTAACATGCATAATATCGTCCCTCCTGATGATAGGTTTTGATTTAAGGTGCTCACGGGCTCGCGTTGTTTCTACACATGTAGTGACTAACACAAGTTGTAATTCTAGGTTAGGAATTTTCTTAAGAATCCATTTTTCATTCTTTGTATGTTGTACCTTGATCATCCCAATGCCTTTGTCCTTTTTATTATTTTTTCATGTGTGTGCATATAGGTCTGGAAAATCCTCAACCTTATGTTGTTTTCCATAATATGTGCATACCTATTTCTTAAGACACTCACTTTGGTAATGATTTGGGGACCCAAAAGTATAGAAAGTCCCACACGTGAAAATTCCTCTACCACCATGGCCTTTGTTCCTATATCACCTCGCAACCCACCATCTCCATTATTGTGCCCTTCATTAGATTGGGATTCTTGCACATGAGATCTACTTGCCAAAGTTTTTTGTCATAATCCAGTCTCATAAGCCTCATGAATATGATCTCTCAATCGATAGTTAGCTATATCATGGGTGTGTGCATAAAAAATATTACAGTACATAGAAAAATTATTCATTATTGTATGCTACAACATGGGGCAATTCCTAACATCATCAGTCTTATGGAAAATCTCACAAGACTGTAATAATGCATGCACATTCCTGTGTAGAAAACTATCCTTAGTATGCCATTTTATATTACAATCATTGCACCATAACCCACTATGCATCTCATGCGATGATTTCATAGAAATATTCTCTAATTGTTTAACCATAGTAGTTATATGCATCTCTAGAAAAGGGCTCATTCCATTGTCTTGTTTTCGGCTGAAAACCACTTTTCGTTTTCCAAGTTAAATTTGAAATTTTGAGCTCTCACCCTCCTAAAGTATTTAAGCCAAGTTGAAAGTTCAAAGAAATAGAAAAATCCATGCCCTAAAGTTGTTTCAAATCCCCAATCAACTTGTTTTGATAAACTTTCTATTTTCCTATCTAGACGCATGAAATTTTTTATTGATTTTCCTCATTTGAATGAAATTTTCAATATTTCTATGCCCCTAGATTGTCGAACCTTGTATTATTTTCAATTCCTCAGCTCACGAAAGAAATTTGAAAATCGGGCACAAAATGGTGGATTTTTCTTATTTTCTATAATTTTTCCTTCAGTTGGGAATGATGGACATTTTCTTCCCCATCAAATTTTGGCCCCATCATCCATGGGTACATGGACATACCTAATTGGAAGCAGGTCGATGGAGAGATTTGTGATTTTGAGCCTCTTTGTAAAAAGGGTGAAAATTTAAAAAGTAACCCGTAGCCCTGATCAGGCTATCAGGGAAAAATTCAAATCTTGATCCTGCAGTCAAAGGATTCAAAGCAAAGAGGAAGACTATTGGGGGATTTGAGATTTTAAGACTCTTTGTAAAAAAGGAAAAAATTTAAAAAGTAACCCACAGCCCCGATCAGGCTATCAGGGGAAAATTCAAATCTTGAGCCCGCAGTCAAAGGAGTCAAAGAAAAAAGGTGAACCGTTGGGGGGATTTGTGATTTTGAGCCTCTTTGTAAAAAAGGTGAAAAGTTAAAAAGTAACCCACAGCCTCAATCAGGCTATCAAGGAAAAATTCAAATCTTGAGCCCGAAGGGAAAAAGTCAAAGGTGAAGCCCGCCATTGAAAATTCAAAGCAAACAAGTGGGCCATTAGGGCACTTTTGGAAATTTAACAAAATTTCCAAAAGTGAAGTAAAAATTCTAGAATGCTTCACGGCTCCACCAAGGTCTCAGGCTTGCCATTGATAAGTTGAAGTGGGAGAGTGGAGCGGTGGAGAACTTTGAAATTTTGAGCATTTTTCTAAAAAAGGTTAAAATTGAAAGTGAGCCGTGATTTCTTCGCCACTCAAATAAAGCCATGTGTCAAGCCTAGAGTGGAGAGGTGGAAGGGCAGACCAAAATGTTAAAAAAATGCCAATTTTTTACAAAGGCATGAAATGCAAAAGACATCCTCCATGCCCACTCCAATAAATTTCTTCCACGTGGACGGCTCTAGTTTAAAGTTTCAAAGGCAACATAAACGGTTCAAATTCAAAGTTACAAAATGAATGTAACGACTGCATTATGAAAAGTTTGGTCTTTCCACCATTGGCATTTCTTCACGAATCAAGAATCCAAATTAACGCAAATGATTGAAAAGAAATTGTAAACCATTTCTTGCTAATAAAGAATAAGTTGTAACCATTTCTTGGAGGAGATTTAATGTCTTCTTCATGCCATTGTTGAGGGTTGGTGATTGATCTTGTAAACTCAAGAGTATATTTTACTTTGAGAGAACAAAGGAGATAGCCATTTTTCTTCCATTTCCTCCATTTCTCCACTATGTATAATTTTTGTTTAAGCATTAATACAAGAAGAAGGATTTTGTAGCCTCTTTGATGAGGACATTTTAGAAACTTTGAGTTCGCGATCTTATCTCATCTTGTTGCCATTTGTAGGATTGTTTCTTCCTATAAATGCATGTGATGAATTTTCTAACTAGTGTGTGCAAGAATATGATTTCCTACCTACCAATAGTTCTCCTACCTCATTTCTCACTCCTTTTCCCACTTTCAGATAAAGTTCTCTCTTGTAAGTATCTGCAAGCTTTGACGTAGGGTCAGTGGAGTGCCCCTGTTGGATCCCTGTCTGAAAGCCCACCACAGAAATCCACATTGTCTTGTGCATGCATATATGGTAGCTACACCAGTTAAGTAGAGGGACTTAGATTCCCATAGCATTTGCAAGGAATTCAAAAAAAATTCCACCCGAAAAATTCCCTCACCAATAGTTTTTGGCACCCACCATGGGGCATATTTAACTGCATTTGCACTTGAATGTGACTGCAAGGTCAGAAAATTCAAAATTCAAAAAAGAGAAAAATTTCTAGAATTTGAATAGATATGTGAGCCACATGGATTCAAATCATGGCTTTTCTAAGAATCCCTCTTGTTGAAAGACCCAAATTTCTCTTCCAAGAAGAAATTGCTTCAAGTTTGAGGGAAGCTATGTTGTATAATAGACAAAGTGCCAATCACTACTTCATTGCCACGAGAATTCTGGACCTTGAAGAAGAATTCACTATTGAATTGGAGAGGAAAAGGTAAATCCTAGCCCCACCAAGAAGAGCATAGATTTTCAAGCTGACAGATAGAAGATTCACCTAGCAATAGGGAGGACAAACTGACCCCATTTTTGAAGAACTTTAAAGAAGACAAGAGCTGGTCGGAATTCAAATGCCTCCCTTTCATCAAGTAACCAATCACGTTAGGAACTTGAGTGTTGCTAATCCTTTAGATGGTGAATTTCCATACATCAACGAGAACCTTGAATATTTCACTGACGTAGAAATCGAAGAAGAAGCTAGACAAAGAGATGTGAGATCCAACGAAGAAATAAGAGCTCAACTCAAAGAAATCGAGAGACTTCAAGCTAAGGCAGATGAAAGAACATCAGTAGAAGCCGTAGCTATAGCAAGGTTGGAAGATAGAAACATAAATAGAATGGGGGATCCGGATCATGAGTGTGAACGGGATCGTGAAGCCCGTAGGCCTAATGTACCATGAGGAGGAAACACCGGTCCACTGTCTCTTGCTCAACCACTCCATGAGCTATTGAGAGGCTCGATAAAAAAATTCCCAAAATTCAGAAGGGATGGTTCTTAACTCCCTGAAGAGCATGTAGAAACATTTATCACTGCTTTCAGTGTGATGGGTGTTGAGGACGAATATGTGTCAGTCTGACTCTTTGTGGAATCACTTCAAGAAAAGGCTGTTGAATGGTTCTACATGCTACCCCTGAGGTCTATCGCCTTTTCAGAAGATATAAGAAGTGCATTAGAACATAGGTTCAAGACCATGGAAGATTGTCAGGATATTTTAGTCTAATTGGTACAAATGAAGAAATAAACCTTCAAGTCAATGAGGGACTTTGTAGCAAGATATGATAGAGTGATAAGAAGGATCCCTGAAGATGTGGTGCCTACCAAAAATAATTTAAAGAGGTTTTTCATCAGTGCTCTCCCATCAGAAGTAGGTTTCTTCCTCAGAATAGCCCAACCAAGAACATTGAGGCAAGCCCAGGACTTTGCAATAGAAACTTATGATTATCTAATCCTTTCTGGAAAGGTGAAAGGCCCCAATGGGAAAAAAGGGTCATAATTAAAACTCTATCACCACAGATCTGATGTTCCAAAAAATGGCAAATGACTTGGCTGCCTTGAAGAAATAGCTATCTCATATCACAATGTGGAATGCTTCAAGGAGACCAAACCCTCTAGATAGGCCAAGGATTGCACCACCTCCTCATTGGCTTGCTCTTGAAGAACCACAAGTCAATGTCATCTATGACACCGAAGAGCTAGAGGAGGAAGTAGAAATTGATGAAACTGAAGAAGAAAACATGGAAGATTATGAAAACTATCTTGAGATCAAGGAAGTTGATATTCACAATGGCCTAATTGAATATGTTGATGATGAAGATGAACCTGATGAAGAAGTTCCAAGTTTTTCATGTGTTATTTTCACTCGTGATCAATCTAAGAAAGGGATTTCAGCCCTAACAGTCACAATAAAGGATAAGAAGAAGAATAAAGAAGATTTTTCTCTAGAGGTTACACAGAATAAAATCATCAATAGAGGATCACCATTACCATCTTCCATGGAATCAACCAGAGAAAAACCAAAATCACTAGTTTCCAAAGAGCCTGCTACTATACCAAGTAAGTCATTTGATTCTTCTTCCATCTTAAAAGTTGCTAAGAATAATTCTCTTCTAAATTCTGGTCCTGCAAAAACATCTAAATTTCAGTCAAAGGCTACACCCTCACCCCCTTCCAAGCCAATTGTTACATCTGAAAAAGAGAACCCAACACCAAAAGTAGCTAAGTCTTTACCATCTAGATCTTCCTCCTTTTTAGGAGCCTCTTCTCACCCATCATTTCCCCATTCGACTTTGTGGAACATGCAAGGAAAACCAAAGTCAAGCTCTCAGAAATAGAATACCTACAAACACACCCTACCCAGTTTGACAAGTTCATTAATACAGTTCATGGTGGTAACCCTATATCCTTGAGTCCTAATTATAAAGGATTACTTCACACACCATCCACACCACCTTCCCAAAACATGCTAGCCCTTAGTGCCTCCAAAACCAACAGGGTTGAACCTTTCTACCTATCACTCCTCATTAAAGGCTTCCGGCTAAATATTTGTATCATAGATTCCAGAGCCTCAGACAATGTGATGCTAGCCAAAAGTTTCTAATACTCTAGGCCTCACCTTGACCCAGGTAAATGGCACATGCTACTCAATAGAATCCAAAAAAGTGCCATTGGTAGGAGGAATCAAAGATGCACAGGTAGCACTAGCTGATTTTCTAGACAAGAAGGTGCTCCTAACCATACTGGTAGTAGACATCCCAACATCCTTTGGTATGCTATTGAGTAGGAGTTTCTGTAGAGACCTGGGTGGGGAAATAAGAATGGATTGGTCATTTGCAACTATCCCAATAAAAGGCAAGATGAAGAAGTTGCTACCAGTAAGAAAAATGAAATTCATAGTACGAAAGTATGATGATACGAAAGAAAACATTCTCTTTCAAGATTGTGGGCTAGGAAACTACTTCCTCACATCAGAAAAAGAGGATAACTTGCCACTTCTCATGGAGGAAGAGGAAGATCAAATTTGGAAAATGGAATTTTATGGTAGTCACTCTAGAGCAAGTTCAAGAGCTGGTGTAGTATTGTACTCTCCTTCTAATGAGGTGTACCCTTTTTCCTACAAGCTACAATTTGATAATACAAAAAATACTGTAGAGTATTAAGCATTTCTCTTAGGCATGAATACAACATAGGACATTGGAATCAAGAAGCTGAGATGAAAAGGTGATCCAAAGATTGTGGTGAAGTAGGTCTGCCAACAATATTAGGTGAAAAATACAAGGCTCAGGCATTACGGAAACAGAGTGTGGGATTACATTGAATCTTTTGATGCATTTTCCATTGAAGCTATTCCAAGAGAGCAGAATGAAAAGGCTAATTCCCTTGTAGTGTTAGCTTCCCTAGTGATACCTCATCCTTATTTTGGTAAAGACAAAGTGACCATTGAAATGGTATTCTAGCCTAGTGTACCGGACAATGCAAATCATTGGCAAGTATTCAATGATGATAACCAAATTCTATCCTTTTTGGAGCAAAGGGATAATTTCAATAATCTCTTCTTAGAGGGAGGTGAAAATCCACACTGAGACGTAGTACCCGAAGAAGAGAAAGAAGGAATTGAAGGGATTGATGGTGAGGGAATAATCAAATTGAAAGGGAACAAAATTCCTAAAGGCGTAGTCTCTTTAGAAGTCCTCTTTGAAAAACATGACAGATTCATTCAAGAGAAAGAAAAGCAATCTTCTCGGTGCCCAGCTGATTTTGACAAAGAAAACATTGGTACCCCGGAGGAGCCAAGGATGGTCAATATTGGAAAATGTTGCTCACCTGAAGAAAAAATAAGGTTTGTTGCATTACTTAAGAAATACTCAGATGTCTTGGCCTACTCTTACGATGAACTCAAATCCTTCCAGCCAAAGGAAATGCATCACTCAATTCCTTTGAAGCAGGGTGTTAAGCCCTTTAGGAAGAAACAAAGGCCGTATAACCCAAAGATTGTTGATATCATCAAGGAGGTGGTAATGAAGATGCTTAATGCAAGGATCATCTTTCCCATCCGCCATTCAATGTGGGTGGCAAACATTGTGCCAGTGTGGAGGAAGAATGGCAAAATAAGGATATGTGTAGATTTTTGCAACCTGAACCAAGCATCATTCAAAGACAACTATCCTCTTCCTATCATGGACCATATCCTACAAGCACTCACTAGATCTGAAATTACTTTATGGATTCTCATGATATAATCAAATCAAAGTGGCAGAGGAAGACCACACCAAGACACCCTTTACAACACCTTGGGGCACTTTTGCCTACAACAGAATGCCTTTTTCTCTAATCAATGTAGGAGCTACATTCCAAAGGGCGATGGATTTGGCCTTTAAAGACCCGAAGCATTGCATTTTCATATATCTTGATGATCTCACAGTATTTTTGAAGAAGAGTGGAGATCATATCTATCACTTGGAACAGGTACTTGCAAGGTGTAGGAAACACGATATCACTAAATCCAACAAAGTGCATTTTTGGAGTCACAGAAGGCAAGTTATTGGGGCACATTGTGAAAAAATGTGGAGCACACATTGATCATGAGAGGATTAGAGCCATTCAAGCATCATCCCTACCCACAAGCAAGAAGGGAGTTCATTCATTCTTTGGAAAGGTAAATTTTCTTCATCGTTTTGTGCCTGAGTTTGCTAAATTGACAAAGCACATCACTTCCATGATGAAACCTCAAGCAAGATTCAAATGGAACAATGAAGGGAAGGAAGCATTTGAAGAGATCAAGAAAGCCATCACCAAGGATCTAACCCTTATGTCTCTAGATTTTAACAAAGAGTTCATCATGTATTGTTATGCATCATAGCATACACTCTCTGATGTTCTTGTTTAGAAAAATGATTCAGATGTTGAAGCACCTATTTCTTTCATGAGTTGTACTTTGAAGAAGCATGAGCTAAAGTACATCCAATTGGAGAAGCATGCCTATACAATGGTCAAGGATGTAAAAAACTTTAGGGTTTACATTCTCAATTCTTATATAGTGGCGATGGTCCCTGGCAGTGTAATCAAGTCCATCTTGACACATCATGATCCCAGAGCTAAAAGAGGAAATTGGATTGCAAAGAATCAAGAATATGACTTGAATATTTTACCCTCCAATCTGGTAAGGGGAAATGGCTTGTGCAAGTTGATTATTGAAGATGAAACTCTCAAAGTTCAACATGGCAAAGAAACATGTACTTGCTCAAGTTGTTCAGAAGACAACCCACTGGTTCTCTTTGTCACCACTACTGATGAGTGGTACACTGATATTTCCTACTACTTGACTTATGGAGAATGCGCTCCTCATCTTGGTTACAAACAGAGAAGAACACTCAAGCTGAAGGAAGCCAAGTTTGTGATATGGAATCATGCACTTTACAAGAGAGGCCTAGATGGTTGTTTCCTCAGGTGTGTAGATAAAGAGCAACAAGAAAACTTGCTTATAGCATACCATGACCAAGCATGTGGTGGAAGTTTTTCAGCAATGGTCTCTACACACAAGATCCTCTGAGGAAGTTATTATTAGCCCACCATCTTTGCATATACTTGAGATTGGGTTTCTAAATGCAAAGCATGCCAACAATTCATTGGAAGACCACAACTCGTTGCACTACCACTCAGGCATGTGGTTATTAAAGAACCATTTCAATAGTGGGGGTTGGACTTCATTGGTGTTTTGAACCCTCACTCAAGTGCGGGACACACCTATGTACTCACAGCCACAGACTACTTCACCAAGTGGGTGGAAGCTGTTCCAGCCAAACAAGCCAACATTGAATCAATATGCAACTTCATCAAGGAGAATATCATAGTCCATTTTGGAGTGCCACAAAAGATTGTAGTGGATAATGCTACCTATTTCTCTTCAAGAGAGTTGACTAAGTTTTTCTATATCTACGGAATCTCCCTAGTTCATTCTTATGACTACTATCCATAAGGAAACAGACAGGCCACATCAAGCAACAAGAACATTGTGACCATTGTCCGCAAGCTTGTAGATGAGAATAAAAGGAATTAGCACAAAAGGTTGTATGATGTATTATGGGAAGATAGGATCACTCCCAAGAAGGTGATAGGTATGTATCCATTCCAACTACTGTATGGAGTTGAAGTAGAGATTCCCCTCACAATTGAGATGCTAGCTCTTAAGTTTCTTCAGGAAATAGAAGATGGTCAATACAAATATTCCTTAGACAAAAGGATCCTATTTCTGGAGAAGCTGGAAGAAAATAGATTCTAGGTGGTGGATTGAATCAAAGAACACCAATTTAAAGTGAAGAATATCTTTGACAAGAGGGCTAAGGTAAAAGAATTCAAGGTTGGAGACTCAAAGGAGTCAAAGTAAAGAGGTGGACAATCAGGGGGATTTGAGATTATGAGCCTCTTTGTAAAAAAGGGGAAAAGTTAAAAATTAACCCACAGCCCTGATTAGGCTATCATGAAAAAAGTCAACTATTGAGCCCGCAGTCACAAGAGTCAAAGCAAAGAGGTAGACCATCAGGGGGATTTGTGATTTAGAGCCTCTTTGTAAAAAAGGTGAAAAGTTAAAAAGTAACCTATTAGTGCAAATTCACAGCACCCCCAAATGAGTTATAGATCTATGCTTTTCTAAGGAAAACTCATCTGGTGTGAATGCACAACATTGAGTTTTCTCCAAGGTGTGGGGCCTTGCAAGGTGAGAAAACTCTCCAGATTGAAGCTGGTTCTTACTCCTCTGTTTAGGTGTATGCATGCAATTTTATAGAGGTTCAATTCAAAATTCCTACTCTAAAACTACCAAGGAGACAGGGTTGAGAGAAACAAGGAAATGGAAACAAAACTAAGCAAAAATAGAGAGGTGATACACCAAAGGAGTGTTGAACTCCTTGATTTGCAAAAATAGACACAAATCATGAAGGATGAGGCAATAAAACATGCACAAATTACCATAATGCAATGAAGGATCAGAAGACAATAATAACTGCATGAGAGGATTGAAAATTGATCACAAAACATACATTATCATGCCCAGATTTGATACAATACATTGCAATAGCAAAGAGGCAAAAAACGTGTTACAATCTCCATGGGAGGTCTGAAACTCCTTCAAATCCACCTGCTAAGGAGGAAAAGAAGAGCTTGCAGAAGCAAGAACATCCAACCTTTTACAAATGAGCCAAATCTGGCTTTTAATGGCCAAACAGAAGAAGAGAAAGCAAAAAATGTTGGAAAAAATGATTATGAGTTCAACCACCAATCAAATCCCTTCAATTTCGCCTGCAAGGTGATGGGCTTCATGGAAAAACCCATACGCCAAAGTACATTGCTCTGCAGATCCAAAAAACGACCCATACTTCATTAAATTTGGTGGTTGAATGTCATTTCTATATTTTTTGCATGCCAGAGATGTTTTTCATTTTTATCTCCTACAAATCTCCATCAAAATTCAAAATTGAACCCTCTAATCGTGTAGATAATTTCACCAGCTTTCCAATGACATAAAGAACGTGAAAAACTGAGCTCTGGATCAAAAGATATGCCCCTCTGAAGATTTAGGGAAAAAATGGCGAAAAAAATAGGGCAAAATTTGGGTTCGCGGGCCAAAACTTTAAAATTTTCCCTTTTGGAAAATTTTCCCAAAAACTTCCGTGCCTCTGCCACTCTGGGACACATGTCAGCCTCTGATTTTTTGATGAAATCGCGGGCACAAACCTGCACTTTTCCTTTTGGAAATCTTTCATTGGAAAAATTTCCCATGGTTACCTCCGTGCCTGCTCCTTCATTGCCACGTGTCACACCCTGCGTTGCATCTGGCGGGACTCAAACTTTTTCCCTTTTGATTTTGAATTGGGAAAATTTTCCAAAATTACTCTGCTGCTCCCTCTCCACTGTCACCTCCTGGTTGTGGCGGGGGCGCGCTTTACTTTTCGCCCTTTTCGCAATTTTGGACCAAAAATTTCCCAAAATCCTTCTGCGCCTCGACTTCCACTTGGACACGTGTCGTCATTTGTTTTCTTGGGGTTGCACATTCCAATTCTTCCCTTTGGCATTTTTCAATTTCGACTTTCTCCAAATCCTTCTGCTGGCTCCAACTCCTCCTCCACTGGACATGTGTCAACTTCTAAACGATCGGCACAGCCTTAGGGCTAAAATTTTCCTTTGGGCATTTTAGACAAAAGGGAAACTTTTCCCAAATCTCCCTGCGCCTCCGCCAACCCATTTCCTTCTCTTCTGTGGGCCCGCGGGCCAAATTTTTTCCCTTATACCTCCACCAACTCCTTGGAAAATTTTCCAACTTACCTCTACCGGCCCGACCTCCTCTGCCACATGGCATCTTTTCATTGGCCGCGGGCCTGTCAAGGGAAATTTTCCCCAAAAAACTCCATCGAGCCATAACTTGAAAAGTATTTGGAGTTAGGAGGAAAATTTTACCTTTCTAGAAAGGGGAAGAAAAATCCTATCTGATGAAGCCATTTCTAGAAACCCTTGAGTACTTGAAATGTGTGAAAATTGAAGTTGAAGCACAAGGAAGGGAAGAATGAAGGCAAGTTAGCCAAAATAAGCAGGGGGCTCATTTTGGATAACAATTTGGCGACTCTCAGGGGTCATCTGCCTGCTAGATGAATGATCAGTGGCCTTTGAAGCATCCATTGGCATGGAGTCAAGCCTAATAAATTGATTCTGATCTGAACTATGAAAATCTGACCTTTGAGCCACTTGGAAACCCACTGAAACTTGGAGTTGATCTTCACCAAAATGCCACTGAAATGGACTGTGCAAGAGCAACACAACAACACCAAAAAACTATGTACAAAATTGGAAATCATACATACCCCAAGTGGGATATGTAGAGTGTGCACAAGCACTTCTTCTACTGAAAGAAAACCTACCTACTCTACTCTAACTGGAAGCAAAGGTGAGCTAAACAAACCCTGCAACTGGTTGTGTAAAATAGCTTCCTTTCTTCAAAATGGGCAGCCATGCAATTGATTTGGAGTTGATCATGGCTGTTAGGATGAGTGGAAAATCAACAAGAAGCTGGTCTTCTACCCATATCAGCAAGGTGTCAACTGAAAAACAAGTTAGATACCTCTTTTAGTTGCTTTGCATTTGGATTGTAGAGGTATTGCAGCTGATCCTTGGTGCTTAGATGCTCATCCTCATGCTTAGAAGCAAGCATGACTGGTTGTGACTTCTCCTTTGGCTCCAATGAAGCCAAATACCTGATTGGGCAAGGTCTGATCCATTTGATATGCCCATTGCTCTGATTTTCAACTCCAAAAATGGAGTCCTCTTGTAGACCTTCTTGGATGGATGATGTGGAAGAAGTGGTGAAATCTCTCTTTTCCTTCCTTCATTATGGAACCCTTCTATAATATGTAGCTCATCATTATTTATTGCCATCCAATGAAGTTACATGGAAGATTACATTAAATTCTTCCAAACTTGGTTCCAATGAGCTGTCACAAAACACAGGTTGCTATTTTTCAATGTTCTCCTTTGTGGCAGCAGGCTCTTGATGTTGGAGAATGAATGGTGGAGAAGAGAATGTTGTAATTTCAGCTGGCTCCTCCTCAAGACATTCCTCTAAGTCTGATAAACAATCAAACTCTTCGCTGTCCCGCTGCAACAAAGCTTTTCCCTCTTGCATGGTGACCTCCAAATCTGCATTTTCTTCACCATGTGTAGCTTCATTTTCAAACATGAAACTTGTCAATTCAAACTCATCCAAAAAATTAGATTTTTGGAGAGATGAAGTGGGAGAGAAACATGAAATTTCTTGTGCCTCTTTGCTCACAATTTGGACCTGTTTTGTTCACCTCCATAATGGCTTCATCAATCAAATCAGCCCCTTCAAATGAAAGCAAAAATGTATCAATAATGCTTCCTTCTTCTGCTGTTGCAAAAACTGACTTGATCTCATCCATTTGCTCCTCAAAAATGGGATTTTGAGCTGGTTTTTCTTCCTCCACAATGACTGATTTTGCAGTGCAAATTGGATCAACATTTTCTTTGGGCAAAGTGCCAACATGGACACCCAACTCATCACAAACAAACTGTTGATTCTTTTCCTCTTGTTCTTGTTCTTCTTCTGCTGCAAACTCAGCCTCAACCACCACTGTTGCTTCAACTCCAACTTCCTCTTTTGGCTTCACCATCAAGGGGATTTTTGTAATCCCGAATTTGAGAGCCAAGTTCAACAAACTTTTGATCTTTTCATCCTTTTTTGGCTCTTCTTCTTGCTGCTATTTTCCTTGACTGGCATTCTGATTTTTATCTTCCCAACATGGATTTGGGAATGCAAGAGGAGGGATGGGTTGTGACTCAATTGATTTTGCAATTTTTTGTGGTGTTGGAGGAGGTAGAAACTCTTGTTTCTTTGGAGGGAATGGCTGTTTGGAAGGGAAAAGACAGAAGAATTGAGATGGGGTGGAAGACTAGGGGATGGAGAAATGGAATCAACTTTTGGGACAACATATGGGAAACTTGAAGCTTGACACTGCTGAAATGATACAGATTGAGGAAAGAGGAAAAGAAAGAGCATGAGATGGTGTGCTTACCCATTGACAAGGTTGCTGAATACTCCTCTCATACACCTCTATTCCCTCAGTCCACTTTGCAAGTAATGGCAAGTGTTGCAATCATGAAGTCAAGTTTCTCTTGAGGGTTGTAATGCCTTGGAAAAGGTCCCACCCATGGACAAGGTGCTCCACAACCGATTCCAAATGCTTTCATTTGTGCTTGAGCCCTGATTGCACCATGCCAATCCTCCATTTTTTGGATTTTCTCCAACAGATCTGCATTTCCTTCTTGACTGCCCTCATTTTATGCATACCCTTGTGCTTGATATGCTTCATAGCCAAACTGATTTTGGCATTGCTCATATGGGTATGCATACTGATTTTGAATATGATCAAAATGCTGATTTGGAGGATTTGAGAAACATGTTGGAGGTGGATTTGATATGGTACTTGCTGTTGTAAATGTGAATTCCATGATGGAAATGAAGTCATGATTGCACAACTTCATGGAATGAAAGAAGATGGAAGAGATGGAAAGAAGAATGAAAAAATGAATGGAAATAGGTCTGCAACTTTAGAGAATGAGTTATTGACCAGATGGAGTCACCAGATGTGTTTGCAATTGCCTCCAAAGGCTGAAATCTTCACAAGAACACATCAACCTATCAAAGATGAAGTGGAAGACCTCTAAGGTCCCACTGGGCATGCCAAAACTGTTAGTGCAAATTCACAGCACCCCCAAATGAGTTATAGATCTACTTTTCTAAGGAAAACTCATCTGGTGTGAATGCACAACATTGAGTTTTCTCCAAGGTGTGGGACCTTGCAAGGTGAGAAAACTCTCCAGATTGAAGCTTGGTTCTTACTCCTCTGTTTAGGTGTATGCATGAATTTTACAGAGGTTCTGGTTCAAAATTCCTACTCTAAAACTACCAAGGAGACAGGTTGAGAGAAACATGGAAATGGAAACAAAACTAAGCAAAAATAGAGAGGTGATACACCAAAGGAGTGATGAACTCCTTGAATTTGCAAAAATAGACACAAATCATGAAGATTGCAGGCACTAAAACATGCACAAATTACCAGAATGCAATGAAGGATCAGAAGACAATAATAACTGCATGAGAGGATTGAAAATTGATCACAAAACATACATTATCATGCCCAGATTTGATACAATACATTGCAATAGCAAAGAGGAAAAAAAATGTGTTACAATCTCCATGGGAGGTCTGAAACTCCTTCAAATCCACCTGCTAAGGGGAAAAGAAGAGCTTGCAAGAAGCAAGAACATCCAACCTTTTACAAATGAGCCAAATCTGGCTTTTAATGGCCAAGAAGAAGAAGAGAAAGTAAAAAACATGGGAAAAATGATTTATGAGTTCAACCACCAATCAAATCCCTTCAATTTCACCTACAAAGTGATGGGCTTCATGGAAAAACCCATACACCAAAGTACATTGCTCTGCTAAGATCCAAAAAATGACCCATACTTCATTAAATTTGGTGGTTGAATGTCATTTCTATATTTTTTACGTGCCAGAGATGTTTTCTCATTTTTCTCCCACAAATCTCCATCAAAAATTCAAAATTGAACCCTCCATCATGTAGATAATTTTACCAATGTCTTTCCAATGACATAAAGAACGTGAAAAATGAGCTCTGGATCAAAAGATATGCCCCTCTGAAGATTTAGGGCAAAAATGGCTGAAAACAGGGTCAAAATTGGGTTCGCGGGCCGAACTTTGAAAATTTTCCCTTTTGGAAAATTTTCCCAAAAACTCCGCACCTCCACCACTCTGCTGCCATGTGTCACCCATTTCCATTCGTGATGGAACATGGGTCGGGGTTTCCTTTTTCCTTTGATTTTTTTGGGGAAAAATTTTCCCCAAAAAACCCCACACCCCTCTCCACTGCCACATGTCACCTCTTGGTTGCTTGGCGGGGGCACACTTCTATTTTTTTTCCCTGGCGCCTTTTGACCACTTTGGCAAATTTTGCCAAATCCTTCCACCTCCACCCCCCACCATTGACTGGACACATGTCATCATTTGTTTTCTCGGTGGGGTTATGCTTCCAATTCTTCCCTTTGCACATTTTTCAATTTGGTGGCAAAATTGCCAAAATTCCCTACCGTGCCTCCACGACTCCATCCACTGGCAAGGACACGTGTCATCCTCTGGTTGGCCCGCGGGCCTTTGGGCACAAATTTCCTTCATCTCCTCCGCAGGCCTGCGGGCTGGTTTTTCCCTTTGCGCCCTTTGCCCGCTCCAACTCTTTGGAAATTTTTCAACTTCACTCCTGCCTTCCCAACCTCCACTGCCACGTGGCACATTCTCATTGGCCGCGGGCCTGTCAAGGGAAAATTTCCCCAAAAAACTCCGCCGAGCCATAACTTGAAAATATTTGGAGTTAGGAGGAAAATTTTACCTTTCTGGAAAGGGGAAGAAAAATCCTATCTGATGGAGCCATTTCTAGAAATCCTTGAGTACTTGAAATGTGTAAAATTGAAGTTGAAGCACAAGGAAGGGAAAGAATGAAGGCAAGTTAGCCAAAATAAGTAGGGGGCTCATTTTGGATAACAATTTGGTGACTCTCAGGGGTCATCTACCTACTAGATGAATGATCAGTGGCCTTTGAAGCATCCATTGGGCATGGAGTCAAGCCTGATAAACTAATTTTGATCTGAACTATGAAAATCTGACCTCTGAGCCACTTGGAAACCCACTGAACTTGGAGTTGATCTTCACCAAAATGCCACTGAAATGGACTGTGCAAGAGCAACACAACAACACCAAAAAACTATGTACAAAATTGGAAATCATACATACCCCAAGTGGGATATGTAGAGTGTGCACAAGCACTTCTTCTGCTGAAAGAAAACCTACCTACTCTACTCTAACTGGAAGCAAAGGTGAGCTAAACAAACCCTGCAACTGGTTGTGCAAAATAGCTTCCTTTCTTCAAAATGGGCAGCCATGCAATTGATTTGGAGCTGATCATGGCTGTTAGGATGAGTGGAAAATCAACAAGAAGCTGGTCTTCTACCCAAATCAGCAAGGTGTCAATTGAAAACAAATCCAATACCTCTTTTAGTTGCTCTGCATTTGGATTGAAGAGGTATTGCAGCTGATCCTTGGTACTTTGTAGCTCATCCTCATGCTTAGAAGCAAGCATGACTGGTTGTGACTTCTCCTTTGGCTCCAATGAAGCCAAATACCTGATTGGGCAAGGTCTGATCCATTTGATATGCCCATTTATGATTTTCAACTCCAAAAATGGAGTCCTCTTGTAGACCTTCTTGGATGGATGATGTGGAAGAAGTGGTGAAAATCTCCTGCTCTTTTCCTTCCTTCATGGCAGTATGGAACTCTTCTATAATATGCAGCTCATCATTATTGATTGCAACATCCAATGAAGTTGCTTTTGCATTATTGTAACCTGCTGCAATACATTGTTGGTTTATAGGTTCCTCCATTGTAGCTTTTGGAAGATCAAATTCTTCCAACTTTGATTCAAGAGGCATGTTGCAAACTGCAGGCTGTTGCTTTTTTCAATGTTCTCCTTTGTGGCAGCAGGCTCTTGATGTTGGAGAATGAATGGTGGAGGAGAAAATGTTGTAATTTCAGCTGGCTCCTCCTCAAGACATTCCTCTAAGTCTGATAAACAATCAAACTCTTCGCTGTCCTGCTGCAAACAAAGCTTTTCCCTCTTGTATGGTGACCTCCAAATCTGCATCTTCTTCACCATGTGTAGCTTCATTTTCAAACATGAAACTTGTCAATTCGAACTCATCCAAAAAATCAGATTTTTGGAGAGATGAAGTGGGAGAGAAACATGAAATTTCTTGTGCCTTTTGCTCACAATTTGGACCTGTTTTGTTCACCTCCATAATGGCTTCATCAATCAAATCAGCCCCTTCAAATGAAAGAAAAAATTCATCAATAATGCTTCCTTCTTCTGGCGTTGCAAAAAATGACTTGATCTCATCCATTTGCTCCTCTTCAATGGGGTTTGGAGCTGGTTTTTCTTCCTCCACAATGACTGATTTTGCAGTGCAAATTGGATCAGCATTTTCTTTGGGCAAAGTGCCAACATGGACACCCAACTCATCACCAAAAAACTGCTGATTCTTTTCCTCTTGTTCTTGTTCTTCTTCTGCTGCAAACTCAGCCTCAACCACCACTGTTTGCTTCAACTCCAACTTCCTCTTTTGGCTTCACCATCAAGGGGATTTTTGTAATCCCGAATTTGAGAGCCAAGTTCAACAAACTTTTGATCTTTTCATCCTTGTTTGGCTCTTCTTCTTGCTGTTGTTTTCCTTGACTGGCATTCTGATTTTTATCTTCCCAACATGGATTTGGGAATGCAAGAGGAGGGGTGGGTTGTGACTCAATTGATTTTGCAATTTTTTGTGGTGTTGGAGGAGGTAGAAACTCTTGTTTCTTTGGAGGGAATGGCTGTTTGGAAGGGAAAAGGATAGAAGAATTGAGATGGGGTGGAAGACTAGGGGATGGAGAAATGGAATCAACTTTTGGGACAACATATGGAAACTTGAAGCTTGACACTACTGAAATGATACAGATTGAGAAAGAGGAAAATAAAGAGTATGAGATGGTGTGCTTACCCGTTGACAAGGTTGCTGAATACTCCTCTCATACACCTCTATTCCCTCAGTCCACTTTGCAAGTAATGGCAGTGTTGCAATCATGAAGTCAAGTTTCTCTTGAGGGCTTGTAATGCCTTGGAAAAGGTCCCACCCATGGACAAGGTGCTCCACAACCGATTCCAAATGCTTTCATTTGTGCTTGAGCCCTGGATTGCACCATGCCAATCTCCATTTTTTGGATTTTCTCCAACAGATCTGCATTTCCTTCTTGACTGCCCTCATCATATGCATACTCTTGTGCTTGATATGCTTCATAGCCAAACTAATTTTGGCATTGCTCATATGGGTATGCATACTGGTTTTGAATATGATCAAAATGCTGATCTGGAGGATTTGAGAAACATGTTGGAGGTGGATTTGAATGGAACTGCTATTGTAAATGTGAATTCCATGATGGAAATGAAGTCATGATTGCAAAACTTCATGGAATGAAAGAAGATGGAAGAGATGGAAAGAAGAATGAATGGAAATGAATGGAAAACAGGTCTGCAACTCAGAGAATGAGTTATTGACCAGATGGAGTCGCCAGATGTGTTTGCAATTGCCTCCAAAGGCTGAAATCTTCACAGGAACACATCAACCTGCAAAAGATGAAGTGGAAGACCTCTAAGGTCTCACCGGGCATGCCAAAACTGTTAGTGCAAATTCACAACACCCCCAAATGAGTTATAGATCTGCTTTTCTAAGGAAAACTCATTTAGTGTGAATGCACAACATTGAGTTTTCTCCAAGGTGTGGGACCTTGCAAGGTGAGAAAACTCTCTAGATTGAAGCTGGTTCTTACTCCTCTGTTTAGGTGTATGCATGCAATTTTACAGAGGTTAAATACTTCAAAATTCCTACTCTAAAACTACCAAGGAGACATGATTGAGAGAAACAAAATGGAAATAAAACTGAGTAAAAATGGGTGATACACCAAAGGAGTGATGAACTCCTTGATTTGCAAAAATAGACACAAATCATGAAGATGTAACAACAAAACATGCACAAATTACCAGAATGTAATGAAGGATCAGAAGACAATAATAATGCATGAGAGGATTGGAAAAATCATCACAAAACATGCATTATCAATTCCCAGATTTGATACAATACATTACACTGGCAAAGAGGAAAAAAACATGTTACAATCTCCATGGGAGGTCTAAAACTCCTTCAAATCCACCTGCTAAGGGGAAAAGAAGAGCTTGCAGAAGCAAAACATCCAACCTTTTACAATGAGCCAAATCTGGCTTTTAATGGCCAAGCGAAGAAGAGAAAGCAAAAAATGTGGGAAAAATGATTATGAGTTCAACTACCAATCAAATCCCTTCAATTTCACCTACAAGGTGATGGGCTTCATGGAAAAACCCATACGCCAAAGTACATTTCTCTGCAGATCCAAAAAATGACCCATACTTCATTAAATTTGGTGGTTGAATGTCATTTATGTATTTTTTGCGTGCCAGAGATGTTTTCTCATTTTTTCTCCCACAAATCTCCATCAAAAATCAAAATTGAACCTCCTCATGTAGATAATTTTACCAGCTTTCCAATGACATAAAGAACGTAAAAAACTGAGCTCTAGATCAAAATATATGCCCCTTTGAAGATTTAGGGCAAAAATGGTGAAAATAGGGCAAAATGGGTTCGTAGGCCGAAATTTGAATTTTTTCCCTTTTGGAAAATTTTCCCAAAAACCTCCACACCTCCGATCTAGGACTGTCTTCCCACGTGGATGAAACACGGACCCAAACGTCACTTTTTGATGGGAATTTTCATTGTCGGAGGTCTGATGGAACATGGGCTGTCTTTTTCTTTTGATTTTTGCATTGGGAAAATTTTCCCCAAAAAACCCCGTGCTCCGCGATCTCCATTGCCACGTGTCACCTCTTGGTTGCTTGGCGGGGGTGCACTTCTATTTTTTGCCCTAGTGCCTTTTGGCCACTTTGGAAAATTTCACCAAATCCTTTCACACCTCCGACCCCCCACCGCTCGACTGGACATGTGTCATCATTTTTTTGCTCAGCGAGGTTGCGCTTCTAATTCTTCCCTTTACGCATTTTGCAATTTTGGAAAAATTGCCAAAATTCCCCCAACGCTCCCTGATTTTTCCATTGGCAGGACACGTGTCATCCTTTGATTGGCCCATGGGCCTTTGCAAATTTCCTTCATCCTCCTCCGCGGGCCTGTGGGCCGATTTTTTCCTTTGCGCCTCCACCAATTCTTTGGCAAATTTCTTCAACTTCACCTCCATCGTCCCAACCCCCACCAGCACGTGGCGTATTCTCATTGACTGCGGGCCTGTCAAGGGAAAATTTCCCCAAAAAACTCCACCAGGCCAGGACTTGAAAAGTACAAGGAGTTAGAAGGAAAATTTTACCTTTATTAAAAGGGGAAGAAAAATGCTATCTGATGGAGCCATTTACAGAAACCCTTGAGTACTTGAAATGTGTGAAAATTGAAGTTGAAGAAAAAGGAAGGGAATAATGAAGGTAAGTTAGTCAAAATAAGCAGGGGGCTCATTTTGGATAACATAACCTGCAGCCCTGATCAGGCTATCAGGGAAAAAGTCAGATCTTAAGCCCGCAGGGAAAAATTCAAAGGTGAATCCCACCATTAAAAAACTTAAAGAGGACGAGTGGGCCATCGGAGAACTTTTGGAAATTTAACCAAATTTCCAAAAGTGAAGTAAATGTTCTAGAATGCTCCGTGGCTCCACTAAGGTCTCGTGCCCACTGTTGAAAATTCAAAGTGGGAGAGCGGAGCAGAGGAGAACTTTGAAGTTTTGATCATTTTTCTAAAAAAGGTTAAAATTGAAAAAAGTGAGCCACGATTCCTTCTCCACTCAAATAAAGCCATGTGTCAAGCCTAGATCGGAGAGGCAGAAGGGTGGACCAAAATGTCAAAAAATGCCAATTTTTTACAAAGGCATAAAATGCAAAAGACATCCTCCACACCCGCTCCAATAAATTTGTCCCACGTGGACGACTCTGTTTTAAAGTTTTGAAGGCAAGATAAATGGTTCAAATTCAAAGTTACAAAACAAATGTAATGGCTGCATTATGAAAAGTCTAGTCTTTCTGCCATTAGCATTTCTTTACGAATCAAGAATCCGAAAGGATGCAAATGATTAAAAAGAAATTGTAAACTGTTTCTTGCTAACAAAGAAGAAGTTGTAACCATTTCTTGGAGGATATTTAATGGCTTCTTCATGCCATTGTCGGGGGTTAGTGATTGATCTTGTAAACTCAAGAGTATATTGTACTTTGAGAGAACAAAGGAGATAGCCATTTTTCTTCCATTTCCCCCTTTCTCAATTTCCTCCATTTCTCCACTATGTACAAATTTTGTTTAAGCATCAATACAAGAAGAAGGATTTTGTAGCCTCTTTGATGAGGATATTTTAGAAACTTTTAGTTCGTGATCTTATCTTTTCTTGTTTCTATTTGTAGGGTTCTTTCTTCCCATGAATGCATGTGATGAATTTTCTAACTAGCGTGTGTAGGAATTTAATTTCCTACCTGCAACATTAGTTCTCCTACCTCTTTTCTCACTCCCCTTCCCACTTTTAGACAAAGTTCTCTCTTACAAGTATCTGCAAGATTTTCCACAGGGTTATTGGAGTGCCCCTGTTGGATCCCCAGCCAAAAGGCCACCACAAAAATCCACATTTTCTCATGCATGCATATACGGTAGCTACACCGGTTAAGTAGAGGGACTTAGATTCCCAAAGCATTGGCAAGGAATTCATAAATTTTTCCATCCAAAAAATTCCCTCGCCAACATGTCTACACTCCCAACTACTTCAATGCATCGAGCTACCTCCAAAGCCTCTTGTGGACCAGTAAATGTTTAATGTGATAAGGCCCTTCAAAACGGAGTCAACAAACCCCTAACAAACCATTGTGCATGTTAGATCTAATGAATATCATAAGATAGCTTAGATAATAGATTTTTTAAACCATGAATCATAATCCCTCACACTTTGATACAATCCTTGCTTGATATCCTTTAGTGCGTTGATACTCTATTGCTCAAACTCGGGAATGTGGAATTCGGCCAAAAATGCAACGTGCAATGCATCATAATCCATCGCGGTCTAATGTGGATCATAATTTCAATACCATTTTTGTGTATGCTCTTGAAGTGTGGTAGATAATTGAATTTCCTTTCTATTAGGGTTTGTAATTCCCTTAATTCTTCATAACAATTCACACTTGTGTACATGAGTTTTGCAGCATCCTCTATACCTCTGGTAATCTAATAAGTGCAAGAGACATCTCAAAGAAAAATGCCTAAGGAGTGTTTGCTGTAGGCCCTTGTCCTCTTGATCTAGCATCCTTGTGTTCCTTCTGATGTTTTGGTCCTCAACCAGATCCACTGGATCCTACCAGTTCCTCCTCAGGATCTAGATCCTGACCCACACGTCCCTCCTAGAATTTTCTTTGTGCAGTGGGCTAACGTAAACCTCCTGATCACACCCACTGTGCCCTTAATGGTCCAGTAGATGAACTTACGCGCCATTATGGTTTGTGAGATTTCTTGTGTTGACCAGTTGTATATCCCATGTCACTCCCATACCCATGATGCCATAATCAGGATCTTGATAGCTAATGGTATGGCAGATAAATAAGATCCTCAAAAATCATCCAAGACACCATAATAGCATGTGCATCCATTTAGGTCCCAGAGTACTTAGAAATTGCATATCTCCTAAGTGCAGATCAGTGGTACACCTTCCCACCAATACCAGTTTGGTTAACAAATACTTAGTCCCTTGATCATAGAAAACCAAGCACCACAGTGTTTGATAGTCATTAGCTAGGATCAGCACTTGTGCTCCTGATCTGGATATCCTCTCTTTTGTGTAAAATGTCAATCTCACTCATACAACTTTGAAGGGGAAGAAACTGAAATGCACTTTCATAAGATGGGGTCATAGACATTATCTGCCACCAGGTTTCACATGTTAAAACTTTGTGTGAATCTTATATCTCCTGTCCTCAATGTCTACCTAACCATTGTAAATCCATCACACTCTGCAACCTTGTGTTGTCTAAAGCCATTCAAAATCCCTTCTACATGTAGCTTCACTTAGTAGAAAAATTGAAAAGTCATCTCTCCTCCCTTTCTTTTTCAGCCGCAATGTCCACCATCTTCCTCTACCCTACAAGATTCCCTGCCCATTGCTCAGATTCAGTTTAGACAAGCCATAGGAATTTCACTCTGAACTCACAGGTAATGATCAAGATCCTCATGGCCAGGGGGATAACTATGCAGAAATGTTATCCTGCATGGGCTCCCTCAGAAATTCATAACTCAAAACAATCATTCATGGGCATATAATCATCATAGATCATGGCATATTCCAAAGTACTAGTCTGGTTAGTAAACTTAACCAAAATTCCACTAGTTGATCAAAAACACGTGATCTAAGTCTAAAATCTACATCCTGAGCGTACCTTCATTACGTAATCATATTGGGTCCTATATGCACTCAGATCTCTAATACATCAATGCACATGATCTGGATTTCATATGCTGGTCACAAGCCATCCATATAGCTCTATTGGGAAACCCTAATACAAGAACTGTAAAGTCTCATATAGCTCATGGTATAGGTTCTCTTCTATCCATCTTCGTACATCGGAACTCATGTTAAAATAAGGATGCACTAACAACATTTGAGCAATATATATATCCTCCGGAATTTCTCTTAAACCACTGCTTCACGCACTTTCCTAAGGTAATAGATGCTATGTACAAAATATGCATTACACGAACCAAGATGTATTACCATTTCCTGACGCTAATAACTAGATTGAACTAAGAGTATCCCGACAGATGGAACAAGGACTGAAGTCATTGTTATTACCTCGATCTATGAAGATTCATCCAAAATTTTCCTTCATGCGCGCCAGTCTACTCACTCAGCAGGCACTGAGTTCTGCACCTCGAGGCATTATGCGATCTTTGATCCCCTCCTTTTTATGACCTTTCTATGGATAATACATCCATCTATGATTTGTTACTTTTAGCCATGAACTGAAAGAATGGGATTAAGGACCTTGCAATTCATTCTTAGAGCTTATGCGAAATGCATAAAGGATTCACATTCAATAACATGAGAAATCATGCGAATAGATCCATGTATGTGCATAAACATAAACTAGAAACCACATATATTCATAACCTTCAAAATGTTTGACTAACCACATTAGCCATTCACTTAGGCCAATCAAAAGACCAAGACAACATGTTACGTAGATTTGGAGTTCACTTTTATTTGCATCAGAACTAGACAATATCCCTTGAGCAAGTTTCTTTTGATAAACACAAACCCATTCCCATCTAAGTATTCCATCACTCCTATGGTTCTCCATAATCCTAACCCATAGACACCCTTAGTTCTAACTTCTGCATAGCTTCCACCTCTTGCTATGCATACAGTCTTTTGATTCCCCCTATCTTCTACCATGAGCTTCCTATCATATCATGAGAATTTTTATCCCTCACCGTTTTATGCCCTTCAGCAAGTTGTAGATCAGTTGTCGTAGTGTACAGGTGGTCCTCTAAGGGAGCATTCCTAGCGTTATCAAATCTGAGCTCTCCACTCTTTGCAAAGTGATGCCTTTTGTGGATCACTTGGTATTCTAAAACTCTATAGGAATACTTAACCCATTTCATGGCCACCAAGATCGTTAATGCTAGCACCTTATTCACTCCGCATGCACAAGTTGCAATCAATGCTTTTATTTGTTCTGTGGGCTACCAGAAGTGATCTAATATGGAACTACTGCGTCTCTAGAACCTATTTCTTTTTACTATGGTGCGAATGTTGAGGGTTACTAAGATATAAACCCTTCTAAAATTCTATGTCTTGCACACTCGTGGAATACTAGGATTGAAACCCATAGAATACTAAGATAGAAATCCACAAAATACTATGATTGAAACCCATTCCACACAAGACCAAGTTTTGAGAACCCATACAGTGATCATGCTTTTCCTTTTGAACTGCAAGAAGAAGACAAAAATTCAATTAGTTAAGAAATTTGAAAATTTTATTAGGTATAATTTTTAACCTTAGTTCAATGTAAAATCCACTCATTTTGAAAAAACAAGCTCAGAAAATACCAATCAAATCCTTTTTTAAGGTAGGAACTTAGTTGCTAGAAATATATATGAAGATTAGGAGGGTACCCATTTGGATTTGATCATTTAATACAAGTGGGGGAGTTATGCAATAACAATCCCATTTTCATTGTATTATGTTTTCTTCTTTGAATGTTACCCATGCACATGTAGCACCAAATGATGTTGCTATGTAAACCCATTTGTTGGTTCAATGAAGAAATACCCCTTTCTCAATTGCTTGGGGAAGATATGTGCTACAATAGATCTTCATACACCTAAGAAAGAGAAGGTTATGTGTTTCTTATTGAAAAAGTCACTATGACTCCCCTTACAAGTGAGGATCCACTCAGATAGCTAATTGTCTTAGCTTGTCAGAAATTTTGTGTTTTTTCCAATCCATTTTCAAATTTACCATGCTTCTAATTTATCTTAGCGGTCAACCTTCATGTTTCTATAATTATTATTTTTATTGTGCTATACTTACCATTTTCACACCTAGGCTTGTGATATCCAATGGACATTTGTTATTTTCTTTTCATGCTCCATATGATCATTGCATTTTTATGATGGTGTTCTCAATATATATTTATAATATTTTCAACACCATCATAAGATTCATGGTGCTATATGTTTCTCAATTGCTCAAAATCATTCCCTTTCACACACACTTATGGATCTTCCTTTATCTTCTTATCACTATAGTGTGAATTGCACAATAATTCATCTTCTTAAAAGGAGAATGAGCACAAGGTTGGGGCTGAAGTATGGAGATCATCAATTTCCTCATGTTGACCATATTTAGCTACACTCATCCCCACCATGTGATGGAGATATCTTCTTCTTGAGTGGAATCATAATTTAGAGACTTAAGCACAATCTTATCTATACATTCATCATTGATAGGATCCTATTCTGCAAACAAAAAATATAAAACTTCATATTCATAATCATATTCATATGGTAAGTCCTCATGTTGGGTTTGAGAAGATGATTGGAAACTTAGGGCTCATATTCTAGGAAGTCAATTGATATCACTTTTTCTTCATGGATTGCATTTCTTACGATCTCAAGACTAATGCAAGTCATGATATCCATGATCTTCATAATCATCAAGAACATAAACTATATCTATATCTGATGATAAGTACATATTATTAGATTCAGGGTATAGTAGGTCATCATGTTGTTTTCAATCTACTCAATAACACATGGGTACTCCTCCATCACTATGGGTGGCTCAACATATTCTGAAGCAATGAAAAAGTTTTCATATCTTGAATCTTGGTACAAAATTTATACTCTTGGATCATCCTATCTCTGAATAGTGTATCTCATTTTTTGCATAGGAAGAAGCTATCAACACCAATCTGGCACACTGATAATATTTCACTGGGAACTCCTCATGCTATGATTATTTTAGTAATGCATAGATTTTGGTTTGGTGGTAGTAATCTGGAAACACAATAACAGACATAACACAAGAATACCATAGACTATGCGATAAAAAGAATTATGAAAAATATGAAATACAACTATAAATTATATCATTAACATGAAATTGTTACAATCTCACCCATGAATTACTTCCAAGTGTTACCAACTCCACTTGTTTTCCAACAATAGTTATGGGAGAAACTTCACAATTACTCCTCTTGATGGCTTCCTTAACACACCTTCAAAATAAAAATTCCTTATTCATAAAATACGTATTACAACTTTCCTTCTATGATAAATGAGAAGGGGTGGCCTCTCTATTTATAGAAATTTAGGCTTATCCACCCTATCTCTAAGATAGGATAAGAAATATCTTCCGGCCAATCATATTCCATGCCTAAACTCTTTTCTTTACATGTAGGCTTATCTTCTAAGATAAGATAAACCTTATCATCTCACATGGGTTCCACCTTTATAGATATTACACAAATTTAATATACAAAATATTTATGACATCACTCCTTGTCCTTATTACAAATATAATATTTCTAATTCTTAATCATGTAGACCCTACTTCTCTACTTACCCTAACTTTGACATTTTAACATTATCGGACCACTTACGACAAATATTTACTTTTTACCACAACATTCCTATTGTACTTTGACTAGTTACTGTACTATACATTATTGGTGGCGCTTGTACTGGCAGTGCCGTTATCTTCTATCAAACTCCCATACTAATTATACTTAACAACATCCTATTCCTAATACATACATTAATGAAATAGAAATTATGGAGGAAAAATTTTAGTGTCGACATCTTCCCCCTCCCTAGCTTCTACTCCGTCCTCGGAGTAGAAATATTCTAAAGTGGTGCCTGGAAAATATTTAACTTGTCATGGTTGACCCATTTCATAATGGGAGTACCATCCAATTCCTCCAGTCGATATGTACCATTTTCATGCACAACTACTATTATGTAGGGCCCCATCCATTTGGGAAGAAATTTTCTATGTGCTCCTCTTTTTGTATCTGAGAATCATATACTAGACCAAGTCATTCACTTGAAATGGAGACCAGAGGATATTTTGATCAAAGTACTCCTTTTGCTTCATTTTCTTCTTATAGCTTGTATCCTTTGCTATTTCCCTCATTTCCTCTAGCAAATGAAGATGTACCAACATTTCCTTTACCGAATCACTTTCATCCATCCTTTCATTTTTCATAACTCTCATAGTGGGAATATCAAACTCAATAGGAAGAACTAGATCAATGCCATAAGCCAACTGAAATGGGGAGTATCATGTTGCTGACTTTAATGTTGCCCTATATGCCCACAATGTTGCATGAATCCTTTTATCCCACTTATGTACCTACAAGCTGCATCTTTTGCTAGAATTTGACACAATACATAATTTCTTTGCTCCACCTGTCCATTTGTGCTTGGCTTGTAAGTTGTTTCCTTCCTGTGCTTGATAGAAAACTTGTTTACCAGGGCCTCTACCACCTCATTAATGAAGTGGATTCCTTGATCTATTACAATTTCTAATGGACAACCAAATCTGGTGACAATGCTCATACATGAACCTTGTCACTTCATCCATGGAAGTTTTTTTCAAGGGCCTAGCTTCAACCCACTTGGTTAAATAATCTTTGGCAACTACAATATACTTATTTTGGCATGGGGTAGTTGGAAGTGGACCTACAATATCTATTCCCCACTTTTCAAAGGGACCAAGTGGAAGAATAGGGCATAATGGAGCTGATGAAGTCTTACGGTTCCATGTGTTTGACAAATATCACATGTCTTACAATAATTATAACAATCTCTAAAAAGAGTGGGCCAGTGATAACCTACATCCAAGATCCTTCTTGCTATAAGTTGTCTAGAGAAGTGTCCTCCACATGTACCATTGTGGAATTCTTCCATTAGCTCCTTACCTTGATCACATCCAACTACCCTCTTGTACTGTCCATCAGGCCCTATCTGAAATAATACTCCATGCAGAATAGAATATGGATGATTGGCTTGAGTAATCTTCCTCTTAGTCTTTGCATTGGCACCATCAGGAAACTTGAAATCATTCAGATAATTCCAAATATCTATGTATTCACTAGGGATTGTGTCAAGGGATAACAATGCTGCATCTAGGAAATCATCATCATCACAAGATGAACCTAAACCATCATAGGCTCAAGAGAGTGCATCTGCATTGACATGCTTCTTTCCTGGCCTATCTATAATATCAAATTCAAATTTTTGTAGCAAAATTATCCATCTTGCTATCCTTCCTGATGGGTTAGGCTTATTTAAAATATATTTTAGAGCCTGATGATCTATTACAACTATAAATTTCTGCCCTAGAAAGTAATTTCTAAACTTCTTTACAGCAAAAATGATAGCTAGAGCCTCTTTTTCAGTTACAGTATAATTTACCTCAGCATTTCTCATTTGTCTGCTCCCAAAGTAAACTGGATGATCATTCCCATTTTCATCCTTTTGGCTCAAAGTACTTCCTAGTGCTGCATCTGAAGCATCAGTATACACAATGAATGGCTTACTCCAATCTGGATTCTTTAAAATAGGTGAAGACACCAAAGCTTCCTTTAGTTGTTCAAAAGCTTCATGTGCCTTCTTTCTTGGTTCATAAGTAACATCCTTCTTCAAGAATTGGGTTAGTGGTTGTGCAATCTTTGAGAAATTCTTGATGAACCTTCTATAGTAACCCACATGGCCTAAAAATGATCTCAACTTAACTTCTATTCATAGGAAATGGTAACTCTTTGATTTTTGAAACTTTATTAGGATTGGTACCAATACCATCTCTGGATACAACATGCCCTAACAAAACACCTTTAGAACATCCAAAGACACACTTTGTAGGGTTTAGTGAGGATTGTGCTTCATCTAACCTTTGAAATGTCATCTCCATCTGGTGCAGGTGGTCCATTTTTCTCCCATAGATGTAAAAATCATCCAGGAATACTCTGATGAAGATTCCAATGTAGGGTTCAAACACCCTATTCATCAAGTCGCTGGAATGTTGCTGGAGCATTACACAACCCAAATGGCATAACTCTATAAGAAAACATTCCCCAAGGAGTGGTGAACGTAGTCTTCAGCTGATCTTTCTCCACTATACAGACTTGGTTGTATCCAATATAGCCATCTAGCAAAACTATAACACTCCTGACTAGCTACTTCGTCCAAGATCTGATCTGAGAATGGAAGAGGGTAATGATCCTTCTTTGTTGACCTTGTTGAGCTTCCCGTAATCAACACAAATGCGTAGCTTCCCATTCTTTTTTATTGAGATCACAATGGGAGAAACCCATTCTAAATTCTTCACAGTAAATATGAATCCTGCATCAAACAACTTATCTATTTATTTCTTTTACAGTCTTGGAGAAATTAGGATTCATTCTATATGGCATTTTCTTTATGGGGCTTAGCACCATCTACCAGCTCAATAGAATGTTCTACCCAACTTACTTGATGGAGTTCCTTGTAATCAAAAGTGAATAAGTGCATGTACCTTCGAAAGAGATGGAGGTAGGATTCCTTCTCACTCTCCATCACAACATCACCAATCTTTATTTGTTGGAGATGATCATCAATTTCTTCTTCAGATAATTTTATGGGTTCATGAGTCGGTGTGACTGGAAGGATATCCATGACCAAAACATCAACCTCACTTTCTTCATCTTCTGTGTCCACTTCACTAGTACTAGAGTAATTAGAGGATGTCCAATCATCAGTTTCATCACTTGAATCCACAAGTTCTACCTTATGATGCCGAGGGATCTCATTTATCTTCACCCTCTCTATGCCACACCCACGTGAACGATGAAGCCAGATTCATTCCAATAGTTTCTTGCATGAACTATCCTTAGCCATGGCCTAATCCCAGCACCACAACCTAGGTACGATGACAAGTACCATTCTTCATCACTTGGAAGTATACCACACATACAACACCCATGATAGATATTGCCACATTTGAAACAACACCTATCATAGTATTAGTTATCTCCCTTATTGTAATGACCTTGAGACATAAGTGCCTTGAGGGGTATCAATTTTTAAGGACCCAACAATTCATTACAGAACTCAGTCATTGTCATTAGACTGCAACACCATCCATCTACTATGACATCATGAATTGAAATACCATTACATAATACCTCAGCTTGTGGAGCATAGGGATCCAACTCTGCTTCCAAGAACATAGACCTCAACCTACCTTCCTTCAAGGAAAGCATTGAGTACCTAACTTTGATAGCTCCCGCCTCTTATCTAGATAGACATAGCAAGAAGATGACCATATGTACATATTTGTAGGCCTTTTGGATAGATACTTCTAAAGTGTTAATTCGGTATCTAGGTTGAGAGCATTTTAGCTACACACACATATACCTATTCTTTGTATTGATATTCCATACATCTTCATATTGAAGCATATAGATTATTATATAGGAATTGGCATTTCCTATAATATAGGAAACCTGGTCACCTAAATCTATACAAGTTGTTTTAACAACTCGTATAATAACTCTAAAACAAATACACTGTGAGTTGTTACCCATATCAACTCAGTATAAACAATAGTACAAGAGAGTATAATACCCACTCACACAGGCAACATAATGGAGCTCGACTCAACTATACATTGGGCTCCTAACAGAATCCCCCCCTATAGTGCGAGACATGGGAACAGACTTGCTTTGTACTGCAACGTGCCGCTACGTAAAACATGCAAACATGATCTGGATCAAGTGTTGTCAATAGGACAATACCAACAACCTCTGGAATGGTTTTCCAAGTGGTTAACCAGACAACCACACAACAGACCTGGTTTTTGCAGGATCAGTACCAACAACCTCTGCATAGTTTTGAATGGATGGACTAAAAACCACGATATCATGATGATGCGAGTAGTATCAACAACTCTCACCACTATCTGAACACTGACAGGGACTAACACTAGGAAATTCTACTGAAATCTGTTGCTCGTACATACATAGAAAAAATTGACATACTGGAAATGGAACATTGCCATCATGTTCCCCCCCTCAATGTGAAATTTCCACTTATTGATACAACAGGATCACTCAACAAACAAGAAAGATACACCACACCTGCTAAAGCACTAAAATGCTCAAAACAAGCAGCATCACACATGTCACCAAAGTATAGATATGCGGCCCCATCATTGGCTGAACTTACGGAGGAGGTCACGCCTGTTAATGACCTCTCAACCTCTAATGCCTCCTGTCACCTCCACGAGTGATTAGATATGCTCCCCAGAATCAACACGGATGTATAAATCAGAGCCACTGTCTTCATTTGACTTGTTCTTCCTCATAATTAGATTCAATCGGTGCTATGCCCATATTTGCTTCTTCCCATTTTGATTATTCCAGGTTAGAAGATCACGAGCTCGATTTTTACTAAAATCTCAGGTTTCTCATGCCCCTTTCTCTTGTAGGTAAAGAACATTCATGTGTTCCTCCTTATTTTTGGAGAAGATTCTTGTAGCGAACTTTTTTAAGTACAATGCAGTTTCTGTCAATGTCTGATACCTTCTTTGAAGTCCTTTTTTCCTCAGCTAGAAGAGCTGATGTCATGACAAGAATTCCACTTAGCATGTGGAATAGAGGCAACAATACCATGTGAATGTCTACCAATGACTCCGCTAGTGAAACCCATAGAATAGAGCATGTGAGAATGGAATGCAGTGGTATACTTCTCAAAAAAGCCATGCAGTTGAGCAGAAGTAGGATACATAACATGTGGTACTGTAATAGGCATAGATATGGAAGAGCATACAGTAACAAGTTTCACAAGTTTCATAAGCTTTAGAAGCATCAAAAGTAGGTTCAGGCTCAAAGACTGACATATCAATGTCAGTGGGTACAAGATCAATAGCTACAAGTGGTCTGAGAGACTAAGAGCATGGATATGGTTGTCCATAATATGATGGTGATGTTTTAGGCTAGCAAGTTTGTTCTACAGGGAGTGTAGGTTATTGTATCCTTATCATGAATGAGTGATTGTAGAAGAGAATTTCACTTCTTAAGTGATCTATTTTCTTCCACAAATTTTACAATATCCTATTGAAGTCCACATACTTCAGAGAAAAGCATATCATTCTCAGAATCCATGATAGGTACAAACTGTAAATTTCAAAACTTTAGGATGTCAAACTCAGCCTAAAAGGCGTCCACAATTGGTTACAACACTCCTCAATATTTGGCACTATAATTATATTGCAAGTCTAAAAATAAATAACTCCAATGGAAATAGCATGAAAAAACAAGCACTTGGTCATATGGTATGGTCATATGAGGGCTTAAAACTTGTGATTCCTACTAGTAGGTGCTTAGCTTCAGCCCCCTTTAATTTTAATTTGTGTGGTGAAGGAAAAAAAAAATTATTTTGTTTTAGTGGCAACTACAATAAATAACAGAGCAAAATAGTAAAAATGCTTGTAACTTTTGATCGGTAACTCGGTTTTGAGTGCCATTTTTTGCAATACATTGAGAATGGGATTTGCTTAAATAGGAAAGGAATAACAATCTAAGAACCATTCAAGGTCATAGATCAAGCCATAAATCAAGGAAATAACTAGTCATCAAATAACTAGTCAAGACCATAGATTTAGGAGAGAACTAGACATCAAGGATCTAGTCAATACCATAGATCAAGGAAAGAACTAGTCAATACCATGGATCAAGGAAAGAACTATACCTAAAAACTAGATAATATCTCCTAATATCTAAATAAGATAAAAGAAATATCCACACACATAAGTGGGTGAGGATAAATATAATAAAGGTAAATAAAGTACCTAGGTGAACATGAGCTAAGGTAAATACCTACTCTAACATTATCTGCACCCTCTCTCTGCCACATCCAAGTGTCATGAATTCTTCATTATGGAGTAGTTTCTTGAATTAACTCTCCTTATCCATGGCCTTCCCAACAACATTGGATACACAACAGTACCATTCTTCATCACCAAGAAGTCTACTACACATACAACACCCATGACAGATATTTCCACATTAGAAACAAAACTTTCTAGATTAGTTTTTTCCATTATTTAATGACTTTAACATAAATGTTAAGGGTCGATCAATTTTTAAACCCAACATATTCATTACAGACTCGGTCATTACATTAAATGTTACACCTCAATCTATTAAGACATCATGAATTGATATACCATTACATAATACCTTAGCTTATGGAGCATAGGGATCCGCTTCTACTTCTAAAACAGGGACCTCAACCTCCTTCCTTTGTTGAGCATTGATTCCACTTTGTGAATCCTACCTATTCTCAACAGACATAACAAGAAGTTGACCATATGTAATATTTGCAGGCCTTTTGGACAGATCTTCTAAGATGGAGTATGGTCCTTGCCCCTGTGAAATCAAAAAATCATACACACCCAACTTTCTTCTCCTATGTTTATTACTAGTCTCTCCTTTCATCTTCTTAGAATCATTTCCATCTTGGTTATCTTTTTCTTTTTTCTTTTTGTTACAAACACATCTTCTTCATTATTTATGCTCCTATCTACTACATCAAAAGAATTCACAGGTGCTTCTCCTTTATTATTATCTCTTATACCAAATGTAGAAGCTCTATATGGAAAATTATACTTATATGACCCTTTTTATGACAACCATAACATACAACTTCATATATATTTCTTTTTGGACCTCTATCTCCTCCCTGGGAACTAAATTCCTTTCCTTGAATAAATTAAATAGTTAACTAGCCCATCTTCTTAAGATCTTCATACTCAGTAGATGTACTAGGGGAATATTTTTTTCTCACCAAGAGTGGTTGTGGATTCTGGACCAAAGGTGTTGGTGTAGGCTCCACCTTAGCAACAATTTCCTTGGGCTCCTCTTCTATGCTTTCTTCTTGTCTTCTTGTAATCTCCTTTGCTTGTTCGAGGGTTGATGGGGGGTCATACTTCACTTGTTTTCTGATCTCGGGCTTTATCCCAAGAATGAAGTGCTTATAGAGGAGATTATCCACGCCATTCATCTACCCATCCATTAATCCTTCCTTCTGGATTTGGGCATCGAGCTTCCTCCTTAGCTCTAGAACACGAGCATAATAATCCCTTATCTTCTCCTTCTCTCCTTGGGTTAGCTTTGTGATCTCGATCATGAGATCTACATATTTCTATTGTTCACCAAATTCTTCAAGAAAACTTTCAGTTAATAAATCCCATGATTTTTTAACATTATCACCTAGTGTTTCAAACCACCTAAGGGTTGAACCATCTAAAAAGGTAGGAAAAAATTGAGTCCATTATTCCCTTCTTATGAGGCATTAAAAATGTAAGATCATTTAAATTCTTGAATGAAAGAGGGAGCATCTTCATTAGATTGGGCTGAAAAACTGGAATCTTTCTCATTTCCAAAAGTAACCACAGTGAAATATCAACCCACAAGTATAATAAAAAAGACTTATGTGCACAAATAATTGGAATCACTATAATAGAAAGTGAATTTATACCTTTCTATAGTAAAATAGGAATGACCATGGTAAACTTATATTTACTATGGTAAAACTTGACTTGCTGTGATAAAAACTTGACTTTACTTGTGGTAAACACTATTTGTGGTAAAAAGTGAAGTTACTGTGGTAAATACTATTCATGGTAAAAAGTGAAGTTATTGTGGTAAATACTATGCATGGTAAAAAGTGACTTTACCATGGTAACTACTATGCATGGTAAAAAACAAGGTTACTCTCCAAATGATTTTTGACTAAGTGGGAATATCTTTCTAGAAAATCCACTAACGAGGAATGGTCCCAAAAATGGAACAAAAATGTCAACACCAATCTAGCACACTGATAATATTTCACTGGGAACTCCTCGTGGTATGATTATTTTAGTAATGCACAACTTTTGGTTTGTGTAAAACAGGGATGAAAGCCTGTAAATTATATTAATCAACTGAATCAAAAATACAATGGAGTGCTACAATTCTTATAGGAATTGTATAGTTGAATACATACAAGGAAATATCTTGCACATGTTACAACAACAAACTAAATACTCAATCTTCCAAAAATACATCTAAGAAGCATAACAAATATTAAGTACAAACAAATAATAGTATTGTTAAAACAATACAACAACTCACAGATGCAAGATAAAAAAAAAAGATGGCTATATAAATATAACCAGGTTACAATTATTAATAAATACATAATTATTATAGTTAAGGAAAAATTAACTATAGAGAAATATATATTTACTAACATTCCCCCCCTTTAATTTTGCATTGCCTCAAGGGTTAAGGAGAGGAACTCTCTGAACAACTTGAACTTGTCACGTGCAAGTGACTTTGTGAAGATATCAGCTCGTTGTTCAGCAGTTAGAAAAAATTGAAGTTGTATATTGTGCTTCAAGACATGCTCGCATTAGAAATGAACCCATGCTTCAATTAGTTTGCCACACCCCACATCAAAAGTTAATTCCCACTCCCATGTAATGTCCATGACTTAAAAGGTGTAGGGTTAACTGTGAGCCCTTGGATCAAATCTGGTCTTGACCCTTGGTTTTGAAAATACCCTAAAGTTGCCCTAACCATCTCTATCCTTTCTTTTCCATATCATTTTCCCTCATTTTGTCTTTTTTTTTCTTCTTATAGGTGGAGGAGGAGCTATGGGAGTTGGTTTAATCCTTATGGATTTTTTTTTTTCTTAAGAGATTCATACAATAAAAGGAAATGTTTCTTCTTCTTTTTTCCTTTTCTTGTAACATATATTAATTTTATTTTTTTTAAGGGAAGGGATGCGGATCTGGAGAGGAAGGAAGGGCTATGCGTGTGAGTGGGAGGATATGGTTGAGGCCGTGAGGGAGGTGGTGCAGGTGCTATGCGTGGGTGAGTGGCAGTAGGGAGGCCGCACAGGGGGGCAGGAATAGCGGAGGAAGAGGTGGCCGTGGACGGATGGGGACAGTGGGTGGATAGTGGTGGGGATAGGCAGAAACTGCGAGGGAGGTTAGGGGGACAGCGGCGGCAGTGGTGGTCGATAGGTGTGGGCCAAGGGTGGCTTTAGAGGATGGGGGGGAGGGGTTCAGCCCTCCCCCGAACTGTGTTTATTTTTATTTTATTTTTTTGTTTAAAAATTTAATACGTTTTTATTTATTTATTTATTTATGTTTATATTTATTAGTATATTATATATATATATATATAGGTATAAATAATATATTAATTGATATTCATTACTGATTTTGCATTCACTAGTTTATTATATATATATATATACACACACACACACACACAATATAATAATAAATAAAAATGTTTCTCTTTTTTTTTGAAAAACAAGTATGATAGATTAAAAATATAATTAGATTAATATTTTGTAGAAATATTATATAGTTGTATTTGGAAATACAACCATAAGAAAATATTTATAAATATATTTATAACCTATGTGTTGATGATAAAATTGTCACCTTTTGAAAGGAAATAGATTATTATCCCTTTATTTTTGTTATTCATCTTGAGAAGAAAATGAATGAAACTCGATGGTTTTATGGTATGTCTATATCCAAAATAATTTGTCTCATTTAGGTGATAAAATAAGAATGTAACAACTAGATAAAAAGAAGAGAGCCTTGGAATAAGTCTAAAATTTACAAGAAGAATACATATCACAATTTGATTTCCAAATAACATCATTTCTTAAGTTTTTTTTTTCACACGAACAAGAAAGTATATAAAAGAAAATAGATTTCTTTCCTATGGCATATTGCTACTGAGTTTTTGCAAGAAAACAAAAAGGCCTACTACAAGGTTAACAACATTTCCAACAAAACTATCTTTCTTTTGCAAAAATATAAGAGTTACATCAGGTTACAATTAAAGGGAACATTTGCTACAATATTTCATTTCTACAAGCTTAGGCTTAATGAGTAATATATCCCCAAATATGCAGCTACCCAAGAATTCCTCTTACAAGTTTCTTGTAAGTTTGTAGAGAGATTTCTCAAACAACACATGTCTCAAGTTTCCAAGTAATGCAAAATATACAAAATGGAGAGTTGACAAGGAAAATAAAATTCCCACATGGCCATACTCAAGAGGTTACAATGCAAGTAATGTTTCACAAATATTTGAGAGGACAATGAAGTTCCAACTATCACCAACTTCCATCTGGAGATCCAACTTCAAATGCCTTCAAGGAATCCATACAAGGAGAAGAAGCTTGTTTTACCACCCAACCATAGGCATCATTACATGCCTTTCCAAGGTTGGAATGCATGCTAGCCTCCCCCAAGCCCATGGGAAAGAGGACTACTAACCACAACTTTACACAAGAGTGAGGGTGAACAAACAATATTACATCCACATGAAACAAGACAAATATAAAACAAGACACCAATTTTGCAAAGATGAACAAGAGGAGAAACCATGTTCTACCTCTAAAATGGGGAAGAGAAGAAAGGAGTTCTCCAAGAGTCATAACCAACATTAGTTGCACAAAACCAAGATCTCCATACCCTCCTTATTCCTCCAATTTCATTCAAACCCCTCCTTATTTCTCCACCCTTTCACCAAATCCTTCTTGGAAGGATTTTCAAACCCCAAAGGGGTTTCCTCACCAAGAATGGGGAAGGAGGTTCAAGCCAAATGAACCACCTTCCCCACCTCAAACCATTTGAGGGGAGTAACTAAATCCTACAAGGCTTTCCCATCAAGCCTATGAGGATTGAGAGGGGAAAATACCTCTCTCTTCCCCCACAAACTCCAAAACTCCATCATGCCATATGATGGAGGGAGAAAAATCAAGTAAATCAACAACAAAAATCTACATGCAACAACAAACATTTCCAAGTAAACAAACTAATATCTAGCATGATATAACACATACAATAAAGCTCAAGAATCCTACCTCCAAAAATCTCTCCAAATTCAATCTCTTCCACTTCTTGACCCAAGAAAACTCTAGCTTCAAAATCCACAAGCCTCCAAGCAAAAGCTTCAAAAAAAAAGTTCTCTTCTTTTCCCATGAGGGAGAATTTGAAGAGGAGCAAGAAAAAATTCTCACAAATGAGGGGGTGACATGTGTCACCCCTCTCTTCCCTCAAGGTCAAAGATGCCAAAGATAAAAGAGAAAAAGGATAAAATGGCTTTTAGCCTTCTTCTCCCAAATTACCTAAAATGATAACAAAACAATCTTGTGCAACTTTTAACAAAGCACACTTATCCATACCCCTTACATGGATGTGACCAAAGGGAGGGAAAATAGGAGGGGAAACTCCCTCTAACCCTTGGAAATAAGCCCCCCTACCTATTAGGTAGGGTCCAAGGGCCCATTTTCATGCTAAGGGAACTCCCAAACTAAAAAGGGGTCCCTAAAAATGCCTAAAATAACCCAATTTCGGGTTTGGGCACACTTGGGAACAAGGGTAGAGGGTGTGGGGTCCACCCAAGGGTTCACATGTGACCCTAATCCCTTTTGATTAAGTACATCATTAAACAAATTCAAAAATTAACGTAAGTGGGGCCATTAATTCCCCAAAACAAGTTTACAACACAAGCTAAACACCCTAAGCAAGATTAATAATACAAGACATATTACATTATAAAAAGGGGGTCACTCATGGTGCCCAAAACAATAAACTTCTAATACTAAGGCCTCATGCAATAAACACGGCTAGGACTTAGCCCCATGGGCTGCTTGTGTAAAGTTGTGTAGCTGGCTTGAATCCCACGTTCTCCTGTGACCTGTCACCTGCACACTCATTACACACATTAAATGCACCTGTCTAATAAAATGTGAATCAACTACTAAATAAGATATCAATGAATTCTAAACTAACATATCATCTTTCTAGAATCGAAAATGTGACAATGTGCACAATTATACACAATTCACCATAAGTTAGTCATAATGATAAAGTGACATGTATCCATAGAATCCCAACATGCAACTAGAGTATCCATCAATGTAATTACGAAAACAACATAATCAATTAGTATCCATGACATCATAATAATGGACAACATAGTACGCCTAAATTAGCGCTATACCCTAAATCTCCATACATGTCTAATAATATCAAATCTCCTAATGTAATGTCTAAAATATATCAAATCCCTGCCAAAACATGTCTATGAGTAAGAAGAACAACAAGTAACTGAGCTATAAAAAATGTGGGCACTACATCCCCCTCTACTAAAATTAGACTTCCTCCTGGAAGTCACTAAAAGAGATAGGGATATTTAGCCCTCAAAGGTGTCACATCCTCCCAGGTAGCTGTTGTCTCATCGTATCAGTCCCACTGCACTCTAACCTGGTCCAAGTCTCAACCCCAAAGGGCCAACCTCCGGTGCTCTAGTATGCGTATGGGCTCCAGTCTCCACTATCCTCCATCCTCTACCTATAATGCCGACCAATCCAAAACATGAGAGACATCAGGTACATATCTACATAGTACAGAACACATGAAATACATCGTGGGCCCATGCAAGACGTGGTGGTAAAGCTAGGCGATAGGCAACTAGACCAATGACCTCTAAAATATCAAAAGGCCCCACAAAATGAGGTGATAGCTTAGAACCCTTTCCATAACAGATTGGGCTCTTATGCGGATGAACTCTCAAGAAGACTTTGTCACCCACTGAGAAGTGATGATCAATCCTCTTGGTGTCTGCATACACCTTCTGGTGTGCTCTAGCCTACTCAAGATGTTGTCTAATCAAAACAACCTACTGCTCTAAATCCTGAAGATAAGTTGGTCCCAGAATAATCCTATCATCTAGTCTGTCCCAACTCAAAGGTGTCCTACAAGGTCATCCATATAAAGCCTGGTAAGGAGCCATACCAATGGAACTATGATAGTTGTTGTTGTAGGAAAACTCAACTAAATGTAAATAATCAACCCACTTCTTCTGTTGGTCCATCACATACATCCTCAACATGTCCTCCAGTGCCTGATTAACTCTCTATGTCTGTCCATCTGTCTCTGGATGATATGCTGAGCTGAAATTAATCTGAGTACCCAGAGTGGTCTGAAAGGAAGTCCAGAAAACTGAAGTGTAGATGGTATCCTGGTCATTGATGATGGTCTTCAGAATCCCATGCAACCTAACAATGTCCTCCATAAATACTTTGGCGATGGCCTGTGCATTATAGGTGACCTTGGTTGGCGAGAAATGTGCAACCTTGGTCAACTTATCCACGGTGGCCATAATGGCATCATGATGATAAGAAGACATAGGAAGTCTGACTATGAAATCCATCAAGATCACATCCCATTTCCACTCGGGAATATCATGAGGATGTAAAAGTCCTACGAGATGAGAATGCTTTGCCTTAACTCTCTGACACTCAAGTCAATGTGCAAAAAAATCTGCTATGTCCCGTCGAAGACCTAGCCAATAATATAACTCCCTCAGATCATCATGCATTTTCTTTACTCCTGGATGTGCCGCATATGGGGCTCGATGAGCTTCTGTGAGGATGAAGCTACGCAAATCTCCTGACATAGGTATGTAGACCTATGGAACCGAAGTAAACCATTTGTCTCTAAAATACACCCTACATATCTACCCTCTAATGAACCCTGTGACTCTAACCTTTGTCTAGCTCCCTCATAAAACCTGTCCTCTAGAAGATGCTCAAGAACCCTACCTCTCAAATCTGACTGCAGTGTTAATGAAGCAAGCACATGTCATCGTCTACTAAGTGCATCTGCAACAACATTTTCCTTTCCTTTAATATACTGCACCTCCATGTCATACTCACATAGGAACTCCATCCAACGTCATTGACGAGTGTTGAGGTTCGGCTGTGAGAAGATATGTTGCAAGCTACGATGATCTGTCCTCAAAATGAAAGGTCTACCCAAAAGGAAGTGTCACCAACGCACAAGTGCATGAACAACTGCTACAAGCTCCAATTCATGAGTAGGGTAATTAAGCTCGTAGTTCTTGAGCTTACGAGACTCAAAGGCAATAACCCAATGCTCCTGCATAAGAACTGCTCCCAAACCCTCTAGTGATGCATTAGTACAAACAACAAAATCCTCTGTAGGGTTCGAAACTACTAAGATGGGTGCCATGGTTAAGCTTTCCTTAAGCAACTGAAAGGCCTGCTCACACTTTTTTAACCAATCAAACTTCTTCCCTTTTCTCTGAAGAGAAGTAATAGGGTGAGCAATCTTGGAGAATTCCTATACAAACCTGTGGTAGTAACCTGCTAAGCCCATAAAACTCCTGACCTTAGTGACTGATGTGGGTGCTGGCCAGTCCATAATAGCCTATATCTTAGAGGGGTCTACTGAGATACCTTCTCTTGATATGATATGACCCAAGTACTGAATCTCTGTCTGAAAGAAGCTACATTTTTCCAAGTTCCCATACAACTTCTGCTCTCTCAAAACCTGAAGTACCTGCCTCAAATGCTCCTCTTGTTCCTCCTCGGAATGAGAATATATCAATATATCATCAAGGAACACTAAGACAAAGCGATCCAAAAAGGTCCTGAATACTCCATTCATGAGGCTCATGAAGATAGCTGGGGCATTAGTCAAACCAAATGGAACAACTATGAACTCATAATGCCCATAACGTGTGTGAAACATTGTCTTATGAATTTCTGCATCTGATATGTGCAACTGATGGTACCTTGACTTGAGATCGATTTTGGAGAACATTCTAGCTCCCTGCATTTGATCAAATAAGTCATCAATCATAAGGAGTAGATAATGGTTCTTTATTGTGACTTTGTTGAGCTATCTGAAGTCAACACAAATCCTGAGAGAACCATCCTTCTTCACAAATATGACTAGCTGCTCCCCAAGGAGATACACTAGGGTGAATGAGACCCTTCTCTAACAACTCCTCTAACTGAATCTTGAGCTCATGAAGCTCTGGAGTCGTCATCTGATAGGGTGCCCTAGAAACTGGTGCAGATCTAGGTACTAAATCAATGGTGAAATCCACCTCTCTGCGGGGTGGTAACCCTGGAAGCTCTGCTTGGAAACACATTTGCATACTCCCTCAAAACTGCATGATCATCTAAGGGTGAATGCTCTGGAGTGCTCTTTGATCGGTCACTGATGGTGATAGCAAACAATGGACATCCCTTACACATGCTCTACTTGAGTTGCTTAGCTAAGATCATGCACAAGGAGATAGGCCTCTACATCCCTGATATCACAACTGCACTCCCAAGATCATCTTAACACTCAATGACCTTATTTCTGCAATCCACCTTAGCTCGATGTGCCTTGAGCCAATCCATACCCAACACTACCTCATAGGATCCTAGAGGAATAACACAGAGGTCAAGTGTAGTGGAGAAGGTTCCTAAATCAAGTACACAACTCTCCACATATGAGTCCATGGCGAGTTTGGCCCCAGAGGCCAACTCAACCTACTAACTATCTGGTTGTCTAGCCACCACAAGCCCACACTGGTCCACTATAGAAGGAGATATAAAAGAATCTAAAGCACCTGAATCAAAAAGTATTGAGATAGAAATACCCTTGATAGTACCTGTCATCTGAATGACTGTGGCCTAATGCTCAGCCTGGCGGTTGTCAACTGCTACATAAACACGATGAGCGTGTCCCACATTTCCCACTACCTACTTAGATCTAGAGGCCCTCTGTGTATCCATGGTATTGGGTTTGTGCGGGCACATACGCACATAGTGATCAGGAGACCCACAAATAAAACATCCTCCTGTACCCCTCTCAGATGGGGTCCCTCCTTTACTATGGTGCGCTGATCCTGCTGGTCCAACCCTAGCAGACTACTACGTGTGAGCTAACTATACCTGCTGAGTACCCTGCCTCCTATCCCTGGCTCCACCAAAACCTCCTCTAGTGCCACCTCTCTGAAAGCTCTGAGTTTGTCTAGCCCTCTGCTGTTAGTGGCCATGGTGCTACGTCTGCTATTGTGGGTGTGATGGAGCCCTCGTGGCTGTTGGCGGAGGCCAAAATCCTCCTCTAGGGGGTGGTGTTGTACCTCATGACCTTTGACTCTAAAAATCCTATATTTTATCCTGAAACTTGCTCTTATTTCTATCTCGGTGCTTCTGTGCCTTGGTCCTGTTCTCCTCAGCTAAATAGGCCTTCTCAATGGCCTTCTCAAGCATGGGAGGAGACAACATCCTAACTGCTCCGTTTATATCTACATAAGGCCCCTAATAAACTTGTTAACCTGTAATTTCTCATCTTGCAGGTAGTCCACATACTGTAGAAGATCCAGGAACCTGCTCTCATACTGTGCTATGATGCCAGATCCCTGTCGTAAGTCGTGAAACTCATAAATCCTCTTCTGCACGAAATGCTCTGACATATAGTGAGCCCTGAAATGCTCCTCGAACAACTCCCAGGTCACTATCTCTTGAGTCAGATGGAGCTTCCACTCCTCATTCCTCCACCAAACACCTGTTGTGTCTCGGAGGAGGTGTATGGCGAACCTTTGCCTTGACATTGCTCTTCATATGAGTGCAAGCCAAAGCAACTATCCAAGCTAAGGAGCCATGAATCAGCCCCAAAGCCATCTATAGAGCCAGTGTAAGTAGGCGGCTGCAAGCAAAGAAGGTATTTGATCACACTACTTGTATCCCAATCCTGGCGATGCAAACTAATAGGTGAATGGGGTCACCTATCCCCAAATGGTCCCTCAATACTGTGTGAGCGGCTACGACGGTATGAGGCTACCCTCTCATGATGAATGGAAGGGCTATGTGACCTCTCCAACCTTGGGGTAGCATGCTTTGGTGGCTCTAAATGTGCATCCTTTCCTATCAGCTCCTTAACTCCCAACTGATTGTTCTCCTCTCTCGCCTCCTACGGTGGTGGAAGACGTTGCTGCACATCAACTGCTAAAGAGTCTCTAAGATTTGATGCCCTAACTCAGGTGCCAGTGGTTCAGGTGTAGGCGAACCATGTCCCAAACCCCTAACCGAGCGTCGTCTCATGGGTTTCATCATGTGAATGAGGTGAGCGAAGAGGTTATTAAATTATGATTAAATGGTTGTGGAAAATTTTTTTAACCAATTATTTTATTTATTCATTTACTTTAATGTTATTACAAATATTGTTAACTAGTTGTTTGATTACCCAGAGTGTCCACATGTTCGAACCTCCGCTCTGATACCAGATGTCATACCCCATCTCGGGACAACCGTAAACACGCCCCAAGTGCGACTAAAAAAATTACGGAAATATATATATATATATATATATATATATATATATATATATATATATATATATATATATAATTCATTTCCATTGAAAACCATATCCCGAAAAATTATTTAATTTATATCACTTTAGTTTTCTCAACCCTAATAAAAGCCCAAAACAAATTAATTGTTTATTCTATTTAGCTTACTAAAGTCACCTTAATTTCTACTACACACCCTTTGAGATTTATTAATTTTTCCCCCCATTTTTTTTTTAATTAGTTTGCCACACCCACCTCAAAAGTTAATTCCCACTCCCATGTAATGTCCATAACTTAAAAGGTGTAGGGTTAACTGTGAGCCTTTGGATCAAATATGATCTTGACCCTTGGTTTTGAAAATACCATAAAGATTCCCTAACCATCACTATCCTTTCTTTTCCATATCATTTTCCCTCATTTTGTCTCTTTTCTTGTTTCTTCTTGCAGGTGGAGGAGGAGCTATGGGATTTGGTTTAATCCTTATGGAATTTTTTTTTCTTGAGAGATTCATACAATAAAAGGAAACGTTTCTTTTTTTTATTTCCTTTTCTTTTAACATATATTTATTTATTTATTTTTGAAGGGAAGGGTTGTGGATCTGGAGAGGAAGGAAGGGCTATGCATGTGGGTGGGAGGATAGGGTTGAGGCCGCGAGGGAGGTGGTGCGGACGCTATGCAGGGGTGAGTGCCAGCAGGGAGGCCACGCAAGGGGCGGGGAATAGTAGAGGAAGTAGGCGGCCACGGACAGGCAAGGGGGAAAGTTGGTAGATAGCGACAGGGATAGGTGACAGCAGGGAGGGAGGTCGGGGGTGGTAGCGGTGGCAGTGGTGGTCGGTAAAGCATGCAGGGGTTTCGGACAGGCGAGGGCCGAGGGTGGTCGTAGAGGATAGGGGGGAGGGGTTTGGCCCTCCCCCAAAACTGTGTTTATGTTTATTTTTATTTTTTGTTTAAAAATTTAATACGTTTTTATATATTTATTTATTTATGTTTATATTTATTAGTATATTATATATATATATTATAATATATATATAGGTATACATAATATATTAATCGATATTCATTACTGATAAATGCATTCACTAAGTTTATTATATATGATATTATATATACACACACACACACAATATAATAATAAATAAAAGAATGTATTCTCTTTTTTTTTTTTGAAAAATAAGTATGATAGATTAAAAATATAATTTAGAGTAATATTTTGTAGAAATATTAACATAGTTGTATTTGGAAATACAACTATAAGAACATTATATATAAATATATTTATAACCTATGTGTTGAAATGAGGAAAACTGTCACCTTTTGAAAGGAAATAGATTATTATCCCTTTATTTTTGTTATTCATCTTAATGAAGAAAAAGAATGGAACTTGATGGTTTTATGGTATGCACTATGTATTTGTGGTAAAGTAATTTGCTCATTTCAGGTGATAAAATAAGAATGTATCAACTAGATAATTTGAAAGGAGAGCCTTGGAATAAGTCTAAAATTTACAAGAAGAATACATATGACAATTTTTTATTTCCAAATAACATCATTTCTTAAGTTATTTTTTCACATGAATAAGAAGGTATATAAAAGAAAACAGATTTCTTTGGCATATTGCTACCCGATTTTTGTAATTTAAAACAAAAAGAAGCCTACTACAATGGCTAACAACTATTTGTTTTCAACAAACTATCTTTCTTTTACTAAAATATAAGAGTTACATCAGATTATAATTAAAGGGAACATTTGCTACAATATTTCATTTCCACAAGCTTAGGATTAAATGAGTAATATATCCCAAATATGCAACTACCCAAGAATTCCTATTACAAGTTTCTTGTAAGTTTGTAGAGAGATTTCTCAAATGACAGTATGTCTCAAGTTTCCAAGAAATGCAAAATATACAAAATGGAGAGTTGACAAGGAAAAGAAAACTTCCCACATAACCATACTTAAGAGGTTACAATGCAAGTAATGTTTCACAAAGCATTTGAGAGGACAATGAAGCTCCAACTATCACCAACTTCCATCTTGAGATCCAACTTCAAATGCCTTCAAGGAATCCATACAAGGAGAAGAAGCTTGTTTTACCACCCAACCATAGGCATTGTTACATGCATTTCCAAGGTTAGAATGCATGCTAGCCTCCACCAAGCCCATGGGAAATTAGGACTACTAACCACAACTTTGCACAAGAGTGAGGGTGAACAAACAATATTACATCCACATGAAAAGCTAAGACAAATATAAAATAAGACACCAATTTTGTAAAGATGAACAAGAGGAGAAACCAAGTTCTACCTCTAAAATGGGGAAGATAAGAAAGGAGTTCTCCAAGAGTCATAACTGATCATTAGTTGCACAAAACTAAGATCTCCATACCCTCCTTATTTCTCCAAATTCAGTCAAACCCTCCTTATTTCTCCACCCTTTCACCAAATCCTTCTTGGAAATATTTTCAAACCCCAAAGGGCTTTCCTCACCAAGAATGGGGAAGGAGGTTCAAGCCAAATGAACCACCTTCCCCACCTCAAACCATTTGAGGGGAGTAACTAAATCCTACAAGGATTTCCCATCAAGCCTATGAGGATTGAGAGGGGAAAATATCTCTCTCTTCCCCCACAAACTCCAAAACTCCATCATGTCATATGGTGGAGGGAGCAAAATCAAGCAAACAACAACAAAACTACATACAATAACAAAACATTTCCAAGTAAACAAAATAATATCAAGCATGATATTAAATCACATACAATAAAGCTCAAGAGGTCTACCTCCAAAAAGCTCTCCAAATTCAATCTCTTCCACTTCTTGGCCCAAGCAAACTCTAGCTTCAAAATCCACAAGCCTCCAAGCGAAAAGCTCAAAAAAAAGGTTCTCTTCTTTTCCCATGAGAGAGAATTTGAAGAGGAGCAAGAAAAAATCCTCACAAATGAGAGGATGACATGTGTCAACCCTCTCTTCTCTCAAGGTCAAAGATGTCAGAGATAAAAGAGAGGAAGGATAAAATGGTTTTTAGACCTCTTCTCCTAAATTACTCAAAATGATAACAAAATAATCTTGTGTAACTTTTAACAAAGCACACTTATCCATACCCCTGTACATGGATGTGACCAAAGGGGAGGCAAAAATGGAGAGGGAAAACTCCCTCTAAGCCTTTATAAATAATCCCCCTACCTATTAGGTAGGGTCCAAGGGCCCATTTTCATGCTAAGGGAACCTCCCAAACTAAAAAGGGGTCCCTAGAAATGCCTAAAATAACCTAATTTCGGGTTCGAGGCAATTTGGCACAAGGGTAGAGGGTGTGGGGCCCACCCAAGGGTTCTACATGTGACCACACTAATCCCTTTTTGATTAAGTACATCATTAAACAAATTCAAAAGCTTAATTATTTAGTGGGGCTCTATTAATTCCCCAAAACAAATTTACAACACAAGCTAAACACCCTAAGCAAGATTAATAATACAAGACATATTACGTTACAAATGAGGGTCACCCATGGCACCCAAAACAATAAAGCCTCTAATTATATAAGGCAATCATGCAATAAACATGGCTAAGACTTAGCCCTTAGTGGGCTGCTTGTACAAAGTTACATAGCTGGCCTGAATCCCACGTTCTCAATGTGACCTGTCACCTGCACAATCATTGCACATATTAAATGCACATGCACGATAAAATGTGAATCAACTACATAAATAAGATATCAATGAATTATAAACTAACATATCATCTTTCTTGGAATCGAAAAGTGCGAACAATGTGCATAATTATACAACAATTCACCATAAGTTATAATATAACCATATAAGTGACATTATTTAATTAATAGAAGTCCCAACATTCAAATAATTAATTTATATTATGCATCAATATAATTATGGTCCTAACATTCCCCCCCATATCAATTAGTATCCATTGTCATCATAGAGATGAGGAGAGGAACTCTAATGAATCAAGCTCGAACTGGTGTCACATGCCTAAGTGACCATATATGTTTAATAAGATCAAATCTTCCCGTAATGTTCAGCTGTTGGACAAAATTTAAGCTGGATGTTGTGCTTCAACACATGTCTCACAGTATGAGGAACAACAAGTAACCTGTAGCTATCAAAAATGTGGGCACTACATTGTTATCTCATGAAAAAATGGATTGCGAGACACGTTTGAGAACACCTTCATTGTCAACATACATGGTGGTCAAATTGTCCTGTTGGTATTCCAAGTCCTTCTAGTATGTGACGTAGCCAAATTGACTTCATAGACAACTTCTCCTGCAGAACGATACTTGGCTTCTATGGAAGATTGAGAAACAAAGTGTTGTTTCTTACTTCCCCATGATATTGGTCTAGATATCCCATAAAGAATACAAATCCTAGAAGTGGATTTTATATTCATCAATGTTACCTGCATGATCTGAATTTGAATATCTAGTCAACAAGAAGTTGTCATTATTCTTGTATTCTAGACTAAGATCCATTGATCCTTTGAGATATCTTAAGATGTGCCTTGCTACTTTCCAATGAAAAACTTTGGGTTCCTGCATGAACTTGGATAGATTAGCTCAGTGTAAATCTAATATGTGGTCTCTTTTAGGTCAGATAAATGAGACTCTGAATCAACTACTGATAGAGAGTGGCATTTACCTCAGGAGATGGATCTGAATGAGATAACTACAATCTGTTCTCCATAGGTGTAGCAATTGGTGTGCAATCCATCATCCTGAATTTATCGAGCATTTTCTTGGTATATTTCATCTAAGAAACAAAAATGTGATTCTCTTTCTGTCATACTTCCAATCCAAGAAAATAATGCATTAGCCCAAGATCTGTCATGTCGAATGATCGACTAAGATATTTCTTCATTACATCGATCATCCTCACTGAACTGTCATTGATGACTAGATTGTCAAAATAAACAACGACAATCAAAATCTCCCCCCTTTACTTTTGAGGTAAATATTGGGACCATATGGATTTCTAATAAATCCATGTTGTACGAGATACTCATTAATTTTGATGTACCATTCTCTGAGGTACCTGTTTGAGGCCGTACAAATATTTCCTGATTCTACATACATTTGTTTCTTGACCAGGTGCTACATATCCCTCAGGTTGAGTCATGTAGACTTCTTCTTGTAAATATTCATTCAGGAAGGCACTTTATTACGTCCATCTGATGGAATTTCCAACCAAACTATGCAGCTAGAGAAAAGATCATCCTGATCATTTTGATCTTAGTTATGGGAGAAATATCTCCTCATATTAATGCCTTCTTTTTGCACATACCCCTTTGCTACTAGTCTCTCTTTGTACTTTTCCACTGTCCCATCTAGTTTTTACTTTGTTTTGAATAACCATATGCATCCAATGGGTTTCTTCCCTGGTGGAAGATCGACAAGCTGCCAAGTGTTATTTTTCATTACTGATTGATATTTAGAGTTCACAGTATCTTTCCAAGCTTTTGATTGTAGGGGTTCCTAGACTGTAGAGGGCTCATCAGACTCGATAACTCTACTCATCAAAGAAAATTTCACTTGTTCTCTTACTTTAATACGAGTCTGTGGTATAGGGGTGGATGTATTTGGTGGAGCATCCATTCTTGCATATCTCATAACATACTAGTACACCACTTGGGAATACGTTGAATTGTTCCCGTGCATCACGGTTATATCATATCATCACCAACATCCCTATCGTCACTTTCATCATTAGTGGGAACATCAGCTTCAGTTTATACAACTGGTAAAGATTATACATTAGGTGAGTCTGGAGGAGGAGCCTCTGACTTCCTTCTTCTCAAAGAACTCAAAATATTTGCTGGTGTGGACTTTCTTCGTCTTCGGATCTAACACTATATACCCAAGAGTCTCTTCACTGTACCCAATGAAGATGAGTTTCTGTGACTTCATGTCCAATTTATTTCTATTCTTCTTGGGTATGTGTATACTTGCTATGCATCCCGAATACTCTAAGGTGTGTAATAGATTGTTTCTGATTTTGACCATGTTTCTTGTGGTGTTACTCCATCAAGAGAAACTATGGGTACTCTATTCAACAAATATACTGCAGTATTTGTTGTTTCTTCCTAAAATGTCTTTGTAAGTCTAGAGTCATCAATCATGCATCACACCATTTCCATGATAATACAATTTCTTCTCTCAACAACACCATTATGTTGTGGTTTGTGTGGAGGAGGCATTTGTTGACAAATCCAGTGAGTTTATAGGTAGTCTTTGAAAAAATCACTGGTGAATTCCCCTCCTTGATCTGAGAAAAGGGTTCTGATGTGGTGACCATTTTTCTTCTCAACTACTACTTTGAACTTCTTGAAGGTTTCAAAAGTTTCACTTTTCTTGTGAAGACAAAAATCCACATTTTTATTGAATAGTCAATCAACTCATAACATGAAGTACTAAAATTCAAAATGACTTGGTTGCATTGGACCGAAAAGATCGGTATGAACCAGATCAAAGCTTACCATGAGCTCAATATGTACTCTAATGGAATGAAGCTCTATGTTATTTTCCTACTAGGTAGTGAGGACACTTTTTTGTTTCCTTCTAAAGAGATGGTAACCCATGTACCATATTATGCCATAAAAGTGTCTCGAGATACTTGAAACTAACATGACCAAGTCTTCGATGCCACAAATGTGCTAAGGTAGAGTTCTTAGCCATAAGTTCCTGATCATCTATGTGGAAAAAATCAAGGTGGAACATGCATGTGCCACATTGGAGGATTTTGCAACTATTTTCGAGCCTCGTGATTTGTCTCAAATCAAACATGTTTTCTTGCCAGAATGACTATCAAAGTCAATTTTTATGTTTTGATCTAGGAGTTGCCTTGATTGAAAGAATTTTTTTAGTCAACCAAGTGACATATAAGACATCTGATATTCTACAGTTGTATGAACCAAGGGGTAGAGAAATGTTCCCAATCCCCTAAACTGTATATGAAGAATCATCTCCCAACGGAACATAGTTTTTTGAAGGTGTGTCCCTCATTGAAATAAACCATTCTCTATGGCCGGTCATGTGTTGAGTGGCTCCCAAATAAACATACAGAAATCACTAGATGACATGGAACATTTCACTTGATCATAGAAGTGTACAAGAAGTCTTCATTATTTGAATGTTCTTCTTGCTCAACAACATTTCCTTGCTGATGGGGTCTTCTTTTCCAGTTCCCCTTTTTCTTCCCTTGATTTTAGTTCATATGTATCCCTTGTGAGACTATTGGTTGTTGAGGTCTAGATTTGATTGATGAACCTTTATTATAAGTATTATACCAATAATATTTCAATTCATGTCCTCTTTTGTAGATTTTCTTGATTAACCTTTATTATAAGGACAACCAATTGCAATTCTTCCTGTTGTTTTTCCCCTTGATGTTGACACTGATTCTGATGTTGGGAATTTTGATAGGAATTAGGTTTTCCTTTTCCTTTTCCTTTCCATTTTTGACGTGAAGAAATGTGTCTTCTCCTCTTCATCATCCTTATTATGCATGGTTTCCTCTTATTGAAGTAGGTTTACCAGCTTGTCAAAACTAACTGTCATATCTGACACATTTAGTGTTGTTAACAAAAATGTGGTAAGAAGAGGGGAGTGCTCTCAAAACAATGGGAAAGAGAGCATCATCTGTGACCATTTCTCCCAGGGCTAGAAGTGAAGCCCTTAACTCTGTAACTCTTCTCAAGAAAGCTTCAATTTTCTCATTCTGTACTTGAACTTCAGTGTATGTAACTGACTCTGCAAATTCAGTATAACATTCTTGTTTTTGGCCTCATATATTGTGCACAACTTATCCCACACTTCTTTGGCTGTTTTGGAATCTCGAATGTGAGGTTACACATCATCAGACACTCCAAACAAGATGATGAGTTTGGCCTTCTGATCTACTTTATCAAACTACCACTTGTTGTGTTGTATCAGTTATTGATCTAGTCAGAGTACTAGTCACAATAGTCTAGATCTCTTCAAACTCAAGCTGTGTCTTGATTTTTGTATTCCATGCAACATAGTTGTTTCCTCTGAGTAGTTGTGAATCTGGAAGAAAAAATTTGGGGCATTGGTGCCCATTTTGTCAGAAATCACTGACAGGGTTTGGCTCTTATCACTCTAGGTATAAGGTCTCCCAATCTATATACTGTCATTCTGATATACCGAACCTTTCTATATATGCACCCTTTTGATATACCCGGTGGTATGTGGAAGAAGCTCACCCTTTCTATATACCCAGGGGTACGTGAAAGAGGTGTTAATCGTACGTGAAATAATTCAATACGTGGTACCAAGACTGTACTTAAAGGGGTCTATGTGTATTATTGACACCGGCTCAAAGAAATATCCTCATACACGTGCACGTAACTTTGCTATATACTTAGATAATTTCTCAGTCTGATTTATGTCGTGCAATCATTCACAGACAGATGGGATGGCTCATAGTGTGTGCATTGTGACCTTATTACTCCTCATCGATTTAAAGGGTCGATGCCCAAGATGACGTTGTTGCAACTATATTAGGTGTTAAGTGGAGTAGTAGTCATGCGATGGCTTTACTCGTAAGTGCTTCCTAGAGGCACTGTATATACCGAATGCTGTGAATGAGATCAAGGATCTCATGAGTGTTTTAGAACCAAATTTTACTATTTTTTATTAAAATATCTCTACCAAGTTCTGAGCAGTTACAATATTTGTAGTTGACTATGGAAACCTGCAAATTAGTACAATATACTGAAGCATGTAATTACATTACAAAAATTTGGAAAAAATTGAATGGCAGGAAAAGTTTTTTTTGTTTTATGGGCCCTGGTGGCCTCTGGAGCCCAAAATGATTTGCTGAATGAAAAAACCATTAAAAACTTAGCTTAAAATGGAATTTTTAGGAACACCCCCTTTTTTGAAAATGTTGTCTGGAATCAAGAAACATAGGCCTATTAGGAGAAAAAAATTTTTTTTCCCTAAATTAGGGTTTTTCTCACTAAAATTTTAGAGGCCTTTTTAGTTGTAACTAAGCTGTTTAGAGGTGGTTTTTTCACTAATTTTGCCTCCAGATTAGGCGGCTTTCCCATATTTGCCTCTTAATTTCAAATGAAATTCTTTATGTTGGTGGTGGGATTTGAACCTTTCACCTCACCCACCCAAGTCTTTTTTCACTATCCAACTAGGCTCTATGAGCACTTATGTATTAAATTGAAGCAATTGAAATTTAAACAAACACTGAAATTGCTAACCTTTGTAAAGCTGCAACCTGGTTGAGTTAGAGTCCACGTGGCACGAGCTTGGAGGAGAAAAACAAGCTGGGTGGATTAGGGTTAACATTCTAAAGCAGATCTAAGGTGCCTTGTGTGTGTATATGATCCACCTTATTTTTATTTACCATCATTGTTGCTTCAACGTTTTTGTTTATTATCTACGTCATTTTTTATTATGGTTGTAGGTTGCTCGAGGAGGTATGGTGGAAGAAAACCATTAATCAAATATACAATAGTGGGCTCGTTCGAATTGGTCACATTTTCATATTTTGTAGGTGTTGTGAGTTGAATGAACGCATGTCACAGGGTAGCTGTGTAGAGGGACAGTTCAACTTGGTATATTCTTGCTTACAAGTCGAATATCACAATCCTAAACAATTAACCATGCTCACTACCTGCCTATGGATACACCGCCATTTACAGAGAATTGTTGGCTCGACTCATTGATTCCATGGTAATGACTCATGCATGGTTGGATTGTGGTGGTTGCTCACTGCCAATGAAAATACATAATACGGCTTTGATCTACCTTCAATGGCCCAACTCACCTTTTAATGCACATAATAACTCCTAGCTTGGTCAGTCTGTTGGATGAAGTTCTAAGGTGTGGAGGGGAGCAATACGACTCAGTGGAGTCCTTTACTCATCCAAGAGCTCAATGCCACAGCTCAGAGCTTGGTCCCCTTTTACAAGAAACTCAATACAACTCAGTCGGTGCAAACATTAGCTTATCCCTTCTAGCTTGCTTAAGAGTTTTGTTAAGAGCTCAGTCACTCCAAAAGTATGCCAAATTTGGCAGTGTACTGCAGAGTTACCTGTAACTATCTGCACCTCTAAATTTAGAGGGAAAACCCCTAATGGGATTAAAAATATATTCTAAAAATGATCAGTTTCCAGGGAGCAAATGTGCCTAGTGCAGAGGGCACCAAGACAAAACAAAAAGTGCTTTACGTTTACCTGGAAATTACACATAAGGTTGTGGGTCTGCAAGGAGGTCTCGGAAGCTGCTGGAGGCTGCACTGGCTCTCCGTTGAAGTAGATTTCTTCTCCACAAATTCTCCTTCCTATAAAAAAAATTTCCAACCTTGTTAGGAGCTTCAACCAGCTCTAGTACCAAATGTAGAATAGGGACAGAATCTTGTAAATTATATTAATCAATCGAATCAAAAATATAATGGAGTCTTGCAATTCTTATAGGAATTGTACAGCTGAATACATACAAGGAAATATGTTACACATGTGCAACAACAAACTAATTTACACAAGATTCCAAAAATACATCTAGGAAGCATAACAAATATTAATTACAAACAAATAATAGTATTGTTAAAACAATACAACAACTCACAGATGTAGGATAAAACAAAATAGATGGTTATATAAATATAACCATGTTACAACTATTAATAAATACCTAATTATTATAGTTAAGATAAAATTAACTATAAAGAAATATATATTTCCTAACAGTTCGGTGGTAGTAATCTGGAAACACAATAGCAGACATAACACAAGAATACCACAGACTATGACATAAAAGAATGATGACAAATCTGAAATACAACTGTAAAATATATTATTACACGAATTTTTTACAATCTCACCCATGAATTATTCCAATTGTTGCCAAATCCACTTGTTTTCCAACAATAGTTATGGGATAAACTTCACAATTACTCCTCTTGATGGCTTCCTTAACACACCTTCACAATAAATCTTTTATTCATAAAATACTTATTAAAACTTTGTTCTATGATAAATGAGAAGGGGTGGCCTCTCTATTTATAGAAATTCAAGCTTATCCACCCTATCTCTAATATAGGATAGGAAATATCTTCCGTCTAATCATATTCCATGCCTCAACTCTTGTCTTTACATGTAGGCTTATCTTCTAAGATAAGATAAACCTTATCATCTCACATGGGTTCCACCTTTATAGATATTACACAAATTTAATATACAAAATATTTATGACATCACTCCTTGTCCTTATTACAAATATAATATTTCTAATTCCTAATCATGTAGACCCTACTTCTCTACTTACCCTAACTTTGACATTTTAACATTACCAAACCACTTACGAAAAATATTTACTTTTTACCACAACATTCCTATTGTACTTTTATTGTTACCATACTGTACATTATTGGCAGCGCCGTTATCTTCTATCAAACACCACTACTAATTATACTTAACAACATCCTATTTCTAATACATACATTAATGAAATATAAATTATGGAGGAAACTTTTAGTGTCGACAAAACATACATTAATGAAATATAAATTATGGAGGAAATATAAATATACATCCTATTTCTAATACCAAGGGTCAAGTTTCTTATGAGGAGGGGCTATATAGGTCAAAACACAAGTTTGCATGTTTCCTTTCAGCCCAAGTTGTCACTTAAGCAAAAAAATAATTCCATAACAAGGGGATGCACTTTTGTATCCCCCATGTATCCTTAGCTTTTGGAACAAAGGGACAAGGGACAATAAGCTTCAAAAAGTGCACCATGTGTCATGGGGTCATGATATTAAGTTGTGCACATACCTAGGACACAGGTGGTGTACTTTAAGTGACACGAATAAAACATAAATATGGGTGAAATATTTTTTCCCCACTCTCCCCTTTACACCAAGATATAAGGGACAAGGGACAAAAGATGTGAACAAGTGTGTCACTAGCTTATGAAGTGTATTGATGTCATCATGCCAACACAAGAATGATTTTTATGCTCCAGAAAAGAAGTAACTATTTCAAGATGCATAATATATTATTTTATATGTAAATGGGCCAAAAAATAAAAGGGACACATTTAGAAACTCTGAAAATGATTTCTTCATGAATATTTTCTCGTACCTCCATTTTGTCTCAGGAAAATGTGGCACTGAGTTGAGTTGTTGAGAGAGTTTTCAATAAGAATGAACCAAACCATTACTTGGGTTATGAAGGAATTTCAATGTCCTTAAATTTTAAATTTTTCAAGGATCCAAACTCTGATCGAGTCTCCCTAAACCTTACGTGTAAATTCTTTATCCAGAAAGGTCATCATGCTTTAGTGTCATAAAGGTTTCTTCTTTTTATGCTCCCAAAACCTTGTCTTAAATATTCCATAATGTAGTAGACTTTCTAATATTTTGTATGGCTAAGATATGAGCTCCCAACACCACCTAGGGTTCCCAAAACCTTTCCTATAAGTTGACTCCTGAAAATAAGCAATTTGGAAATTTTGAAATTTTTGACAAGTTTGATCGAAAGGGGCAAAAATTTCAATAAGGTTGTCAAGTAAAATCCCTAAACATTTTACATGCCAACATGATTATAAATCATAGTTTAATGATAAGAAATCCATGGGATATCTAGAGAGATAAACTAATTTGATTTGGAGTATGAGAATTTTTCTTACTAAGGGAACATGATCAAACTTGACATTGTATAAGGACAAATTACCAAATTTTAGAGTCAATTTTCCTCCCCCCTTTAAGTGTGTAATTGAAAATTACATGCTTAAAGGAAAAATGTACATGCATGTGCACACATACTTTGTATTCACTTGACTATGGTTCTCTGATGTGTTGGTGTTGGCATGCTCTATGATGAAAATTACAACATAGTGTGGTCAATGTATAAGAAACTAAACTTTAACTCAAAATATAGATAATGCTTATAACTTTGAAATTTACAAAATAAATAAATAAAGAGAATTAAAACAAGGAATTCACCTATTTATTTTTAAAAGGGGGGATCTCCCATTATTTATGTGCCTTGGAGACTTGGAATTCAATACAGAGATTATTGAGAATTAGGGATGACCAATCCTCAATTCTATGCAATATGAGAGATTAGATCATTGAGTACATTCCAACACCAAAGAGGGTGTAGAGAGGATAAAAAATTCTCCCTTCCTTTTGCATATTTTGGAGAGGATAGTGTTGGTTGGGTTTTGTTGCACACCTTAAAAATTACAAAAATAAGATTTAACCCCAATCATTTTAGAACGTAGCTGGAATTATGGTTCAAGTTACATAATACTTTGGACATATATGTCTTTCAGTATCTATGTGGCCTTTGATAACCCATAGAGTTCTTGGTTAACCTTAGCATACCCACCAATCTTTGGATTGTTTCAACTCGGTTCATCCTTGGATCTAAACTATCCCAATTTGCATTTATCTCATCCCGATGATATTTACAATGATATAATGAATTGGATATCATCAAAATAAATAAAATAGAGGGAAGAGTAAGTTATAAAAGGAAACTAGACTCTCACTTATAGCCACTAAGCACAATTATCACCTAGAAGTCAATTAAACCACATAAAGCCAGAGGTAACAAGAAATAGTTTTAACTTATTGCTACATTAACTCCTTGAAATCATTCAAAAGGAAATAAAGAGCATAGAGAAGTTAATCATTTATCAATATCTCAAAAAAATTAATAACCAAGATTGAATCAGCACATCCAAGAAACCAAGTATTAGAAAGAAGAACTCATGAAAATAGACTAACTAATCTCAATATACTTGCTCAGTAATTATAACCTAAGAAAATCAAAGGTGTAAAATTTACTTAATAGCTGAAATAAATATAATACCTAGGACTCTCAAACAAAAATTCTCAACTAAATGTAGCTTGACACCCATAAAACAATGTGAAATTATAAAGTCTTTCTCCTATATTTAATTCAAACTAGAATGATGTTTACAATGTAATCTAGAATATTTATTGGAAAACGGGGTTCAACCACTGCCTTTACATGATTTGGAGCCTTCAAATTATAGATAAGGTGGAAAATTTTGAAACTAAAACCTAAACGAACATGTGGAAGGAAATATTTTCATGGATTTCAATGAATTTCCCTCAAAATAGGCAGATGCTTTTCTTGAAAGTCAATCTATGTGAGAGACTCAAGGTTATCCCATGAGATTAAGAGTATTAGAGAAGTATGAGTTGTCACTTGTCTAATTAAATCATGATTGTTAATGTAATAACCAAATTTATCCTATTTAACTTCTAATTTTGCATTTTAACTCTGTCATGAAAATATTGAAGATCTCTCAACCATTTCCTCTGAAACTTTTCTCTATGTGTAGTCATGTGTAAGATGCTTCAAATGGTTTTGTTTTAATGTTGAATGGCTGTCTTATTCAGGAGACGTGACAAAAAAACCAGGTCTTTTTTGTTGCTTCGTGATGTCCCCAATATTATTTCAACACTAAGCCAAACCGTCAAATTTAAGCTCACAAGTGGGAAATCTAGAAAATACTAAATCTTGCTAGTGTGTGCCACATCTACACCATGATAATTCTTGATAATCAACACTTCGGTAAGGTTTGGATTTAAGGGGAAAGGGAGAGTCTTTTGGATGGTGGGTGGACTCCAATTTTCACCACTTATTTTTTTCCTGCATACATGTTCCCCATTAGTAGCGTGTGAAGTATAGAGAGGGAGCTTATCCTTTCAATAACTCCATAATTAACCTCAACATTGGTGATTGAAATGTGTCCCTCTCAAACACTTATAGTTTGGTTGATTCAAACACCTTGGTGAAACGTTTTTAACAAAAAATAAATTCATGTGTCTCTATATGATTTTTTTCATATTAAAATCCTTTGGTGGCATGGATATAGAAAAAAGCTAAATCTTCATGTAAAAATCTCAATCTCAAGATCTCGGGGTCTACATTTTTTAAGTACATCTTTTGAATTTATGTATTTCATCAATCTTTAAATTCATGCGGATTTTCATCGTGGTTTTGTGTTTTTTAGAATCTTGAGTTCCTCCTCACCCCTTTGATTTTAATTTTTTTAAAGTCTTAGGACCATGATACTCCAAGTTGAAATATATATTGATCTTTAAATCTCAATATCATGGAACTCTTCGAACTATCAGAGCTCTTTAATCTATTTTGTCTCTGAAATCCTCAGTGTTCGTGTTAAATATGCTCATCTCGGGTTCTCAGAGACCTTGGAAATACTTTGGAGAATATGGATATGGAAAATAATTTTACCGTAATTCAATTTAAGATACATGTATGGTTAAATTATTAAGATAAATTTTACGCTTATAAGTTAATGTGAAACGTAAAACAAAGTCATCAAATAAATTCTTCAATCCTATTCTCACTCTAAAAAGTGAGTTAGTCATGGATTTTTCTTGGTTTTAATATTGTACACATTTAGTACCAGAACAAAACAAAGAAATCTTAAATAGATAATTGATCCAAAAATAAATCAAGATTTAAAACTTTCAAAGTATGAGTAAGCTATTAAACCTAGTTTAACTCTATTATTTTTCTTAATGAGTTTAACCAGCTGCTAAAAATAGACTTTCAACCATGATAAAGAGGCATGAAACACATTTTTGACAACTGATGAATATAAGGGAGTGTTATTCTCTTTTCAAAATAGAATGAGGGTGTGTTGGTTACTGACAAATGGCGAATAATGTGGGGAAAACACTTTAGAAGTGTTTAGAATCCATATCCTCAAGTTTATCAGTTTCAAGGAGAATGTCATAACCAGAAAAAAAATGTTTAACACTCATGATTGCTATTAAAATAACAATATATACTCTTGCTTTTGATCTACTACGTAAAATACTTCAAGATTTAAGTGTGTGATCTTATGGGTTAATCCACCCTTCTTCAAAACTTAGATGAATGACCAAAAATTGTTAAATCTACAACTCTACTACATGAATGTTTTAAGAATTGATCTATTACCCTCTAGGTTTTTATAGCCTTGACATAGATATTCTTGACTTCAATTCAAGAATTTATTCATTTCCAACCAAACGTCCATATCCCATATGGATATTACTCAAATCACCCCTTTAAGGAAACTATTTAGATTTTCTTTTATTTTGCCTTTTCAAGAGAAGTTTCACTCTAATTTGTATCATTCATTGTATTTTCTCTTGTTTCCTCTATTTAGAAATAGTTGAAGGGGTTGGGAACCAGTTATACACTCATTGTAATGTTACCACAAACTTAAAATTTGAGATACTCTTTCATGTGTTTTGCAAAAGTTTTTTAATTTAAAAGTGCATATGACTCTCTTATGTATGATTACTTTAGTAAAATCTTTAGAAATTAAAAATAATAGTTCTAAATTTCAAACTTAATCAAAATTTATCAAAGTTATTTCAAAACTCAAAAAATATTAAACAAATTTCAACTTAGGACTCTATTCATGCCTTTGTGAAATTTTATTTAGTTTTCTTCCATATGTAAACCAACATGGGGAATAATAGTTCAAAATGACCTTTCTAATTTATTGGAAGTAGTAAATATGTTTTATGAAAGCATAGAATAAACTATGAAATCAAGGAAAGATAACCTACAAAATAATAAAACTAATATATGAAAAAATAAAACTAATCTACTTCTACTTTAGAATGTACATAAAAAATTACAAAACGTCACAAATAGGCTGGAAGTAGTAGCTTCCATTTTTATGAACCTAGGTCATGAGATTATATTTTACATACTTATGGTAAGTGAAAAAATTTGGAACAAAGTCTTCATCTCCTCTAAAATATCATCTACCAAGGAAAAATACACATTTTTTTATGTGTACTTTGTTTTGGAGGTTTTCTAACTAACTTTTGGTACTTTGAAAATTTTCATCATACCCTAAAATAAGCCTGACTATTGGTAAATTTGATTTAGGATTTGATCTAGATAGGTATATGATAAGACACCCAAAGTTCAAATTCAAAGGACTCCCTTCCACGATTTTTACATTAACTCGACATTCAGATCCATAGAAAGAGCCTCCAAACACACCTTCCTTGACTTTGAAGTTTCTCAAAATAGATATCTGATGCAGGAGAATCATGTCTATAGCTCAAATTTTGGCTTGGTTGGTTTTGGTAGGGTGTCTTTAGTGTTTTCTAGTGGTTTTGTTCCATATGGACCCCCTCTTGATGTAATAAATGGCATTTTGAAGGTTTCCCTCCAAAATCCATATTTAAATATTCAAATGTACCTAGTTTAGTAACCTAGCCTAGGTGTTAGACTTCTAAGTGTTACTGTAGGATTGAAATAAGTGTAATAAGATGCTCATAATGTAAACCCTCCTACTCTACCCTTACCATGGAGGAAACTCACGTAATTTTACCTAATCATGGTATGATTAAGTGAGAAACACCTAACTACCTCCAAAATGCTATGAAAAATCCTATGCATTTGAATAGAGGGAAATTTTTAGATTTCTTGAAGAGGTGGAAAAGGAGCATATACTATAACAAAGCCTTTCAGACTCATGGAAGCTTGTACAAAGACTGTTTGATCTAATAAAATCTTCTTCTAGTAAAATATTATGAATGATTGTTTAATTATCAAGAGTTAAATGTTTTAAAGAATCGTGTTATTGAATCTTGTGCTTGTTTGTTGGGTATGTGCTTTGTTACAAACTTAGATGATTGGATTATCTCTCAAGGGATTGAGGAAGAGTGGAGATGATATAGATCACAATTATGTGTTTGAGAAATAGACAATTGTGCATGTTGAAGGTATGAATGTATATGATTGTACAAAATAGTCATTTGATATGAAGAAACATGAAAGGTTAGAGATGATTAAAGATTAAATCAAGTACATAAGGTTATGGGAACCTATAGGTTGTTAAAGTATTAGAAAATTACATCAAACTGCCTTCTCGATCTATAATAATTTGTGTTAGAAGTTTAGATGATTGATCTCAAACATGAGCCTTAGGAGTGATATAAGTCTTTTTCAAGAAAATGTTGAGTGAGTTTAACGATGAAAAAGGTGGAAAGGAAGTATTTAACGAGTGATAAAGGAAATTACTCTAGTAAACAACTATGAACCTCAGTCCCATACTGTGCATAACATGTTCTAAGGGGTTTAGAGAAGAGAATAATATGCTTTAGCAAGACTTAGGGTTAAATGTTGTGGTGAATAAATCATTGATGAGATTGGGATATTTTAGAGAATAAGAGATACCTAAAATAAGGGATTGTGAGTTCCTTTCACTCAAAAATTAGTAAACTCAGAAGACTGACTATGCATTATTAGTTTTGAATGGTTTGATCAGTCTTGTTTATGGTTTAAGGTTAATGGATATTGTACGATGGAAAAGTGACATGCGATCATGGGAATCTACAAGTACCTCTTCCTCCTACCCAACCTCCCGAGGTCGTTCCGAGACAGTGTTATCCCGTAAAATTGGCAAGGGCAATTTTACGGATAACCCTACCAAAAATTTTGTTCTGATCCCTCATTAGGGATTTCTTGTGTTTGGAACGTTACAAAATCCCTTCCCGGGAAATATAGTTTTTCGAACTTAGCCGTTTTTGGTCTTTTTGGGCGGGCGCATATAATCACTATGCAACATCAAATGTTCATGCGCCCCCTTTTAATCCTTTGGCGCATGTTTTCTTGTGTTGATAGCTCTTTTGGTGCGCCACTTAAAAGGTTGGTGGCACATTTATTGCTACCTCGCCTATATATAGGCGCGCCTGTAATGTCATTATCACCAGATCTATCACGTGATTATTTTTAAATATTATTTTCTCTGAGCCTGTCAGCGCACCTGCCCTGTCACTTTCGATCACATAGTGGACCCGTTTGCACGTTCTTTGCTATTTATCTAGGTAAGTGGCCTTCTTTCTTTCGTGCATTTTGTTTTTGGGGTTTTTGAATGCTAGGTTGGTTCAGTTTGGATTGAAAAGAATAAAATCATGAACTTGCTCCCCCCTGCTATCTTTGCATATTCCTCCCCCTCTTTCCAGATTTGTTGGTAGAGGGAGCTCTGTCCTAAAATAATAGCTTGGAAACCTTTGTTTAAAGCCATTTCTATCACCCCAAGGTACCTTGCAGAAGAAGTTTGAAAGAATGAAACCCTTCTGAGAAGAATCACGGCTTGAAATGAGCTGTATTTTTGCTCCCCTTTGGCACATCTGTCACCCCTGTTACACAAAGAAAAGTTGCACCCTCATGGTGTGCTTCCCCCACTTGCTGTAAACACTTCCCGTGCACCCTCTTGGCACATCAAAATTGATTGCAACATCACAAATTCATGCACCCTTTGGCACACCCATCATCCATGTAACATTCTTTTCCTATGCGCAATGTGCAAAGCTATAAACGGCGCAGGCGCGTCCCTCACCGGAATAACATCATGTCATGCAGACCCTTCATGCGCCACGCCAGGTTCCCTTAAGCGCACAAAAAGCATATCTTACACACACCTTATATGCACCTTTGGCGCACCGAAGTTCCATGCAAAATGAAAGATATATGCGCCAATGGCGCATCATGTTCCCGCGTAACATAAAGAATCTGTGCGCCCTTACAAAATGCATCCACATGGCACAGGCGCACTTGTGCTTACAGTAACAAAGAATGCACCCTATAGTGTCTATGTGCCATGTGCCCTTTGGTGCTGATTTACCCCTTGCAGCAGCCCTTTCCTGTGTGCCTTATCTATTTAGCTCTGCAATCTGCAATATCCATGTGCCATGCGCCCTAAGGCCTCAAAATTGCTAACTATTTCTTCTGTCAGCATTTCAATGGAAAATCAAACAGCTGACATGGCTTTCTTCAATTGGGTTTCACTTCTTATTCTTACAAATCAGCAGCTAAGTTCAAAAGAACATATGTCAACATCAAGCAAGAGACCTACCAAATCCAAAGGTAAGGCCAAGCTCACAGAAGAAGAAATGAAGTATAAGTATCAAAGGGTCAGAATGCCCGAGTCCCAAGCAGAATGTGACCTGGACATCAGAGACTCAAAGTTGGGTCATATCGATATGGAAGAATTCTGGTCCAGAACCCAGAAGCTCACAAGAAGTCCATGGATGGACAAGCTGATAGGCAGTGCCCTGCACTTTGCTGGAGGAATCCCAGTCAGTTCCGTTAACAATGAATTTATGATGGTGGTTGCCCGGTGCTACAATAAAGACACAAGATATGTCGTAAATGAGAAGGGCGAGGTCATAATCAACCTCACTGCCCGCCACTTTGAAATAATACTCGACATTCCTCATCACTGGCACTTTGTGGCCGTCAGCCAAGAAGACTGTGTTAAGGCCTGGGACGACAATGAAGATCAGTGCATGTAGCTGATGAACAAGGTATATTTGAAAAATAAAAAGGTGGTGACCCGTTGGCCACAAATCATTCACCGCAGTGATTTTTCAGAAGAGTTCAGTGACACCATCACGTTCTTGAGCAACGTGTTTGGGCTTCCTGACGCCCACTATTTCCACAAATGGATGTTGTGGTATTTAGAAACAATGAAAAAAAATGTGCCCAATCAACGCTTTGAATGGGTAGAAATTATAAGCAGCACAATCTCAAAGCAGCTGCAACAATTCCCCACAATGGGGAGGTTCTACATGAATTCCTATGTTGTTTACGTTGCAGCTTCAGAAAGGGACTACCCAGCTCTGATGCGGAGTGGGGTTTGGCCCCAAGTTAAAATCTATGAAAATTATCCAGAGCTAAAGCTGGAAAATAGCATCCCTCAATTTACAAAGATCAATGATGCATTTTTCTATTTCATCATCTGCCTGTTGAGGCCAAATATGGCTCACAGTCGCATGACCAAGAGCATCGTGGCAGCCATAGAAAAATAGGGGGCCCTGTTCACTCAGTTCCCCACATTCACTTATCTGAGGGCGGCTAATTTCCTGGGGGAGCCAACTAGACTGCCAAGGTATGCTGGGCCAAATTGATTCTGCTAGATTTGTCAAGGCAGCTTGTCACTTACCATGAGAAATTCCTCAAGAGAAAGAAGGGTGGAACTCCTTTCCCCCTCACAGTGAGTAGGTATACATGTCTCACTCACCACAAGGCGAAAGACATGTTTGCAGAGCTGGAGCTGCTGAATCTGAAACATGACTTCCCAGCAAGGCCCACCTTCGACCCAAGAAATTGTCTGCCAAGGGCTAAGCTCGATCCGATCCACATCCCTCAGATCGAGGATATCTACATTGACTTATATCACGAGGTTAAGCTCAGGAGGAAGGACCATTCTCGTTTGGCCTTAGCATAAATCATCTAGTATGGGGTGGCCATCGTCCCCAAAGGCTACCAAACTACTGAGGAGGAAGTGGATCAAGTGTATCTTGACACAGGTGGGGACAATTGGCCTTTTGCATTGATTGATAGAACCAAAGCACCTCAAAAAATTGAGGAAAGGGTCAAAAAAACTCTGCGCAGAACAGAGCATTGGTTCCGAATGAACTGGGTCATCTACCTCGGAGTCGATTTCAAAACCTCTCCGTTGGGTAACGCACCTCCTCGATCAAAACAACAACCAAAAGGCAAAGTAAAAAGAAAAGAGGGTGAATCCAGCACCACTCAAGAGGAAGCTCCTGAAAGTCCTCCTTCTGCTGCACCCGAACAAGTTGTAACTCTGGCTTCTCCAGAGAAAGAAGCGGAAGAAGATGTTCAAATAGGCCAATCCACTCAGGATGTCGCCACTGCCACAACAATTGAGGTCCTTCTGTCCCTTCTTCTTCTCCTCCTTCCCCTCCTCGAAGGACTCAAGCGACCATTCCTTTGGTCGTGTCCTCTCCCCCTTCTTCTACTGTTCCTCCCGCTTCTTCGTCCATCTTCTCTTCTCTCACGGACCTGTCCCCCTCCATTTCTTCCCTCATTTCTGAGCTCCCTTCCCTTCCTATGTCTTCCTCTCCTATAGTATCCCTTCCTCCCATGAGCACTTCCTCGGCCTCCCTCTCGATGCCGCCTTCAAGTGTCTCCACTTTTTTCCCTTCAACTACTGCATCTGTCCCCTTCTCTGTTTCCGACCCTTCTCCCATAATTCCAGCTTGGATCTCCCAACACCTGAGTCAGCAGTAAAGGAAAGTTCCCATCACTCCGATGGACTTCTTTGTGATCCCGTCAAAAGGGGTAAAGAAGAAGAAGCCCATCACATGCTTCTCTCAGAGTGCTTCGGGAGAGAGGGTAATGGAGATCGCATACCCCAATCCTCTGAAGGATAAAAAGGATCTGTCCTCGACAGATTATACAGTGACCCAAGTCACAATGGGGATGTCTTCTGAAAGCCTTCAGGGAGAGGTCCTATCTACAGTTGACGCCCTCTGCAAGAAGCTTCAAGAAGAAAAAGAAGAGAAAAGGCTGTTGAAAGAGAAAAATAAACATCTACTCCAAGCCTTATAGAAGATGGGCAGTGCACCTCCCACAACTGCCGCCGAGACTCCTAAGCCTCTGAGCCAGGATAAAATTGATGAATATGCAAAGATCGACAAGCAGGGTATGGCCGTCTCTGCTTGGAGGAGCCAGATCCTCAAAGACAGTGAAAAAGTAATCGCCAAGTTCACTGATTTGTATCTAAACATCAACAAGGTGAATAAAGAGCTCCAAGCGTTAGCGGGACCCATATCAGAAGAGTTGGACCATGCTAGGCTGCAGCATGAGACCTTTCAACAGATGTTCGACTGTTCAGTCGAAGATCTGGTCAAGTTCGGTGTTTTCAGTCATCCCAGGGCCCTCAATAAAGTCCTTTCCACTCTGGACTATCCGGATGGATCAACTGGAATTCGTCCTTGAAAAGATCGATAAGGTAAAGGAAGAATCCCTGGACGCGATGCACCAAATGGAACAAATTGTTCTCAACATGTCTCCAAGGTTGCTTACTCCTTCCTTCACCTTAAGAAAAGTTGATGAAACCATCCAGATCTTCAAGGAGATTGTTTCACAAGGGCTGGGGCCAGAGGTCACTTTTGACGCAGAGTCCATCAATAACCTGCTGGCCTGTCGGGATTTCATCAGATTCTTAATAGAAGCAGAGAAAGGATATTCCAAACTCCCATAGAAGCTCATAGAAGAGTAGGAGACTTGCGAGGCAATCAGTGAGCGACATAAGGATCCTTCCCAGGATCAGCTAGATCCCATGATCAGCAAGTTCATGGAATACCGTGCCCAATTCCACATCTCATCACCCGAGCAACAACAGTAGGATATCCCCTTTCAGCCGCGGGATGACGACGATGAATAAATTCTCTCTTCTTCTCTCTCCTCTGACTTTCTTTTTGTAAAATGTCTAAAGTATGTTGACACAAATGATGACATCATCCATGTTGCACCATGGGATGATGTCATCCATCAAGTTGTCAAAAGTCAACATGACTTTGAGATATTTTTGTAGATATTTTGTGTAAATAGGTGGTTGGTTCCTTTTTGCCTTCCTTCTTCTCCTTCTTCTATAAATACTAAAATACTTGTTGTATTTGAGGCAGTGGATATCTTTCAAATGAAAAATAGAAGTGAGGAGAAAAGACTTTGAGCTTTTTGTAACAGAAAGGAATATTAATACAAATATTTAGACTTTGTGCTGAATACATGTGTTATTTGCATTTGATCTTTCTTATGTCAGATCTGTGTGGTTATTTTGTTGAATCACTTCTGTTTTATTGTCATTTATTCATCAGTATTGCTTTGTTCGTTTATGCAAGTAGGTTTGGCTCTGTTTACTACCAATCCCAAAACATAAACCCTCTGACCTTTCTTCCTTGGAATTCATTTCTTTTCTTCCTTCGGACCTGATCTTTCTTCATCCTCTCTTTCATTCCTTTCTTTCCGCAGTCAGAAACACCCTACTGGGATGAGATCCCAAACCCCCAAAGGCAGATATTGTGAGACTTACACAGATTCCTGCTAGTAGAATAGCAATAAACCAGTTTCGCTTTGCTAACTCAAAGAGGGGCTATGCCCTGCACACTGTTGGCTAGTTTATCCATAGATCTGCCCAACTGACAGATTTTCGAACCAACAGTTTTTGGCGACTCCGTTGGGGAACGAACAGATCTATTAGATCTATGATAGTGGTAGGATAGAAAATTTAAAAAGTTCAGAAAAATCACTATCTGTTTGCAAACTTTAACTTTTTGTCAAAAATCCAAAATTTTGCAAAAGTGATCCGAATCAAAAAATTTCTTCTGAGATCCATAGATTTGGCCTAGTTAGAGACCTTTAGTTCGCTGAGTTTTTATAAAAATATGTATTTTTCCGTAGATCTGAGTTTTTGACTATTTACCAAAAAAATTCAAACTCTTTGAAAAAGTCAAATTTAGATCTGAAAATCAGCTTGCTAATATTCACTGTCATTTTATCCTCGTTGTTATTTGTCATCAAACCGCAATCGGTTTTCAGAAGAGAATAAAATTTCAATATTTAGAAAAGTACATGTTGCTGGTTTTTGTCAGAAAAACCAGAAAATCAGCAGGTACAACCCAAAAAGAAATTTTAAATCTGCACCACAACGTTCCAGATCTGGAAGGTACGCTGGAAGGTGAGCCATTTATGCGTGGCAGGTGAGCTCGTGGAGAATTCGATCCTACTTTCGATCGGCTTCAAAGGCACAATTTCAATGTAGCACCGGGGCGCTTTTCATCACTAAGTTCAGCTGATCGGTCAGCCAGAAGCGCCTCACCCCCACGGAAGAGCTGGTTTTCACAAGGAGCCTCTACATCCCTTTGCAGTGCTTTATTGCTCAGTGGAACTGTACTCCCAGCCCGCATTATTTTTCTAGCTGTCCAGATGGTGGTGCCATGGGGAAATGCTATGGGTCCTCTCGCATTACCACATCCTGTTCACGTGCTCCCTCACAGAAACTGAAAGAATTTTCCCAAATTCGACGGAAGCAGGAACCAAAGCATAGATTCACACATATCTGCATTCATCATGTCATGCAGTATTCTGGATGTAACTCACGAAGATGTGTCGGTTTGCCTTTTTCTGGAAACTTTACAAGGGCCTGCAGTTGAATGGTTTCAGCATTTTTCGGCCGGATATATTACCAGTTAGGTTACCTTGCGGGATGCTTTTGAAGACATGTACAAGCCTTCAGAAGATGCATTTGCATTATTATCACAGATCACTCACCTGAAGAAGGAGGCCAATGAGACCATGCGTGATTTCATCGCCAGGTTCAATGCATTAATCAACTGTGTCCCTATTGCCATGCTTCCAACATCGGAAAATCAGAAGTGTTTCTTCATGAACGCTATGAGTTTGAAAGTAAGTTTCTTACTCCTGCAAGAGCAAGTGGCTACCTTGATTCTCACCCAGGCTACTACCATTCGAATTGAAGATAATTTGATAATATCTGGTGAATTGAGAAGGGAATCATCCAAGCCTAAATCTTTGGGCCCTTCTCCCACTACTTCATCTGATCCGGCATTTCAAAAGATGGCGAACGATTTGCTTGCATTGAAGAAGAAGTTGGCCTAAGCCTCCCCCAGTTCCTCATACCAGGATATTCCCCGGAGGAACTTCGTTTCCAACAATGTTTCACAAAGGCCACACTTACCTGTAACTGCTCCACGATTGGCGCTTGAGGCTCCTCCGGTTAATGCTCTAGCCAAAATTGAAGAAGAGGAACAAGATTACGAAGAACCTTCATCTCAAGGTGAAGATGATCAAGATGTCGGTGAGCCGACTGACGACTCTACTATTGGGTATATGGAATTTGATGAGGAGGAATCTGATGAAGAGGACGGTACCCAGGGATATGCAAGTGGACAGTAATACGCTGTTTTTACCCGCTCGCAAGGAAAAGAAGCAGAGGTCACTGCCCATGTGTAGAAGGAGAAGGCCGTGTCAAATGCACCTCCAACCATTGCTAAAAGAGGTAATCCTCTTCCTAATCAACTCCCTATTAAGTCTTTTACAAGGAAATCTTTTCCCCCCATCTCTCATCCAAATCAGCCTTCTTTTATTCCCATAAGGACCAGTAATCCTACCCTACCATCACGAAGTGAGGGACTCATTCCTTCACCAGCGCAACCTTTGGCCGCATTTGATATCATAGATCATGCTAAAAATACCAAGATCCAAATGTCTGAAGCCGAGTATCTTCAATCAAATCCCGAACAGCTTGTAAGATTGACTAAGTATATTCAAAGTCAAGCTGCCATATCTCCTCAGGTTTCCCTGAAAGGAATCCTTGCCACTCCTTCTGCATCCCGCATAAATATTGCCTCAACATCTGCATCAGGAAAGATAGAACCTTTCTATCTCTCCCTCCTAATCAATGGCCATAATTTAAGTAACTGCATAATTGATTCTGGGGCTTCTGATAACGTCATGCCGGCAAAAGTTGCTCATGCTCTAGGCCTCACCCTTACCAAGACTTTTGGCAGATGTTATTCCTTGGAAACCAAGCAGGTGTCGTTGATTGGTCAAATCAAAGACGCATAGTTTGCATTTGCGGCGTTCCTAGAGAAAAGGGTAAAGATGACCGTCCTCATTGCCGACATTCCAGCAGCCTACGGAATTTTGCTGGGAAGAAGTTTTTGTAGCGAGGTTGGAGGAGAAATTCATATGGATTGGTCTAAGGCCAGAATCCCCGTCAAAGGTGTAATGCAGACTTCGGAGCCAGAATCACAAAAGAAGTACTTGGTTACTAACTCCGAAGACCCCAAAGCTCAAATTCTTTTCGAATCATCAGGGATGGGGAACTATTTATTGTTTGCTGAGTCTGACAAAATGGTTGTTCTCATCCAAGAAGAAGATCTTAACAAGGTCTGGACCTTGCAATTTGACGGCAGCTACACAACCAGTGGATGTGGCGCTGGAGCCGTGCTAATATCTCCCGAGGAAGAAATTATTCCTCTCTTTTAAGTTGCAATTTTTCAACACAAATAACACTACTGAGTATGAGTCTCTGTTACTCGACATGCAGGCCGCAAGAGAGAGGGATCAAAAATCTGAAAGTGCAAGGTGATGCAGAGCTAGTCGTGAATCAAATTAAGAGGATATATCAAGTAAAGAATGAGAGGCTCAGGCACTACCGTAATGTGGTGTGGGACAGCATCGAGGAATTTGACACTTTTTCAATAGAAGCCATTCCAAGAGCTCAAAATGACATGGCTGATTCATTGGCTGTTTCAGCATCCCTCATGCTCCCTCACCCAGGTTTGAAAATAGTCAAATACACCATTGAGATGGTTTTCCGCGCGAGTGTGCCGGATAATTCCCAGCATTGGCAAGTATTCAACGATGATAATCAACTCATTGCCTTTCTAGAAAAGGCAGAAAATTTCAAAGGATTGCATTTTGAAGGATCCACTTCTATGTGCCACGAATCAGTCACCGATCAAAAAGATGAATCCGAAGAGAACGAAGGCATATGTCAGCTCAAAGGAAATAAAATTTTGAAGGGCCTAGTTTCTTTGGAATGGTTGTTCGACAGGCATGACCATTTTGTAAAAAAGAAAAGGCGAGATGATGCTGGATCATCCCCAGAAACCGAACAGGTTAATTTAGGTTTGGTAGAGCATCCGCAATTCGTGAACATTGGAAAATGCTGCACGCCTGAGGAGAAGTGGAAGTTTTTCAAACTACTGAAAAGATACATGGACGTATTGGCATGGTCCTACACCGATCTAAAGTCTTTTAAGCCAAAGGACGTCTGACATGACATCCCATTGAAAGAAGATGTCAAAGCCTTTCGCTAGAAGCAAAGGCCTTATAACCCTAAGATCTCAGGTACTATCCAGGCTGAAATTCAGAAAATGCTGGATGCGAGAATCACTTTTCCTATCCATCACAGTACTTTGGTAGCAAATATTGTGCCAATGTGCAAGAAAAACGGTGAAATACGCATATGCGTAGATTTTCGAAACTTGAATCAGGCTTCCTTAAAAGACAACTACCCACTTCCTATAATGGATCAAGTTCTGCAAGCGGTAACTGGATCAGAAATATTTTCCATGCTTGATGGTTTTTCAGGCTACAATCAGATTGAAGTTTCGCCTAAAGATCAATTTAAAACATCATTCACTACTCCTTGGGGTACATTTGCTTACAGCAGGATGCCTTTTGGCCTAACCAATGTTGGTGCCACCTTTCAGCGGGCCATGGACCTTGCATTCAAGGGTATGATGGGGAAGGTCATCGTGGTCTATCTGGATGACTTAACTATGTTCTCTAAACAACGAAATGATCATTGTGATCATTTGGAGCAAGTATTGGCCAGGTGCTGAGAACATGGAATTTCCCTGAACCGGAAAAAGTCTGTTTTTGGAGTCATGGAAGGAAAGTTGCTAGGGCATGTGGTTAGCAAAGAAGGAACAAAGATAGATACCGAAAGAGTTAAGGCTATTCAGAGCCTTACTTTGCCTACAAGCAAGACTGACATTCATTCTTTCTTCAGAAAGGTGAACTTTCTCAGGCATTTTGTTCCTGACTTTACTGAGAAGACTCGTCATATATTGGACATGATGAAGGGGTCACCAAATTTCCGTTGGAGTGAGGAAGGGAAGAGGTCATTTGAGGAAATAAAAGCTTCCGTTGCTCACGCACCAGTCTTGGTATGTCCTGATTTCTCCAAATATTTCATCATGTATAGCTATGCATCTGAGCATACTGTATATGCCATCTTGATGCAAAATAATTCGGAGGATTTTGAATCTCCAATTGCGTTCATGAGATCTCCCCTCAAGCCTCACGAAATAAAAATGTCTCAATTAGAAAAGTATGCCTTCGTCGTTGTCAAAGCAGTCAAAAACTTCAAGTATTACATTTTAAATTCCCATACGGTGGTGCTGGTCCCTGACACGGCAGTCAAATCAATTCTAACTCAACATGAGTTAGGAAGCTTGCAAGGAAATTGGATTGCGAAGGTCCAGGAGTATGACCTGGATATAAAACCAACCAAGCTGGTAAGAGGTAGGGGCCTATGTCAGCTTATGGCTGAAAACAAAGATTCAAAAAACCCTGAGGAAAAGGATGATTGTACTAACGAAGCACGAAGCCAGCTGGAGAAAGCTCATTCTCTGCCTCTAGTCCTATTTGTCGCAACCAGCAATGAGTGGTATTCCGACATTGCTTTCTTCCTCACCTACGGCGAATGCCCAACTCACCTAACTATGAAAGAGAAGTGCACTATAAAGCTTAGAGAGGCCAAATTTGTCGTCTGGGATGACGGTTTATACAAACGCGGGATAGATGGTGTCTTCTTGCGATGTGTCGACAAGCCACAGCAGGTAAAGTTACTTGAAAGTTTTCATAATTCATCCTGTGGAGGCTATTTTTCCTCTTCTGTGACAGCACACAAAATCATCCAAGCCAGGTACTATTGGTTGACGCTCTTCCAAGATGCAGCCACCTAGGTAGCAAAATGTGAACCTTGCCAGCAGTTCGTCGGCAAGCCTAAGTTGGCTGCTTTTCCCCTCAAGCCGGTCGTTGTCAACGAACCATTCAGGAAATGGGGAATTGATTTTATTGGTGCACTCAATCTCCAATCGAGTTCCAGACACAGTTATGTCCTAACAGCAACAGATTACTTCACCAAGTGGGTGGAATCCATACCTGTCAAACATGCCACTTCCGAGGTTGTTTGTAGTTTTATCAAAGAAAATATCATTGTTAGGTTTGGTGTTCCTAACAAGATTGTTGTTGATAATGCTTCTAACTTCTCTTCATGGGAATTTATTAGTTTTTGCTATGAATATGGGATAAATTTGGCTCATGCCTCAGATTATTACCCCCAGGGAAATGGTCAAGCAGAATCCAGTTATAAAAACTTGGTGACCATCATACGAAAACTGGTGGATGAGAATTAGCGAATGTGGCACAAGTCCTTATACGACGCGTTGTGGGTAGATCGCATTACTCCCAAGAGGTCTCTCGGCATGTCACCTTTTCAAGTGTTATATGGCACTGATGCCAAGCTTCCCATTTCCACTGAAATCCTTGCTCTGCGCTTGGCACGAGCAGTTGAAGATGAAACTTTCCAAACTTCTCTTGAAAAGTGGATCATGTATCTGACAGAGCTCAAAGAAAAGAGAGTAAGAGTAGTTGACAAGATCACCGAACATCAGAACTAAGTCAAGAGACTGTTTGACAAAAAAGCTAAGCAAAGAAATTTTCAGGTGGGAGACCTCGTCCTTCTGTGGGACAAGCGAAGAGAGCCAAAAGGCATGCACGGAAAGTTTGATTCCTTATGGAGAGGGTCTTTCAAGATCAAGCAGCTCAACGGAGAGAATAGTTTCTATCTCTCATATATGGATGGAACCAAACTCCCGCTTCCCTACAGCGGGCAACATCTGAAAATCTTCAGGAAGTAGAGCTTCCTCTTTTCTTTGTACAGTTTGCTTTAGTTGTGTGTTTGTTTTTGTCATGTGTTTGCTTCTTGTTTGTTGGGTGTTCTCTTTTGTTCGCCCTCTAGCCGCCCTTGTTTTTCACTCTGTTACCCAATGGATATGCACATGAGATCTAGGATTCTCTAACCCTGAGGTTTGCTCAGGGATAGTCCCCAGAAAGAGCCAGTAGTTATCCCGTAAAATTGGCAAGGGTAATTTTACGGATAACCCTACCAAAAATTTTGTTCCGATCCCTTGTCAGAGATTTCTTGCGTTCGGAACGTTGCAAAATCCCTTCCCGGGAAATCTACTTTTTCGAACTTAGCCATTTTTGGTCTTTTTAGGTGGGCGCATATAATCACTATGCAACATCAAATGTTCATGCGCCCCCTTTTAATCCTTTGGCGCATGTTTTCTTGTGTCGATAGCTCTTTTGGTGCGCCACTTAAAAGGTTGGTGGCACATTTATTGCTACCTCGCCTATATATAGGCACGCCTATAATGTCATTATCACCAGAGCTATCACGTGATTATCTTTAAATATTGTTTTCTCTGAGCCTGTCAGCGCACCTGCCCTGTCACTTTCGATCACATAGTGGACCCGTTTGCACGTTCTTTGCTATTTATCCGGGTAAGTGGCCTTCTTTCTTTCGTGTATTTTGTTTTTGGGGTTTTTGAATGCTAGGTTGGTTCAGTTTGGATTGAAAAGAATAAAATCATGAACTTGTTCCCCACTGCTATCTTTGCATATTCCTCCCCCTCTTTCAAGATTTGTTGGTAGAGGGAGCTCTGTCCTAAAATAATAGCTTGGAAACCTTTGTTTAAAGCCATTTCTATCACCCCAAGGTACCTTGCAGAAGAAGTTTGAAAGAATGAAACCCCTCTGAGAAGAATCATGTCTTGAAATGAGCTGTATTTTTTTTCCCCTTCGGCGCATCTGTCACCCCTGTTACACAAAGAAAATTTGCGCCCTCATGGCGCGCTTCCCCCACTTGCTGAAAACGCTTCCCGTGCGCCCTCTTGGTGCATCAAACTTGAGTGCAACATCACAAATTCTTGCGCCCTTTGGCGCACCCATCATCCATGTAACAGTCTTTTCCTATGCGCAAAGTGCAAAGCTATAAACGGCGTAGGCGCCTCCCTCACCGCAATAACATCATGTCATGCAGACCCTTCATGCGTCGCGCCAGGTTCCCTTAAGCACACAAAAAGCATATGTTACACACACCTTATATGCGCCTTTGGCACACTGAAGTTCCATGCAAAATGAAAGATATATGCGCCAATGGCACATCATGTTCCCCCGTAACATAAAGAATTCGTGCGCCCTTACAAAATGCATCCACATGGCGCAGGTGCACTTGTGCTTACAACAACAAAGAATGCACCCTGCACTGTCTATGCGCCACGTGCCTTTTGGTGCTGATTTACCCCTTGCAGTAGCCCTTTCCCATGCGCCTTATCTATTTAGCTCTGTAATCTGCAATATCCATGCACCATGCGCCCTAAGGCCTCAAAATTGCTAACTCTTTCTTCTGTCAGCATTTCAATGGAAAATCAAACAGCTAACATGGCTTTCTTCAATTGGGTTTCACTTCTTATTCTTGCATATCAGTAGCTAAGTTCAGAAGAAAATATGTCAACATCAAGCAAGAGACCTACCAAATCCAAAGGCAAGGCCAAGCTCACAGAAGAAGAAATGAAGTATAAGTATCAGAGGGTCAGAATGCCCAAGTCTCAAGCAGAATGTGACCTGGACATCAGAGACTCAGAGTTGGGTCATATCGATATGGAAGAATTCTGGTCCAGAACCCAGAATGTCACAAGAAGTCCATAGATGGACAAGCTGATAGGCAGTGCCCTGCACTTTGCTGGAGGAATCCTAGTCAGTGCCGTTAACAATGAATTTATGATGGTGGTTGCTCAGTGCTATAATAAAGACACAAGATGTGTCGTAAATGAGAAGGGCGAGGTCATAATCAACCTCACTACCCGCCACTTTGAAATAATACTCAGCATTCCTCATCACCAGCACTTTGTGGCTATCAGCGAAGAAGACTATATTAAGGCATGGGAGGACAATGAAGATCAGTGCATGCAGCTGATGAATGAGGTATATTTGAAAAATAAAAAGGTGGTGACCCATCGGCCACAAATCATTCACCGCAGTGATTTTTCAGAAGAGCTCAGTGACACCATCACGTTCCTGAGCAACGTTTTTGGGCTTCCTGACGCCCACTATTTCCACAAATGGATGTTGCAGTATTTAGAAACAATGAACAAAAATGTGCCCAATCAACGCTTTGAATGGGCAAAAATTATAAGCAGCACAATCTCAGAGCAGCTACAACAATTCCCCACAACGGGGAGGTTCTACATGAATTCCTATGTTGTTTACGTTGCAGCTTCAGAAAGGGACTACTCAGCTCTGATGCGGAGTGGGGTTTGGCCCCAAGTTAAAATCTATGAAAATTATCCAGAGCTAAAGCTGGAAAATAGCATCCCTCAATTTACAAAGATCAATGATGCATTTTTCTATTTCATCATCTGCCTGTTGAGGCCAAATATGGCTCACGGTCACACGACCAAGAGCATCGTGGTAGAAATCATCCAGTATGGGGTGGCCATCATCCCCAAAGGCTACCAAACTACTAAGGAGGAAGTGGATCAAGTGTATCTTGACACATGTGGGGATGATTGGCCTTTTGCATTGATTGATAGAACCAAAGCACCTCAGACAATTAAGGAAAGGGTCAAAGAAACTCTGCGCAGAACAGAGCATTGGTGCCGAATGAACGGGCTCATCTACCTCGAAGTCGATTTCACAACCTCTCCGTTGGGTAACGCACCTCCTCCATCGAAACAGCAACCAAAAGGTAAAGGAAAAAGCAAAGAGGGTGAATCCAGCACCACTCAAGAGGAAGCTCCTGAAATTCCTTCTTCCGCTGCACCTGAACAAGTTGTAACTCTGGCTTCTCCAGAGAAAGAAGCAGAAGAAGATGTTGAAATAGGCCCATCCACTCAGGATGTCACCACTGCCACAAAATTTGAGGTCCATTCTGTCCCTTCTTCTTCTCCTCCTTCCCCTCCTCGAGTGACTAAAGCGACCATTCCTTTGGTCGTGTCCTCTCCCCCTTCTTCTATTGTTCCTCCCGCTTCTTCGTCCATCTTCTCTTCTCTCACGGACCTGTCCCCCTCCATTTCTTCCCTCATTTTTGAGCTCCCTTCCCTTCCTATGTCTTCTTCTCATGTAGTATCCCTTCCTCCCGTGAGCACTTCCTCAACCTCCCTCTCGATGCCACCTTCAAGTGTCTCCACTTTTTTCCCTTCAACTACTGCAGCTGTCCCCTTTTCTGTTTTCGGCCCTTCTCCCATAAGTCCAGCTTGGATCTCCCAACACCTAAGTCAGCAGAAAGGAAAGTTCCCATCGCTCCGATGGACTTCTCTGTGATCCCGTTAAAAGGGGTAAATAAGCAGAAGCCCATCACACGCTTCTCTCAGAGTGCTTCGGGAGAGAGGGTAATGGAGATCACATACCCCAATCCTATGAAGGATAAAAAGGATTTGTCCTCGACAGATTATACAGTGACCCAAGTCACAATGGGGACGTCTTCTAAAAGCCTTCAGGGAGAGGCCCTATCTGCAGTTGACGCCCTCTGCAAGAAGCTTCAAGAAGAAAAAGAAGAGAAAAGGCTACTGAAAGAGAAAAATAAACATCTGCTCCAAGCCTTACAGAAGATGGGCAGTGCACCTCCCATAACTGCCACCGAGACTCCTGAGCCTCTGAGCCAGGATAAAATTGATGAATATGCAAAGATTGACGAGCAGGGTATGGCCATTTCCGCTTAGAGGAGCTAGATCCTCAAAGACAGTGAAAAAGTAATCGCCAAGTTCATTGATTTGTATCTAAACATCAATAAGGTGAATAAAGAGCTCCAAGCGTTAGCGGGACCCATATCAGAAGAGCTGGACCATGCTAGGCTGCAGCATGAGACCTTTCAACAAATGTTCGACTGTTCAGTCGAAGATCTGGTCAAGTTCGGTGTTTTCAGTCATCCCAGGGCCCTCAATAAATTCCTTTCCACTCTGGACTACCGGATGGATCAACTGGAATTCGTCCTTGAAAAGATCGATAAGGTAAAGGAAGAAGCACTAGACGCGATGCACCAAATGGAACAAATCGTTCTCAACATGTCTCCAGGGTTGCTTACTCCTTCCTTCGCCTTAAGGAAAGTTGATGAAACCATCCAGATCTTCAAGGAGATTGTTTCACAAGGGCTAGGGCCAGAGGTCACTTTTGACACAGAGTCCATCAATAAGCTGCTGACCTGTCGGGACTTCATCAGATTCTTAATAGAAGTAGAGAAAGAATATTCCAAACTCCCAGAGAAGCTCATAGATGAGCGGGAGACTTGAGAGGTGATCAGCGAGTGACACAAGGATCCTTCCTAGGATCAGCTAGAGCCCATGATCAGCAAGTTCATGGAATACCGTGCCCAATTCCACATCTCGTCACCCGAGCAGCAACAACAGGATATCCCCTTTCAGCCGCGGGATGACGATGATGAATAAATTCTCTCTTCTTCTCTCTCTCTCCTCCGACTTTCTTTTTGTAAAATGTCTAAAGTATGTTGACACAAATGACGACATCATCCATGTTGTACCATGGGATGATGTCATCCATCAAGTTGTCAAAAGTCAACATGACTTTGAGATATTTTTTTAGATATTTTGTGTAAATAAGTGGTTGGTTCCTTTTTACCTTCCTTCTTCTCTTTCTTCTATAAATACTAAAATACTTGTTGTATTTGAGGTAGTGGATATCTTTTAGATGAAAAATAGAAGTGAGGAGAAAAGACTTTGAGCTTTTTGTAACAGAAAGGAATATTAATACAAATATTTAGACTTTTGTGTTGAATACGTGTGTTGATTGCATTTGATCTTTCTTACGTCAGATCTGTGTGGTTATTCTGTTGAATCTACTTCTATTTTATTGTCATTTATTCATCAGTATTGCTTTGTTCGTTTATGCAAGTAGGTTTGGCTCTGTTTACTACCAATCCCAAAACATAACCCCTCTAACCTTTCTTCCTTGGAATTCATTTCTTTTCTTCCTTCAGACTTGATCTTTCTTCATCCTCTCTTTCATTCCTTTCTTTCCGCAGTCGGAAACACCCTACTGGGATGAGATCCCAAACCCCCGAAGGTAGAATATTGTGAGACTTGTGCAGATTCCTGCTGTTAGAATAGCAATAAACCAGTTTTGGTTTGCTAACTCAAAGAGGGGCTATGCCCTACACACTGTTGGCTCGTTTATCCATAGATCTGCCCAACTGACAGATTTTCAAACCAACAGACAACCGGTGAATGTTGAATATGAAAGGATACAGACAAGCTAATTTGGTAATCTTATATCCTCAATACGCAATTATGGAATCTGTGAATCTAAGGCAAAGAAGTCCCTCCTAACCTGAATTGGTGTAATGGATTATTCGGATATAATATTTGTTTGGAGGATCCAATCAATGTCGAGCTCTGCCAAGATCCTGTTTCTTGGTTGTTGGATATGTGGGAAGTGACCTATGGTAGCTTCGTATATATCTCCAGACAAGGTCATGAAAATGGTGGTAGGAGGCTTAGTGGATTTGTAGTGAACTATGGGTGATTTTCTGGTCTAGCCTAGAAAATATTAGATTGATTAGCTTCTATATTTTATACAGAGAAATACATGATGATATTTGGCGGGAGTGGTGAGGATCTAAATACCAGTGTTTGTAAACCAGTGTCAATGCTTAACTGATTTACAGGCCCGTTGGGTTATGAGACTCGGGGATCACAACTGTGATTTCGTGGTTGTTGTGGACCTGTTATGGTCATGTGAAGAATCAATCCCTTCTTCTGACTATCCAATAATCATACACCTTTTCAGCCTCTTTGTTTAGAACTAGAAGTTGTATAATTTTTCTCAAAATACCTTACAAGTGTTCTGTCAACTTGAATGCGTAAGCTAGTATCTATGTCAACGAGGAGATCTCCTGCATCAGGTTATGGAACTAAAGGATTGCAACCAAATGCTTGTTCTCTTTTGAATCCTTGTACAGTCATTTGGGTATTTTATCAAGGAAATCTATAGTTAGGATGGTTTGACCAAAATGTGTATGCCTTTTCGTCTTCGATATTTAAACTTCTCAGTTGTTCACTAATTGGTTGTAGGTTTGTTGTTGCTCGAAAGACCTGTATCCTAAGGTCTTGATCTATATCAGCTAATGTTGTGGGTAGATTTTGTTGAGGTACTATTGGTTCAAATATATATTCTCTAAGCTCTCTAGGTCCTATGATTGTCATACAAAATGATTCAACTTTTAAAAATAATAAACTGATTATGAAAGATGTATTTACACTATGCAAGAATTCTTCTATTTTTTGTATTTTTGATGACATATTTTAATGAATTTAAAGAGCAGCTACTCTAATATATTTAGAAAATGGACAACTAATCTAGTAACAGAATTAAAACAAAGTAGCCTGGTGTGGCTATTTGCCTGTGCAGTTGTGATTCTATCCTAAATATATAAGCGACTAATTACTTTAAATTTGAAAGAATCTTGATCCTACCTTAGAAGTGAGGAATGAATCATAGTTTCTCAGAAACTATCAATCCCCACACCTTCCCTGGTGATATCAAGAGTGAGATTTTGACTGAAATAAAATAATTCACTATTCTATTTGATACATTGTAACTAGAACTTTTGATAGCTCAAACTTGGCGTTTATAGAACATTGGTAAATCCAGTTGTGTGTGATTTCATCCCCTCAGTTTGATCTCCTCATTCCTTTGTGTTCTCATGAATCCATAAAATCATGTATATGATAGTATCAACAGAAGATGGTATTCGAACAATGGTTTCTTTGGATATAGACCCAATACAATGCGAGTACGAGAGGGATAACGCAAGTGAACAGAGCCTGACTATGCAATTCCTAGTAGGATTTATTGTGGGAATATAACGCAAATGTACCGAGAGTTTTAGAATCTATCCTTGTGACAAAACAAAACCTGCAACTTTAATGGATTATAATCTAGAAATCAAACTATTCTATGCTAAGCTGACTTGCATGGCACAACAATGAAGCAAGACTGAAACAAGAAGATCGAATGACCTCTAAAAGACCAACAATGGAGGCAAAACATGAAATTGATAGAATTCTAAACAAGAAATTCAAAGACTGAATAAGAGAATTGAGAAGGTGAGGGGCCATTTGTTTGAAAACAAGCTGTCTATTTATAGCAAATGCATTTACCAGAGGGTAACTCCCAATTGAACTCTTTTACTATAAACAAAAGTAAAACATTATTCACAGGGCAGCCAAAACATAAATGCAAAGCAAAGTAGCTGAAGAAAGCAGGTGAAATTGAAGATTTACGTTTGACGCGACCGTTGGAAGAATCTGGAATATGCGTATAGGACCACCGCCCTATCCTGGGTGGCAGTCATGGGACCACTGCCTAGGCAGGGTGGTGGTCTCGGTCACTGAAGACCAAAATGCAAGGAAAATGGGGGGTAGAGGGAAAAAACAAAGCATGCGGAGGCCAAGCAGGGCATACGTGCTATAAACGTATGCCTGGTGAGCTTTTCTGGATTCCGAACACCTTGCAAGGAGACCTGTATCATCATTGGGGTATGTGTAACATTGTTCCGTCGGTGTAGTACCCTACAATTTCAGGTTCGTACATATTGCCCCCTCGGAGAAGTGTCTTACCCATAAAGAGGCGTAAAACGGTGGATCCAAGTATGGCGGTCCCGAAATGGGGAGTTAGGAGTTAAACCTGACATGCCCATGTGTTGGAAAGTCGCCATCTAAGATCTCGTTATCTGCAAAGTATATAAGAAAAAAACTCAAGTGCAGCTAGATAAAATAATTTGAGAAATAAGGCTAAATTGATATGAAAAGAGGACTTACCATCTATGCGGGGTTTAGAACTTACCTCCGTCAACACTCCAACCCTGCAAAAGACATTCAAAATCAACTTAAAAGGTTATATATATATATATATATATATATATATATATATATATATATATATATATATATATATATATATATATATATATATATATAAAGCTCATTTCACTATTCATTTACGCAGATTGATTTGATAGTTTTTGAACTCTGGGACCCACGGTGATGGTTTTCAATGAGAGTATAGTCAAAACATTCATGGTGAGATAGCGATCATGCCTCCAAGATCTAAACATCGACCCGCAAAGTCTCAAGTTAGTTCTTCTCAATTTATTGTTTTTAAAACCTAAAAGTAGAAATGATAAAATCTTTGTCTTGGGGGGGTATTTTTGAAAATACTAGTTTTAAATGAGCCTCTAGGGGGAGGTGCTCATAGGGTAGGTCTCATTTTTAGTTAAAATGGTGAATTTTTCCTGTTTTTAGGCATTTTTAGCATATTTGAGTCATTTGCATTTTCAGGACAGGACTGTCGCCTTGTGCAGGGTGGTGGTTACGGGACCGCCACCTCAAAAGGCGGTGGTCACAGAACTGCCACTCTGCATAGGGTGGTGGTTTGCGAAAAAAAAGCCAAAATAATGCTTTACTTAAGTTATTTTTATATTTTTAGCATTTTTAGATGTTATTGATAGTTTTTCCAATTGGATTTTGGTGCTAACTTAATCCTTTTTTTGTGTTTTTAGGTGTATGCAGAAGAAGGAGGAATATATTAGATGGAGCTAAGAGAGGGAGTGTGATTGGCTCCCAACAGTGTTAGAGGCACTCACTCAGGAAGAGTGAGATAGACTTCAGAGGGCTGGCATTTGGAGGATTGCGTAGGTCCCTCATGTTGTGCCTACTAGTCACATACTATGTGACTTATTTTCATACTGGGATGCGGATTCGAACACCTTCCGACTGCCAGGAGTTAGGGGTGAGTGGACCATCACCCTGAAGGATGTTTACCGGATACTGGGGGTTCCGATCCTTGGGCAGCGGCTATCTCTTAAGTAAGTAGTATCGAGATCTCAAGTGGTTCAGTGGGCCACCTATATGGGGGATGCATTTGTTTCGATGGGGTTGAAGAAGGGAGTGAGGATCCACTCCATTATTGAGTCAGACATTCTTGTGCTCTACAAGGCCATCATGGGCATCCTTGCTTTGAGACTAATTAGGGACAAGGGAAGGGACACCCTCTTATATTGTTGGGCCCCCCATTATTACAAAGATTGAGGGCCATGGATATGTCTATGCTTAGGGAGTAGACATCCTCAGGACCACCTACCATGATTTGTACAGGGTGGTCTGACTACAGGGACAATCACTGAGCCACCCGACTCTTGTCATGAGTTGGGTATATGAGCATATCACTCCGTATGGGAGAGGTGTAGAGGCAGAGGATCCCAGGGCCATTAGGGAAGCAAGGTGGATAGGGATGATTGTTCTTAGAGCACCCCCACCAGCCAGTGGCCTCTTTGACCAATGTAGATGTGGAGGCCACCCCTTATTAGGCCATGACATGGCTATGGGGAGAGGATATTGTTACATTGATTGCTTGTCAGACTACCAGTCAGCTGGCAGACAAGGTGGGGAAGTTGGAGATCCACCCCTTTGATAGAGTACCATAGTAGTTTGGCCTCCCCTATATTGACATGTTTTCTCCAGTGGGGCCAATGTATAGATTTATCCGTGAGGCTCGGGGAGGTCCTAGAGGCCAGGGTTGGACCACTATTACACCTGGTGTTCCTATCGTGGCCAGGAGGGTGGTACGTGCTCGAGGGAGAGCCAATGCTCCTTAGGCACCTTTACTTCGGATTGTCACCGGTCCCCGCCCATAGCAGCGATGAGCCCATTGACGTGGACTCTGAGTCTGATGAGTTCACTAGGGGAGAGACAGAGGAGGAGACATAGGAGATGGAGATCGGTGGGATAGGTGGGGAGGATGATAGTGATCCCGAGTGGCATGATACTCAGGAGATCCTACGGGCCGAGAGGGTAGAGTGGAGCACAGAGAGTGTGACTCTGGTCTTAGAGGATTTGCTCTCTCGGGGCTTAGAGGAGATGGAGATTCTGGGCCGTCACATTGCCCCAGACGTGGGAGAGGGACACCAATCAGTGGCGGCATCATTAGCAGGCACGGATCCTAGAGATCCTTCCTGGAGGCCTGGTGATCTAAGTGAGTTGCCACTCTTCTCTTGACATTTGTTTTAGTTAGAATTGTCTTAGTCGTTATTTCTTTTTGTTTTTTTTACTCTTGGTTTTATCTTTTATCGTTTTCTAACTTGTTTTTCTCCTTTACTTGCAGTGACTGCTAATGAGTGGCAAGACTTGATTCACTAAGTATGTACAGATACCCTATTGCTCCCCTCAGAGAAGACTCATGCTGAGCTATCTGTAGATGTGGGGGAGCCTTCAGCAGCTGGTAGGCATACTGATGTTTTCACTTTTGTCTGGCATGCAGTGAAGATCATGACTTCTCTCTGCACTGTGGTAGCTGGATATAGGACGACCGAGTGCTTGATGAGGAGGAGTCATTCTCATAGCGAGACAGTAGCTACTGGCCATGACCGCGAGCCCTCAGTGCATTCATAGTGCCAGCATAGCCAGAGTCCTAGATGTGGTCGTGCGCCTTCTGAGGGATCCCATAGGGATTGAGAGGCCACTCTTGTAGTATTTTGTCAGATATTTATATGAGTGTTTTTGTACTTTTCGAGCTCATTGAACATTTTGACCATGCCTAGTTTATGATGGCGTTGTATACGAAACCTGATATATATATATATATTATATTTGGATCTAGACTCTTGGTACCTATAATTTTGTGACTTGTTTCTACTAGATGTTTTTAGAGTATTTATTTTCATGTTTTCCAGTATGTATGTAATGGATGACAAATGATAACAAATGTTGAGTAGAATGTTTCTCTTTGTTATGCTTTTGTAATGTTGATATGCGATGATATAAACATATGGTAGCTTTGAACTTTCAACCTCTTTGGGCAATGTCTGTAATTTCTTCTTATGTTGGCAAAACGTGATGAATGTAAAGTGATAAAGAGATGAACTTGCCCCAACCCCAATTCCACACAACTAGTAAGATGCAAGGGCTCAACACCAAGAGTTAGGAAGGGCAAAAGTTGTATGAGTTTGACTGAATGGGATGATGAGAGACAGACAAACCAGTAACAGAAACCAAACATATACCTACACACCTACCCTACTCAAAGCTACTACCAAGCTTAGAATGCCATTTACTTTCCAGTTTATCTAGACTTAGATTTATAAATGGCAGCCTGGTTGACAAAATCTGTTTTTGAGGATTTGATCTCTTTTGGAGTTTGGACATTTGTTTTCTCTTAATAGTATTTGATTTTTCCTTCTAGCATACCAAGATTTGTTAATTTGTGTGAATGGACCCCCCACATCCTGCATCATGCCACTAGTAAGAAGCACGGGTTTGTCCCCAAAGGAAAGATATAGGCGAGTAAGGGAACTCCTTTCCTTTCCCAACCTCACACTGCCAGTAAGAGATGTGGGCTTATCACCGAAGGTTGATGGGGCAAAGATAGTGTGTAAAATAAAATATTATGTTTGCTTGGTGCTTTTGATTCCATTTGATTTTGACATTTATGATCTATGACTTTGGGATATCCTTTCTTTCAAAGAGATTTTAAAGAGGGATAGATGTGACACCAAGAAGCTTCTAGAACAGACCATAGGTAAGGACAACTTCAATTAGTAGAAAGAAAGAGCAAAATCAAGTATGCATGCCTTGGTATGGTTTTTGTCAATACTTGTCTGTCAAACTTGATGAGAAGATTTGAAAATAGTTGATGATGTTTAAAGAGATGTGTTTTGAATGCCTTTTGCCAATATTTTCATAAATTTGTAATAAATTACTTAAGAGTAAGTTCCTAGACTACAAATTTTTATGAAATGAGTGGACAGAATGAAACAGCTAAATGACTAATGCAATGCAAGTAGTTATAATGTACAAGTGGTGATTCTGATTTCTTATGCGTAAAAAACACTTAAGATGCAAGGAATCGACAGTTTCATTGAATTCCTCACCTTCTATTGTGCAAAAAATATACACACCATTTCCATAGTCCTTCATGACTCGGTATGGGCCCAACCACTTGGGCCAGAACTTCCTTCCTTCCCCGATTTTCTTATCGATCCAGTTGTCTATCCTTAGAACTAGATCTCCCTCATATATTTCTTGCTCATAGACTTTTTTGTTATACTGTCGGCACATCCGGTCAACATAGGCTCTGTGTCATTGTTCGGTATTTATCCTGGCCTCTTCAAGGCTTTCTAGTTGACAGAGGCGTGCCTCCTGTTAGGAAATAAGAGATAAATATGTGGAATAATCTCTTACAGAATCACAACAGTAGAAACTAATATGCAGAAAATATTACAAATCTCAAATAAAAGTGCAAAATAAATAACACAACACAGAGAGACAAGATTTAACATGGTTCACCCAATTTGGGCTACGTCCACCAAGAATCACTTGCTCAAATTTTATTACAAGCCTTCCACTCTCTCAATACAATACCCAGATCCGTTTGGAGCTATGCTCAACAAACTCTACAGAATTCACACCCGAATTCAAAACACATCTGTAATACATTTGCTTGTCTCTATCATATGCATAAGACCATATAAATAGACAATTGCTTAAGCAGTTTTACAAAACCATGGGTATCAAAACAATGGGCAAAAACAAAACCGTCCCATAAACCTATGGGTAGCCGAAGAGGCGGTTTTACAAAACAATGGGTACCGAAAAAAACCATGGGCCCAAAAACAGCCCATAACGGTTACCCATTACCCATGGGTTAATAAACCACCCATGAAAATTTGCTTCGGGGGCTTTGCCCCCGAACCCCCCTGACCTGCTCACCGGCGAGCGGGACCACCGTAAAAATACCCGAGTGTAACACATAGAAGGTGTACCACACTCTAACATGAAAATAGGCTCCACAAACATAACAATCTCCCACTTGGAGACTTGATTTCCACTGAGCAAGCTTCTCAACCCTTCAGTGTCATCCGCGAAGGCCAACCAAAGCTGAAACATAGCTTTAGTTTATCCCTTGTGACCACCTTGGTCATCATGTCTGCAGGATTCTGACTGGTATGAATCTTCTCCAACTTCAACTTATCTTCCTCCAAAGTTGTCCTGATGAAGTGATATCTCAACTATATATGCTTCGTCCTGGAGTGGAAAGCAGAGTTCTTAGCTAGGTGTATAGCACTCTGACTATCACTATGCAGCTTACATTCCTCCTGCTTATGCCCCAACTCCTCAAGCAATTGTTGTAACCAAATCATCTCTTTGCTTGCCTCTGTGGCAGCAACATACTCAGCCTCCGTGGTTGACAAAGCCACCAGCTTCTGTAGTCGTGAAATCCAGCTCACTGCTGTCCCACCTACAGTGTAAATATAACCTGTCGTGCTCCTCCTGCTGTCTACATCTCCAGCCATGTCTGAATCTACATAACCACGTAAAGTGGTGTCTGATCCACTGTAGCACAAAACTGTCCCCATGGTCCCTCTCAAATACCGAAGGATCCACTTTACTACTTGCCAATGCTCTTTACCTGGATCACTCATAAATCTACTCACAACTCTCACTGCATGGGCAATATCAGGCCTAGTGCACACCATAGCATACATCAAACTGCCAACTGCTGATGAGTAAGGTACCTTGGACATCTGGTTTCTTTCCTGCTCTGTCTTGGGACATTGCTCCTTTGATAACTTAAAATGGCCTGCCAAAGGAGTCCCAACCGGTTTAGCATCCTGCATGTTAAACCTATCCAATACCTTCTTAATGTACTCTTCCTGAGATAAAGTCAGCTTCCGTTCCTTCCTATCCCGAGTTATCCTCATACCAAGGATTTGTCTGGCTGCCCCCAAATCCTTCATATCAAAGGATTCACTTAGCTGTTTCTTGAGTACTTTTATTTCCTGCATGTTTTTACCTGCAACCAACATGTCATCAACATACAAACACAGGATAATATAACTTCCATCCTCAAATTTCTTTGTATACACGCAATGGTTAGAATGACATCTTATATAACCTTGCTCCATCATGAAGCTATCAAACTTCTTATACCATTGACGTGGAGCTTGTTTCAGGCCATACAAGCTCTTCTTCAGTTTGCACACCATCTCCTCTTTACCTTTGACCTTCATAGCCCTCTGGTTGCTGCATATATAGTTCCTCCTCCAAATCACCATGGAGAAATGCAGTCTTTACATCTAACTGTTCTAAGTGCAAGTCTTCTGCTGCCACTATTCCAAGAACAGTTCTAATAGAAGTCATTTTTACTACAGGAGAAAATATCTCATCAAAATCTATACCTTGTTTCTGTGCAAACCCCTTGACCACCAACCGGGACTTATATCTTTTCTTTCCTCCTTCTTCATCTTTAACTCTGTACACCCACTTGTTTTGCAATGCTCTTTTGCCTTCCGGTAGCTTCACCAAATCCCAAGTCTGGTTCTCCATGAGAGACTTATGCTCCTCATCCATGGCTTGCTCCCACTTCTTACTGGCATCTACCTGCATTGCTTCATCAAAGCTCTCTGGCTCTCCACTATCAGTGAGTAATAAATAATAAAGAGAAGGAGAAAAATGTTCAGGTTCTTTTCTTACCCTAGAAGACCTCCTCACTGTAGGAGTTTGGGGTTCCTATTGAGTAGGTTCCTGAACTGATTCATGGGTCACTTTCCCATCCGGAAGATCCTCTACCACTGCATATTCTTTCTTGGATTCTTCCATGTTTTCCTGTAACTATTTCTTATACATGACTTTCTCATTAAAGACCACATCCCTAGACCGAATGATTTTCTTGTCCTTAATACTCCAACATTTAAATCCAAAGTCATCACCACCATAACCAATAAAAGTGCATTTTTCTGATTTAGCCTCTAGCTTGGTCCTATCATCCTTGTCAATATGAACAAACACCTCACATCCAAAGACTCTAAGAAATGAGTAATCAACTTTCTTACCGTACCAAGCCTCCTCAGGTATGCCTCCATCCAAGGCACTTGAGGGTCCTCTGTTTATCAAGTACACAGCTGTGCTCACCACTTCTGCCCAAAAAGAAAGAGGCAGTCCTGCATGTAACCTCATGCTCCTAGCATGTTCCATTATTGTTTTGTTCATCCTTTCTGATACCCCATTCTGCTGCGGAGTTCCTGGAACCATTCTTTTTCCTGCGGATTCCATTCTTAGAACAGTAATCATTAAATTCATTACTGCAATACTCCCCTCCATTATCTGACCTGAGACATTTTAGCTTAAGACCTATTTCATTCTCTACCAAGGCTTTCCATTTAACAAAAGTGTCAAATACATCAGATTTGTTTCTAATACAATAAACCCAAACTTTCCTTGTTGCATCATCAATAAAAGTAACATAATAACTTGAACCCCCAAGAGATGATACCTGAGCTGGCCCCCACACATCAGAATGTACCAGCTCTAACTTACTCTCTTTCTTTGTAGGTCCAACCTTGAGAAACCTTACTCGCTTCTGTTTCCCATATATGCAGTTCTCACAGAAATCCAAACCTGTTTCTGTATATCCAGGAAAATTCTTCTTTATGATGTCCATGCCCTTATGGCTCATATGACCGAGCCTATAGTGCCATAATGTTGTATCTACATCTGAAGCCACAAGATTACAATCATTAGTACTATCAGTGGTTAAATACAAGGTTCCAACCTTCTTACCTCTTGCCACCACAAGAGCACCCTTAGTAACCTTCCAAGAGTTAGCTGTAAATATCACAGTACAACCATCACTTCCCAATTGCCCTGTCGATATCAAATTTCTCCTTAATGTAGGCACATGTCTGACATCCTTCAATAGCCATGTATTCCCATTCTGCATCTTAACCTGAATAGAACCTTTTCCAACTATACTGCAAGGCTCATCATCACCAAGAAAAACATGCCCAAAATCCCCTTGAACATAATCAACAAAATAATGCCTATGTGGAGTAGCATGAAAAGAAGCCCCTGAATCTAAAACCCAAGATTCAGTAATATTATGCAAAGAAAGAATCAAAGCATCCTGACATACATTACCCGATGCCACATTTTCCTCCTTGTTTTCTTCATGTTGTTTCTTCTTGTCCCGAAGCTCCCAACAATCCTTCTTTGCATGCCCAGACTTTCCACAATTCCAACATACAATCTTGCTCTTGGATTTTGACCTTGCCCGATCTTTCGATTTTCCACGGTTTCCTCTATTCTTCTGTCTCCCTCTAGTTTCCACTGTCAAAGCATTCCCTGAAGTAGAAGATTCCCCAGAGATTTTTCTTCGCATTTCCTCGCTTAGAATCACCCCTACAACATCCTCAAACTTCAACTTCGAGTTAGCTGGAACCGAGTTGCTTACCGCCATTACCAGGCTATTCCAACTTTCAGGTAAAGAGCACATAATTAATAAAGCCCTAACTTCTTCATCAAATTCTATTGTAACCGAAGCTAGCATATTCACAACTGTATTGAAATCATTTAAATGATCTGCTACTGAACTATTCTTAGACATCTTCATATTAAACAACTTTTTCATTAAAAATATCTTGTTAGAGGCAGAGGGTTTTTCATATAACTTCCCTAATGCATCCATTAGATCTTTTGTAGTCTTTTCCTTTGAAACATTAAATAATACCGAAGATGCAAGACACAACCGGATCATTCCAAGTGCCTTCCGATCCAACAAATCCCATTCCACATCTGTCATACTCGAGGGTTTGTTCACCTTCTCAGACAACGGAGTATAAATATCCTTCTGATAAAGGTAATCTTCCATCTGCATCTTCCAAAGACTGAAATTCTGCCCGTTGAATTTATCAACCCTAGATCTTCCATCATCTGCCATAGCTCCCACTCAAGATAAAACTTTCCCTGCGATTCAACACTTCAACAAACCAAACCAGGCTCTGATACCAATTGTTAGGAAATAAGAGATAAAATATGCGGAATAATCCCTTACAGAATCGCAACAGTAGAAACTAATATGCAGAAAATATTACAGATCTCAAATAAAAGTGCAAAATAAATAACACAACACAGAGAGACAAGATTTAACGTGGTTCACCCAATTTGGGCTACATCCACCAAGAATCACTTGCTCATATTTTATTACAAGCCTCCACTCTCTCAATACAATACCCAGATCCATTTGGAGCTATGCTCAACAAACTCTACAGAATTCACACCCGAATTCAAAACACATCTGCAATACATTTTCTTGTCCATGTATCATATGCATAAGACCATATAAATAGACAATTGCTTAAGTAGTTTTACAAAACCATGGGTATCAAAACAATGGGCAAAAACAAAACCGTCCCATAAACCTATGGGTAGCCGAAGAGGCGGTTTTACAAAACAATGGGTACCGAAAAAACCATGGGCCCAAAAACATTTGCCCATAACGGTTACCCATTACCCATGGGTTAATAAACCACCCATGAAAATTTGCTTCGGGGGCTTCACCCCCGAACCCCCCTGACCCGCTGACTGGCGAGCGGGATTGTCGTAAAAATACTTGAGTGTAACACATAGAAGGTCTACCAAACTTTAACATGAAAACAGGCTCCACAAACATAATAATCTGGTCAGCATGTATGAAGAGATGTGATGTGAATATTGTTTGGCAATATTTTCAGAAAGCCTAGCCTCATTAAGGCTTTCTAGTTGAAGAGTACGCGTGCTTCTCTATAGGTGTCTTCATCCAAATGAGTGGACCTTGTAATGAGATGCAAGTAAGTGACTAATGCAATGTAGGTAGATATAATATACGAATGGTGACACTGGCGTCTCATGCATAAAATTGTTTAAGATGCAAGGAATTGAATGTTTCATTGAACCTCTTGCCTTCTAATGTACACAAGAGATACTACACTGTTTCTGTAGCCTTTCATGACTTGGTATGGGCCCAACCACTTGGGCCAGAATTTCCTTCTTTCACTGGTTTTTCTTATCAATCCGGTTGTCTAGTCTTAAAACTAGATCTCCCTCATTTATTTCTCACTCATAGAATTTTTTTTTATATTTCTGGCACATCCGGTCAGCATAGGCTCTATGTCGTTGTTTGGAATTTAGCCTGGCCTCATCAAGCTTTCTAGCTGAGAGAGGCATGCCTCTCTATAGGCATCTTCTCCCAGAATCCCCTGTAATGAGATGCAGAGGCTAGGTATTTCGACCTCAAGCGGGAGAACCACTTCTACCCCCAAATACTAATGAGAAGGGGGTTGCTCCTGTTGGTGTTCTTATTGAGGTTCAGTGGGCCCACAAGGCCATGGATAATTTTAAATGCCAATCTCGTTTGTTCTCCTTTACTATTTTGAGGAGAATAGCATTTAATGTTTTGTTCATTGCTTCGGCTTGTCCATTGGCTTGAGGATAGTAAAGAGAGGCCATATGATTGTTTATTTAGAATTTGTCTGCATAGCTCATGAACCTCATCATTCTTAAAGGATGTACCATTGTCTGAGATAATGACTTGTGGGATACCGTACCTACAAATGATTTGGTTCTGAATGAACTTGGCGATTACCAAACCTGGTACAGTGGTGAGAGGCATGACCTCTACCCATTTGGTAAAATATTCCATGTGGCCGTAATTATAAAGTTATGGCCATCTATCGATGAGGGAGGGAATTTCACTATCAAATCTAGACCCCACGTGGAGAAAGCCCATGGGGTTGCTACTGCTATGCAGGGATTGTGCTGACATGTGAATCTCGTGAGATAACTCTTAGAATTTTTGGCACTTACGTACACACTCTACTGCGTCATGTTTAAGAGTGGGCCAAAAATAGCCCATCTGATGTATTTTGCTGAGTAGTGGCGTGACCACCAAAGTGACCTCCACATATCCCACTATGGGATTCATAAAGAATCTTCTTGGATTCTTATATGTCGACGCATCTTAAAAGCATCCCATAAAAGGCTTTACGATATAGTACTTGCTCTAAAATAACATATTTAGCAGCAATAATGCATAACTGCGTTCTTTGTTGTGATGTGGCACTTTCTGGGTATGTATGGTCCATAATAAAATTGATGATGCCGGTGTACTAGGGACAAGTAGAGATGGGGGGCCTAGTTTCTATAAAGTATATGCAGTCATCGGGAAAATCCAGATTTACTAGATCACCTCCATCTAATGGATTTTCAGCTAACTAGTCTGCAATGATTCGACCCTTAACAAATTTCTAGTTTACAAATGTTAATTCAAATTCACCCATTAAGGTTATGAAATGTCCAACCTTTTTGGATAAATACCCTTGTGTGAGGAATGTTCATAAATGATATGTCTTTATAATGACCCTTGTTTCTTCATTTAACATGTAATGTCTCAAATGTTTTGTCTGCAAAGACTATAGCAAGACATTCTTTTTCCGCCTGTGTATAACATGTTTCATAATCAAGCAACATTTGGCTAATGAAATAGACTGCACATTCTCGTTTATCTTTGTCTTCTTGAGTCAACATGTAGGCTAGCGAGACATCAGTAGCCCGTGAGTATAGGATCAAAGGATGATCTGGTCTGGGAGGCATTAACATTGGCAGAGACAATAAGAAGCGTTTAACTGCTTCGAAGGCCTCGTTGCATTCTTCTGTCCAATCAATGTTATAATTTTTCTTTAATAGATTGTTGATTGAATGAATAACAAAAACTTAAATATGGGATGAACCTTCAGATTGCACCAAGTTTCCCAAGAAATGATCTAATACCGGACTCGTCTGATGGTGGAATCATTTCAAGAACATCCCAGATTTTGGCTGGATCAACATCAATCCCTCGTGAGGATATAATGTAATCCAAAATCTTGTCCTCTTGTCACACCAAATACATATTTCTCTGGGTTCAGTGTGACGCCATATTCAATCAATTATGAGAGGATGATACAGAGTACTTCTGGGTGATCACTGTGCTTCTTGGCCTTGGCCAAAAAGTCAGCCACATAGGATTCCACAATTGTATGAACAAGGTCGTGGAATATGTATGTCATTGTCTACTGGTACGTAGCGCCGACATTCTTAAGACTGAACGATATGACATCATAATAATAAGTTCCCCAAGGATTTATAAACGTGGTTTTGGCTTGATCCTGTTTAGATATTTCAATCTAATTATACCCTGAGAACCCATCCATGAGGGACAATATTTCAAATCCAATGGTTGCATCAACAATGAAGTCAATGGATGGTAACGTGAAGTCATCCTTGGGACAAGCTTTTTTAATATCCTGAAAGTCTATACAAATGCGTATCTTCCCATTATTTTTGAGAACAGGGACGATATTAAATACCCATTGTGAATATTCAATGGGTATGATGAATCCTACTTAGAGAAGTTTCATTACTTTTTCTTTTTCCATGAGAGCCACTTTTGGCTTCATTGGTCTTGATTTTTAGTTTAATTGGTTTTGCATCTGGTTTAGTGAAAAGATTATGTATCACGATATGTGGTGCAATTCATGTCATTTCTTTATAGTTAATTGCGAAATCCTTTTGATGCTATTTGAGGATTTGGGTGTGTATTTCTATCTCCTCTGGAGTTAACGAGGATCCCAACTTCAAAATTTTTGGTTCTTCCTCTATTCTGATGATTATGTCAATTGTTTCTTCCATTAAAGAAGTGTTTCCTTCTTTAAATTCAAGCGGGGCCGGTGGCAGTTGCAAACTTTCTCCATTCTCTACCTCATAGATATCAAGATCCTTTTGTGGGGAAGACTCTACCATGGGATTTCCAAAATAGGAAGAGGAATGTGGTATTAGGGAAAGATCAACTATACGGTGAGCAAGGTGTAGCTCTGTATAGGCGTTTAGATATTCGAGAGTGAATCTATCATCATCAAAGTGATCCATGATAGAGAAATCCTCCTCATCTTCTCCATGATTCAGGAGTGATTTTGTTGATATTTTACGCACTAATGGTTCGGTACGAAGTGATACTGTGAAATTTGTATCTTCCAACTCACTGTTTGGAGTGAAACGGGAAGCTGAGGTTGCTATCGAGTCTACGAGAAGGTTTTTCTCTTGTGGGATTGCTTCAATTGATATGAAGTTAAATCCCTTGCTTAGATCTAACACCGCTATTTTATATAGTTGTAAATGTTCAGCCCTAGTTTCATATACCTCAGAGACTTGGTTTGCAACTAGTTGCGAGTCTCCTAGCACTCTAATGTCATTGACACCCATTCTTTTGGCTAGGATGAGGCCAAGGAGGAGAGCTTCGTACTCAACCCTGTTGTTTATACATTCAAAGTTTACTTTAAAGGAGAAAGGTAGGATCTTTCCCTTGGGTGAAGTAAAGATTACTCCCACCCCAGCTCCAAAGTGACATCTAGCTCCATCGAAGTGGAGCGTCCAATACTTGCTTGGAAAAATGGATGTTGGGATATCTTTAGTATCTATTTCCATTGCTTCAGTTATTTCTACCATAAAAATTTCGTCTGATGGAAGAGAAGAAATTCCTAGGGTGTGTCCCATACCCATAAAATCAAATGGTAGGAGAATAGGTAATTCCTTCTCTAACAACTTGACAAATTTTGCGGTAGTCCCTAGTGACACTGTTTTTATAATATTGGTCTCATTTTTGAGTGCTAGAATTTCCTCGGCTGGATTTGTAATTTCTAATTATGTGGTGGGTATCAACTCTTCTTTTGGTTTCAAATTAATTGGTTTAATGAGTTGATTTGTTGGGAGTTCAAACTTGGAGTGAACGCTCAGTCTTTTCTTCAAATCAGCTAGGTGTATGTCGAAGGGTTTTGGGTCACCTTGTGCAACGAATATTTTCCCTAAGTGTAGAAATCTTATTTCTTGGAATAGTGTGGAAGGGATTGCCTTCACGCGGTGTATCCATGGCTGACCGAGGATCATATTATAGTTGGTTTCCTGATCTATAATATAAAATTTGGTGAGGACCGTATTAGGTCCTAAAGTGACTGGTAAAACTATGGTTCCAATTGAAGTAGCCTTGAGGCTATCATATCCTCTTAACGTATTTTGTGTTGTGGAACAGTTTGTCTCTCCATATCCTAACTTTTGAAGAAAAGTGAAGGGGACTATGTTAACTGCTTCCCCATCATCAACCATTGCACGTTTAACATAATTATTGTAAATCCATACTTGCAAATGTAAAGTTGGGTTGCCTCTTTGTGTAATCTCAGCATCTGTTGGCATTTTTCTTATATCAAATATAAATTCAGTATCCTTATCTAGCTACCCTAGAGAATAAACGTCAAAGTCTACATGGTTTACTTACATTTCTGGAGGAGGAGTGATGTTGATTAAATGACCAAGGCCTAATGCTTCTAAGAGGGTAGCCTTGTGGGCGGGAAAGTTATTTAACAAATCCAAAAAGGAGATGTGAGAGAAGGTTTTAGTTAAATCATTAATTAAATCATAGGCGCATATGGGTTTTACCAATGTTTGTTGACTATTGTCTGGTTCCAATGGATAACTTGGAGTAGGTTGAGAAGAATAATCCCATGTTCTTGTTATGGTTTCTACGGGTAGCTCGGTGTTTAACTCTACCAAACCAACTATCTTAGTTTGGGGTCGAGTTTGTAGTTGGGGTGCGACTGGTGGATTTAATGAAGTTGAAGCCTCATGATCATTGTTTCCTATTATAACACCCTTGTTTGTTCTGTTAGGATCTAACCTATTATTGTTAGAATGGTTTGGGAGTGGATCATTAAAGATCTTGAGGGGTGCATTTTGAGGGGAAATTACCCCCGTATAAGTGTTTGGCACAAGTACCACAGAATTTGCTAAAAACATATATATAAAGAGTTGGTTTTGATCTTCTGGAAAACGCTACATGAATTTATTGTAGTCACAAAAAGTCCTAGTATCATGGCCTTGAATCTTGTGGAAGCCACAATACAAATTGGGATTATAATTTCAAGGTTGTTGATTAAAAACCTATTGTGGCCCAAAATTCTAATAAGGTTGTTGGTTGTTAGAGTTAAAATTTTGAGGTTGTTGCCTTGGTTTTGACTTTGATATCTAGTTGGGTTTTGATTTGGACCTTGTGTTTGGATTTTTCTTTGTTTTCGTTGTTGTTGTTGTTGTTGTTGTGGTTGCGGTGGACAATTAAAATCCACTGCGTTGATTGTTGGAGTAAAATTATTATTTCACTGATTATTAGCAAGTGGCAAAATGTTTACAACATTTTTCCTTTTAACTTGGTCAGTTACTCCATCTTTTTGACTCCATGATTCTTGTTAAGGATCTTAGGTCCTTGATTAGCGTTCCCGGTATTAGGATAGGCTGCGGTGTTTTGATTGGGAGTGGTTAATTTCCCATTTGTTCCATATGTCTTATGACCACTATCTATCGTTTCTTGGTCGATTCAGAGAGCTCTCTCGAGTACCTCATCATAAGTTCTTAGTGGGAACTTCTGGACTTCTTCCTTTATCTCTCTATTGAGAGAATTAAGGAATAAATCACATAGTTCCATTTGATTCATGTTTGGAGCACTTTTTTATTAGTAGAGGACCATACGCCACCTTTGAATAAAATGAGTAGTGGATTCATTATGTTCTTGTTTAATATGCAAGAACTCCCTGATTCCCGTTCTTAACAATTTGTTCATGTCAAAAGCTTTGATGAACTTTGACACGAGTTTTTTAAATGAGTGTATAGAGGCTTCAGTATTCTGTAATACCAATCAAGGGCAATACCTTCTAAGGTTTTAGGGAATATTTTAGCAAAAACCCCGTCCCGAGGGAGTAATTCTCATATGGCTGTGGCATAGGCCTTACTGTGTGCATTTGGATCCCCCTCCCCCTTGTATTTGGGTAAATCGGGGAGAGGTCTTGGAAGCATAACACTTCATATGGTGAAGTCTAGGGGCCTTTTAAATATTTTGAGTAAGTCCCTACTGCATAGGCCTTGACCATCAATGGTGCTTGCTAAGGGGGTGGGGGTGGCTTGGTTTGTTGATATGGCACAACATATGTATTGGTAGGGGTATAAGGGAGTCCTTGTGGTTAAACAAACATCCTGGGAGAAGAGAACATGTCTCCTTGTGGTGACTTTGAATAAATTTTTAAGTAAGGAGGAGCAATGTTCTAGTATGGGTTGTTTGGTGCCAAGCTGGGAGGTGTCATGTTTTCAATTGGCGCGGCATTTGAAAACGTTGTCCTAGTTGGCTTTTGTTGTGGGTAATTATATGGATGTTGAGGAGGCATGCCTAACATGCCCATTCCTGTAAGGAGGTCAACCTGACTGGGGTGATGTGGAGGGTTAGGGATTCCTACTTGCCCAAAATATGAATTTTGATTTACTTGCGCAAGTTCCAACCCTCTAATCTTTTCAACTAAGGATGAAATGACCTTTATTGGTGAAGACACAGTGTTTTGCCTTAATGGAATTTGTTGTATACCTTGAGGTTGTAAAGGGGTGTGATACCCTGCTATGAATTGATCATTACCCTACCAAGCTTCATCGAGGGTATTTCCCATAGGTGGAGGAATGGGGGTGTTTTCCTGGAATAGGGTATCAAAATGCATTTGTAAACTCCCTATATGTGGATACATGTTTTGGAAGCGTTGTTCACTTTTAGCAAAGCGTGCTAAGTACTCCTCATCCAAAAAGGGGAGAGGGTCTAACTGTCTACTGATCTGTGGTCTGAACAAGACCCGAGGAGATGAAGTGGATTATCTAGTAAACATCATTTTATTTGAGCCTAAGGGCTTTGGCTATTATGTTTGTGTAATTTGATCTAACTCCTCTATTCAGAATGAAGAACTTAAGCTAGCTCTTTGAGGGGCATTTTGAGATGACAAGTAATTATTTGAATAGTTATCAGCCCATGCAGAAAGCGAGGGTGATGGTTTTCTATTTGTTTGAATATAGTTTGTTTCGATACCTGAGAGAGGTTTTCCATATGCATCGTATCCTGACATATTTGAGGGGTATATGAATACCTGCAGAATAATGGGAAAGAGTGAAGGTGGATGAGAGAAATGAAAAATAAAAGAGGAAGAATTGTTTTTTCACATTGGGTTCACCAGTTTTGTACAATGGAAAAGTGACATGTGAGCATGGGAATCTACAAGTACCTCTTCCTTGTAACTGACCTCCCGAGGTCATGCTGAGACAGCCAGTGAATGTTGAATAGGAATGGATATAGACAAGCTAATCGGGCAATCTTATATCCTCAATACACAATAATGGAATCTACGAATCTAAGGCAAAGAAGGCCCTCTTAACCTGAATTGATGTAATGGATTGTTCGGAGGCTCCAATCAATGTCAAGCTCTACCAAGATCATGTTTCTTGGTTGTTGGATATGTGGGAAGTGACCTGTGGGAGCTTCGTATATATCTCCAAACAAGGTCATGAAAATGGTGGTAGGAGGCTTAGTGGATTTGTAGTGAACTATGGGTGGTTTTTTGGTCTAGCCCAGAAAATATTAGATTGATTGGCTTCTATATTTAATACATAGAACTACGTGATGATATCTAGCGGGAGTGGTGAGGATCTAAATACTAGCGTTCATAAAATGGTGTCAATGCTTAACTGATTTGCATGCCTGTTGGGTTGTGGGACTTGGGGATCACAACCATGAGTTTGTGGTTGTTGTGGACCTGTTATGGTCATGTGAAGAATCAATCCCTTCTTCCGACTATCCAGTAATCATATGCCTTTTCAACCTCTATGTTTAGAACTAGAATTTTTATAATTTTCTCATAATACCTTACAGGTGTTCTGGCAACTTGAATGCGTAAGATAGTATCCTCATTCACCACCATAGGTTCATATCTATACTTTCAAAATGTTTTCCATTAAAGCATGCCTTATTACACATTATCATGGCTTCCTTTGTGTTCCTTAAAATAATACTTAGGGATTAGGTAATATTCTTGGTGAAGGTATGAGAGTGATGGGATACTGCTACATGTTTGAAAAAGTAGAGACATCTTTGGAAAAGTTATATGGATCTGGATTCAAGAAATGAAAATATGCATACACCTTGGGTTGAGAAGGCTATCAAGATTCAAGTTCTTGGTATAATAAATGGGTAAGATAATTAATTTTGATTTTTTGATGCAAAGGTTTGAGTGGCTAAGTGGGAAGACCATGTGATTATGGTAAAGTATTACCCCATGCATAGGGTTCCATGAGACCAGATTATTTATCCTTCATTCTTTCAACTAGATACAATATTTTCTTTAGATTTCCTCCAATGAATTTAATCTTCTATTTGGGGTTGTACCCGCTTGATAAAATATCACCTCATAGATAGGGTTCTCTTGGACTAGATTTCCTAGCTCTCATTTGGTTAATCAAATCTTATTTTCTCGTCTTTTTTCCCTCTATGACTTGAATTCAAAACAATAAATTGAGATCAGTGATTAAAGTACATCCATCATATGCATACCCTTGTTCTTGAAAACCAACATAGTTAGGAAGATGAATATGACCTAGTGCATATTAAATATATCATGAAAATGTTTATATCCATAATATTTAGGGAAGTTTGGATTGAATGCAGGAGGAGGAAATGATATTTGGTTTGTGCATGAAGGTGCTACAACAAGGGAAGGAATGATCCATGACTTCATAGCTTTATGAGAACAAGGAATGGAATGAATGGAAATGGTTTGAATATGGGAGAAATGGGAATTATAATCATTAGAGTCACCAAGTTCTTGAGAATATAATTCAAAAACCAAATGAGCTAAGAACACACAAAAACCTATTTATAAAATGAAATAACATTTATCCTTTCTTTTGAAAATAATATGAGTATCTAACAAGAATATAAACAAGTCTACAATGAGACACTTAAATGACAAGAACTGGTCTTAAATAAAATGTCCAAACAAACTATCACAATCAATTACAATCCTCCTAGTTCTAAAAAGTTTCATCTTATGTGTGAACTCCACACAACATAAATATGATGAGAAAAAAATGAGGGTAACATATTAGAATTAATCACAAAGAATCACCCATGGAACAACAACCTTAAATTAAAAATTCAATATAATAAGACCCTCTTTCAAGTGCTAAAAATATTGGTTGGATTTTTTTGCACACCCTAAAACACTTATAAAAAGGATATTTAACCCCACTCATGTTAGAACCTATATGGAATTATGGTTCAATGTATGAAATACTCTATACATATAGATCTTTTGGGATATATGTGGTTTTTTTTAACCCGTGGAGGCCTTGGTGAACCTCGGTAGACCCACCAATCTTTGGTTTGTTTCAACTTAGCTCATGCTTGGATCTAAACTATCCTAATTTGCATTTATCTCATCCCTAATGGTATTCAAAATTATCTAAGGAATTAGATCTCATCCAAATAAACAAAAGAGATGGAAGGGTAAGGTATAAAATGAAACTAGAATCTCTTTTCCATCCACTAAGTACAATGAGCACCTTGAAGTCAATTAAACCACACAAAACTAGAGCTAACAAGAAATAGTGTTAACTCATTCTTACATCAACTCCATGAAATCAATCAAAGTAAACAAAGAACACATAGTAGTTAATCATTTATCACTATATCCAAATATTTAACAACTAAGACTACATTGGCACATCCAAGAAACCAAGTATTAGAAACAATAATTCATGAGATTAGACTACCTAAGCTCAATCTACTTCTTGTGTAAATTTAACTCAGAAAAATCATGGGTGCAAAATTTACTTAATAGCTCAAATATATTTAATGCCTAGAAATTTTAAATATAAATTCTCAATTGGAAGTAACTCAACACCCACAAAACAATGTGAAGTTCCAAAGTCTTTTCTCAATATTGAATTCAACATTATTATATTTACAATGTAATCTAGGTTATTTATAGGAAAATGGGGTTTATTCATTGACTTACATGATTTGGGCCTTCAAATTATAGAGAAGAGGAAAAAAACTTAAGTTGAAACTAAATCTAACAGTTGAAAGGAGATATTTACATGGATTATAATAAATTTCCATAGAACATGTTTATACTTTGTTTAAGAGTAAATCTATGTGAGAAGATCAAGGTTATTCCATGAGATCGGGAGGATTAGAAAAATTTGATCTATCACTTATCTAATCAGATCACGATTGTCAATGTAACATCTAAATTTAGGTTGTTTAACTTCTCCTCTTTTTTTTTCATCTCTATCATGAAAATATTGAAGATATCTCCACCATTTCCTCTTTGACTTGTCTCTATGTGTATCCATATCCAAGAAACTTCTAATGGTTCCTATATTATGTTGAATATAGGTCTTACTCATGAGATATGCCCAAAAAACTAGGTCTTAGCCTATGCCTTCGTAACCTCCTTGAGATTATTTTTACAATGATACAAACTATCAAATTTAAGCTCATAAGACGGCATTGTGGGGAATATTAGAGCTTTCTAATGTGGTCCACATTTACACCATGCTATGTGCTCTTCATTAGCACTTTGGTATTGATTTGATCGAAGGGGAAAGGGAGATTTTTTAAGATGGCGTGGGGATTCTGATTTTTGCTAATTGTATTTTTTGTGCATACGTGTCCCCCATTGATAGCCTATAAATTCTAAAGCAATGGATCTTATCCCTTGAATAACTCCATAATTACACTAAACATTGATGATTGCTACTTGTCATTAATTTACCTTTGACTTTTCCCCATGGCTTGGTCGAATCAAACACCTTGGTGACTCGAATTTAACAAATGCTAAATCCACGTGTCTATGTATGATTTGAGTCATTGTAAAATCCTTTGGTGACCCAAACTTGAAAAAATCTAAATCCACGTGTCAACATCTTTGAATCTTGAGATCTTGGGGTCTAATTTTTTGAAGTACCTCTTCTAAACTTACGCATTTAGAAACCAAGGGAACATGGATTAATCCATGAGGCATTTTGTCATGGTTTCATGTTTTCAAGATCTCAAGTTTCTCCTCATCCCTTTGATTTTTATTTTTCAAAACTCAAGTGACCACAAGGCTCCAAGATGAAATGTGTATTAATCTTTAAATCTCCACATCTCATAATTTTTAGAGCTCTCAGAGTTATTTTTTACCATAACTCTAAAACCATCAGTGTTCATGGTAAATGTGCTCATCTTGAGCTCTTAGGTTCTTAGGTTCTCATGGAATTTGGTGAGAATTTGGAGACTTTGGCCTTGGAAAATCATTTTCTTGTAATCTAATTTAAGATACGTGTACACTTCAGTTTTTTTTTCAAATAGTTTTTTGAAAGGGACTATACCCTTGTACAACAAGGCTCAGAAGCCAAAATAGAAAAAATAAGCACAAAGAAAAGGATCAGCATCCTGATATATCAATAAGGACCAACTGCAGAATGCAATCTGCAAAGAAGAAACAACAACCAGCAACACAGCAGCAAATAAACAACTGTTGAACAACGAACAAACATCATCTAGACGAATAGCGCTCCTTCAGGGTAAAATTTTTTTTCTTTTTGTTAACCGTGACCTAGCCTGCTGGAGTCTCCACTGCTGAAGGAGGAGCCAAAGGAGGGGTATTCTCCTTATTCGCAAATGTCCCAAATGGGACAGGCACAAACATATTACTTTCCGTGTTACCCTCAACAAATTGAGCAATTTTCATGCTGCTAACAGTTTGATTTTCAGAAAGAGGAGTTTCAAGGGTAGATTTGGATGTAGCCACTGTTTCCACTTTTGATTCAAGATCCCTTTTAGCATCAAAAATTAGGTGCTCTGGGAGTGCATCTTTCCACCAATTCCACTTTTCATGTTGACGTTTTTCCATCCCACAAGCAGTAGAGGTGTGTCCTAAGCCAAAACATCTTATACATCGGAAAGGTAGACCTTCATAATCAAGAGTTTGTGACCAATTTATATTTTGCACTCTAAGATCTATAGTAGCAGGAATATTTTTATCAGTGTCAAGTTCCACCAGGATCCGGGCATAGGTAGTATGGGTGTAAGTAGTGGTTTGAGAATCTATAAAGAGCATAATTCCCAAGGTATTGCCAATGGCTGTCAGACAGTCCTTACTCTAGAATTGGATAGGTAAGTGGAGTAGCCTGATCCAAACAGGTTTCCAAGAGAAAGATTCTGTGTGCGGGTTAAAGGCTGGGAACCAGGGTTTCATGACCAAATATTTAGATTGACAGGACCAGAGTTTAGAAGCAATGTTTTCTTTATCAGCTACTAAAGAGAAAGTCACAATGAAAATTCCCTTAGCACACAGATGTAAGTGAACACTTCAGTTAGTTATTTAAAATCACTATGATTTTAACCTACCACAAATTTAAAAAATTGAGCTAAATTTGGTGATTAGAAGTTACTACAAAACTAGAAACAAAGTTGTCAAATGAAATTTTCAATCATGTTCTCACTCTAAAAAGTGACTAAGTCATGATTTTTCTTGGTTTTAATACTACAAACATGTTTAGTACCAAAACAAACTAGAGAAAGCTTAAATAAACTATTAAACAAAAATAAATTAAGAGTTAAATATTTCAAATTATGAGCAAGCTATAAAATCGAGTTTAACTCTGATATTTTTCTTAATGTGTTTAACTAGATGTTAAATAGATACTTTCAACCATGCAGAGGTATAAATCATAGTTTTAACAATTGGTGAATGAAGGGGGGGTCCATTCTCTTTTCAAAAGGGAATGGGGGTGTGTTGGGTACACAAAGAAAGTATATAATAAAAAATAACTTAGTTTCTTAGATCTCTTCCACATTTGGAAATCTAGTGACAAAATAGGAATGAAGAGCTTAGTTATTTCAACACTTTTTCTAAACCCATAGAACAAACCACTACAGAAGGATCTAGTTCCAATTTTGTATAACTTAAATAAATTCAAATTGTAGGAATGCACATTTGTATGCCCACATAAGGTGTTACACCACTAAAAATAGTCATGTAGGTTATGAAAAATAACAGGGGAGAAGAACACCCATATCCCTAGACCTTGTTCTTATAGCTAAATCAGAATAGTGTATTGAAGAGGGATTGAAGTACTCATGCCCCATGTATCATGTTATGTATTATGTCATTTGTATCTAAAATTTTATGAAATCCTATAAATATCTTATAGAGTTAGAAGAAATTGAAAAATATAGATAATTTCCCCTATCTACAAGCATTCATCATGATCAAGATTGTACCACAATTCTAATTACACTATACAATTTTGATATTTGTTGAATTCTATGAAATTTTAGTACATCTGACCTTTTTTAAGGATCTAAACCCTATAAAATCTACTCATGTAATAGGTAATTTGTTTTTAGATGTAGAAATGTCATGATGAATGCCCCTATTTCTATACATGTGTGATAAAACATTTGATCGTAAAACTCAAAATAATAGATGTGTACCCATGTGTAATAAGTTTGAAAATATGTGTACGATCACATGAAATTCTATAATGGTGGCCACCATTGAGAACCTATACTTACAAAAGGGGTTGTGCATGCTAGAGAGCATAACATGATTAAAAAGAAACATGCAACCTGTAACAAGCAAGAATACATGTGTAAATTAATATAAACAATAAATAAAATTTGGCAATCATGTCATGGTCGAGAGTAGTGCGAGAATATAAACAACATGTACTAAATACAAAACATGTTAAAATCCATAGTAGTATAATCACCATAGTATAAACCAAGTATGTCATAAGCTATAATGGTACAATATTGTATACCCAAATATTCAATAGTATCTAAAAACATAGTCATATGTAGGAAAGAAGCCACAAAAAGGGGACACCTACGGTGTCATACAACAATCACAATAGAAGGAATATTGTGTCGCAGCGAAATAAATAAGTGCATATGTGTGCAATGAAAATTTTGTTAAATCTATGAAGATGGGGTAAGAATCTCTAAAGAAACCCCAAAATCTTTGGAACAAACAACTCAAATCACCATCATATTAGAGATAAGTAAGAGCTACCTATTTGCATGCATATATAAAGCTTGAAACAAACAATCAACCTTTCTAAACATGACTATATTAGTTCTCTACTCCATGAAAGCTATCTATAAATGAACCTATTAAAGCTCTAGCAATAAGTTTTGTGTTTATTGATCTTTCAAAATCTTAAGAATGGAAGCTCACCATTAATGGCTTCTCCCATTTACCTAAAGCTTTGAAAGGATTAGCAAATAATGAAGTAAATAGCTCAAATAAAATATGAAATGACTCTAAAAGACTTAAGCATGACCTAAATCGGAAATGAGAGAGAGAGAGAGTTCTTAGAAAAAAATGTGGGAGGGGTATCCCTCTATTTATAGTTTTTGGATTTGAGAAAAGGATGTTTTGGATGCATGTGGGACTAAAAAGGAGTTCGAAAAAGTTGATTTTCAGAAAAACCTATTTGGAGGTGTGAACATGACTTTGGAAAGCTAAGTGGCTATTTGGAAAGGTAAGATATTTGTTTAGAAAGTCAAATCCTCTTTAGAAAGTCAATAAGAGGGTTAATTAACCTAAACAAGGTTAATTAAAGGGAAAAGAAGCTTATAGAAGCTGGTTTAGAGAGGGATTAGCATGGTTTAGGGGTTTAGAAGAAGGTTAGAAAGGGTATTTTACTAGCGTAGTGTAGTAAATTCACATGTAGACTAGGATAGTTAGTATGATCTTAGTAATAAGATCATGTAGACCAAATTATAGGTGTCTACATTTGCCCCTCTTTGAGGTGACATGTGTGATGTCACTTCAAAGAAAGTAGACAAGCATAAACAGTAGAAAATTTTGAAGGGGTAGAAGAAAAATTAGTAGGATGAAGGGATGCCCCCTCGAGTGTCGATGGGGTGATGGAGGAACATCGATCGATGATCGAAAAAGAGGAGATAGAAGAAAGGGGAGATAGAAGAGAAAATAATAAGAAAAAGGGATTTTGAGCTATCCAAAGGCATTGCTATATAAACAATTCTATTCATCATATTGCTAGTAATCTTCATCATTGGTCCTTATTAAAATATAAGCATACGACGGAAGTGTAAAATGACATGAAAAGCCATAATACAAACAATTATCCATTGCTAAAACTGGCCAACTCCATGCAACATACATGAATGTAATGCAATACGAGAAGTAAACAAACTCATCTAACAGGGAAATAAGTACAATCACACACACTCAAACCAACAACGTTTAAGATAGTTGCACAAATATTTTGTTATCAAGACTGTAATCCCAAATGTTTTGATAAACGACAAGGGTTTAAAATTGATGCCCCAAGAAATTTGTATATGCAAGGGAAAGGATGGAGGACATTAGGTCCAATGAAAAAGCAGTGTGCATGACGAAATAATATACCAGGCAACTCATTGTGCCCCATAGTATAGACGAAGTAAGCAACATAGCTTTTGTAAATGATTATAGAGTTAGGTGATCCGTGAGTCATCGTTTCAAAACATGTGAAAACACCAACAAGATACGAGATGAGTGCCATGTGAGAGACACATATTTCAGCTGTGTATGAGTTGTTTACCAATTTTTATTTTTGAAAGTGTTTACGATTTTTTTATGGATTTTTGGATGATTTTATAATTTTTAAATTTTTGATCAGTCAGAAGAATTTAGGAAATGGAAGAGCTCCTAAAAGCATGCTGAAAATGCCCTAGAGTGAGGAGAATGGGCGCCAGGTAACAGTAACATGCCTCGGTGAGAAGAACAATGGGCCAAAAATAATTATTTAAAAAAATAATCATGGCGATAGATGGAAAATAGAAGTAAAATGGTGCCTGGAAATATTTAAAAATGCCTTAGGGTGAAGAGATAAGTGTTAGGTGGAAAATAGTGCCTCGTAGGATGGTTTAGATGATATCATATGGATTTTGAGTACATGATGGATGTTTTGATGTAGATGATGATATATCCTAGCATTTGTACATGGATACTTGGTATATTAGATGATATGATGGTGTGGGGGGGGATAGATTTGTGATCATGCATAACCCCTCTTTCCCCCATTGATGATATGATATGTGATGATTAGCTTAGTATACATGCATGATGTAAAACTTAGCATTTTTATTGATATCTATGATGTATTAGATGATGTTTTTTATGTGATGAATGATAGATGATAGATGTGATAAAAAATAATGTGCATGTAAACAAACACACAAACAAAAGTTAACAAAACTAAAAAAATATACACCTTCAAAACCCGCACAACAACATGCAACTAGAAATGAACTCATGCAAATTTTAACAACATATTAAATTGGTATCCAATCTAACAAGTAAAATGAATTCTAATAGATGCATACAAGCAGACGATGAAAACATACCAATATCTGTACAAGTATGGAAGTTTAAAAATGAACTCAATGCAACACCTAATTAAATCAAACAAGATCAAATTGAAGGTAAGCAAATGAACCATACTTTAAATCACACAACAGGAAAATGACTTACAACCAAAACTATACAAACCATCAACTAAAAGCAATCTAATCACTACCTTGTTTTTTAGCGGGACAACATTGATATATTTTCTAATGTTTTTGGGTTATCTTGAAAGATAAGTTTTCAAGGCTACTGTTCACATTGTTTTTGCGGTTTCCCTAAGACAATGTTTGAAGTTGGTGTAGCTTCGTTCCTAAGGGGGATTTTCTGAATGTTTAGATTTTTGTGCATCCTTTTTCTGAATGTTTTTGTATTTTCTAAGGTCATGTTTTGAAAGCAATGTACAGTGACAAAGAAGTGTGGATTCCCCCAGTGTGATGTGGGAATATAAAAAAGGTAGAATGCCACGCGTATATGTTTAAGAAGGTGAAATGTGAAGGTGCCCCCAACGTTAGATGGGAATATACAAAAAGCAACATCCTTCACGCATATATAAGAACAAACAAGTCCAGATCACGGCTATGCAAGATAGACCCAATAGGGTTCCTAGACCTGGCTAAGGGAAACCAAATCCTAGATAGAAGTGAGAGTTACCCGTCTAGATGTAAGAGTAGCTTGTGACCAATGAATCATCCTTAAGAGCCAAAAACCTTTTCACCCAAAGACTTGCCCAATGCCACAATTGCGTGGTTTTCACATGTGGACGACCTACTTTTTCTTTACTATTTTCTTGATTTTCTGATGTTTTGCTTGTTTTTTCTTTTTTTTCTACTTTTTAGGTATTTTCTATATTTGCATCATGCTTAAGCATAGAACTGCTTGAGATGCATGGCATTCATAGGTTCTAGAAGCTCTTCTCCGTCTCAATAGGCCAACTTATAAGCTCATTGATCCATATTTAGCAACCACCACATAAGGCCCTAACCAGTTAGCCTCAAATTTACCTTTCTTTTCTCTATCCTTTGACAGTGTTCTTTTGATTTTCTTTTAGAACTAGATCACCTACGTCAAATTCAAGATGGTATGATCCATTTGTTATATCCTCTTGACACTCGATTCTGATAAACCTTTAGGTGATTAAGTGCTCTCATACTCTTCTCATCCAACAGCTCTAGCTCTGCTAGCCGAGCAACTCTATAGTCTTCATCTTTATCAAGATAGTCACAGAGAGATATTATTCAGGGAGGGAAGCTCCACTTCCAAGGGTATGATGGCTTTAGTGCCATAGACTAAGGAATATGGGGTCACACCAGTAGGAGTGCGGATGGAGGTTCGATAGGCCCAGAGGGTGGGATGTATTTGTAAGTGCCAATTACGGTCCAGTCTTACTTACCATTTTCTCCATGATTCGTATAAGAGTTTTATTAGTGGCTTTAGCCTATCCATTGCCTTGAGGGTAATAGGGGTGGACCACTTCAGTTAGATTTGGAAGCGTTGACATAACACTTTGACTATTTTATTCTTGAAAGACTTACCATTATTTGTGATAATGGCGAAAGGGATGCCATAAGGGCAAATTAGGTGATTCATGATGAATTTGGAAATTTGTGCACCCGTTATGTAAGTGAGAGGACATAACCTCTACCCATTTAGTAAAGTACTCAGTGGTAGTGATAATGTGGGTATGGCCATCTGAAGAGGTAGGATGGAGCTTCCCTATGAGATCCAGGCCCCATCTAGAAAATGACCAAGGAGTCATAATGGGTGTGCAACACATGTGTTGGTGCATGTATCAAGTTACCATATTTCTGACAGAGTTCACACTTCTTGACAAAGTTACAACAATCTACTTCCATGGTAGGCCAATAATAGCCTACTCTCAAGAGTTTCTTAGCTAACGAACCATGCCACTAGTATGTGCACTCCACAAATACCTTGCCATGCACTTCTTTAATAGCGTGGACTAACTCGGTAACATCCAAACAATGTAGCAGATTCCCGTTGATAGCCACGACATAAAGGGTGCCTCCTAGAGGGTGTAACGGGCTATACTAGCAAATAAGGGCTTTCTTCTCAGTATGGGTAATGTTTGTGGGAAACGTGTCAGCTTGTAGGTATCTAGAATATAGGTATTATACCAAGGTGAGAAGTGGACCACCAACTTCAAATGCCGAATAATATTCTGGCATATCATATGTGGTTGATCTGTAAGTGCTCCACAAAGAAAGGCATTTTATTTGCTTGAGGTGGAATGCGTAATAGATAATCAATTGTAGTCATGAGCATCCGCAGACCTGTTGTGTGATCTTGGTCATTGTTCAAAAATAATGTACACAAAATACTTCCTTCAAGGTTTCAACCAATTTCTTATATGGAATGAGCTTTTCATTTTTGACCTTATACTCATCATTAACTTGTTTAATGATTAGTTTGGGAGTCATCAATGACTTGTAGCTGTCAGATATTCCAAGTGATAGCTAACTTAAGGCCGACAATAAGTGCCTCATATTCTATGATGTTATTAGAACACGGGAAACCCAAACGGAATGCTTGCAGAATAATCTCTCCTGTGGGAGTGATGAGTACCACTCCTGCTCCCGATCCATGAAAAGTGAATGATCCATCAAAGTGGACTAGCCACACGATAAAATCTTCAATATACATCATAGATGCATTTGGCAGATCCAGACAGAATGGTTCCATTCAAGGTAGGGTAGCTTTTGCCAATTAATTGGCTAATACATGTCCTTTCAAATATTTTTGGTTAACGAACTCAATATCAAATTCACTAAGGAGAATGATCAAATTAGCCATTCATCCCGTAAGGGTGGGTTTGGAAAAGAGGTACTTGAGAGGGTCAACCTTAGATATTAATTTGGTTTTATTGTTAAGGAGGTAATGACACAATTTTTGGAAAGTAAATACTATTGCTAGGCATGCCTTTTTAATCTATAGATAGTTCAGCTCATAGGCGATCAAGGTGCGACTGAGATAATAAACCGCCCTTTCTCTGTGGTCAAGGTCATATTGGGAAATTAGTGCACCAATAACAAACTGGGTGGATGAAATATATAGTAGGAGGGGTTCTCCTAGGGTAGGCGACATGAGAATAGGTGGGTTGATGAGATATTGTTTAAACAACTCAAAATGCCTTTTGACAATTTGGTCCCTAGTTACAGGGTACATCTTTTTTCAGTAGATGCGTAAAAGGATGGCACTTATCCACAAGTTGTGAAGTAAATCAACGGATTGCCTAAATTTTTCCTTGTAAACTTCTTAATTGTTTTAGGTTTGTAGGTGGAGGCATCTCCATGATAGCTGCAACTTTAGCGGGATCCACCTCTAGCCCTCTCTGTGAAACGATGAAACCTAGGAGCTTTCCTGATAAGACACCAAAGACGCACTTTCTAGGATTCAAACGGACTTTATAATCTCAGAGACGTTGGAAAATACGTCTCAGTACTTTAGGGTGCTCTCCTCTAGTTTTCGATTTTTTCTAAGATATCATCAACATAATCTTCCATGATGTCATTCATCATGTCATGAAAGAAGACCTTCATTGCACGTTGATAGGTAGCCCCAACATTCTTGAGTCCGAAAGGCATGACCTTATAACAAAATGTCCCCCATGGGGTGATGAAATTTGTCTCATGCTCATATTCTTTTACTATGTTGATTTGGTTGTAACCTGAAAAGCCATCCATTAAGGATAACATTTCATAACCAGCGGTAGAGTCGATAATCATATCAATATTAGGCAAGGGAAAGTCATCTTTGGGACATGCTTTATTGATGTCATGGAAATTGGTGTAGATCATTATGCCAACCAAATTTTTCTAAACTGGGACTATGTTAGATATCCAATTTGAATAGTCAATGTTTTTAATGAAATCAGTAGCTAATAACTTTTTGAGTTCTTCTTTGACAAGTAGTGGAAATTTTGGGGTGCATCTTTCTCAATTTTTACTTGACAGGTTTGGCATTTGGGTGCACAATGAGGTTGTGCATGACCAAGTCTGGGTCCAAACTAGGCATATCTATGTATGACCATGCAAATATATTTACATATTCTCTTAATAGTTCCACAAAAAAATTGTGTTCTTGAGTTGAGAGTGAAGCTCCCTATTTTATCATTCTAGGCTCCTCTTCTGATCTAATGTTGACACTAATCATTTCTTCAACTGATCCGAAAATAATCAAGTTATTACTACCTGATCTTGGGCCCTTATAGGCTTTAATTATTTGCCGACAATTTGCTCCTTTTAAGTAATCAATTTTAAAAAATGCAAGACAATAATGACAATTGCACACAGATTGATTACGGAGTTCGGCAATTGCCTACGTCTCCAGGTTCTTATCGAATCGTTCCACTAGTCAAAACTTGTAAGTTACAATAGTACTTTCACAAGAAAACCTAATGGAATTTTACTTGCCTATCAGTACACTAGTTCTTCAAAAAAAACTTCCGATGATCATTCGAATTGTTCTTCACCTTCTTGATGCACAATCTCCTTCGGCTTCGATCGGCCTTTCCGATGCTATCTATGCGACGCTAGCACTCCGGTCGACAATCCAGGATTTACAAGTAATTGGTGTGGCTCAATGGGCCTATTGGGTAGTTTATAATTTACTCCCAATCACAAATATTTCGTCTACTATTGCCTAGAATAATAGGCCAATAAATAATATTTGTTGACACGTCTCCACAATAAGCTTAACAAATAATAAGCTTGGGGTGTGTGTCTACAATAAAGCTTAACAAATAATAAGCTTGGGGTGTGTCCATTATAATGAACTAGGTACCCTATTTATACAATTTTAGGGCCCTTGAAAAATGCAATTACATATTATCTTAGGCTAATATTAGCCTAAACCCGTACCATGTAATTTGGGATAGAAATTCCCATTTGGGCATATTAGCATATGAGATGGGATTAATACCTATTTTAGCCGATTTGCATTTTTAATGGGATAAAATCCCAATTTGAGCAGATTAGGGTGAAGGGGGAAGTTTTTATATGTTAAAGTGGGTATTCATCCCACATTTAGTGGCCTTTGACTTAGGGAAGGTTTTAATAAACCTTATTTCTCCCATTCTCCATGTGGATCTTACCACGCATGGCTTTAAGCCCCAACAACCACTTCACCTCCTCCCTTCCACATGCTTAGCATAGCATTTGGTAGTTTATGTGGGGTTTAATACTAATGTATGAACATTAATGTATATATATATATATATATATATATATATATATATATATATATACGTGGCATAGTGGACTTACCAAGTAAATAAAAATTCGACCCATACCATGGGGTATCGAAATTAATTAACTCGGTCATCATGTAGTCCACTTGTCGTCTCCCAATAGGCAAATTGAGTGAATTTGATGAGCGATGGCAAGCCACGTGTCACAGTGCGATTCGGTCCAATATTGACCAATTGACCAGAGTTGACTTTCCCATTGTCTGAACTTTGACTGAACATATCTAGAGCTCCTGATGTCCGTTTGTCGCGTTCTCACAATCATTGGAAAGCTCTTGAGATGATCTTCTACACTGATACCATTTAGGGATGTTTAGGGAAATTTTAAAAATGATCCCCTGATCACACCTCCCCATTGAGAAAGGCTTTTTGTCCCAAAAAGCTTCCATACTGTCCTGAATCTAAAAAACTCTGCTGCCACCTTGGAAGTGTTGTTGTAGTAGACCCTTGGGTCTTCTCCTCCAACCTTCTCACTTCGAAAACTCTACTCTAATCCTGGGACTTGTGGGTTATGGGCCCACAACGCTTCTGATGTGCCACTCTGATATCCAAAGAAGACCTCCACGCCTCCGCTTTATGGTGCTAAGTTTCTGAATGAAACCTCAACACTCCTTCTGTGAAGTGCTAAGCTTCTTGATATCTGACAAAAATGATCTTCTTTTACTCTATAACACAGCTCCTAGCTCTGAGTTAATTCCGCAGAATCCAAATTGGTTTGAAGGAACTCCATGTTACGTAGAGCTTTGATTGATCTGATGTCGGTGATGGACAATGCCTTGTCCCTTTACAGACCTCAACGCCTCTAATGCATGATGCTAAGCCTCTTTCAAGACCTCGAGCCTCCGATGCACGATGCTAAGTCTCTATAGACCTCAATGCCTCCAATGCATGATGTTAAGCCTCTTTTAAGACCTCAAGCCTCCAATGCATGATGTTAAGTCTGTTATAGACCTCAACGCCTCCGATGCATGATGTTAAGCCTCTTACAAGACCTCGAGCCTCCAATGCACGATGCTCAGTTTTTTGATCAGCTACCATTCATATGTGTGGTCGTAATGCCTTGACACTAAATGACATTCCAAGCTAATCCTTTGAGAGCTCCTCTTGTTGACATACTAATATCAGGTACCATTCTGCTGCACGGTCACAATGCTTCTACACAGAATGAATTTCTGACCCGACATCAATGCCAACAGTGATTCAGCTACCATTTTGCTACATGGTCACAATGCTTCTACATAGAATGAAGTTCCGACTGATCTCTATGAACTCTATTGTCTACAAAAATGGCAAATCAATCTCCAAGCTTTATATGAGTTATTTCCTGTATCCAAGCTGTAACAGGTACTCACCAACTGATTAGGAGATATTTTTGGAGCATTAATCAAATTTCCTAAGTAAGAAAATCCACTGAGTATTGTAAACCTTTCTCTCAGCATTTCCTCACAGAGTCTGATCTCCAACTTAATACTGCATACGATTCATCAATCTGAATTATGTAATATATAATTAAAAAATTGTTGACTTACCCATTTTAAAGGACTTTCACTTTTAGGTATTACCTGGTCCTGGGTTGACTTGTCAACTGGTGGTGAAGTAGAAACCTCCTTTGCTTTTACAATAGGCCTCCATTCCATCTTTAGCTTGCCATTACTCTGATGGCGAGATGGATGCAGTTTCCAGCAATTTTCCACCCGGTGCCCATTCCTATGGTAATGAGCACAAAAATTCCTCTTAATCTCCTTCTTCTGGGATGAGGAACTCTTTCTGCCATTTCTCGACTCTGCATGACGAGATTGGTCTTTTTGGTTTTCCTTGTTCCTGATGAATGGCATCAACTTCTTCATCAGTGTCCTTCTCTTCCAACATCTGGCCATTGAATGATTATGTAATCCACAAAAAATACATGGAAAGGAATTCCACATCTTCTGAAAATCATAACCATACTTCTTAAGCTAGAAAAGTGGATCAGAAGTTTTACTATGCTTATGATAATGGTAAGAAACTGGAGGTGGAATCTCAATACCTCTTCGCTGATTTCTCTTACCACATCTTGCCTGTGACGACGAAGCACAACTTTCCTGCTCAGAATCTTCTTGCAGGACTAGTGGGGTATTCTCTTTGCTTTCGGAAGCTTGTCTCCCGTTAGCATTCTCCAATATCCGTTCCCACACTAAGATAACCCAAACCTGTAAAACGAGGACGATCCTCGACCTGTATTGGGTTAGTAATACCTTGGCCATTTTTACCAAGGCCTCTTCCCTCAAATCCCATTTTATCTAGTAACTTGGATCCAATTCCTCTAGTATGCTTTTCAAACAAACCAAAGACTTCATTACCTGAATCTAAAACTAAATGGGAGGAAGAAGAAGATTCCAGTGGTGAACAACTTACAGTGCAGTCATCTGCCATGGTCACTACATCTGAAGTTGAAGGTATTTCCTTCCTCTGATCACCACACTGCAACCTTGCCAAGAGCTCATCCTTGGTTTGCAGTTTTGATTTCAAACGAGCATACTCCTCTTCCAAGGAGTAATACATGGATCACAGGAGAGAGTTCTCTTCTTGGATCTGGTGATTATAACCTTCAATTTCCTCGAGATTTGCTTGTTTAGACATCTTTCCCATAGTGCACTTGTACCCTATTCACACAAATTGAACCAACTACACCAATCTTGAAGCAATCACTTTGTTAATCAGATTTACTGAAAAAAAAATATGGAGCTAAACCAGCTCTGATACCAAACATGATCTGAAAATAATCAAGTTATTACTACCTAATCTCGGACCCTTATAGGCTTTAATTATTTTCCGACAATTTTCTCCTTTTAAGTAATCAATTTAAAATAATGCAAGACAATAATGACAATTGCATATAGATTGATTATGGAGTTCGGAAATTGCTTACGTCTCCAGGTTCTTATCGAATCGTTCCACTAGTCAAAACTTGTAAGTTACAATAGTACTTTCACACAAGAAAACCTAATGGAATTTTACTTGCCTATCAGTACACCAGTTCTTTGAAAAAAACTTTCGATGATTAGTCAAATTGTTCTTCACCTTCTTGATGCACAATCTCCTTCGGCTTCGATCGGCCTTCCCGACGATATCTATGCGATGCTAGCACTCCGGTCAACAATCCAGGATTTACAAGTAATTGGTGTGGCTCAATGGGCCTATTGGGTAGTTTATAATTTACTCCTAATCACAAATATTTCGTCTACTATTGCCTAAAATAATAGGCCAATAAACAATATTTGTTGACACGTCTCCACAATAAGCTTAACAAATAATAAGCTTGGGGTGTGTGTCTACAAAAAAGCTTAACAAATAATAAGCTTGGGGTGTGTCCATTACAATGAACTAGGTACCCTATTTATACAATTTTAGGGCCCTTGAAAAATGCAATTACATATTATCTTAGGCTAATATTAGCCTAAACCCGTACTATGTAATTTGGGATAGAAATTCCCATTTGGGCGGATTAGCATATGAGATGGGATTAATACCCATTTTAGCCGATTTGCATTTTTAATGGGATAAAATCCCAATTTGAGCATTTGCTTAGGGTGAAGGGGGCGGTTTTTATATGTTAAAGTGGGTATTCATCCCACATTTGGTGGCCTTTGACTTAGGGAAGGTTTTAATAAACCTTATTTCTCCCATTCTCCAGTACGTGGATCTTACCACGCATGGCTTTAAGCCCCAACAACTGCTTCACCTCCTCCCTTCCACATGCTTAGCATAGCATTTGGTCAGTTTGTAGTGGGGTTTAATACTAATGTATGAACATTAATATATATATATATAATATATATATATGGAATTTTGAAATAATGTGGCATAGTGGACTTACCAAGTAAATAAAAATTTGACCCATACCATGGGGTATCGAAATTAATTAACTTGGTCATCATGTAGTCCACTTTTCATCTCCCGATAGGCAAATCGAGTGGAATTTGACGAGCGATGGCAAGCCACGTGTCACAGTGCGATTAGGTCCAATATTGACCAATTGACCAGAGTTGACTTTCCTGCTGTCTGAACTTTGACTGAACATATCTAGAGCTCCTGATGTCTGTTTGTCGCATTCTCACAGTCGTTAGAAAGCTCTCAAGATGATCTTCTACACTGACACCATTTAGGGATGTTTAGGGAAATTTTAAAAATGATCCCTTGATCATCAACAAGCATTTTGGAAACATCTTTCATCTGTTTAGGATCAGGGGGAAGAGTAAGGTAAACCTCTTTAGGTGGCTCATCATTATCTTTGAATGGGTATACCATTTCTTCTATATGTTCTTCATTTTTTATCTACTAGTGCCTTCAAAATTTTATCGTTGTGAGACTTGTGTTTATTATTTCCACAAGGATTCTTTGAAGCATTCTTACTTTTGCTTACGACCTTCCTATTCAAGAATCCACACATATCTGCCTATTCTCTAAAGCATGCACATGCATCAAGTTTGATAGAAAAACCTTTCTTGTGATCCCACCTCAGAATATAATCCATGAGTCTCATGAATTATGTAAATTCCTCATCGTTCTCAAAGAAATCGATTGGCACATGAAATTATTGATCCCAATCTAAAATTTAGGGATATACAAGGGTTACTTGGCCATTGGTTTGAGGATTGGATCTGGATAAGGTAAAAATAGCTAAATTTAGGAATAGGTTAGTGGAGGTAAGATCTTTGTATAGGCTACATTTGTAATCTGCATCACTATCTATTTGAGATGAGTCATCCTCGCATTCGGAAGAGGGTGGCATCAATCTCAAAGGTTGGATCATCATGAGGTCTTATTCAAAGACCATGTCTGTTAGATTTGAAATGAGGTATAGGAATGGGTTCTAACTGTCCTTATGCATTGATTACCACATCCAAACCCATTATAACCCATGATGTACATCATATGGTGGCCTTTGATATACTACAGAGCTTGATGACATGATGCCATGGTACCTTTAGGTACCCTCCTGATGGGATATTCTAACATATTTTCCTCGGATAGGAGAACACTAGGGATGGACATCTCTAATGGTTTAGGGCACTTATCTTGAGTGTTTTTGAAATGAAAGTAGGGTTTACCATGTTTCCTAGGAGATACTAAAAAATATGATATTAATAAGGCTTGTTGAAGAGTTAATTTCTCACTTGGGCCATACTTTGCATACATTTATTCCCATGATGTGAAAGGGTTAACGAACGAAGGAAATTTTTGACTACAAGGAGTGGGTAAAGTTGGATCCATTACATTCCTTGATAGCTTCTATTTTGTAAGGAGATAACAATATGCACAGAAGGACATTCATAAGCGACATGATAAAAAAAAAAGTGTAATGCCCTACAATGCGTGAATGGTTTCAAATCACCCTGAATGGTGACTATTTGTCCTTCATAGGAAAATCTTAATACATTGATGAAATGTTGAAGGAATGGCCTACATGGCATGGATCCATGGGTGCCCTAGGAGCATGTTGTACAGAAGATCCAAGTCAAGTACATGGAATGTTGTATCATGAAAAGTCGGCACTACTTCCATCAGAACTACTATAATACCTATTGACTCACACTCCTCTTTATCATAAGTTGTGATTGTAATATTTTTATCCCCTAGATCCATTTTTGAATGACCTAGCTACTTAACCAACTTCAAAGTGTAAATATTTAGACCAGATCCACCATCTACAAGTGCTCTCTTGATCTTGCGATGGGTAACAACTACTTCAAGGTATATGGGTAAGTTGTGATCTAGATCATTACACGGGATTGCAGTGTGATAAAAAATGATATGATCATTAGAATCAAGGTGTACAATCATCTCTTGAAGGTGTGTGGGATCTACATATATGGAGACCCTTGAACTCTGCAGCGTTTTTATACAATATGTTTTTATGGGTTGTAGAGATTTTGAGGATATATACAATTGATATCCTAGTGGGTGTCTTCTCTAACTGTTCTATTAAATTGTAATGAACTTCCTAAGGGATAGGTAGGGGATCTGGTATGATCAAGCGAGTGCATCACGTCCCTACTGCACAATTTTTTTCTAAGATCCTAATAGTATTAACCTGTTCATTCGATAAACGAATACATTCTATAAGGGAATCAAAGGGACTATTATTAGTTGGATAAACATAAGCAGCAGTCCTATAGTCATGGGAATTTTGTCTGTGATTTAGCTTCATGTTCTTCTTATTTACATGGTTAGGAAATGGTTCTTTGAAGATACCCATTTTCTCATTGGGACCCTATCCTGAGTCAAGGGAGGAATCTACGGTGATTTTTCCCTCTTCGATGAGGTCTTGTATATAATTTCCTAATGTCAAACACCTATCATTTTTATGTCCTTTAACACGATGGAAATCACTGTACTCATACCCTTTGAACCAACTAGGTTTTGGAGCATCCTATGGATATAGTACTATTGCGGTTGGGTACTACACCATGTTCACCGCATCTAACTGTTTAAGTATGGCATATAGTGATTTTGTTAGTGGCGTAAACATACATTTTTTGGGTGCCTTTGGGCAAGGTCCTTGTGAGAGCTTTAAAAGAGGACCATTTTGTAGGGTTTGGAATTTTTTGGAGTCTGTGATGCCATCACCAACGATATGTTTGTTCTTATTGAAGAAATTTAGTTTATTCATAAAAAAAAATTCATGTTTTTCCTTTGTGATGGGTTTGAGTGTCCTTTTCACAATTAAATCCTTTTTTATTTGACTACCCTTTTCAATAACTTCTTCAAATTTAGAGCCACAGTGCATTTGTAAATGAAAGGATATTTTTGGATTTAAGTTTAGGATGAATATTCTTACTAGATATTTTTCTGGCAGGGCATAAGGGAAACAGATTGCTAATCCATGCCATTGCTGCAAGAATCCTGTGAAGGTCTCATGGGGCTTCTGTTTTTCATTGCAAAGGTTGTTCATGGTGATATCATTATCCATATTGAAGGAGTAATGTCACACAATTTTTTTGGAAAGTGTGGGCCATGTCGTGATTGATCCCTTAGGTATACTAAAGAACCATTCTAATGCCAGTGCTCTTAGGCTACGAGGGAATAGTCATATTAAGAAATTGTTGCTGTATGTCACATCTTGACAAGCCATGTAAAATTCCTTTATGTGATCACGAGGATCACCTTTTCTTTTATATTTATCGAACTTAGAAATGGAAAAATGTTTTGGAAACGGTTGTCACAGGATTCCCTTGTCAAAGGGGTAAGGACATAGTTCTTCATATAATTACTTCCTACTATGTCGTGTGTTTCGTTCTTGTAGCGTAGTAGGTGTGTTCTTCATTGATTGTAACTCCTATTGAATGAGTTGCTCTTGTGTAGGTGATATTGGTCTATTTACCTTAGCAACTTTAAAATTTGTGTCATCGTATGGATCAAAGTGAAACTCGTTAGATTTTTTTTTGAGTTTTTCTTTATGCACGTTCCTATTTAAAGAGCCTAAGTTTGCTAATTTTTTACTTAGTTTCAATATTTGTTTTTGAAGGATCTATTCTTCAACTAAGGGATTGTCTTCCATGTCAAACTTAGGAGGTGGTGAGCCTTTACGCTCATGCTCAATTTTTAATTTACGTGAAGCCTTATAATAAGGTCTTCGCAAATTACCAATTGGTTTTAATGGGTCTTCTTCAATGTTTTTGTGATGTTGTTCAGAAGTAGAAGCATACCCTACATCAAAGGGTTTATTCATGTCTAAGAGGGATGGTTTCTCTTCTGTTTTACGATTAATAATCTTAGTCTCCACTTTGCATTCTTGTGGAGACTTAGCCCCTAAATCTAGGACTCTTGCGAGTACTTGATCTATGTTATAATAAAAGAGATTGTCAAATCGAACTAGGTCTAACTTATGTTGTTCCTTAGAAGAATCAGATCCTTCTCCGTTATGACCAACCAATAGTTTTGTTTTTTTGAGCTGCAAAAAGAGAGGTACTAAGTTATTACCACTGAATGGGAAGGATGTGAAAGGATTTTATTCTAAGGCACACTCGTTTGGTTTATACGCCATTTTCGTGATTCTACGCATTACTAGTCAAATTTATACTAGGTTTTTGTCTAAATACCTTCAAAGTTGTATGAAACCTAGGCATATTCTCTGTAAGTCATCTGACGGCCAAAATATCCCAATGTGTTCTAGATGTAATGTTATGCAACCATTATCGTTCAAATAAAAATCATATAAAGACTCTAACAAATCAAACAGTCACTCAAAATGTCTTTTAGCAAGACTATACCCTAAACTATGATTCCAATGAAGGGCTCAAAGTGGATAGTGACAATACCCTATTAATACATAGGTTGAGTTAGAGTACCAACAAGGCCTAAAATCAAAGTGATATTGACGTGATCTCTCCACAAGATGTATTAAGACCAATTTAAATGCTGACGAAACCTAAATTTTTTGAAACATGGAAGTTGTGAATGCGGATAGCGTAACAACACTATCTTGACACATTAACCTAGCAAGCAAGGTGTTATTATCAAGATGATGTTATTGTGGTATACACAAGGCAATATCGACACTTTCAAAAGACTCAGATGACGTTGGAACTGAAACTAAGTATAAGTATATCAAGAAGTTTGTTAGTTGTGTGAGCAGTGTAACCGTACAATAAATGTGCTTATACCAGGTTCTCACAACATTGAAAACATGATGTAAGTACTGAAATTGTATGGCTAGAATGTGAGCAAAAATAAAAACTTAAGGAGAAAAAATGTTGAACTAAAATCATAGCAATGAATATGATCTTGAATTCAAGATCAAAGGACTATCAAAGACATGAAAATGTACTTGCACACTTTAGATGTTTAACAACCCAGCCACAAACATGGATGGGTGTAAACGGAAAAAAAAATGGTGAATATTTTCCTTGATAAGACTCACGGGGTATGCTTCCTTCTCACCCCAAATGGGTAGTGAGAATGCAAGGGTATAGATCAAAAGATGAAAATAAACTAAGTGCCACTTAGGAAGAGTTTCACCTCACTTGAAGGAGAGAAAAAAACCAAGCTAAGTGATACATCATGTTAGAGTATGTATTTACCTTAGCTCATGTTCACCTAGGTACTTTATTTACCTTTATTGTATTTATCCTCACCCACTTATGTGTGTGGATATTTCTTTTATCTTATTTAGATATTAGGAGATATTATCTAGTTGTTAGGTACAGTTCTTTCCTTGATCTATGATCTTGACTAGTTCTTTGATGACTAGTTATTTCCTTGATTTATGGCTTGATCTATGACCTTGACTGGTTCTTAGATTGTTATTCTTTGCCTATTTAAGCAAGGCCCATTCTCAATGTATTGCATTGAGTTCCATAATAATATATGATATTGCTGCTCATTTGTTTGCAAAGGTTTATGTAAAGTTATTCTAGCAAATTACTTTCATCTTATTGATCGTGATGTTTGATTAGCATCTGTGTTCTTGGCTTGGAACGATCTGGTTATCGTTCCTTTCACATCATTTAATTTCATGATGAAAGACACTTAGATATAACTCAAGTGGACTATTTTCCTTGTTCGAAAAACAAGGTTCAAAATCGAAGTAATTCGTCACTTCGTGATGGCTCGACAAGACATGATAATGGACTAGTAAAGTGGGCTCCAAGAAAAAATGGATTTCCTAAAAATATCACTCAACTAGGTGTCAACAGTTTGTCTAAATGTGAGATCGATTTACCCAAAGAGTCACACTGACTAATTTGGGACTATCTCGGCTTTACTCTATCCCCTTCTGATAAAATGAGAAACTAGTGCATTCAGTTGTATCGTCACTGAGGTCCTAATACTGACAACTTTTACTCTAACTTGCAATGTAAAATATATTCAAGTGGGTAAGTGGAGTGCTTCCTGTTTCATCCATGAGGTTACTCAGTGGTGGATTACTTTAGGGTTCCTTGAACCACCCCCATTGTTATAGCTTAAGGTGTTATGCCAAAGGGGTTATGCTCTAGTTGAGTGGATAAGGACGTACCCTTTTCTGAAACCTATAATACAGTGTGATGTGAAGTGGTGTGTTGTTTATCTTGCTTAGCTTAATGTGGTTTTAAGTAGCACATCATTTGACAACCTGTATGAAAATTGTATTAATAGTTTTGTTTTGTCTTGACTCCTCCTTTATTTGACAATCATTTTTGGTTCTGCATAACAGATTAGTAATTTTCCATATGCATAAATAGGAAAAATGCCATTTCTGATTCTCAAGACCATCCTAGGACGCAAGAGAAGAGCATATGCGACGCAAAAATCTAGTTAAGAAACCAACAAATGGAAAACACTTAGTTCAAATGTAAAATACATACATCTTGACCCAATTTAAACATTCTAAACATTTTTTAAAGCAATGAAAAGAGATAAAAATCATTTCTGATTCCCAAGATCACCCCAAAAGATGTAAGGGAAGAGAATACGCGACCTTTCTCTTATGATTAAGCATGCAAGATTTATCCAAGTTTATTACAATTTTAACAAAAGCATGTAAACATACCCTGCAAAAATAAAATTTAATCAGATTAAACCTGCAATGGTCTTATTATTTAATGGCACAAGCTTTTGTAAACACGAAATTGATATGTAAGTCCAGATTGAGGTACCTGTGTGCAGGTTATGGTGTGTGCATGTGGGTTATGGTGTATGCGCTCCTCTATGTAAACCTAGCGGGTATGCAGAGTGCTTGCACTACTTGAGAGATGCCTGGGCTAGCATAAGGGTGTATGTGCTAGAGAATAGATGTTTGTGCACGGGAAGTGAAAGAAAAGGTACAAAAATCTATGACAGTGTGTGTGCGTTGGCAGAGGGATTTTTGTGCTATCAAAAGGGTACATGCGCCACTAATACAGACACAGAGCATGTACGCTAACAGAAGGGTGTATGCGCATCTGTTTGGGTGTGTGCACCTACTTTTATGTACCTACACACTAATTTGGGTGCTTTTGCTCCTCTGCTAAAAATGACAGTCAGTAGGTTCCTGTGCTGGCAGAAGGGCGTATGTGCGCCTGCCTAAAAACCCACCAAACAACACGGAAAATGAAATTCTAAAAGTGTCAACAGGTTAGAATTTAGCCATTAAATGAAATTTCTAACATAAACCTAACAAAGTGGCATGAAAATGAAGGTTAACTACATAAAACCTAGCTAAAAAGCCCAAGGTAAAATATTTAACCCTACAAAAACATGTTAAAAGTTAGAAATTGAAATAAAAGCTTCAAAATGACTCCATTAATTGAGGATGGATTAAGAGTCCCACCAGGTGTGCCAAATGTGTGCAATGAAAATTTTGTTAAGGCTATGAAGATGGGGTAAGAATCTCTAAAGAAACCCTAAAAGCTTTGGAACAAACAACTCAAATCACCATCAGATTAGAGCTAAGCAAGAGCTACATATTTGCATGCATATATAAAGCTTGAAATAAACAATCAACCTCTAAACATGACTATATTAATTCTCTACTCCATGAAATCTATCTATAAGTGAACCTATTAAAGCTCTAGCAATCAGTTTTGTGTTTATTGATGTTTCAAAAGCTTAAGAATGGAAGCTCACCATTAATGGCTTCGCCCATTTACCTAAAGCTTTGAAAGGATTAGCAAATAACAAATAAATAGCTCAAATAAAATATGAAATGACTCTAAAAGACTTAAATGTGGCCTAAATCAGAAATGAGAGAGAGAGAGAGAGAGAGAGTTATTAGGAAAAGGTGGGAGGGGTATCCCTCTATTTATAGTTTTTAGATTTGAGAAAAAGATGTTTTGGATGCATGCGGGACTAAAAAGGAGTCAAAATTTTGATTTTAGAAAAACCTATTTGGGGGTGTGAATAAGATTTGGAAAGCTAAGTGGCTATATGGAAAGGTAAGATATTTGTTTAGAAAGTCAAATCCTCTTTAGAAAGTCAATAAGAGGGTTAATTAACCTAAACAAGGTTAATTAAAGGGAAAGAAGCTTATAGAAGCTGGTTAGAGAGGGATTAACATGGTTTAGGAGGTTTATAAGGGGTTAGAAAGGGTATTTCACTAGCATAGTGTAGTAAATGAACATGAGACTAGGATAGTTAGTATGATCTTAGTAATTATATCATGTAGACCAAATTATAGGTGTCTACAACATACACACAAGATAGTCATATAGCCACAAACATGGGATACCCACAATTTCACAATATATTCAAGGCACTCAAACCATATAAAGCAATGATCATAGAGTTATGATCAAATAAGAAAATTGAGTCAACCCACACAATAAGCAAGAAAATAATTAATCCATATAAGAAAGTGGTGACAACAGTATATATGAAACAACTATAGACAACATTAATATAAACCATAAATAACAAGATAGGTTAGCATTGCAGAACACACATGAGTTATTCTTGTTAGCTTAGACAGTAGAAATAAGTACTATGTATAGAATTAAGAATGATAAGAAAGGTGTAAAGTGACATCTAATGAAAAAAAAACACTTGTATAATGTGGGTGTGGGGGGTGATCACAAAGGAGTAATGCGAGGAATAAAGGTAACTCCTATTATCATGTATCAACCTATGTGTGTCATTTATCAAGCTCAATATACCTCATGAATGTATGTGTGTGAATGGTAAATTTTTTATCTATCAAACCACCAAGTAAATAACATGTATAAAACAAAAAGATAGCCAGAAAACTATAAACAGGTCCTAATTTTGTATTTTTGTACATATTTGTATGTTTTATATTATGTGATTTTTTGAATGCATTTGAAGTATTTGGAGAATAACTAAATACAAGAAAGGGGATAACACAAGAGTTACCTGATAAGGGCCTCATGAAGAGGCATATCATATGCAATGGGTGGAGGGAGTGCATGTCCCATAAGTGTCAGAAGAGACATGAAGGTTACTCATGTATAATATATGTAGGAGTCACGACCTTTTCCATGAAAGGGAAAGGGTAAAAAGACCCATGCTAAATAGTATGCGCAGAAGGTGACATAGTTTGATGTCAAGGATAATGTGTCCTACAGAATGTAGTTTATGTTATAGATGAACGAGAAAGAGGTTGAACAGTGGTATCCTACAAGAGGTAGTATGTGACTAAGTAGGAACAATGTGTGAACTATAATATCATTATGGATGCACGTGAGGGATATTTCATACATGGCATAATATGAGAAACAAAATATTGAGTTGTAAATACACTAGATTAGGTGCAGTAACCATTTTTTTAACTCAATATGTTGTGGTGTATGATCACTCGAATGGAATACCCCACTAATTAGAGTAAAACTTTATTATTGTGAATGAACTTAACAAATTGATGTAGTATAGAAGGTTATAGTTGTGAAGGTGAAAAGAAGGGAAACTTAAACTCATGTCGCGTGATTTAAAAGAAATGGCCACAAGGAATGTGATCAAAATTAGTATAGATGACTTTGAAAGGGAGGACAACATTCCCTATGCATGTGTAAGGACCATCTATGACATGCTTCTTAGTATATCCAAGAGAACGCGGTAACTTAAATGTGTACAGTCTTATGGGGGTAGTTTTGATCAACCAAAAAATTATGTAGAGGATGTTAATTAATTGAGGAAGGAATATAGAGTGTATTAGAAACAAACATGTGTGTCATATCAGTATTATCCAAAAGTGATAACATGAGAATAGGGAGTTATAGTAATAAAACTATCAATGCATAGAATTAAACATGTGGTATAAATATGGTGGAGGTGGTACAACACAATAAGCATTATGACTTCTTGAGGTGGCTTTAGAAATACATTTTCCATGAAGTGGGATACTGAATATTTTGAGCTTTTCATTATCATTAGTAGGATTAGGTTGCAGGTGTAGCCTCATATTCAATTGTACCATCATCAAGGAGGTCTTGTATAACATGATGAAGCTTAATATACTGATTAGTTAAGTGTCCAATACATCAATGATAATCACAATGAGCATTAACATCAAATTTATTACCATGAGGTGCACTTATATTGACCTCATGTGGTGGAGGGAGAGATACAAGATTACACTCAAGTAATTTTTTGAGCACTTGTTTGTGGTGAAAGGTAAATGAAGTGAACTAACATTGAGATGGGTTGTAATTGTGACTTTGTAGGTTGAGACACACTTTGAAAGTGGCTTTTAGCTTCAATTTTTCATCTACATCATTATTCTTAAAGGTAGTACCTTGCTTTCAAACTTATGAGTAATAATTGATGTTAGTAACAAGAATACTTGATTTTGTTCATGTTGAGTGATCTTAGCTTCACATTCTTTCAAAGTGTGTAACATAGATGATCAAAAGAATTAAACTTATTAAAATTATTGACTCTTGTAAAGGGACAATAAGTCTTTGTGTAAAAGATCTTGCAGTTCACTATTGGCTAAGATATTTTTCATCTCAATAAACATGGTCTTGTAGCATAGTACATAGTCATTGAATGGGTTCATTGAAACCTTTTCACATTTTAACCATTTGAGCATAAGACACCTTTGTTGAATATTAATAGAAATTTGGCAAGGAAATTATTATCTAGAAGAGTGAAATGTATGTATAAAATGACATGGGTAGATCATAAAACCATTCTAACACAAAATATGCGAGACTATGAAGGAAGAACTTGGTAATAAATGTATCATTGGAAGAAATATTCCAACGCAAGCAACATTAAAATATGTAAAGAGGTGCTCTTTAGGATCACCCTTTTCCATCATAAATAGGAATCTTATGGAGCAACAAAAATGGTAGGAAAAGGGTAAGAGGAAACTTCAAGTGCAAGTGGGTTATGAAAAATTGAGTAGAATCATATTATTATGAGAAGAATCACATGTGCCCTTGTTGTAATTGTAAAATTTAAGCTTGTAAAATATGAACAAGGGATTCAAGAGTGTCTATGTTTGAAGAAGAAGAATGTGAGGCACTATGAGTGTAGATAGGAGATGTTAGTAAGTAATAGTTGTCATAGGAATAGTCATAGTCCACACTATGAAGTGGAGGATTATATGCCCCCAATGAAATATTATTGCTGTGTAGGGATGGTTGATGTATGCATACTAGATGATGAGGGATGATTGAGATCAGTTGTGGAAGATATACTAGTATTTTTGAGTTGATCATTACTAGTATAAAAAGAATGTCAATATTATCGCACATTTCTTTCAAAAAATGTGTAAAATGTTGAGCCTTGTCATCTAATAGTGATATAATTGTCAAACATGTCATGAGACAAATTCACCTTGTATAGTATTAGTGAGTTACCATAAACACAAAAATGAGTAAAGATATCAATAATAGCATATGCATTCCCATAAGAGCACTATGAAAGGGTGGCAATGAGATCAGAGCATGTGGGTTATTAGAGTGATAGTGACTTCTATATAGAAAGGGTCAGAACCCTTTGATAAGAGATATCTAGATGATGATAATGATCGATAAGGGCATTTAGAACCATGGTGTACCAAAATCAACAAAGAGAAAACACTAGGGTTTGAGAAATAAATTTGATTCAGGAATTCAGGTTCACCAAATGCTTACACCCTAATTAATTTTATAGATGTTATGGACATGCAAAACAATAAGAAGGATGTAAGGGTTTGTAATAGGCAGATTATTCTAATCAATTAACTTCTAACATTAACCATTCACAATCAAAAAAATGCTTTCAACACTTGTAATGATTGATAAATGATAAGTACGTGCTCAAATACATGAGAGGAGAGAGAAACTTAGTTGTACATGAAAAAATATGGAGGATCTGGATGTGCAAGGATGATGAAACAAGTAGATCAAAACACTGAAATGCTTCAATGTTGAAGTTTTGGAATCTAAAAACTAGAGCAAGAGGGACATTAGATTAAATACAACTACCGTAGGGTCCATGAAATGGCCTTATTGTATGGTCTTGACCTACAATTGTAAGATGTTGAACCCTTATGATTTTCTGGATCTAAAACTTCTTGTGTAGATTTGCTTGTTTATAAATGGCCTTTGATGTATGTCACTCTTTCTCACACAACTTTGGGATGACCTGTAATCACCTGTAACAAAGTGAAAACCCTAGAAACATGGATAAACCCTTTATCTCAGATAATTAACAACTAAAAGGACAAAACATGTTTATATGGTTGAGGCGATACTACCCTTGGCGTTTAAACTCCCAAATATTAGAACCAAACCAAGTATTTTCACTACACTTCCCTCATTGTGGGATCAAGCCTCAAGTAGTTTCTTCCTAGGTATTTGTGTAAGTGTAACAACTAACCCAACCCCTAGGGGTGCCTTTGATCTCTTAACACTAAGATAGTGGGCTAACTATATAGTATAGAATGTACCAAACATGGTAGTAGTGTGATGTGGTGTGTCTCATCTACGTGACCTAACCCTTTTTTGTTGAAACCCTTGAATAAATACTTGAGTGACTTTGTTCTTGCTAAGACATGGCTCTATGACCTTTGCATGCTTGAAATGAAGGAAGCTAAACTATTTGAACTTGTTGAGTGTTTCATACCTGTAGTAAGGACTTCTCTAAATTGATGTGCAACTGATTTGGGTAGATTTAGGAACCCTTTAAGTGCTTTTGGAATGATATTTGCAATAGGAGACTTGTAAGAGTGCCAAGGTGAGTTATAAAGTGATAATGACTTGCTTTATATGGCCTTATCGTAGGTGACAATATTCTAATAAGGCCAACCCTAGTAAGATGAAATGACACAAAGAAGATATTCAAATTGAAACAAATTTAGTGAACTTGAGAAGTCGGTACCTATACAACTTAGCCAAGATTAGACCCCACATCTTGACCTAGTGGTACGTTTTTGGACAGAGGAGGAGAAAACTAAAACAAAGAGTTTGGAGATGAAGCAAAAATGTTGTTTACTGATTTTATCATATAATATTCCTAGAATTGATGATAGAGCATACTGTAATGATAAGTAAGCCACATAAGAATTAGAGAAATGAATCAATTGGATTCTAAATTTGAGCATTTGTCTTAACAAGGGAAATGATCAAACTTGGCATTGCACAAAGGACAAGTTAGCAAATTTTGTTATGTTTGTGGAGCCTTTTTTTCATGTTAGAGTGTGGTACACCTTCTATGTGTTACACTCAGGTATTTTTACGGCGGTCCCGCTCGCCGCTGAGCGGGTTAGGGGGGTTCGGGGGCGAAGCCCCTGAAGCAAATTTTCATGGGTGGTTTACTAAGCCATGGGTAATGGGTAACCGTTATGGGTTGTTTTTGGGCCCATGGTTTTTCGGTCTTTTTCCCATTGTTTTAATACCCACAGTTTTTTGCCCTTGGTTTTGATACCCACGGTTTTGTATCAAACTACTTAAGCAGTTGTCTATTTATATGGTCTTATGCATATGATAGATGGACAAGCAAATGTATTACAGATGTGTTTTGAATTCAGGGTGTGAATTCTGTAGAGTTTGTTGAGCATAGCTCCAAACGGATCTGGGTATTGTATTGAGAGAGTGGTGGCTTGTAATAAAATCTGAGCAAGTGATTCTTGGTGGACGTAGCCCAAATTGGGTGAACCACGTTAAATACTATCTCTTTGTGTTGTGTTATTTTATTCTGTAATTTTATTTGAGATCTGTAATAATTTCTGCATATTAGTTTCTACTGTTGCGATTCTGTGAGGGATTATTCTGCATATTTTATCTCTTATTTCCTAACAATTGGTATCAGAGCCTAGTTTGGTTTGCTGAAGTGTTGAATCGCAGGGAAAGTTTTATCTTGAGTGGGAGCTATGGCAGATGATGGAAGATCTAGGGTTGATAAATTCAACGGGCAGAATTTCAGTCTTTGCAAGATGCAGATGGAAGATTACCTTTATTAGAAGGATCTTTATACTCCGTTGTCTGAGAAGGTGAACAAACCCTCGAGTATGATAGATGCGAAATGGGATTTGTTGGATCGGAAGGCACTTGGAACGATCCGGCTGTGTCTTGCATCTTCGGTATTATTTAATGTTTCGAAGGAAAAGACTACAAAAGATCTAATGGATGCATTAGGGAAGTTGTATGAAAAACCCTCTGCCTCTAACAAGATATTTTTAATGAAAAAGTTGTTTAATATGAAGATGTCTGAGAATAGTTCAGTAGCATATCATTTAAATGATTTCAATACGATTGTGAATATGCTAGCTTCGGTTACAATAGAATTTGATGAAGAAGTTAGGGCTTTATTAATTTTGTGCTCTTTACCTGAGAGTTGGAATAGCCTGGTAATGGCGGTAAGCAACTCGGTTCCAACTAACTCGAAGTTGAAGTTTGAGGATGTTGTAGGGGTGATTTTAAGCGAGGAAATGCGAAGAAAAAGCTCTGGGGAACCTTCTACTTCAAGGAATGCTTTGACAGTGGAAACTAGAGGGAGACAGAAGAATAGAGGAAACCGTGGAAAATCAAAAGATCGAGCAAGGTCAAAATCCAAGAACAAGATTGTATGCTGGAATTGTGGAAAGCCTGGGCATGCAAAGAAGGATTGTTGGGAGCTTCGGGATAAGAAGAAACAACAGGAAGAAAACAAGGAGGCAAATGTGGCATCGGGTAATGTATGTCAGGATGCTTTGATTCTTTCTTTGCATAATATTACTGAATCTTGGGTTTTAGATTCAGGGGCTTCTTTTCATGCTACTCCACATAGGCATTATTTTGTTGATTATGTTCAAGGGGATTTTGGGCATGTTTTTCTTGGTGATGATGAGCCTTGCAACATAGTTGGAAAAGGCTCTGTTCAGGTTAAGATGCAGAATGGGAATACATGGCTATTGAAGGATGTCAGACATGTGCCTACATTAAGGAGAAATTTGATATCGGCAGGGTAATTGGGAAGTGATGGTTGTACTGTGATATTTACAACTAACTCTTGGAAGGTTACCAAGGGTGCTCTTGTGGTGGCAAGAGGTAAGAAGGTTGGAACCTTATATTTAACCACTGATAGTACTAATGATTGTAATCTTGTGGCTTCAGATGCAGATACAACATTATAGCACTATAGGCTTGGTCATATGAGCCATAAGGACATGGACATCATAAAGAAGAATTTTCCTGGATATACAGAAACAGGTTTGGATTTCTGTGAGAACTGCATATATGGGAAACAAAAGCGAGTAAGGTTTCTCAAGGTTGGACCTACGAAGAAAGAGAGTAAGTTAGAGTTGGTGCATTCTGATGTGTGGGGGCCAGCTCAGGTATCATCTCTTGGGGGTTCAAGTTATTATGTTACTTTTATTGATGATGCAACAAGGAAAGTTTGGGTTTATTGTATTAGAAATAAATCTGATGTATTTGAAACTTTTGTTAAATGGAAAGCCTTGGTAGAGAATGAAACAGGTCTTAAGCTAAAATGTCTCAGGTCAGATAATGGAGGGGAGCATTGCAGCAATGAATTTGATGATTACTGTTCTAAGAATGGAATCCGCAGGCAAAAGACGGTTCTAGGAACTCCGCAGCAGAATGGGGTATCAGAAAGGATGAACAGAACAATAATGGAACGTGCTAGGAGCATGAGGTTACATGCAGGACTGCCTCTTTATTTTTGGGCAGAAGCGGTGAGCACAACTATGTACTTGATAAACAGAGGACCCTCAAGTGCCTTGGATGGAGGCATACCTGAGGAGGCTTGGTATGGTAAGAAAGTTGATTACTCATTTCTTAGAGTCTTTGGATGTGAGGTGTTTGTTCATATTGACAAGGATGATAGGACCAAGCTAGAGGCTAAATCAGAAAAATGCACTTTTATTGGTTATGGTGGTGATGACTTTGGATTTAAATGTTGGAGTATTAAAGACAAGAAAATCATTCGGTCTAGGGATGTGGTCTTTAATGAGAAAGTCATGTATAAGCAACATTTACAGGAAAACAGGGAAGAATCCAAGAAAGAATATGCAGTGGTAGAGGATCTTCTCAGATGGGAAAGTGACCCATGAATCAGTTCAGGAACCTACTCAGCAGGAACCCCAAACTCCTACAGTGAGGAGGTCTTCTAGGGTAAGAAAAGAACCTGAACGTTTTTCTCCTTCTCTTTATTATTTATTACTCACTGATAGTGGAGAGCCAGAGAGCTTTGATGAAGCAATGTAGGTAGATGCCAATAAGAAGTGGGAGCAAGCCATGGATGAGGAGCATAAGTCTCTCATGGAGAACCAAACTTGGGATTTGGTGAAGTTACCGGAAGGCAAAAGAGTATTGCAGAACAAGTAGCTGTACAAAATTAAAGATGAAGAAGGAGGAAATAAAAGATATAAGGCCCGGTTGGTGGTCAAGGGGTTTGCACAGAAACAAGGTATAGATTTTGATGAGATTTTTTCTCCTGTAGTAAAAATGACTTCTATTAGAACTGTTCTTGGAATAGTGGTAGCAGAAGACTTGCACTTAGAACAGTTAGATGTAAAGACTGCATTTCTCCATGGTGATTTGGAGGAGGAACTATATATGCAGCAACCAGAGGGCTATGAGGTCAAAGGTAAAGAGGAGATGGTGTGTAAACTGAAGAAGAGCTTGTATGGCTTGAAACAAGCTCCACGTCAATGGTATAAGAAGATTGATAGCTTCATGATGGAGCAAGGTTATATTAGATGTCATTCTGACCATTGCGTGTATACAAAGAAATTTGAGGATGGAAGTTATATTATCATGTGTTTATATGTTGATGACATGTTGGTTGCAGGTAAAAACATGCAGGAAATAAAAGTACTCAAGAAACAGCTAAGTGAATCCTTTGATATGAAGGATTTGGGGGAAGCCAGACAAATCCTTGGTATGAGGATAACTCGGGATAGGAAGGAGTGGAAGTTGACTTTATCTCAGGAAGAGTACATTAAGAAGGTATTGGACAGGTTTAACATGCGGGATGCTAAACCGGTTGGGACTCCTTTGGCAGGCCATTTTAAGTTATCAAAGGAGCAGTGTCCCAAGACAGAGTAGGAAAGAAACCAGATGTCCAAGGTACCTTACTCATCAGCAGTTGGTAGTTTGATGTATGTTATGGTGTGCACTAGGCCTGATATTTCCCATGCAGTTGGAGCTATGAGTAGATTTATGAGTGATCCAGGTAAAGAGCATTGGCGAGCAGTAAAGTGGATCCTTCGGTATTTGAGAGGAACCATGGGGACACTTTTGTGCTACAGTGGATCAGACACCACTTTACGTGGTTATGTAGATTCAAACATGGCTGGAGATGTAGACAGCAGGAGGAGCACGACAGGTTATATTTATACTGTAGGTGGGACAGCAGTGAGCTAGATTTCATGACTACAGAAGCTGGTGGCTTTGTCAACCACGGAGGCTGAGTATTTTGCTGCCACAGAGGCAAGCAAAGAGATGATTTGGTTACAACAATTGCTTGAGGATTTGGTGCATAAGCAGGAGGAATGTAAGCTACATAGTGATATTCAGAGTGCTATACACCTAGCTAAGAACTCTGTTTTCCACTCCAGGACGAAGCATATACAGTTGAGATATCACTTCATCAGGAAAACTTTGGAGGAAGATAAGTTGAAGTTGGAGAAGATTCATACCAGTCAGAATCCTGCATACATGATGACCAAGGTGGTCACAAGGGATAAACTAAAGCTATGTTCAACTTTGGTTGGCCTTTGCGGATGACAGTGAAGGGTTGAGAAGCTTTCTCAGTGGAAATTAGTCTCCAAGTGGGGAGATTGTTATGTTTGTGGAGCCTATTTTCATGTTAGAGTGTGGTACACCTTCTATGTGTTACACTTGGGTATTTTTACGGCAGTCCCACTCGCTGGTGAGCGGGTCAGGGGGGTTCGGGGGCGAAGCCCCCGAAGCAAATTTTCATGGGTGGTTTACTAACCCATGGGTAATGGGTAACCATTATGGGTTGTTTTTGGGCCCATGGTTTTTCGGTCTTTTGCCCATTGTTTTAATACCCACGGTTTTTTGCCCTTGGTTTTGATACCCACGGTTTTGTATCAAACTGCTTAAGCAGTTGTCTATTTATATGGTCTTATGCATATGATAGATGGACAAGCAAATGTATTACAGATGTGTTTTGAATTCAGCTGTGAATTCTGTAGAGTTTGTTGAGCATAGCTCCAAACGGATCTAGGTATTGTATTGAGAGAGCGGTGGCTTGTAATAAAATCTGAGCAAGTGATTCTTGGTGGACGTAGCCCAAATTGGGTGAACCACGTTAAATACTGTCTCTTTGTGTTGTGTTATTTTATTCTGCAATTTTATTTGAGATCTGTAATAATTTCTGCATATTAGTTTCTACTGTTGCGATTCTATGAGGGATTATTCCGCATATTTTATCTCTTATTTCCTAACAAATTTTACTGTCTAGAAAAACTAGATATGATAGTGTGGGTGTGTTTTCTTGGAGCTTATAGATCACTTACAAATACAGAGCGAGGAGAACTCATGTTAGACATTAATGTAATAGTGGGCAGGTGGGGTGTTGTTCAAAGGTAAGAATATTGATGAAAGATAGAGGAATAAAAAAATTACATCGATGTAGTTGGATCGAAGTCCATAAAATGCTACATGTTTTTGTGTAGGAGACAAATCACACTCACAAACATATAAAAGCTATGCAAAATTGGAGGAATTATCTCGGGAGAAGTGATAACATTTAACTATACATCTCTGGAGTGAAAATTTGGAATAGGAACAAGAGGAATAGGAAATGCACCTCATTTCATAATAAAATTGGATCCCTCCAAATTTTATCTCCAAGAGACAACAAATATTTAAACATTGACGTGCTTCCATTATTAAATAGTTAAACGTTTACATCCATTCCGGTATAATTTACAGTTCATATGTTACTAATTTAAAAATATATAAAATTTAAAAATGGTTGTATTTTAACCTCCAAAATGACTTCAAATATATAAACACCTTGCAAAATCCACTTGTGACACATCTTATTTTTCCATCTCATACCCTTGATTTAAATAGTAAACATGTTATTTTTCCTTTTGCTTTTGAGCTCTTTGGAGTCTTGGACTATAAACACACATGGTTTGACACACGTTTTACACATGGAGAGGATAACTTCACCTTGTTTATATTTAGCTTGAAATCACCTTAATGTTTTACTCATTCTTACTTTCTAGAAAGGAAAATTAATATGTTTGTTATTGTCCTCCTTTTTATCGTGTTCAATGCCATATTTCTCTAATCTTATTCGTAAATTATATGGAACACTTTTATATTAGTTTTTCTAGTCAAATATCGTACACCCTATTATCTATATTCGATTTTGGCTAGGTAGGGGATTTTATTTTATTAGAAGTGGGGAAAGGAAGAAATAACGTTTAACAAACCTACTATGCTACGTGTACTTAAAAGATTTGATTTAATAAATCGGTTTGACTTAAAAGTTTATCCACATTATTTAAAACTAAGGAGCACCACATACATGTCAACCTTTGTCATCTAAAAAAATTTCCCAACTAAAATGTTATAGCAATCAAACAAAGAATGAGTAAATTATAATTATGTTAAAATAATAAATATTTAGACTTTTAAAATGAAATAAAATTGAGAGAGAAATGGCTAACACACATGCTTGAGTTTTGATTAGTTATCTAAATTTTGAAGTTCATGAACAAATATATGGTTGCAAATGTCAATGTAAGAATATTTTATTATGTGGCTTTCTATAATAACAATCGGTGGGTGGTGGTTGGTTGTAATGTTTGTGAGTGTGTTTAATTTTAATTATCGACCTTAAATTAATGTCCATTTGATCATTAGTAAAAAGTTTTTTAATCAAAAAAGTGGATAAAAATTATAATATACTGGTCATAGAATGGAGATTGGAGCTTTTATTTTCTCCATAAGTATTTTTTCGAGCCTTACACATTAGTTAGATATATTAATAGCATTTTTAAGTGCCATTATATGGTAAATTTGTCAAGAAGGTAATAAAATTATCAATAAATGTGTAGTAAAGGTGTTATGCTAAACATCAGCTAGGGGCCTTGAGATTAACATCTCTTAGCATTTTTGAAATAGATGTATATAAGAGATTTGTACTAGTAACACCATAGAATGAGAATTTTATGAGAGAATGAGCTTCGTCCTCAATTTAATTTCACTTATACAAGTTATAGATTTTTTTCCCAAGTAGTTTGTGATGTAGGAGCATTCGGGTTCATGTACAATATTACATCAATCAGTACTATGTTAGAGTAGGAAAATAAGTTAAGTATATTAGTGCACCACCTTAAGTAGACACAATGTATTTGCATAATATTGCACAACAAATTTGTGTTATGTTTTCTTTAGCACGTCTTTATTAAGAGTGCCCATGTTTTTTGTAAATATTTGTGTACGACATTGTCAGAATGCCCAAATAGGTCTATTGTACTTCATTGATCAAAGATAGTCTTCAGAAGTTGGCTCAAGCGTATCTTTTGGAAAAAGGTTGATTTAATGGTTGAAGGGCCTTGTGCATGTAGAGGAATGTTCAGAAGGCATTGTTGCACCTCCATGCATGCCTCTACATTCAATAGATGGCATGAAACCTTTGTCGAACCCAAAACATGTTGTAAATAATTGACAATATGACATAGTACTTAGAAACGTTAAAATCACGCACAATAACATACCACTCATTTTCAAAGGATCGTGTTGGAAAGGGAGGACTTACCTTAATACCACACATTTAATGTAAAACCAAAACTTCATTGGAGCTCAATTCATGAAGTTCTTGAAACAAGGATATGTAAACTTACCACACATAAAAAAGGAAAGAATATTTGATAATGTAATTAGTGGGAACCAGGACCACTAAATTGATATCCTTTGGTTCAAATTGGTAGATGATGATGATTCATATACTTTCAAATTGTGTTAGTTGGGCCTACTTGTGTTGCATTGAGTTCAACTATGATATGGGTTATGTCTTAACCTCCATTTAATAGTTGTAAAACATTTAAGTGTTTATGGGCCAAATGTAGTACTTGAGTCGACTATTACAAGTAGTTTATTGTGTGTCTACATAAACAAATCACTACGATGAATAAACAAATTTGCCTTCAATTGTACTTTGGGGAATTAGTCTAAATGTTGTACCAAGGAGTATTGTAAGAGATCCGCATAGGTTTGGTGGGACTCAGAGGATAAAATAAGTTGGGTCAACACTACAGTGTTGATATTTTTGTATGCATGTTGACATTGTGTTTAAATAAATATATTGTTGTTGTTCAATTCCATGTTGTAATTTTGAATGTGACATGGTCTAATACGTCCTTTCATTAGGACCCCTAACTAGTACTACATGTAGTATTAGAATTGGGCACAACTCTAAGAAGTGAAGATATGAAGCTCTATATCTTTGCAAGGTGGGTCAAGAATGCAATGAAACAAGAGGCATGAAAGTTATATGCATAGTTTTAAAATAAGGTCTAATAGCATATCTAAGTTTATATAAGATAAGATTCCCCAAGAAGAGTAAGGTGATGAGGTCCATCAATCAATAATTTGGTTGAAATACTATACGATATTGTAGAAATGTTGTGGATGATGCAAATCAGATTTACTATGGTAGAGGAATATAGAAGAAAATGATTCATCCTAAGTGATGATATGAGTGATGTGAGACAAGAAACACCATAAATAACTAAGGATGGTGTGGATGAAGTAGCCTTAGTACAAGGTCATTTAGATGATGGAGAAGAAAGGAAACTGAAATTCATGTCAAATATTAGAAGAGTAGTTTGAATGGAGGTTCCTTATTTTTTAGGGACATTTAACAAAAAACAACTAATTGATCACCTCAAGGAGATGGAAGAATATTTTGATTTGAAATTTTTTTATTCGAGCACAAGGTGAAGATTTTTGAAACATCATGCAACATTATGGTGGAAAGAAGTTCAATTAGAGCATATTAGGAAAGGGTAAAAACTAGATTACCTTATTAGATAGGATGGTTGTGAAGCTTAAAGGGAAATTTTTACCTTATGATATTAATTGGCTTTTCTAAAGGTTTACAACCATTATGAAAAAATGAGCTAAGTGTGAAACATAACCCTAAATAGTTTAGAATATTTTCAATTTTTGTTGGTTACAGAAAAATGAAAAAAGAGAAGGTAATGTGGTATACCAATGGACTATGACAGGTGATTTAAGATGAGATCAACATAGTGAAGATCTAGACACTATAAGTGGTGTGCTAAAATGTTTGAGATAAAAATTAAATTTTGAACCTAGAAGAAGTGTTGCAATGACAAAATAAAATCTTGGAACTGTTAAAGAACCATTAAAACATGAGCAAGAGAGTGAAGAAATAACATGCAATATGTAAGAGTAGTCAAATAGAGGAAGAAAAAAATTTTGCAAGAGGGAAAGTTCAAGGTTGAAGATTCAAGGTACATGTTTGCAATATGGTAAAGAAAGGAATTGGGATTTTGAGTTTTCATGTGAACACAAGGATGATGGAGAGAAGAAGGACATGAGTGCGTATTTCATGAAAGGTAATGAATAATATGTGGTTAATCACATACGTGAACCTAATGAAGGATATATATTAGTTGTAATAAGGATGCTATTGAAGGTTACACAAAAGAGAGAAGATTTTAGGAAAGAGAGGAGACACATTTTCCATACAAAATGTAAGAAAATAGGTAAATGTTGTATAGTGTTGGTTGATATTAGAAGAACATGTACACTTTTATATTTTGGAGATGGTGTGTAAGTTAGGATTAGATTGAAAATCACGTAAATATCCTTACATGGTGTATACAAGAGAAAATACAAAATAAGGGAAGAAAATAAACACAATGTGTAAGCTTGATGCATCCTTCATAGCTCCTTGCAACTTTAGATGATATTGGATGAAGCTTGGAATGAAGAACTGAACTTGTTGAATCTCTATGATCATTTATATGTGGTTACTCCAAAAATGTTTCAAATAGAAGTATATTCCAGCTACGAGAAATGCGAATGAATAATTGGATTAGATTGATAGATTTTTTATCAAATGGATAGCATAACGACGTGTAAAATTGAGTGGTAATTCGACATAATAATGATGCAAAATTATAAATTTCCAAAAAAATATTAATAGAGAGGAATGAGTGTTTATTTATAGTCGAGGGGAAGAGAATCTGATAGCCTTAATTTGTGTGATTGATTTTCAGATTTTTGGCTGACTGAAGCATGAATTGAATGATTTTCTGAGATTTCAGTTTGATTAGCGATATATATATATATATATATATATATATATATATATGATCTTGATTGGGTGAGTTGTCATTGATTTTGGAAAGGTGGCATCTATTTTTAATAGTTAAAGGTTTTCTATTAATTAATATTTCATGTCTTTTGTTTATTCACCCAAAAAGTGACGCGAGTTTTAGCTTGGAGAGAGTTTTTCTCTAATTTAGAAATCCATGATTCAAGGGATATACTTAAGTTAACAAAAATATATGATTTGATTTAATTTAAACATGTCCTCTTAATATAATTAATGATTTGTATTCTTAATCATGATTTAATTTGATTTATCCCACTTGAGATATCAACTAGTGAGGTGGAAGTGAGTTGGAGATGAGGTGGAAATGGATAAGTGGATGATTTATTTATTTACTTTGATATTAAATTAGATAATGGGGTAAGTGATATATAACAAGAGTGATAGGAATAATTAATTAATCATAGGAGTTAGCTATTAGCGTAATAGGGTCTGTAGTGAGAATATTTAATGATTCAAGACTATGCGCGAGCGATAAAATTAATTAGGGAAGTTGTGGGGTGATAGAAGTGTGATTCGGGACAATGTCGTAGAATGTTGTTAAGGGTCGTAAAGTTATGGAATTTATTAAAAGTGATCGTAATAGACCTCAGAAATGGTCATAATGTGTCATGAAGTAATTGTTGGATGATTTCAGAGGTTTAGAATGTGTAATGGGATATTTTAAGGTGTCAATATTTGTCCCTCGTTAAAGTGTTATTACAAAGTAATATCACTTTAAATATAGTAGGCAAGTGTAGATTGGTGAACAGATGATAAAGAAGTATGGTGGAGTTCCTGATTTTCCCCATTGAAAAATTTGTATGCCCCAGCGGGTCTAGATTGTGCTAAGAGAGTTCCCCCTCGAGTGAATGGGTGATGTGATAAAGTGGTGTAAAATCATTTGATAGGAGTAGTAAAATATTGCCACGGTACAAATGGGTAAAATGAGCTCAAAAAAGTAGAAACAAAGGGTCAAAGGACAAATTTAGGGATTTGGGACGTGAATTAGGGTTTATAAGAAGGGTTAAATGGAAGGGTAGGTGGGAGAAAAAATCATTGGTCACATTTTGTTACTAGAGTGTTTTTATAGCTAGAGACAATTTTGAGCTTTGAGTTTGCAAGAGAGATGGCATAGTTTCTAGCATGTAGGCATCGCATGGATCAAGTTAATTTATATGGATAACGTCCTGACAACATCTTAGTGGTAAGTAAGAAACAAATTAAATATTCAATTACATTTATGATGTATTTTAGTTAGTATAAAATACAAAAATAATGTTAGCACATGGAAGTATGTGTAGTAGCGTAACCCATAAAGTGTGCTAGAGTTAACATCCTTGTGCTAGTGTAAAATTACATGTTTTAGCATGCTGATAAATTTACTAGCGTGAAAAGTGCATTAGCATGGATGTAAGTGCATTCGTGCACGATTGAATGCTAGCGTGAAATGTGCTAGCATGAAATTGAATGCACTAGCGTGCATGTGGCTGTGCTAATGTGATTTTGACGGAAATGAGTTAGTATAATTTAAATAAATTTAGCAAAATTGGTTAGAAAGGATTGACAATTATTTTATAGATTGTGGAGGAGATGTTAGAGATATTGGAGGTTAGGGAGAGGCGTTCATAGCTAAGAGCATTTGAGATATAATTGACGCATATGGAGAGAGAGAATTATGGGTGGTGTTAGAGGAAACATGGTTGACATATGCAACATGGATGCCAAATATTATATCAGATCATGCATTGTTGCTTTCTTTGGCCGAGTTATGGCATAAAGAGTCACAGATGTTCAAACTATCGATAGGAGAGATGACCATGACATTGTAGGATGTGTAACAAATACTAAGAGTGCATATACAAGTTAGGTTAGTACAGTGGGATGGGAGACCATCACACATCCAAGCTCATATATAAACATTATTTTGATTGGATGAGCTCCAAAGAGAGGGGTTAGCAGTGCAGCTTGCAAATTGTATGGAGGATGATGGTATAGAGTAGATGCCTATCTAGTTGATAGCTTTTATCAGTGGCATTCTGCTTCCTGATAAGATAGGGAGGCATTTTTTAGTTGGGGTTGATTGGCATAGTGGTAGATCTGATGGACACAATGACAATTTTTAACATGGGGACCATGCATTCTTGCATATTTATACAAGGATATACATATGCTAGTATATAGGATTCAAAGGAGTTTGGGCCCAACAACTTATTATAGGTATGGGCATGGGATCAAATAATAGCAGGTCAACCTATTGGAGTGTTTTGTGATAGAAAGTTGTAGGATCTATCTATATTTGGATGGCATATGGTTGGAAGCAGCCAGAGAGGGCATCGAGGAGATATGGAATATTATTGGGGAGCCCTGGATAATATAGAATTGAGACACATCACTTGGAGACCGTACATGACCTATGTGTGGGTAATTGATGCAATGGAGTTAGGGACTGTGGAGATAACACATTGTATAATTGGTAGTTGGTTGTACATTATTAAGTGTTATAGACCAGACACGGTGACATGGTAGTTAGGAGTGAGATAGGAGATTCCTAAAGATGAGTAGTGGTATGCGAGAGTAGCTCAAGATACTACTATATTTATGAATTGTATTAGATTGAGTATATCTAGGGAAAGTATTTTAGGTGTTATGCCACAAATATGGGATGTACAAGCAAGCATTGCAGATCCAAGTGTATCAGTGGGTTACGATGTATTATATGCAACTATAATACCTATTTATATGATTATTCCTCAAATAATGATGGAGGTAGGGATGGAAATAGTAGCGAGGTTATCATAATGGTGGAGAGGGAGGGTATGATAGGATGGACATACATTAGACCTTGTTACAGGGACAAGGATATGGATAGATATATGTACAAGATGTACAAATACATGTACATGATGTATAGGTACATGTACATGGGCATGGTATAGAGGTATTAATCTCACCACATAGTTCATCTAGTCTAAGAGGATGTAGAGGAGGAGGGGTAGATGGAGATGGAGGATGGGGAGAGGTAGATAGATATGGAGATGATAAATGGAGAGATAGATGAGAGATATATGTTTGGAGTTAGAGATCTATATTGTCACTATCAAGACCATCTTAATAAGAGATGTAGGTAGTATGAGAGCAGAAAGATAGTGCAGTGTGGTAGAGATACATTTTTTGATCCTAACATAAAGATTGTAGACACAACTAGATTTTATAAGGGGCCAACTACAATAGAGGACAATGGAGACAGACTTGTTGAGCATGCAACCACAATATATCACCATAGAGAGGGATACAATATTTTGGTTAATGGAGGCCAGTGGGATGGGTGATCTATTACATGAGTTTCTGAAATTAACTCATAATGTGGGATACTACATAGGGTTGTGTGATGCTTTCATCCTAGAGAGCCAAAGAGCACTCGGCTATAGCTATAGGACATGGATGAGGTTAGGAAGATCATATAGATCACAATAACTATACAAATCATGGAGATCAATTTAGATTCCACCACTGAGGCGAGATGGTATACCAGAAAGTCCTTCAGGGTGCATGAGAGCCATGAATGATAGAAGATTAAAACTTTTACCATAGACACTATTATTTGTATATGCATTGCAAAGGCACATTGATTGTATAGACGTTCACAAATATTATATTATAGACATTTAATTTTTGGTATATGCCTTATGAAGGAACATTATTTGTATATATTCCTATTGTGACGTGTTGATTTTGTATATGTATATGACTTCTTGGGGGAATTAAAACATTGTATATGATGACGTGTATATCTGATGATTTGGATAGTTTTATTTATTTTCATATTGTTATAGATGTATGTTGGTGTGGTTGTAAGTAGAGATTATATTAGGCATATGATGAGATGCTATCGGTTTATGAATTATGTTGATAAGATGTTTTTGGTTTTTTAATGAGATGCATGAATGTAATGATGATATGACTAACATTTCTCACATCTTGAGTTTTCATTCAATTTTTTTATTGTAGAGAAGCCTTCTTTACTTTTTCACAATATGGTTTGTACCATGATTATTAAAGAACCATGATAAGTAACTCATTATGTGTGTAAAAAACATACACACAAAAAATGGTTTAGGTAAAAATAAACCCAATATACATAGTAAATGTATGTACCATAGCTATTAATGAGCCAAGACGACAAACAATAAACTCGTAATTGGTCAAATAATTAACGAAGAAAAGTAACAATGCAACATAACTTTATATAATGACACTTAAATTTTTCCCGAATGTGTTATAAAGTGAATATTGATTGATTTAGTTTTCCCCCAAGAAAGGATGCATACAAGGGGTAAGATGATTTGGAATTGATTGGATCATTTCCCCCAAGAAAGGATACATGCAAGGGATAAAATGAGAGCCAAGATTTCTCTAAGCGAGGATACATGTAATGGATTTTTATTAATTTGTATTAATTTGTTTTGATTGAGTGATTGATATTTGGAAGGACATTGGGATAAGAGTCAATGTGTTGAGTTTTTAGATTTTTGGTTTTTTTGTAAATGTTTTTTTTTTGGATAGTTTTTCAATTTTTTTGTAGAGTTGTGACTAGTTTTATATGTTTTTGGTATTTTGTGGAATGTTTGATATTTTTGGGATTTTTGGGATTTTTTGGAACATATTTTGATATTTAGGGATTTTTTGAATTTTTTGAATATTCTGGTATTTTGTGTTTTTTGAATGTTTAGGGATTTTGTGAGGTTTTGAATATTTAGTAGCTAATGAGATACTCTAGGGGATTTATGACCCCTCCAAGAATTCATAAGAACACAAGATCTCTATGAGACAAAGGAACACATGGAAATGGATATGACTGAACATGGATAATATAACAATTGGTAAATGTCCTAACTATAAGGAATAAGTGATAGAAATTGGTTTGTGATGATATGGAAAGAGCAATATGATGAACAAGTTATATAATCAGATGTGCCAAAATTCCCTTAGTACAAGGAATACCCATGGACAATTTATTAATAGAATCTTTTAAAATGAACCAAATTCATGGGGTTTTTAAGCTCTTGGCCACCTTTGGTGGATAACTTGTATGTTCTAGACGTGAATTTTGCAGTGATAACATAAGGAACTAACCAATTAGGTTTAAATTTTCCTTACTTTTCCCAGTGATTGGTTGTGTGAATTAATTTTCTTTTAGTACAAGGTTGTCAATCTCAAACTAGCTAAGTTTTATCCATTTGTTTTAGTTGTGAAAAATTAAATTTTTATATACTTTTAAATAATCGAAGGCATTAAACCTCTTTTCATCCAAGAGGTGAAGTTCATAAAATGAGCTTGTTTGTATTCATATTCATTGATCAAATCTTCAAAGGATATATGGAATGATGGAGCTAAACCCCTACAGGAAATACAACTTCAAAGCCTTATATGAGTGAAAAGGAAGTGGCTTCTATTGGAGTATGGTAAGATATGCAATAGGCCCAAAGGGAAGGATAGACTTATGTATGCCAATTACAACCATGTTTATCAACAATATTTTCTAAGATGTATTTGAGTGTCTTATTAGATGCTTCATCTTGGTCATTAAATTGTGGATAATATGGAGTGGACCAATGAAGGTGGATATGGAAGAATTTGGCTAGATCTTTAACAATTTTATTTTTAAATGATGTACCATTATTAGTAATAATTGAGGAAGGGATGTTGAAATGATATATGAGATGGTTAAATATGAATTTTGAAATATTAGTACTAGTGAGATAAGTGATAGGCATGGCCTCTTCCCATTTGGTAAAATATTTTGTTGCATTGATAATCAATGTATGACCATCATAGGATGTGGGTTTGATATTTCCTATAAGGTCGAGCCTCCATTGGGAGAAAGGCCAAGGTGTGGTGATCAGTTGAAGATCTTGTGAAGGTGCATGAATAATTTTGACATGTTGTTATCATGCCAAACACGTCTTGAAAAATTTATAGGTATCAAAATCCATAGTGGGCTAGTAATAATGCACACGTAAAATCATTTTTCTAAAACCATGCCACTTGTGTGTGTGCCGCATAAACCAACATGTACCTTGATTAGAGTTTGGTGTGCTTCATCATATTTGACACATATTAGGAAAGCTCCATCATAGCCTCTTGATATAAGGTGTCAACAAGAATAGTATATCACGAAGCACATTGTGCTAGGGCTTGCTTGTGTTGGGAATTCATAGTTTCAAGGAAATTTTATCATGGATGAAGGTATAAATATCATGTGATATAAAGGGTTCTTAGAACCAACTATTCCAAATATCATAGTGGAATTAGGAAAATAGTATGCTAGAACTAGAAGATGTTCTACGAGAAATTTATTGTGTGTTTGATTGGGACCAAACTCAAGAAGGGATATGATAGTCGTCATTGCATACACCGAGTTGTTTTATGTGCGAGGAACTTGTTCAAAAGTGATAAGTTGGAAGTAACCTTTAAGGCTATTAGCCATGAACTTGTAGGGGACTAACTTGTCATCCTTGACTTGATATTCACCAATCGTGCCAAAATGTATAAAGGTAAAAATACAAAATAAAGGAAGAAAATAAACACAATGTGCAAACCCGATCCTTCCTTTGTATCTCCTTGTAACCTCAGATGAGTGGTTAAAGATTCGAATGAAGAACCAATCTTGTTGAATCTTTACGATCAATTGGATGTGGTTGCTCCAAAAATGTTCTAAAAGGAAGTATATTTCAACTATGAGAAATACGAATGAATATATTTTATTGATATATTTTTGATCAAATGAATAACATAACTAAGTGTAAAATTGAATGGAAATTGGACACAATAATGATGCATATTTTGAAGCTTCCAAAAGGTGATTGATGGAGAGGAATTAGTGATTATTTGTAATTGAGGGAAAATAATCCAAAGCCTTGATTTGTGTGATTTATTTTTTGATTTGAGGCTGACTAAAAGAATGACATTAATGATTTGAATGAGTTTCCAATTTGATTAACAAGATAAAATGCTATTTTGAGTTTGATTGGGTGATTTTTCATTGAGTTTGGAAAAAGGTGGCATATCTTTTGAATATTTAAAGGTTTTCTTTGAATTAATATTTCATGTATTTTTTTATTCACCCAAAAAGTGATGTGAGTTTTAGCTTAGAGAGAGTTTTTCTTTAATTTGGAAAGCCATGATTCAAGGGATACTCTTTAGTTAACTCAAATCTATTATTTGATTTAATTTAAACTTTTTATATTAATATAATTAATGTATTTTATCCTTAATCATGATTTTATTTGCTTTAGCCAACTTGAGATTTCAACTAGTGAGATAGAAGTGAGTTGGAGATGAGTAGGAAATGGATAAGTGGATGATTTATTTAATTATTTTGATATTAAATTAGATAATAAAATTAGTTGATGGGGTAAGGGATGTATAATGAGAGTAACATGATTAATTATATAATCCTAGGAGTGGGGTATGAGTGTAATAGGGCCCATAGTGTGAATATAAATAATGATTTGAGACTATACACAAGCAATAAAGTAATTAGGGAAGTTGAGTGATAGAAGTGTGATTTGGGATAATGTTTTAGAATGTCGTTAATGGTTGTAAAGTATTGGAATGTATTAAAAGTGATCATAATAGGTTGTAAATGAGCGTAATGTGTCATGAAGTGATTATATGATGATTTTAGAGGTTTAGAATGCGTAATGGGATATTTTAAGGTGTCTACATAGGGTACTTCATTAGTAGAAGGACATGTAGGTTTTGTGTGAGAGAAAAGTAAAGTGGAGATAAATATTGGCATATTCTAGGACAATGATCTATGACATATCTTATTGATTTATGTATGTCACGTAATTTTGGGGAGATTGTGACAATTTAACTAAGGGATGTTATATGATGGGAAATCCAACACAAGATGGTGCATAAGGATATATGGATATCAATTTTTTAACCACTAAGAGAGGGAGATAGAGGGGCATATTAATGTCATTTTGGATGTGTACAAGGAAGAGTAGGTCTTGTGAGATGAAAAAAGACCATGCATGATAATGAAAAAATGCACTACACAAAAGAGATAAGATGGATCATACATGGGGTTGTGAATAAAATTAGTGAAGGGACAAGATAAAATAACAAGGGAAATATATAGAGCATTGGGGAGATAAAGATGCATGAATAAATGCATATGAGGATGAATACTAGACATTTATATCTATAGACAATGTGCATATATGTTGCACAAGAATAGATCATGTGGAAAACAAAATAAACAAACTTTAACGATAGAGTAGGTCATCTTAGAGAGAGAAAGTAATAGGCTACAAATGAACAAACTTACATTGATGGAGAGCATAAGTTTTCCCAACCAAAACCAATGCTCAGAATATGGGGAGTACCTATTGTCATGAGAACATTAAGACATTCACAAGTTGAAATGGTGGTTTTACCACTTGAGCCACATCTGCAAGCACCTTCACACATTTTTATACCTAGGGTATATGATGTAATAGAATATAGTTTCATGCGTAATCTCACATCAACAAGAATTATATTAGAATAGGAAAATACAATAAGTCTTGATTATATGTAATGTTTTTCATGGTATTTTGAAGTGTGATTTCTTTATGTATTCTTTTTCGTATGTATATTAAGGGTGCCCATATTTTTGTTTGTAAAAAATTGTGTGTAGAACAATTAGAATTCTCCAAATAGGTTTGCATTACTTCACTGATCATAGAGAAATAATTAGAATTTGGTGTAACCCTGTATCTTATTGCATAAATCTCCTGCTTGACCAGCTTCGACCTGCCTGTCATGGTGTAGCCAGCTGTCGTTTTTGGGTTCGCTGTTAGTTTCTCCCACATATGCTTTGATGGATGTCCATACCCTGTTCCAAAGCTCCCATTTTGGTACAGGCTGGGAGTATGTTGGCAACTGTAAACTGATCGGGTTGAAGACCTGTTTTGTTACTTATGGTGAAACAGTCTGACTGCCTTGTGAGGACAACCATGTCTTCTGTATGCTGCAATAATTGTATTCCATGAGAAACTGTCTCGTTCTTTCACTTGGTCAAATTCTTTACGGGAACTGTCTTTCCTTGTGAAACTGTGCTCGTGAAAATACAGGCCTGCAATAATTGAAGATATGTAATCTTCAGAGGGGTTGTGTGTAGCAAGCAGAATGTGCATTTACAGCCATCAAAGCATAATGGATAGAGGAATTTCGACTGATGTAGTTGTAACTCCCTGGTAGACATGTATGCAAAATGTGGAAGCATAGATAAGGTACGTGAACTGTTTGATAAAATGCCTCAAAGAAATGTGGAATGGAATGCCATGATTGCAGGATAGACAATGAATGGACTTATTGAAATGCCATGATTGCAGGATCTGCACAGAAAATGCACGTGAACTGTTTGATAGAATACCTCGAAGAGCTGTGATATTAAGGAGTGCCATGATCACAGGATATGCAATTTAAATGGATTTGTTGAAAAACTGCCCATGATATTACCAGCCAGACGTTTGTTGAAAAAGCTCATCTTACAGCCACCATACTCCCAACTTTTGCCAAATTAAGAGCTTTGGAACAGGGTTTGCACATCCATAAAAGCATAATACAAAGGGGATTTTTGTCAGATGTCGTAGTTGCAAATGCCCTGCTAGACATGTATTAGACATGTATGCAAAATGTGGAAGAATACACAAGGCACATGAACTGTTTGACAAATTTCCTAAAAAAAAAGTGATTTCATGGAATGCGATGATTGATTGCTTGAAGGCTATTCTCGTGTAGAACAATGATGATACTTGTGCTCAATGCAAGTCTTCATTGTGTCAATCATCTCTTGTTTATATGACACATGAAGGAGCCTACTAAGGCAGTCCATGGCACCTAAGGGATGGTGGTCCCGAGAATGAGAATTACTCAGATTACTAGCTTGGATTGGGCTAGAAAACCCCACAAGATAGGTCAAGGCATTTTTATGGCAAGGCTGGACATGCCATGGGGAAAACTGAGATGCTTGTGGAGTGCTATTGAGAGGTGATTTCTCTTTATACCCTATAATTGATTTATAATCTGAGCTTTACATTCGAGTTGCTTTCAAGTATGTTGAGTTGGATTTCAAGTTTTGGTTTGAAAGCCATAAAGTTTCAAATGGATCCACAATGATAAAACAGAGCAGCTACAAGCATAATGCACTGCCCACGAGATATGTTTAGAAGGAAATTATCAAGAAACTCAAATCTGAGTCAAGCTATAATAAAACAAAAATAAACTAGCTCACATAATGGAGAGCACAACCAAGTTTGAGTTGAAGACGGGCCAACATATAAACTATAGGCAACGATTTGATCCCATAACGACGATCTCAGGGTAAATGAGGCCAAACTTAACAAAGGTAAAAGCAGCGAAGTCCAAATTTAAACCCTGTTCGATTGTTGTTTTAGCCTCAAATTTTGTACTAAAAGAAGTTGCTGATATCACCATATATAGGTCACATAAAAGGAGTATTTTAGTGCTACCAGTATGGTCTTCTTTGTGTTTGATAGAAATGGGCCCATAATACTCTTAGGCATTAGCACCTGCCATAGACTTGAGCATTTAGATTATTTTTTAAATTGATGTTATTTCCCTTGCAGCTCAGTGCTTAAGAAGATTATGTCACTCAGTACAACCAATCCATGTCCAAGAATGACAAGTTGTTGAGAAAAGTCAAGGCTTACATGGAGGTGCAAACTATTCCAGTGAAATAATGACAGTTGGTATTCGGAAGTACTTATTTCTTCTCGAGCATTCTATAGAAAACAAAACTTCTGTTAATTTTTTGAGAAATCTCTTAACTGTTTTGACTTTTGAATACCTGTCCACATGAAGCCATTTTTAGTATTATTGGCTTTGTACCTAGGAGTGGTGATTCAGTATTAAATATCATTCTATTAACTCTTAGTTTCTTGTTCAACTCAGTTTATTAAGACAATCAACATAGTGGCATGGGTCCACATATGTTGTAGACAATTTTATCTGCATAAATGAGATTTTACTTTTCAGGTTTACTGTTATTTTTCATCTAGAGTAAAAAGTGTATCCAGACCTGTAACAATTTTGTTGGTCTTTTATTATGCATATGGGGTTTATTTGTTTCCTTACATTGTCAGCTCATATTTCTTCTGCTTGAAATTTTTAGCTTTTCTGAAGATTGAACCATTATTCCAGTTCTGAATCCAAGTCTTTTCATGCCAGAGGTTGATGGTTGGATGTCACAGTCTTGCAGGGATATTGGCTAGAAGGCATTAGTTTGGAAACCAAACTCGCTAGGATCAGAACTTTTCCTTTTTGAATTGATTACTGGATATTTTTTACAAACTGAGCTATATAAGTGTTCTTTGAACCTTTACTTTAGCATACACTCTTTGTATATTCAGTGGACTCCCCCATTTTAGTTGGAATTTCTGTTGATGATGTTGTTCTTTTTCTTTACATTTTGATTTATGTCTTTCCTTTGAACCTTTTTTCTATATTTTGGATAAATTCACTTATTTATTTTATAAATGGTGGGTCACGAGAACAAAAACTTTGGTTTTGTGCTTCGAGCCATTTCAGTTGCTGGAGGTCTTCAGTTGCGAATAGTACCAGAAAACCAAGACCAAATTAATCAAATATCAGAAGAGGTGACTGGAAGACAAAGGATTGTCTCTGAGGACAACATACAGCCCCATGTTGTAGAGCAACAACTTCTTTCACAGGAGATTAAACATCCTGGCAGTTGGGGGACCTGCTCGGATGGGAGAAGTTAAATTTGAGAGATGGAGAAACTATCTACACCACTCTGAATTCAGGCAGTTGCCCATGAGTGGGAATGCTTTCGCCCAAGCACAACTCTTGCTAAACATGTTTCCTTGCCAAGGTTTTTTGCTTGTGGAATATGTGGGAACTCTCAAGCTTGGGTGGAAAGAATTGTGCCTTTACATCGCCTTTGCTTGGAACTCACTTTTCCATACCAGGAATTGATTCCTCTCCTCTTAACTTCTATCGATTCAAGGAAATTTTGCATTCTCTGTCTAATTTTTACTGATTTTGAAATGAAATGGAATTCAAATTTTTAGCTATTTCCATCAGGGACATTGTACACTACCACGAGTTCTACTTCTCATCACCGCACCATTTTCCATTGAAGGATTTAATGCCTATGTAGCTTTCAGAATAATAATACTTCGAGCTTAATTCACTTAATGTGGGGTAAGTATGGAGTGCAATTTTCTGTTTTATATCTTTTTAATGCAGCTTATTTGAATTGAGGGCTAGTTTTATACATGGTCCTTGTGTAGGTATTGATATGCCTTGTTTTTTTCTTACTATTTATGTGACTGTACCAAATTAACAACTCTGAGAAATGTCAGCGACCGACTCTCTCCATGAACATCTAAACTCAAACATCAAATATAATTAGTTCACAGAAACTATGACTTCACTGATAACACCATTTTTTACCAAACCTTTTTGGTTTTAGATTGGTAGTTATTTAACTGTTAATACGCACAAATATTTTTTTAAATTCAATTTACTGCTCCTCAGTGTTGATTCACCTGGGAATCCTAGCTCTTCCATTGATTTGAACCATTTTTGAGACCTAGAAAGCTCAGTAGATGGAATCAAACCTGGAGTTTGAGATGACGGAAATTACTGCTACTTAGTGTTGGCTCCAGATGTTTGACCATTTCTTCCACATCGACATTGATAGTGGCTTCATGCAAAACCTACTTCGTGACTGAATTGTTTTCTTTAAAGCAGATTGTTTCCTCTGTTTGCTTTCTCTATTGTAGACTTGTGTGTCATTGTGAGTGCTTATGCCTTCAGTAACTTTATTTATAGGCATTTCCTTGAGGTAGTTGTTTCTTATCATAGTCATGTTGTGCATGAATTCAATGTTGAGTTGTGTAAGAGATTATAGATACTGAATGAAGAGACAAGTAACTAGGAATTCCTGGAGGTATTCGCTGGAATTGATTTCAGAAGTGGGAGTATTGCATGTTAGAGAGCCAACGGAAATTGGTTGGATTTTGAGCACCTTCTTTGGCACATTCACCCGCTTATCACCAGTCATCAACCATTACCTTAAGTATTGAAACTATGCAATTAATTTCTAATAGTCTGTGCCCTCTAAACACGAAGAGAAAATGGTCTGTGCGTCAGACAGAAATGCACAATGCCCAGGATTTTCAAAATGTTGTGATACACTTGAAGCTTAGAATTTATAGGATATTCCACACAGATCACCATTCTATAACTGTTGGACAGCATAGTAGAATTTGAGTAATTTCTATTGTGGTCATGAACTATTAAAAGAAAGAAAATAAGCTACAACATGCCTCCTTAGGAAACTTAGGAATTTGTACCATGGAGGGGGTCCAAAGAAGAGTAAGATTTTATCTTTCTCTAAATTAAATTTCTTTACTGTTGAGGATAAATCAAACCTATTTGTAGTGAAATAGTTCCACAAGACATGAATTTTTTTTGCCTGCAGTTAAAATTATCAAGCAAGTTCTTCATTTAAAGTTAGCAGTAGATACCTATCAGCTGGTTTGTTCTCCAACCAAAAATGAAAAATAAAAAAAAAAAAAAAACCCAAAAAACAATAATTAGTGGTATTAGTTTGTAAGAAAAATTAATGAATCGTTATGAGTACTGCAAACTTCTGAGTCCCCTCTCCACAAGCTCCCAAAAAAAATTAACCTTCCCATTTTTATGATGAAGATTCTTTGTTTATTTATGTTGGCCATTGGAAACGCTTCATGAGACACCTGTGCAGGAAAAGTATAAAGCTTCATCATTATTTTTTTATAATGACAGTTGAGGCATCTTTGGAGCCCCTGTGCTTTCAAATCATATAAAGGTTTAGCATATTTTTGGTAATGGTGCATAGGTCATCGTTGAAGCCCCGATTCTGAAAGAATAATACCAAATCATGTAAAGCTTAAGACAGTTTTTGCCCTTACTATCCAAGCTTAACGAACTGGATATAATCTGCTTCTTCTTTGACAACCTTCAGACAATTCCCATTTACTAGGATTAGGAATTTTCTTTTGGTAAACAACATAATTGAGGAGCATACTCTTGTGATAATTTTGCAGACATTATAAAATCTTATATGGCTCATTGATGTATTCCTTGACTGATTGACAAGGATCAGCTTACTCTTGACATAAGGATGTATATATATGAATTGAAATGCTGCTTAATCTCTCATGGGTTTCATAGGGCAAGTTGGTGTGTTGGTTAGGGCTAGAGTTTTAGACCATTACCTTTTCACCTTATGGTCATCTACTAGATCCTCCCATTTATAGGATTCTCCCTACAGCTAATAAATATAGACTGTATTGAAATCATCCTATCTACTAGAAATCAAATCTTCTCAAATTAATGTTGTAAAAAGTACTTACACCATCAAGATAACTTTTCAAGTGACCATTTTGCAAAACATCTTGCTGCTCCCAAAGGAAGAAACAAGTATGAAAAGTATTCAATCATGTAACAATTAGAAAAATACAGTTTCTTTGAATAACCTTCAGTCATCTGCATTTTCTAGCATCCTCATCCTTAAATTCAATGATATCACCTGTAGCATGTTTGAAACATATACCTAGAAAGGAGAAGTGAATAGAGCATAGTTGTTAGACATGTTTTAAAATTGAGAACCTTTGGAAGTAATCTCAAATTTCTAATTAAAGCATTGTCACATTGTGAAAGGAAAGGGCAAGTGATCTCCTTAAGCAAATCAATGTTCACGTGGTTTTCCATTTCCACCTGTAGTCTCTGCACTAAGACGGTCTCTTATATTCTTCAAGCAATCTGTCAGTGATATCATGTTAAAGTTCAGAGTTTTTTCCAAGCTCCACAATATTCATGTGTACGAGTTAGGTGGAATTGGCATCAGCATTGCATAGCCATCAAGACGGAAGCAGAGGTACAATTTTCTTACAACATATAAGATTAATGGAATGAAATTCCCTCATAGGATTTCACAAGAGCAGACTCATACACCAAATTGGTGTCTTGGCTATGACCTAAAAAAAAAAATATACTTCATAATTATCATAGCCATCAATTAGAAGGAATTTTGAATTTATTTTCAAGCCTAGAAGACAAAGCTATTTGGAAATTAATCTAAACCCATGGAACAAGGAGGGTATATAGGCTCTTTTGTTGTTTAACTGGTAAAATGGAATATTTACATAGAATTTCTTCTCAATCCTAGGAGCCAAAACTTTTTGGACTTATTTTAGACCCCATGCGACAAGGAGAGTGTATAAGCTCTTCCTACTGTGTAACTGGTAGAAAGGATTTTTGACTTAAAAAAGAATAAAATATTTTTATTTATGTCATGGAAAGACTTGCAGTACCTATTCAAATGTCTCAAAATAGAATTTACCCCAGACTACTGCAATTTATATATTATTTAGTTAATTTCTGTAAGTAGCTGACCTGATTTACATTTAGCACAGGTCTATTACAGAAACTGGGCCTTCTTGTAGCAGGTGCCCCCTGCATAGTACTCACGTATTGGCCTATGGACCATGGTTGATTCCATGTTCAGCTCCATTTACTTTAGAAGAGAAATTTCAAGAGAAAATTGACTCATTATCTTCATTTCATGGCAAGCAGTAGTCTATGAGGTCTCTCAAAAATACAAGAAAGGCACACGATGCCTCGCACCTTATGCATCCAACGGTACTTGGACTTCAGGATAACTCAGCGTATGAGACCATCCTCTGCACCTGATAGTGCTTAGACTATAGGGTGAGAAAATTCAGAATTTTCCATTTGTTAGAACACGCTGTGATCCTGACCCTATTTTTTGCTAAAAACACCAAAAAAAATTTCATGATAAACTTTCAACTATTTGGAGCGAAAGATTGAGTTTTTGCTTGAACATCCCAATTTAGACCGAGAACCCTGAATTAGTTAAAACATGCTATTTTCAGGACGAATCAAGAATAAATATAGAAACAAATAATTTAAAAGAGTTTTCTATTATTTCTAGGAATTGACTTTCAACCATTAGTTTCAAACTTTAGATACAATAGAAGATAAAGTACTTTCATTTTTAGACTGGGTTACCAAAATGGATCTCAAGTTTCACGAAAATAATTATAAAAAAAGTTTTCCATTCATAGTTAATGCTGCATTACATGGTGCGAAAAAGTTAACTAAATTACAACCATTTGCAGAAATCGATAGGCCTTGTGAGCATATGTCAGAATTATGAATTGCAGCAAAGACTGAAGTTGCACTATTTGGATCCTATCTTTTAGTAATTCGCTCCGAAAATATTGTTGTTGCAGTTGAATTTTCATATTCGGGGCTGTCCTTTGCTATTTAGCAATGACCTTTGGGAAGGTTATCTGGACATGGTACTTTCTTGCATTGGTGGGTTTTCACTGGTATGCAACTGCAGCACTAGCAAAAGAATTAATAAAATCTGTGCCTGGTTATGAAGGTAGTTTTCCTTCAAAACATTATGGAGGGTATGGATGTATCCAATACTCTTTTCTCTCTCAGATTGTTTTTCACCGTATTAAAAATTATTAAGCTACTGATTGGCATGAAAATAAGAACTGGCTGATAGAGATCATCTTTCTTCCATGTATTCAATATTTTCTTCTTTTACATTGCTGCTAATGGTGACTTTGATTGTGCATTTTTTTGACCTGTAGATATGTAACGGTGGACAAGGATCACGTGAGGTTTTTGTACTACTACTTTGTTACAACACAAGGAAATCCGGCAAAAGATCCTGTTGTTCTGTGGTTGAATGGTGGTCCGGGTTGCTCAACTTTTGATAGATTCATTTATGAACACGGTTAAGCTCCTTAGTATTTTTATTAATATTTTTAATATTGTATTTTACTACTCGTACTTTTTCCTTCTTCCCCTTATAGGGCTGCATAGATAAACCTACTTCCTTCGGTTAAGATACAAAGCCCTGAGGGGTAGCTGTTCAACAAAAAATCTGTCCTGCATTAGCATACAACCTCATTCTTTTAATATGTGTCATGGCCTAGCATTCTGTAGGTTTGAAACCCTAGTGGGTTGTATTGCAGCCATCTTCAAAAGTGAACCGTAGCCCAACTAACTTATTTTCAAGACCCACATCTTACATATGTTACTATTTTTCTATTTTCTATGTGTATTTTATAAATAAACTTGGCAAATTTTGTTTTCATTTGTTTGGATTTAGACACTCAAATTATATTATTGCTCATTTACATCTACTCAACAGAAATTTGACGAGGATTGGTAGCTAATGAATTTATTGAATTGTAGATAACATATTGAAGGCTACATATCATGTACCCTGCAATAATAAATCCAATCTTGTTTTAATGTGTACTTATTTTCAGGGTTATATAGTAGGAAATGGGGTCACAGATCCTAAATTTGATGGTAACACACTTGTGCCATTTGTTCATGGAATGGGTCTTATATCAGATGATCTCTTTCACGTAATATCTGTTCCTTCATTTATAACAAGTTTCCCTAAACACAAGCCTCGAGACTTTCCATTCTTTATATCTTTTATAGCAGCCTTCAACTCGTGTATCACTAGCTCTTTATATAGATAAAGGACCTCATAACTACCCACCTTATGGGGAATTACTTGAAAATATCCATGGTTGTTTTGTGTGAAGGCTCAATGCCAAAATATGTGAGCCTTTAGCGGACCTCTTTTGGGGGCTTGGTTTATTTTTTGGCAATGTTTCCTTAAAAGTGCAGTCCTGAAATGTGTCATGTAGCCCCAACAACCAACATAACAACCTCCTCAACTTGCATTTTGATTGAAACCATCCTGAATTGTTTAGAACAACACATCATGAGGAACACAAGACAGATTTCATCCAATCTAATCTGTAAAACAAAGCCCATTCAATTATCATGCATTCAATTCAATATTTTATGTTTCGTTTCCCCTAAGCGGTGCCCCAAGAACAATTTCACTATATACGGACCATAACTGCTGTGACTAAATGCCACCATCTTGTTACACAATAAACCTGGAACTTGCCAGACATAGGCAAAAAAGATGGGAAACAATCAAAATGTCCATGGATTCCATTACTCATTTTTATTAATAATTCTCAGAAAATACTAATCACCCAGGCTTAGCGAAAAAAACTTTCACCAAAATTATCTTCTGCATTAAAAATACGTCAAAATATACAAAATGAGCAGTTAGTTTTCCATCAATTTTATTTACAGTAATGGTGTCTCAAAAATAAATAACATAATGACGCTTACATATGCAGCGATGAGACTTTTCACATCATGCAACCAATAGGTGTCTACATGATTGATTTGCCTTTGCTAGCATACTCACAAACTGTGTTAAATATGGGCTTCGAAGCAAGTGTCATTCAGTGTAGGTTGAGTAATGTAATCACGGTCATTGAAAAATGCTATAATGAAATTCCCATTCTGTTGGCCATCTTCTCGACAATAGTTATTTGAAGGTTTGTTATTATTGACCATTTTAGTGGCGCGGGATGCTAAAGTAGACAACTTCTTGATTTTCTATCTTCCACCGTTGTCTTTTCGTGGGTTGTCTACTTTTTCTATTTGTTCCCTATTTTTTTTTTGACATTACATTCTCTACACATCTGAGTCGGTCTATAGAAAAACTACCCCCATTGCAGTACAACCTAATTCTTTCTTTTGAAGAGAAATACATACTGCATGATATTCTTACGATATTAATTTATTTGGCTGGTGCAACTACATATGTCTACATGAATCAAACTATTTATAGTTGGTCTCGTATGGCCACTAAATGGATATTTGATAAAATTTTACCAAAAGCTCTATAACTCGTAAACGACGTCTACTTGTTTCACAAAAAAGTCATCTTGTATCCCTCTATGAGAATGCTTCTATGTTCCACCTATGCTTATTCCTGTTTCATAAGTATATATCGTACATTAAACCCCTTCGCGTAATCATAGTAAATCATACAATTAAGAATGAAAAAAATCAAACATTTCATTTGACAAGCGAATTGGCTTAGTACATAGTGTAAAATAGAATTCACCAGTATGGGATTGGGATAGGGCGCCCCACAAGGTCCATGTACTGCTGAAAAATACACATCAAAGAAGGCCTAGAGAAGAAATAGAAGTCAATTAAGTACCAAAAAAATGATGAGCAATACCGCCTGCTGTCACCTCCACATAAAATGAATGAAACCCATTGTGTAGCTTGATTATCTAAGTGCTGCATAATGAGTCGGGCAGGGCTGAAATTTGATGCCAATCCACACCCCTTTCTCTTTTTCTACATTCTTAGATATCATTTTTGATTGGCATATGAGATCCCCTTACAGAAGCCCATAAAGCTATCTTCATATTTAGTTAAAATTTGTACTGCTACATTACTACCTCATACCCAAGCTCTAGAATAAACCAGACCACACCAGCGCACCCCAAGTATAAAGATTAGTACAAGCTCAAGCTCTAGAACAAACCAAACCATACCAGCCAATCCCAAGTATAAATACCAGTACAAGTTCAAGCTCTACAAAAAACCAGACCATGCCAGCCCAACTCAAGTATAAAGATCAACACAATGGTGGGAAATAAAACGTTCTACAGCTTGATGAAAATCACCTTTGTTCCAAGACTACTTGTATTACAGACCATAGTTCATGATGCAGACCCAAAAAAATTATTGATCTCACTAAACAAATCCACGTCGGCATAACCTTGCTCCTTCTGGAGCGACCACTAGTTGTAATCGACAGTGCATAAAAATATGCAATTCAATAATTGCAATGCATCTTTTATCTCTTCCAATAAAATTAGCAATTGCAAACGGACATGTCCACTATGGGATGGGGAGCCAATTGGTTGGTAATGGTTTGTGAAAAGCGAAGGCAAACACAAAAATGTGATAAATTTTAGGCAATGAGAATGCAAGCAAAGGATAACACATTAGGAAGAAAATATATTGATATGGAACGTAGTTGTTCATTTATAGGATATCTATTTGTTGTTGTGTTATAAATTTCAAAAATTTGTGGTTCACATTAATGATATATGTAAATAAGGGACTAAAAAGTAAATATAACTAACAATCGCTCATGAACTGTGCGATGTTAATGTCGAAGGGGTATTTTTAGATGAGGTTGAATTTGAGGGATCAAAAAACATGAAAGGACAAAAAGGGGTGTAGAAGAGGGGATTGGAGGGAGGGGAAGCAATGGAGATAGGAAAATAGTGGGTGGAACATTATTGTGGAACAAGTACAACTTACGACAAGGCACATACGGAATAGGTGTACTTGTTGTCTAATATTCTTTAGGGAAAGGGTGTACACTGCGGAGGGCATGTTGGCAAAGTAGTTCACAGATATCTTGAAAAACAAGGTGCGTGAGGGACTTGATCCTCAAGTTATTGTTTGGAGGGTTTAATATTTTTTTTAAAATACTAATAAGACATTTGAGCAAGGTGCAAGATCCATACAATAAGAGGAAAAAACAATTGTATATGCTTATAAGAAATGTGGATTTTGAGGCACATGCCAGCACAACCCCATCAAATCAACTATTATAGAGGGGACATGCAAGATTGCGCTACCATATTAAAATTTAAAAAATGAAGCAGATGAAGTTTATTTTGAGTTATCTAAGAGTCAATTAACTAGTTTAAAAAATTATAAATAATTAAATTTAATATTTAAATAACTAATCAGTGAATTAATTTATTTAATAAATAATAATATTCTATTTTCTTTCCATCATCAATAAAGAATTTTTAAAACTATAATTATTTTCTATATGATTTGTTTTTTGCCCTTTTGATGTGCATTTCGTTTCATGGTGGAATAAGATGTGCAAAAATGAAAAGGCCATTCCAGGAAAGGTGAAAGGGATATAGGGAAGAAGCAAAATTGGATGGAGAGGAACAACGAGAAGGGACGATGGGTGTCCCAAAATACGTTTGAGGGTAAAGAAGGGATAGGGAAAGGAAAGATGGATAGGGGAGTGAATGTGAAAATGAGGTGTCTATGAAGAGCACGATATGTATGTCAATCAAAATTAGTCAAAATCTCATGGCAGGAAAGATGCAAATGAAACTATAGAGGGAGATATCTAAAAAATACTTAGGTAGCAATTTCATGTAAAATTTAGATTGGTATGTTTGGAAAACTATCAAGTTAATGATTGGGGTAGTGTAGTATTCACACAAGTGCAATTTAAGTGTAAAGGGGATAAATAAAAAAGGAAAAGCCAACATGTTACAAATGTGGAAACTGGTCACAAAGAAAATGATGTGAATGCGGTAGATGTAACATATTTTCAAAGATATAAAAAATGAAGAGAGAAAAAAATGAGTACTATCAATGTAAATAGTTGTTTGCAAGTTCAGTTCTTGCATTTTACATGTAATCAGAACACAAATTCAGTTTTTGTAGTTTATGTCTTATTTACATTAATGCAATTTGCATTAAAAGTGATAAAAAAGTAAAAAAAAGAGGACCACCCAATAAATTATTTTGTTTCGACCTTTATTATCTTTAGGGGAATAATTGATTCTAGTACAATAATTTATAATTGAGCCACTGTAACGGTTGGTCGTATGAGAAAAAGGTGTATTGTATTTTTCATTCGAAAGAAGGATTTTAAAATAAAAACATGTGAATTAAAAACCCCACGTCTATTCAATGACTTAGTAACAAATGTGGGAATTAAATCCTTTCATGTCCCATAACGATGTAGGTGAAGAACATCATGGAAGCGTTAAGGGAAATATATCATTCTTTTGGAAATGGAGTTTCTCGCTCAAGAGGTGTTATGAGATGGAAACTCAGTAATTGAAATTACTTCTGTGGGATCAGTTAGTAAGGACGTATAAAAGGAATGTTCAAGGAAGAAAAGAAAACCCCAACAAACTTATCTTATCATTTTCAAGGAAAAATAAGTGATCGATATTCAAATCCTTCAAGCAAATTGCTAAATGAGAGAAAAGTGGCTCTTATTTTCCATTCAAAAGAGATAGTTGAACTAATAAAACCATCAAATTGTACTCTGTTATGTACGGATGGAAAGAGGTTACTTATTTTCTTAATTTAAGATTTAATGTGTTTAGTTTATGTTTAAGTAGTTCATGTCTTGAAAATTATAGTCATGGAATATTTAGTTACTAAAAATATGCAATCTATCAATAATATTTGAATTTAAATTAGATTTCAAATGTGTAAAAAATGTTAAAACAAATCTCAAAAAGCAATTCCAGGAAATCTCAAAAATCAAATAGAACGAAACAACTAAATATATCTATAATGATGGATTTACACGAAAAAATATGTATATAAGTGTGTTGCTAAAATACTCAAAATATAATGAAATCGTAGTGAAACAAGAGCTCATTTACAACTAGAACCTTTTATAATATTATCTTCACAAACATATTTCTACCTTTATAAAATAATATTGGCTTAGTCAAAAAAGCAATACACTAAAAATTAAGGCCACCGTGACTCATATTCATTACAAGGGTTGTTTCCTCTGCAACCTCAACTTCCTATTAAAAGTGTCAATAAATTTACCCATGTGCCTCTTACATTCTTCATCGAAAACAGAAGCAACCTTTACATTATTCCCCATAGAAATATCACTCAAACAAGCCTTCATTTTTTCTCGATACGTATATGAACACCTGAAACTCCTCGCAGGAGATGGTCTAACATTTTTTGACTGGCTCTATTCGTATCTTTGCATGACAAGTTGTATCGTTCTGCCATTTGGTCAAATTCTTTATTGCCTTCCACATAATAAAACCTGTCAACATAGAACATTTTCCAGCGTGGACGAATGACCGAATGTAATACATTTCCCTTGATGGTCAAAGGCTACTCTAGATGAACGTTGAAGTATGATGAAACGCAAGTCACCAATCTACCGACACATGTTAGAGACCCCCAAACTTCATCCCATTGTAAGAAACGCCTTGGGTGTAAAAATAAACATAGATATATTTACATTTTTTCAATCAAATCAAATGATTTTCAATCAGAAAATGGAGAAAAAGAGATGTTTCTAGGAAAGATTTCATCCAAGCCAAGTGAGCTAGGAAAGAGATCATCCTTCTTCCTTTAGGAGCTCACATCTCATAGGTAAGTAAAGGAAAAGTTTTCAATGTTGCATCATAGTGTGCGGGATAGGAACACAAGCATCGTGAATGAAATTGTGAAACCCTAAGAAGAAAGAGAGTGATCCTTGATCTCAATTTGAGATCAAGAATGCATCATTATGGCTATGTTAGTGTTCATCTCAAGCTCACGTAGGGAGGTATTACAATAGTGCTTCTAAACACTCATTCCTCGGTCCGAGGTGTCTATGCATTTGGCAAAAGGAGTAGATTGTGACCACCATGTCTAGGATCAACAAGTTCTACATTAGAAGGAGCTTCTTCAACAAAGAACACAATCCCTTTCCCTTCTCCTCTTATATCCCTTTCTTCTAATTCTTCGTTGTACACAATCATGGTATTTTTTCATATTTTCTTAAGTGACAATATTTGTAAATTGTAGAAGTATTATCTCAAAATTATAAGAGAGGTACTTAATTTGTCTCTTATAAGGGAATTTGAAAGGTCATAAGTAGAATAGGAACACAAAGAGTCATGTGGGGGGTAGATGAGAACGTAATTCACAAGGCTATAAATTTGAATGACTTCTCCATTCCAAAGACCTTAAAATTTTAGTTCTTGGTAGCAATTTTGGATTATTGTAGATTGATTGAGCTTTGTATTCATCACTACACAAGAAATGAAAGTTTCATTTCTTCCATTTCCCTTTTCTTATTTTTTCCTCTATCTCCTCTCTGCTCTACAACTTTGCATGTATAGTGATCAAGAAGAAACTTGGTGTCCTTGATAGATGAACTTAAAGAAATGTGTCTCTAGTTTTTCAGTCTCGCTAATCGCATTGTTGTCTTGCTCTAATTGAACGATTAACTACTCTGGTTATTTTGTGTGAACTCTGCTATTGTCTACTCACAACGATAGCCTTCCTTTTCCTAATTTCTATCCTTTATCCCTCATCCCTGCTAATTCTTCCCTTGCACCCCAGACAAGCACTATGCCACATGTTCAATGAAGTGTCCCTGTGTGATATCCGGCGTACTAGCCACCCTGACAACATTAGATAGAGTTAGGATAGTTTCACATTCAATAATGAGAGCCTCCTCATACTGGAAATATGTAAGTTGACTCACAAAAAACTATTTCACCAATAAAGTATTAAACGAAATAAAAGAAATGTAGAAAAATCAAAATGTATTGGCATGTGTTCCGCAAGACAATAAAAATTTTAATCTTTAATTCGTCTATGCCAATTGTTATCAGGGATACTTCTATTTTTTGGTTTGTGGTGCGTACATGTGAAGCAATCATTCTCTTTACCTTTCGGCCGTTGGGCTCCACCCGCACTGTAGGTTTTCCATTGCCTGTCAAATCGGCTATGAACGAATTCAAAGCTTCCATCAAAACGTCGTTTTCATGGATTCCAATTACCAGTCACGTCATTCTTTCGGACGCCAAACCTAGAAGGCCGAGCGTTGTTTTCTGCCTCCAATTTCTAGGCAATTTCCCCTGCCCTGGGTTCGCGTCTGAATAAAAGAAATCAGATACGGAAGTTTAATATTAATAATGTCGGAGATGCTTTCGTTTGAGTGGGTTTACGCCAATATAACTAGCAATCGCACGCGAGCAGTGCGATGTGAACGCCCAAAGGGAGCAGGTAGAGGAGTGAAGAGTGAGGAGGTGGGAATGGATGAATATGTATTCATTAAATTTGTTAGAGCAATTTGATAGAGGAGAACATGAAGGTGAGGGGAAGATGGATGGAACCATAAAATGATAAAGGGAATCTTGCTTATAGGGAAGCTTGTAAATTTCTTTTTTAACCTTCTCATCAATTCTCAAAAAGTCCAAATGTGGCATGTTTTTCAAATAGAAGAAACAATTACATTGCTTAACGAATTAGAAAAGAAAAGGCGTGCGCTGTTGCGACCAAGTTCACGATGGAAAATCCCATATCGATGTATTACTTTTTTAGTGGGAGGGACAAAGTATTAACACTCAACATCAACCTCGGTGCTATGAGAAGTGTAAATAAAGTACAGGGTAAGGCGTACATAGAAGATATGTGGAAGTGTAATCCCAAGAACCTCTACACCATCATCCATGACTATTTTAGCATGGCGGCTAGCACTGAAAATGTAGGAATATTAACAACAATTATCTATTGTAATAATACCATGTAAAATAGAGGAATGTTATCTCATAAGACAAATGGAGGACCTATACCAATCCATAGGATGCTACGAAAGGGGTTGCGAACATTCCCAACAGAAAGCATAACTCATAGCACAATGCACACGCCTAAGAGATGAAGGAAGACAATGAAATGGCATACGTGGTTCCAAAATTGAACTCTTCACAAGCCACCGAGGAACCATTATGACGCATGTGTAAGGGGGAAAGAATCGGGGAATCGACCTATTAAAAGGGTTCTATGTCATAAGACACTATCTTTTCTCCTTAATTTACTTTCTTTTATCTGATGGTACTTTTTCTCCTAGAGTCTAAACACTTTACAAATATGGTAGTTACAAACATATCGCACCTCTCTATAATAAAATACATATATTAAAGAGTAATAAAAAGGGATGTCTTTAAGCGCAAAAAAAAGAAAATGTAGTAGATTTTACCATTACAAACACGCCAATCCTAGCTCTCTGCTACCTTCATCTACGAAAATCACCAGTCAATGAGATGCTCGAAGCCACAAATTATTATGGTTAGCAAGATTTTTTAATGCAAAACTATGGTTGATTATCGATAAGGGGTAGAGTAAATGCGCTATTTCTCTGCTACCATTTTTGCTTTAAATAATATTGGCATGTACATAATGAAAATAAACCATCTTACCTTTTAACCCTATATTAAATAATGCATGTGATTACGTGATATATTAAGTGTAATAGATATGAATTCAGTTATGAAAGATGAGCTTGTCCACTATAATCACTTGATATTTCAACCAACACCCAAACCATTAAACATAATTGAAGGTCATGTCAACTGATTTTACCGCCTATAAGCCTAACTAAATTATCAGGAAAAACATTCTTGAGTGTAAATTGTTCACTGATTTAGTAGGAGTTTTTCCATGTAAGAATAATTCAACGCTGGATAACAAATACAAATATTTGAGTCAATACTTGACAAGTATTTATGAAACAAACTAAAATGATGCAATTTAAGGAATAATATACAAATATTTATTATTATGTTTAAAATCATTGACTTGGAGTTACATAAAGTAAAACATATAGGTATGTCATGTCAAAGCATAGTTTCGAGTATCTGAGAATTAAATTATTTCACGTCCCACACCTATTCCATGGCTTAGATATTTCCTATTCAAATATTATCTAATATATGTGCTCCACTTTATTGTCTCGGTGTTTCTCACATTATTCGTATGAGTGTAGTTTGTACTTAAAGAAGTCAATATCGAAAATTAGGGAAATCCCATAGGTTTCATGATTGAAATCCAACCATGCACCAATGCTCGCTTCTTATGCCACGTTGTAGAAACCCTTTTCAGTTTTAAACTTGAGTTATTGCAGGAAAGCATGGGAGGTTCGAACAATCATCGATAATTGAGCACCTCCATAAGTTACAAGGAGGGGTTTTCCCATGGAAGAATAAGTCAACATTGGAAAAGACATACCAAAATTTGAATAAAAAACTTCACAAGTATTGATAAACATGTTGAAATGATGCAATTTAAGGAGTAATATATACATATTTCTTGTTTTATTTGGAATCATTGTCCTAGAGTTGCAACAAGTAAAATAGTTGTGTATACCATGTCAGAAGTGACGTTCAGGCAGGTGGGAATTAAATATCTGCATGCCCAACACCTATGCCATGACTTAGATAGTTCTTAGCCAAATAATATATGTTACATGCACTCCACTTAATTGTCTCCTTGTGGCTCATATTACTTGAATGAGTGTAATTTGCACTTAAAGGAGCCAAAAAAATAGGGAAGATCCAATAGGTTCCATGTTTGAAAACCAACCAGTTTGCCACACCTATTCCATAGATCAAATAGTTCCTATGAAGATAATATGTTATCTAAATTCCACTTTATCGTTTTAGTGTCGTTCACATTATTTACATGCAACATTTGTGAAGAAAGAAAGAGCAACAGAGATTGAAAGAACACAATAGTAGTTTTTGTGAAAACATTTGCAACATTTTTTTTATAATCATTTGAATGTTTTTAATAAAGTTATATATGATTTTCTTGTTGTGTGTGTTTTTTTTGTTGTGTAACAACTATGTTAGTGTGTGAATAATTTCCTTCCTTTTGAAGGTTATCTATTTAGTAATCTCGGAATCTTTCCTATTTTTTCTTTCAAATTTCAACCTTTCACGCCACACTTTAAAAAGGAAACAAAATTATCAAGTGGATCTCCAAGTACCTGTAAAAGTTCCACAAATATATGAGATAACAAGTAACTATCACCGAATAGAAGTAATTTTGGTTGATAGGTCCTTTCCACATTTATTACCCATTCAAATCAGAAATGTTGCTTCATTTTAGAAATTCTCTTTGACCTATTAAACCTGTTACTCTGGACATTTATTAGGTTAAAACAGTAAAATATTTTCTTTAGAATAAATTCAATCAAAGTCATAATAAGACCAAAAAATACAAATAACTTCTTTACAACCATGATGTTATACATCAATTGTGGTCCAAAATTCATTCACAGATAATAATTGTTTTCAGTTACAAAATAAACCCTTACTTAAAAACCAATTATACAAACACAATTTTCTTAAGGCAGTTCAGGTTTTAATGACATATATTTTTGGTTCAAGCTTCGCACCATATTCAAGATCCAAAATTGCATTAAGCATCCATGATCACCGACAAGTAGCCAGATTAGAGCACAATGTGCTACATAAAAAGAATGGGAGAAATTTGATATCAATATATATAATCATTAGTGTTTCACCATTGGTGATTGAATCATACGTTCCTGTCTTTGAAGATACCAAATGATGAGTTTTTGAGATAGGAATTCTCTTACATATACAGTAAAAATTCCAAAAAATAATTCTATTTAAATAGCTAGTGAAAGCCAACTTAACATCATTTCATAATGCCAAAGGCAACCTTTTTAGTGTCCTCTTGGGCACAAGACTTTTAGCTAGAGAAATGAGTTTTTCTCGCATTATAGAAGAGGTTGGCTCCTCTCTCATAAGAGGACTTGCACATAGATATGCATCCATTCTATCCGACTCCTAACCGCCACAACAACACCCAAACTAATAATATTGATTGTTATAAAGTTGTGTTGGTCACAAGACCCAAAATATTTCACCCTAAGGCATAAAGAATTCAGAAGATAAATATCATACAAGTGCTCACTCTCTACTGGGTTACCTCTAGGTTAGAAGCTCATATTTCTATTTCAAAGATGTCAACTCTCCCATGTTTCCTCACTCTTGGCACCAATTTGATCAATCCCGATTCCCTACATTATTATGCTCATGGAATAGAGTATGCAAATATTTTGTCAAGCTGAAGTGTTCAGTTGAACAACAAATCTCCAAAATTTAATATTTGTGTTATATATTCCCTTATCAATTTGCTTTAGCTATGGTATACTCATGGAGCAACAACCTATACATTGACTGGTTAAAGACCTAAAAGAAGTTAATGAAGTCCAGGATTCTATTGTTCTTTCCAATTAAAGGGATGGAAAATAGGGGTCAGTAATTTTTAAGTCTTGTGAGTAGACTAACTTAGAGAAAACCATGAATCATATTAGAGAACTAGATTTGGACAGTTCATATAAGAAAGCATTACAATCCAAGATAAGTAATTGAACTGCAAGAGCTATTGAACCTTGTGCATTAAAATTACTAGTATATATACCATGTTTTTGAAATAAATTAAAAAATAGTGAAGATAATGTGTTAACTAAAAAGTGAAAGCATTAGGAGAGAGTGAAAACCTAGACTGAAATTAGAATAAAAATTCATACGTTACATGACTGTATATTCACTTTATATTTCTCCCTTATCACTTAAACATTTAAGAATTATAAATTGAGCAAATGATCATAATTTGTGCTCCTTCAACATACAAAAAATTCAATGGAAGCACAAGTTTTCTAAGCAAAAATTTGCAACCAGGCCATGCAAACACAATTGATTCAAACTTCGCAAGCAGCAAATTTCAGAAACCTGAGTGAAGACAAAAATAAAATTTGCTCTAACCAAGGATAAACAGAGGGAAAACCGGGATGCGCCAAAACACCTAACCCTAAACTATTCAGCTTTCTACCAAATACAAATTTTGAAGTAAAATTCCAAAATAGAGGCACTTTAGGAATGGATTGGTCTCTAAGCATTGAAATGATTGTCATTGATTCAAAATTTTGACCCAGGACTAGAGTCTAGAATGAAAGCATGGAGCAAGTGAAGGAGATATAAGTCGGAAAAACTCAAACCTTTTATGGTTCTGAAGTTCACATCAAACTTTAGGGCATAAGATAGCCTGGGAACGTTTGTAGTGAATGTGAACTTGTTCTGTCTGTGAGATGAAAAGCAAGAGTGTGTCATTTGAAATAAGCTATAAAAATAATAATTGAAAGAATAAAAATGTATAGTTTTTTATAGATATCTATGTCGCGTTAATTATCTTTCTTTATATTTCACACAATATTAATGAATGTTTTCCTGTACTGCAATTTCATCCCTATCTCTCAAAGAAAACATTTTACAGAATTCAAAATCCTGCTAGTGTAAAAAGTACATGAGAACAATTTTATTTTCTGAGGCCTGCCTCTTAAATGGTGCTACATAAGAATTTCAATTGTATAAGATCTATTCTTTGAAGCCAGAATATTATTTATAGTTCACTCACTTTGTAACTAACAAATAGTATGAATTGAAATCACATCCCATAGCAGAAAAGAAAACATTTGCGACTAGCAACAATGTAAAATAACTATCACAGGCCATAGTCTCTTTGAAGCCAAAAACGTGTTTGGAATTCCCCCACTTTATGACTAGGTGTAGATCATATTGTCTCCAAACAAAGACAAGAGCCAAGAAGAAAATATTTGTAAATAAAAAGCATTATCAAATACTATATTTGTAAATATTTGTCCCATGGCCCTTCACTGCAGTCTTGTATCTAGAATGCATTGTTGTCACTTGCCAGGTGTGCACCATAAAATAAATGTGCACGATTCTAATAGGTCACAGATCAAAGCACAGTGTCAACAATTCATAATAATGCAGGGGGATAAATAGAGAGTGGAGGCATGTTGATAAAGTCGCCATCATTGTCGAAATCATATTACCCAGCAAAGCATCTTGCACAAATTGTTGTTATATCCAAGAGACGTGGTTAGATCTATAGTTATTGGCGACCAAGTTCAAATCCGACATGTTGGTCGCCCATTTCTGAGGCCTTCCTTCAGAGCCCTCCATATTATATGCGTAAGTATCCTTTGTAAGACCTTCACGACCATTAAGACTGGGACAATCCCCAGTTTCTTCTGACAGTCCTCTGTAATGTTATCAGACTTGATAAAGTAGAAAAGCTATTTCCAACAAAGACGTTAGCTTGCATGCACACTTCACAATCAATGGAAAACTATATAAGGTAAGGATACTTGGCATAGGTGCTAATGACGCCAATCCCTTTTCTTTCTCATAAGGAACCAAACCTTGGCCCTCCAACCCTCCAACAATGTCTCTTCCTCCAAAAGAGCATCCGCCACGTAAACAATAAGAGGAAGAGCAGAGGGCCGGCGATGGAATCCCTGTAAAGACTTGGTGCAGATGGATGAATGTGTTTGAAAGCACGTCAACAACCTATAAGTGGGCGTATGGAACTTTGGGTTGGGGCCGAATAATCAAGACAATGAAAACAAGGTTATAGTAGGGAAAGAAATAGTGAGCAAGGTGAAAATGTTGATGGAAGGGGGAGGAGGAGAGTAACAATAAGTGGAGCGGTAGAGGAATTTAAAGACCTGGCCATAGGTAGTGATCGACAGAGGAGGCCTGACCGTCATGGATAGCTGCATGTACTACATTCCTGGCTTCAGATTTTGGTGGAGTTTTATGCATGCGCTGTCCAAGATTTGTAGGAGCTCAATGACAAAAAATCCATTTTTTCGGGTTACATTTTCTTGTTATAGACGTGAAATGACAATCAGATACTATGCATTGTTAAATTGTTCTCAAAGATCGACCACTATGCATGATCCGTAATCAACGTCCTTGTCTTTTGCACAATGCCTACCACCAATCTCCCTGTCATGTGTCAGAGCCCTCTCAGCCTTGACCCAGCTGAAGAACGCCTTTCAGCGTAAATATATCCATGCCTCCAAATCGATTTATGGTGCATTAAATATTTATCAGTGATTGAATCGTCTACTTTTGGTGAAGAAGGTGTTTGCAGTGCAGAGATTACAATAATCTCTTCGCTGCCATGTTTTAAAGGATCAGTATTCGAAATAAAGAAGACGACCCTGCAAGATTCGAATATAATAAAATGACGGTAATGGAAATGGAAACTGTGGATATTAGAGGCTAGGGGATTTTAGGGACGGAAAAAGGTCTCCTAAATGGAGTATTATCCTGTCAACTAAATGTATTTTTATACTACAAGGAGGAGGAGAAGGAAGAGGAAGAAGAAGAGAATGAGAAGAATCAGAAGAGGGTGCATGTGGTGGCAGGTTTGTTTTCGGCAGTCAATTATGCTTACATCATAGCCATTCTCAACAGCATGGGAAAGAAGGATAAAGTTGTTCGACAAGCAGTACTCATGTCCAATGTGTTATCTTTGGTGCCTCGCTTAATTTTAATCTTGATATCGACTGTGTTGAATACACTTGATTTTACAACTAGAATAATAGTGCTGCTCGAGGCGTGTATTTTGACTGCTACAAGTTGCACCATTTACACCACCTGTAAAATGGTGCCTCTCTCCAAGGGTACTCTCACCGTCATTCTCTTCATGGCGACGACCGCATATACAACATGTGGCTATCCTGGCAACAAGATTACATGGCCCACACCCATATTCATGATGGCCCTCCATATGCCCCATCCACATGCACCACGTTTTTTACGAGAGTTCCTGCAAACATAGAGCCTTACCAACAGGAGTAAATTTGGAATCATTGGGTTTCGATGAGCTAGCACTTCACACATTTTTTTAAGAACCAGATGGGTAAAGGACGCCGCCACCTTTTGGTGTCAACTCAAAATTTAATTTGGACCTCTTCCTACCTCCTTAATTATTGTTCTCCTACATTTTCATTTATGTAATTGTTTTTCTCTCCCTCTTTGGCCAAAGCTCATCCCTCTCACAAGAGCTTAGAGCCGAGCCATTCTGGTAGAAATCTCCTCGCTTTCTACTCTTGGCTACATTCGGGTGTATATTGGGTAATTTTTTTTTTTTTGTAATTTTATGGATGTTATTTAAATTTCCACATATCCTTTCTTGGTTAGGGTTTAAAAAAATAGAAATCTTTCTATCATTCAAGTTTTAAAAAAAATCATGTTTATGCATAAATTTTATACAAATATATGTCATTTCCCATCTAGCTTCTACGAATAAACTAGGAGTGTTCACTGTTTTTGGTGACAAATATATGTTTTGTTCCTTGTTCCTTGTTTTGTTCCTTCAAAAAGGGATTGCGTCCTTATATTGGAATGGAATGTACAAAAAATAGGGAAAAAAATAGATGGGGCGAGCACTAAATTTCAAAACCCTAATGCATTGGGCCCGTCCACAATGAATAAAGTTATAGAGTTTAGGGTTTTGGTGTCATCCACAGTGAATACCAACTGTAAAGTATTTTTAGAGAAAACATAAAACCCACCGCATGAATTCAAGGATTCATTCGTACCAACAGTTTGATCTTCCTAAAAGCTCTGAATTAAGTTTGATTTCTTACCATAATCTCATAAAGCAAGGTAGCCTCAATACACATTAAAGCTATAATATTTATTATGGATGTTTGTTTTGAGAAGGTTCAACTATTAACCTTGCCAGTAGTTCATGTCATCTCGTGTAAAGTCTCCTCTGTTACTTCTTTTCGTTTCCCTCTCTATGCGCGTGCATAGATTTCAGACCTTCAAATTCCTTTTCGTAACAACACTCATCTCAAACTTGTGAAGAATCTATCATGACTAAAAATACAATAGCATTCTTCACCCAAGAGGGTAAACAAAGAGTTACAGTCATGTATTTATGCCTTCTATGGCATGCATAGTTATCACCAAGTCTAGAAAACAATTACCTTTAATGTTGCTTCCCCAAAAAGATTCAAACGTACAAGTTACAATCTTGTTTCTTGTTCTTTGGACCTGAGGGTAATCCTTGATACTCTCTACATATGGCATAATGAGCAACGCATCACAAACAATTGCAAAGATGATCTCATTCAACTTGTTTCACATAACATAGTCATCTTATATCATAGTTTGTATAATTGAGAATGCATTATAGAGGTTTATTTTAGGCCTGAGTTTTCACCTTCCTATCATGCATGGATAACTTTCTACTCACCAAAATGTGTCAACAATATTTTCACAAATTCCAATACCAATGTACTCACAGTTGAATCAGAGTTTCACTATTTAATCAATATGCTCAGTTCCTCCAAGAAGCTTCAACACACATGTAATAAGAATTAAAAGGACTTGTAAATAATTTCTCCCACAGATCGTTTAAAGCCTTACCAAGTAGCATCCATCATATTTCTATGAACATTAAAAAAATCTCAGAGATGTATATAACATTACCACTACCAAAGCTTACACAAACACTGTTTTCTCCTTTCCTAAAACCTTCCTTGATTTCCAATCAATTGGGAATGCATAATTCAGTTACATTTTCACAATTTATAATCCTTCTATTTGTTTCCAACCGAACTCTAGAATTTAGACCTATTGGTCAATTGAATATCCTAAATCTTATGTTAATTTCCTTAACTAAAAGGCAATTCCTTGACTTATAGACTCCCATTATGTCTTTCTAGACCCTGATATCGACCTAAGAAACATAATTACTCTTCACTTCATCCCCCCACATGCTTATAGGCTTCAAGATTCTATCAAAACAACCATAGCAACCCAAAATCAAACTCGGGTTTATGTTTTTATTCTATCAAGATGCTTACATGTTTCTGTTCATTGTATGTACACTGCTATGTGGCTGAGGTGAAATTTATTTTTCAATTCTACATTTCTAAAGTTTTTCCACAATCGAAAGTGGACGAGAACTAATTTCAGAGCTTTTGGGAGAATCAAACCATGGGCTTATTAACCTTATTCTTTTATGGTTATGAGTATAAGGTTTTACATCAATATGTCTCTTTTGGTCTTCAATCTATTTTCCATGTTAGCAGACTTGACTGATTTTCTTGAAATTTATTGTATTATCATCCACGACAAGCGGTTCATCACTAGCCTCTGTATCTAGCATATTAGCACCTTAATTGTTTGATACTTTTGGTTCATTGATTGCAAGTGCAATCTATTGGCTTTGGAGTGTAGTCTACTTGCTTCATAGTGTAGTCTACTTTTTTCGGATTGTATTATACTTGCTTCATAGTGTATTTTATTATCACATACCATGTACATATGGTAGTGTTGTATGTGGTATACACACTGTGTGTATACACATAATAGAGAGAAAATACTATCTATAATCACATGATGGTTGAATCAAGTGGGGAGAAGATGTAATGATTACCTATTGTCATTATGTTGCCAAATGCACATGGGTAAAAGCATAATAAAATGTCCCACTTTTTGGTATGGTTTGTACCTTAGTAAACATGAATTTTTAGTTTAATTGATTTTCTAAAGTTAATAGCCACAAAACCGTACACATTCATGAAATTCTACGAACTAACGAAATGTCGTTTTTAGAGTGTAGAATACATGTATATTTTTTTAAAAACTATTTGGAAAAAAATATAGTATTTTTCTTAATTTTATTCATATGTTGTTTCTTATGTTATTAAAGAGGAATGACTGTCCCTCGGTGGTTTTTTAAAATGAAAACTTATCTTTTCACTATGAAATTTTCGATATATGTTCAAGATTATAATTTTGACGTGCTGTCAAAATTTCATATATTTTTGACTTATATTTTTTTTTAATTTATTATTTAGTAACTATATTTTAAAATAAATGGCGTCTATATTTCAATGCCATTAACTTTTAATATTTATATCAATTTTTATTTTTATTTTCACAGGCAAGAAGAAGAATTCAACAAATACTAAGTATATTTTTTTCAAATTTTTTTGATATATTGTACTATTTTTCAAATTTGGTTGATTGTGTACTATTGATTGTCCTAAAATACCGTATGTTAGTAAAAATTAAAAAATAAATAGCAAAACAGATTTTAAAAAAATGAAAATTACATTTTTTAGAAATCCAATAAAAATATGAATTTTGTGTCAAAATTTTGTAAGTTAACTATTTTGTTTACCCTAATTACGTGGCATCTGAGTGGCAGATTTTGGCTCACAATTGTCCCCCAAAAGGATTTGGAGCCAAAATGTGCCATTCGGGCACCACGTCACTACCACTCAGCAGGGTTCGCGTGAAATGTGGTTCGCGCGAACACTGTTCGTGTGAATGGGGTTCGCGCGAACCCCATTTCGTGCGAACCTTCTCTGCGCCACCAAAGTGCCGCCAAAACATCTCCTTCTAGCTTTAATGATTCGCAATTGCATCTCCCCTTCTAAATTTAATATTTTACAAGTTACTTACTTAATATTGTTCACTTTTTATGTTTTAAATTTAATTTTTTACATATTTTTTGTGTTGTAAGGTAAGTGTGTTTTTTTTTAAATTGTTGTTAACCAAAAATATGTAATATTAAATTAGAAAATTTGTTTTACATATTAAATATAAATTCTATTAAATTAAAAAAAGTTGTTTTAAAGTTATAGAAAACTAAAATTAAAAATAACATAATTTCTACTGAGATTTGTATATAAATAGAGTTGCATGCACATATAGTTTTGTATCAAGTTTACTCTTACAAATTCAAATCTATCACGATTTATGTGTGCGGGTGAAAATTATTGAAGTGGATGAATCATGGGAAATGCAAAGAATGAGAAACGAAAATATACCGAGGAAGAGAATGCAGAGAAGAATGCTAGAAGATCTGTTCGTAGGAGGGCACAAAGAGAGAGAGAGAAGACACAACAAGTGAAAGACAACGCTGCAAAAATTGGTACATATGTATAGAAACCTGTGATAGATCCTAAAATTTTTTTAGTTCTAAGGTTTAAATATGATAATTTATGATTTTTAGATTGCGTAAAGGCAAGGGTTTTGATAGGATCCCATGTGTATGTTTATGGACACAGATCATGATGCGCAACATTATGCTGAAGTGATATCAAAAGTTATGGAATTACTTCCCAAAAAGAATGTGAAACACTTGGTGAAGATGGATTTACTAAAATTAAAAGAATTTTCTGAACAAGAACCACTATCACGAAAGAAAACAACAAAAAGTGTAGAGATAGTATATGGTGAATTTGTTAATTTGACTACAGTTGCTAGAGCACATTTGTTGGTTACATTATTGAATCATGTTGATATGAGGGAAACATTAGAATTGTTAGGTGTAGATTTTGGACGGAAAAATTCAAAACGTGTAGAAGAAGAATTTGTTGGGAATGTTTTTCAAGGAATAAGTTCTTTGGGTACAAAAACTAGGTCTCCTGATAAGAGTATTTTTCGTAGAGCAATATTAACTTCAGTTGTAAGTGAAGATACAAAAAATAATCGTCATGTTACCGCCTTTGCCAAGGTATTGGGTTTATCTAGAAAGACAGTTAGCAGGTATGCAAAAAGGAGGAAGACATTGGATGACTCTACTATGGAAGGAAATTGGGCACTAATGTGTAGAAATCCACGTTCTGATAAAATAGAGGATAATATTGTGAAGATAGTTTCTGATTTTTGGACTGAAAGGACTCGTCCCTCTCCGAATGTGAGGGATGTTTTAAAACATAGGGTAACTCGCAATAACTATGACGAACATATAAAACAAATTGGCTTGAAATAACTCAACATGAGATGTACATAAAGTTTACAGAAGAAAATCCAGATGTTAAGATTGGACAACAAATGTTTTAAAATTTGAAGCCTTGGTATGTGCGAGCTGATAAAGTCCTTGACACATGTTGTTGTCGCTATCACGTTGAGTTTGATTATCACTATTTGGTACATAAAAATTTATAGATTCAATGTATATATATTTTGAGGTGTGCTTTCATTTATATCTATATATTTAAAAATTGTTTAAATATCGTTTTTTGAGGCATGTGATTTAAAATTAATGTATTTCAAAATCTATGTTTTTTTCAGGTGTATAGAAAGTTACGAGAAGAAATTTCCCCACCTACACGTGTCAGTGAATTCATAACTTCAATTATGTGCAACGTATATGATGATCATGTTGATGATCGTATGACTTGCGTCAAAGGTGTCTGTGACAAGTGTGGGGACTTGAAATTATTGCCAAAAACAAATGAAGATTTGGACACAGTTAACCTGGTTGCTTGCAAGAGGTGATATATATAAATTTATGTTTTTAAATTTGGATGTTAGATTTAATTTTTTATTTTTATTTTACTACAAATGAATACATGACAATTTGTCCATGTTATGAATTGACTTCGTAGGTTAAAATACATAAAATATTCAACAAGGCTTGGAAAAGATGCAACCAGGTTGGATTTGGTAGAAGAGGAAATCCCCATTGCTACATTCATGCAAAGTTTCCAAAGTTTAATTAGTCCATATATCAAACATTCTCACTATTCAAAGTGGTAGGCTACACAATTCAAGACTAATAGGGACACATTCCCTATTGGTTCCATATTGTCTATGGTTGATTTTGTTGAGAATTACTCATTTTCTCATCAAAAAGAAATTCAAACACAGTATTATCATACTGACCAAGTTACTATCATGGTTCAAGTATTTTATAGGCATGCACAATTGGATTTGGATGGGGTTGAAAGTACATATGTGAAGCGAATGATCAAGAAGGAGTATCACTTCTATATAAGTGATGACAAAGAACATGACAACCACTTTGTGCAACATTGTTTTGGTTTGTTCTTTCAATATCTTCATCAGCGAGGAATACAAATAGATCACCATTTTGTTTGGTCAGATGGTTGTGCATCACAATTCAAATCCTCTCGCCCTTTCTTCACACTCAG